>CM048753.1:19585324-20185324 GCA_026315105.1 Locusta migratoria | reverse complement strand
ATTCTAAGTTTGTACACTTATTTAACAGAATCTCATAATTGGACCAAAAAGGTATATAATTTCATTTCATTGGAATGTTGCTCTTCCATGAGATGATAGTGTATGAGAAACTTAACCATCCTATTGGCAGACAGATTAAGCACAGACCCCTGTGGCAGTTGGCCTGTTTTCCAGTACCACACAGCAGCCATCAGTGAGGTTCATTTTCATGAAAAACACTCAGTGAAAGGGAATGGGCTCAAGCAGGGCTCCACGAGTTCTTTATGCTCTGGAACACCCACCGGGTACTATCACAATCATATAATGATATTGAAATATAATAAACTTATATCTTATTTTTTTACAATTCAGTAGTAACCTGCTAATCAATATGCACACTTTATAAGATTAACAGTCAGTGTGATACTGTTATGAATAAAGTAACTAGTTTCTTCATCTACAACATTGGAATATTTTGACTGGTGTTTGGGACAACATCGCTGTTGCACGAGATATTGTCAAATACAAGTTAACTCTAACATACAATATTTTACTTACATTTACTTTCATATTTGTATATTTATAAGCTTTTCACAGAATATATGACTTCAACTGTGAATGAGCAAAGCTAAAAAAATGTGTACCCAGCCAGGAATTAGTACATAGTGACTACGAGTTTGAGTACTGTGGGCACGGCGGAGCTGGAAATTTGTCTCTCACGGGAGGCGTGCTTAGGTAGTCCTTGCAGGTGCGATGATTACTGTGTCCCCAGTGGTTTAGGGGGTCAGCGCAACTGCCTAGAAAGCAGGCTGGGTACACATTTTACACTTTTCCCATTCACAGTTGAAGTCATATTCTGTGAATATGAAAACAATAAAAACTGCAAGATCAGTAGTGACGTCTGTTCTTTCAGAACAGACACCTCATATAGATATTTATAAGCTAGTTCATATTGTAAATCACATAACTGCTATTCTAATAAGTTTGTAAAATCATTCATTCTGTTACATAGAACTCAATGTTACAGAAAGCATTTCTTTGCAGACACAATTCGATTACCATTCTAAATTTATTGTGTAACTTGTCCTCGATACTTACAGTTGGCGTCCCCTAGAAGGTGGCCCAGTTTTCGAGCATTCTGTGCCCCCTCCATTACCACAATGACAGCCAATAATGTTCATTCTGTAGGTGTGCGGCTGCCGCGAGTTACGCAATGTTTCTCCCGCAGGCTCCACTGTTGGCGCTCGACCGTAGCTCCTCCCTCCCTGCTTCCCCTAATGCTCTGCCTCTATGCATGGAAGCACCTTCTTATATGACGCCAGGACAGTATATTCTGTGGCACATTTATCAGTTTCTGCTTAAGAACATCTGCCCTACTTTCATATGCAGTGGCATTCTTTAGTTCAAATGTAGTCAAGTTAAGGAGAAACACAGGCTGTACCAAGTGGTTGAAGGTATCTCATCATGCTCTGCACTACAGCTGGCTACTGATGAGTCGTCCTCGAAGAGTCGACTCGACCCTGTATCACCATCAGCCCTTAAAATGAGTGAAAAGGGCTTCCACATTCAAGATGCTGGGCTATTCCTTGTACATTGCACTCTGTTTCTTGTAAGTTGCTGGCTTTCAGCTCTTATTGTAGTTCTAGACTGCATTCAGCCTAAAACTCTTCAGGACACCTTGATGTGCTACAAGTAGTCATTGAGTGGAAATGTGGCATTGAATTCAGTGTGTGCTCCATGGCATTTGTGAATTTCTCTTCATACTTTGCTACCCTGGTCCTTAATGTTGATGGAACTTCTACGAAATTTGAGGTTGGGTATAAGAATGGAAGAAGCATCGTACTAAGAATACTTTTAACACAACATCTGTGGAAGGATGGTTTGCCACAGACAGAATAATTTCCTTTCAACAGAAGGACTTACGAATCTTGTCAGGCTAGCTCCACTTCTATCAGCATGCTACTATCAGAGGTGCACGACTGTCTTCCACATCATCATCGCTCCTCCAGTAGTTGCCACTATAAGGAGACTCAGTGCAAATGCCTATAGGGTGTGTGAGGCACCAGTACCCTTATTTCTTTGTATAACACACCAACACAACATGACATCATTTTCACTTCATTCTAGTGACATCAGCAACCAACAAAATTAGTAATGTCCGGGTTGGAGCAGAAAGGCACTGATTTGTTGACAGCAGCCTGCTCTGTCTCATATTTGTTCATGTGATTTCTTCAGTGTTGTCTTGTCCTCTGCAGGACTGTCTCTGAACTGGTACTCCTATTACATCCTTGGTGAAGACATGTCCAAAAGCAACAATAGTTCCAGATTGCTATGATGTTCATCCCACTTTTAAGGAGGTTTAATACATGCAGTTTACTTTATTTTGTATACATCAGTTGTTTCATCAACATTGGCAGCCAAGGTGGTATCTTCAGTGCCTCCCTTCAGAAGATGAAATTAGAGAATGAAAATGAAAGACACCCTCGGGCCTCGCAACCTAATACCGTCGGGGTCGAAAAAGCAAGAGTTGGCCAAGCGAGACCGACAGGAAAGAAAAGAGAAGTCCGACACAATAAGAAGCCATGTCGGACTTAGCAAAGAGTTTGTTAGGAATAAGTAAAGAGAATCCCTATTTGAGCCAACAATTTCCTAAGAATTAAATTCTAATTATTCCTTATTACATTTGAAAATCCATGTGATATTGACATATACTGCTTGTCATTTATGAATACATTCAGTAACAATCTATATTGATCATGTGTGTGCTAATATTATCAAAACATACTGTGTAGACTTAAATTGATGTATATTATTTTGTCATCATGTACATAAACAGTGATAATGCACATAAAACCCAGAATTTATACAATCAATTTCCAGCAACACCTATGCAACAGCATGAATTAAAATGCGAAAAAGAATAATTTATGACTTTAAAACAAAAACAGCAATGTTTCTCAATAAATATAATTTTTGTAATTTGCAGACAGATGTCGGTATTCCTTAAAATTATATATAATTTTATAGCAAGCTACAAGCAAGTAATGTACACAATACACAAAAATAAGAACTAGTTTAATAATGAAAAGTCAATAATGGAGGATAAATAACAGCTAGCAATAAAGGCGTTCACTGATCTGCTAACAGGCAAGTACGACAAAAAGCATAAAAATCACATTTTGAACTGAATGGCTTTACAGTTAGTTATATATACTCCATTATTGAAAAAATTATAAGTAGCCTAGATAATGAAATGTAACTTAGTTTTTTACTACATTAAAAGTATCCACACGAAATATTCCTTAATCTTGTCATACGTATTTCATATGGGTCTTCACAATGAACTGACTGAAGTCATATTGACTATCTCAAAAAACTTAAAAATGAATTTGTAATGTTAATGAAAAACACAAGTAAATAGAATGACATACAGGTCATGTTTTGCAGTAGTACATACAAGACTATTAAATTTAATGGAATCCCCAGTTGCGTTTTCCGAGTATAATCTTCATCACACAAAGTAAAACATTACAATACTGGATTAAATAATGAGCATATATGGTAGCCCACAAATGAGCACAATTTCAAACACAAACTATAGTCGGCTATGGCATTAATGGCCTCTCACCATGATACAGGTCACAAGGCGTGCTGTATTGTCAAGTGCACCGAGTCACTGCACTATGGACAGCTGCATTCGCAGAAGTTTAAGCTGTCTTATAAAGTTACAGTCAGGTACAATAGTGTGCAATAATTCGTTTCGTAATAAATGAGCCCTGGTTCAGAGGCCATAAATACCATCACAGACTACAGTAATATAATCATACAATTGGTAATACAGATGCTACTCCAATTTGAAATCTAGTCTAAATTTGAAATTGGCAACAATTCAGTACTTGAAATAATGGATGAATATAATCCAGGTATTTGCCTGCAATCAGTTACACTGCCCAAACTTCACTGCTTTTAATCTATGGAACGAGTTTTGTTGCCCTTGACCCATACACCAATCTTTTAAACATGCAGTGTATTATTACTAAATGGTTCTTTAAGATGGCTGAGAGATCTTAAGAGCTGATGAGTCCATGGTGTCAGTCATGTTTTGTAGGATAAGGTACTACCATGATGGAAGCTGAAAACTTAATAATAGCACAGAGTGTGGTGAGTGCAAGGTTTCGAACAGAGCTGTCCGAACCAACACTAGTGATCAAAGTTGGATAGTGTAAACGTGAAATTTTTGTTTCCTTCATACAAGGTCAAAATCATACTTTTAACAAAACAAATGTGTTATGATAAATTAATAGTCTAAGTATTTCCTGATGAAGATCTACATAAATATTGTTTTTCCATTAATAAGGGCCACAAAAATACAACTGCTATTGCAGTGGAAGCTCGTTTGCAGGGAAACTAGTATCGTGGACCAATTCCTATGGAATTAGGTCTGAGGAAACTGATAAAAGCGTGGGATCGTAAATTAGCTATAGGCCTAAAAACAAGTTTAGGTGTAAACTTTGCAGTCAGTTTAATAGAAAATGTAAATGCTTTAATGGGTAAAAATAGCTTCATAATGCACCTAAATGTAGGCGGCGTGTCAGGGGGAATGATAAAAAAGCTATACGACTTGGAAATATTCTTGGAGAAGATAAAAATCTGTAAAAGTCATATGTTTGAATGAACATTGGCTTAAAGGGGACACTGTCACTCTATTAAATTCAATTTCAGGATACAAGTAAGCAGCGAGTTTTTGTAGAAAAAATGGGTATGGAGGATCAGGTATATTAGTTGAACAGACACAAAACTTCGAAGTCAGAAAGACTTTCAATTGTTTGAATGAGGAACAGGTATTTGAAAGCTGTTGCATTGAGCTTTTGGATCACGGCTTACTAATCATAAGCATTTATCGTGTCCCGGAATATTGGGCTACCAGTGCATTTCTAGAGAAATTTGAAACTCTACTAAGTAGGTTACAGGTAGGGAAACCATATAAAAAGATTGCAATTTGCTCTGATTTTAATATATATATAAGGGATGATAACAGATTTGTCACTTCACTGAAGGATTTGTTGGCTACAAATGGCTTAATACTAAATTTTAACGAGTACCCGAGGGTAACAGCTACTTCTGCAACAAGCATTGATAATATAGTGAGCAGCAAAAATTATGGTGACACAGAAAAACTAGTGTTAGATTTAGGAATATCTGATCATTCAGCACTGTTTATCTCATTGCCATACTTGGACAAACCATATAGGTCTACAGTAAAACGGGTCAGAAAATTTCAGCCAGCCAAATGTAAACACTTTTGTCTCGAAATTAAATGAAACTCACTGGACCTTCTACAGTCAGAGTTCAGTAAACATTAACTACAACACATTCATATCTGACATCAAAAACATTTTCAATGAATGCTTTCCTCTTGTAACAACACGCGACAAATACAATAAGAGAAACACATGGATTACGGAAGGTATCCGGATCTCTAGTATTAGAAAGAGGGAATTACATAAGGAAGCTAAAACCAATCATGATGCTGAATTTATCAGCTACAAAAACAAACATAAAAAAATATTTGATCAGGTAGTGAAAATGGCAAAACAAAACAGTAAATATATCGCTAATGCCTCAAATAAATCAAAAGCAGTATGGCAGGTTGTTAAGAAGGAAACTGGTACAGAAGAAACAAAAAAATTTAAATACAAACTAGAAATCGACGGGAAAATTGTTACTGGTACTAGACACATCTGTGAAGAATTTAATAAGTACTTCATAACTGCGAACGAAATTAATAACTTAGCCCCACCACAAACAAGGCCTAATGCGGTACTGCAAGAACAAATAGGGTTTAAATTAAGTCAAGTATCATGCCAGGAAGTAGCCAATACCATAAAATCTCTAAAAAATCTTAATTCTGTGGGATGGGATGAAATTCCAACAAGAATCATAAAGGCAGGATGTGACAGCATTGCACCTCAACTCTGTAGAATAATAAACCAATCCTTTGATGAGGGCTGCTTTCCGGTCAGACTAAAATATGCAGAAGTTCGTCCAATTTACAAAAAGGGAAAACAAGATGAAATAGGTAACTTTTGCCCAGTGTCTATACTGCCAGTTTTTTTCCAAAACAGTTGAACAAATAGTATGTAATCAATTAGAAAAGTATAATAAAGAAGGTAATAATATTCTTAATAACCAATATGGGTTTAGGAAGGGACGAAACACATTACAAGCGGTTAATGACCTCATCTCTAAAATAAGTAAATGTATCGACACCAAACGATGTGTATCGGGTAATTTTTGTAGCCTGACAAAGGCGTTCGATACAGTAGACCATAAGCTACTTATCCAAAAATTGGGTATATATGGCTTCCATGAAAAATCTACAAGATGGTTTTCTTCTTACCTCAAAAATAGACAACAAAGGGTGGTGATAAATCAAATGGGTGAGAAAACTTGGTCTAGCTGGAAAGAAATACAAGCAGGCATACCCCAGGGCTCGATACTAAGACCACTCCTGTTCTTATATTACAGAAATGACATGCCCTGCAAAGTAAATACAGACACAATACTTTATGCAGATGACTCAACAGCAGTGGTCTGCTGCAAAAGCATTGAAGAATTAGTATTGACCATGAAACAAACTCTACAAGAACTTTAAGAATGGATAAAAAACGATGCCATGAAATTAAATCTGGAAAAACCCAAATCATAAACTTCATGACTAAACAAGCTTCTGAATGTGTATCACAAATAGAGTACTCGGGTAAAGAACTGACCACAGTCGAGTCTGTAAAATTCCTTGGGATAATTTTAAATAAAAACTTATCGTGGACTGATCATGTAGACAGTTTACTGAAGAGACTAAATAGCTTAGTTTATGCAATGAGGGTACTACACAAAATTACGGACTTAAAGATGAAGAAAGTTGTTTATCATGCTTATTTCGTAACTGTTATAAAATATGGAATAATTTTCTGGGGCGTTGAAAAGACAAATCTGCTTAGAGTTTTCAAACTGCAAAAGAAAATAATCAGAGCAATGACAGGAACAAATAGTTGGCAATCATGCAAACCATTATTTGAAAGCCTGGACTTAATGACAGTGCCTTCAATCTTTATATATGAAGTACTGCTCTTTGAACAGAAAAACTCACATCTGTTTGAAGATAATCCATTCATACATGACTATAACACAAGACATAAATCACAATACATGTTACCTTGCCATAGGCTCAAATTATTTGAAAATACTCCATATTACATGGCTCTGAAGATAAAAAATAAAACGAGGAAAAAATTTGGGGGAATCCACACTGGGGACCTTAAAAGCAGGTGTTATTACAGTCTAGAAGAATTTTTAAATGATTAAAATCAAATGATGATATAGTCTAGAAAAAATGTATATTCATGTTTATATATACCGGTAGCCCTAAACTTACTGCCAAAATGGCATATGTATATCTGTACTCCATATGGGTGAATGAAACTTTATTGTTAAATTTTGATGATGTAAAACATTTATAATGAAATTTGGTATGCTTCCTATAATTCTTCATGTATATACTATATATTTACTATAATCTATAAATCAATGTAATATTTTAGGTTAAAGACATGACGAGTCACCAATGTTCTTAATCAAAAGATTGTATAAAAACATGTAATGTGACAAAGTTATCTCATCTTATCACCTAAAATTGCTGTAAATTCTATTTCACTAACTACACTGGCTGAAAGGGAAAGTCGGGCTGTGAGAAGACAAGGTTGGTTGTCACCGAGTCAGCATGTACACGCCTCCAGTGTGGAGCTGCATAACAACCACTAGGGTGCATTAGTGCCATTCCTGTTGATACAAGGCCTTGTAAGGTAATTTCCGCAAGACCACCAGTTATTCGCTGCCAAGGTGGCGCAATGGATAGCGTTACCGATTGTGGTGCTGAAAGTCACCTGTTCAATCCCATCCACCAGCAGAAATTTTATTTCTTCATATTTATCATTTCCAGATTGTTCTACATGTTTCTTATCTTAACTATTTTTCTAATTTCTGGTACATTCTGTCTGTGTATAAATAGCAGAGCACTCAGCCCGAGAAGCAGTCAGTGCAGCGTGTATGTTTCAGTTCACAATAAACTTGCTTTCAGTATAAGTGCTGTGTTCAGTTGATAACCCTGCCTTCGAAGTCAAGCCTGTTTCCATTTCAACACGACATTGTTTCGTGGAGGCGGCCGTATTCCGGGGTGACAGCTGCATCGGGATGGCTCCGATTAGGCTACATAAAAGCTGTTGATTACATGGACTAGAACTGGAATACAAGGGATATACCTAGTACATCCTTCTGAAAGTCCGTATCATCAGAAGAACCATGGACACGAAACCAGCGGTAAGCCAGCTGCAGATCAGACACCTGTCGGGGTTCTCTGGAGACGCTGGGCAGGACCCCAACAAATGGCTAAAAGGGTTCGACCGAGTCACCAAGTATAACAGGTTGGATCATACAATGTGCTTGGCCAATGTTTATTTTTACGTGGACGGAACAGCCCAGCAATGGTTTGGAAACAACATGACGGAAACATTCCGGGAGGAACTCAAGAGGACGTTTGGAGACTGCCAGCAACAAATCCACTCGGTGGAAGAACAACTGAAGAACCGGGCCCAAAGTTACGGTGAACCAACACAGTCATACATACAGAATGTTTTGGCCCTAAATAACATAGTTAACCGGAATATGACTGAGGCCGACAAAATCACACACCTCATGAAGGGCATTACAGAACACATGTGCCAAGCTCTTCTTATAAAAGATGTCTCTATGATGGTAGAGTTCATCAAATGGTGCCAGGGGATTGAAAAGATGCAACAATGGAGAGTTAGACAAAAGACGTATGACAGACGCCCCAATGTAGTCCCTATGGCTATTGTGCAAGACCAGCATAACTTTGCTTCTCTCATACGACAAACTGTGAGAGAAGAATTACAACAGTTTATGGCAGCTGGCACTGTTGGACAAGCCCTGTAAAACATGAGGAAGCCAACGCTGATGAAGACGTATTTCAGACATCAGCACCTGTCTGCCCCACCAGTTGCATAAGACGTGAAGAATGGCCTCGCCCTACAATGACTTGCATTGCAGCTGCCAAATGACAGCCTAAGAACTGACCAATGCGGGCACAACTAACTCTCCCAGCAATTATGATGCTCTGCAGAAGAACAGATGTCTGGACGACAGAAGACAACACACCAGTGTGTTACCACTGTGGGTGCCATGGACATGTCTTAGTATGCTACTGCACAGAGAGAAGGCAACTATTCTATGATTATTTTGCCACAAGACGTCAGACATCAGAGCAGTTCTATCCCAGGCAGTCACCTGAAGATGTGTTCAGTTAGGTATACCTACGGGAAGATGCCCATCACCGTACCCTGCACGAGGTCACTCCCCAATGCACAGCTGCCATTCACCATCACTGTACAGAGGTATCAGCTGCTCCCCTAGCTGCTGTGCCCAGGAAAACTAAGTGAGGCAACCATCTATGGAGGTGAGGCCGCTGCAAATCAAAATCCTCCATGGACGAGAGTGTCTAAAATGCGGGAAATCTCAACGACGGCCAACCTGTCTGCACAGTGGTTGATTCAGGAGCTTCTTTCTCTGTATTGTTGGACGATTACCACCGCACACTAAGGAAGGCAATGTTCTGCGATACGGAAGCATGTGCTGAAGGTCGCAAATGGGAAGTACATCCAGCGAGCAGGAACTTTGTGTCGCAAGAATAACCAGCAACAACTGGACCCAGCCATTTGAATTTGTCATTTTAACAGAATGTAGTCATAATGTCATCTTCGGAAGGGACTTCCATCAGGCATCCCAAGCTATCATTGACATGGAAGATCTGAGCTGCTAATTAAGGAAGTCGTTCCGATGGGTACACGTGATACAGACTTTTCTGGAAAGTTATTTTCCGTTGACAATGTCATGATCCCGCCATTGACAATGAAAATAGTTCCAGTCACAAACACAGATGACCGGTAAAACTGTGAAGTGCTTGTCGATAGTACCAAGTTTGTTTGGCTCACAAAAGAAATTTACATACCAGCGACTATCATAAGCATTACAGGTGGCCAAGGAGAGATTTGTATCACAAATTATCATGAGCAATCACAACTTACCCCCAAAGGAATGTGTGTTGGGACAGCTGAACCAATCTAGGACAGTGAGCTCAACATCATCAACGAAGACCCATGCTCTACTGTTAGGAGGAAACAACTGCGGAACTGCCAATAGGGTCCGGGACTGATCATGGAACAACACCAGTGGGTGTTGGCTATACTATACCAATTTTTGGATGCTTTCACACCCAAGCAGGAGGAAAGTCAGCCAAAATGACCCATGATAAGGCACCTACCAATATTGGGGATCATCCACCAATTAGCCAGCTTTTGGATAGTGTGTCGCCAGCTGAAAGACAGATAATTCGGGAGGAAGTGGAGATGATGTTGCACGATAACATCATCCAACCTACGGAGAGTCCTCGGTCGTCTCCGGTGGTCCTCGTAAAGAAGAAGAATAGCATACGATGATTCTGTGTCGACTATCGGCAGCTGAACCAAATGACAAAGAAAGATTGCCGTCCATTGACGACATCTTAGACTGCTTGAAAGCAGCTGCATCGAGGTTGACGAATTTGACAGAAAAAAAGACATATTTTATTCCATCTCACAGCCTCTATGAATTCAACATAATGGCATTTCGATTATGTAATGCTCTGGCCATATTCGAACACACGCTGGCCAACTTGCTTCGACACCTTAAGTGGACGACGTGTCTTTCCTTTGAAAAACATCTCAGTAGCCTGTCAACTGTATTGAAGTGTGTTCAGAGATTGTTAAGAATTTAATGCGTAATCTGTCGTCACCATTGGTGAGAGGTTCACTGGCGACACCTCCAATCGGCTCCCGTCTCAAATTTTAAAACGCAGATCTATGGCAGTATCTACTTGAAAAACACGCAATCTCGCGAGCTGGCACCTTATATTCATTGTTTCCCGACAACCAGAATGTTGATAAACAATGTGTTATCTTACAATCTCTCGGTCGCTACTGGTGCGAGATGTACTGGCCAAGCCACCAAACGACTCCTGTTTAAAAAGTAAATCTCAGATAAAGGGCGGTCTACTTGAATGTCACGCAATCTCACGAGCTGGCACTTGATATTCATAGCTTCTCAAGAAAGAGCTTTCCGGGCACATGAGGAGGCTCTAACATCCACACCAGTTCTAACCTTATACAATGCGGAAACCGAACTTCACACTGACGCTAGCAGGTTTGGAATTGGTGCAGTGCTTATGCAAATTCAGGAAGGTTAGCAGATATGCTGTCGATGTATGTTGATGTTGAGCGGAAGGATTGGAATACAATACTGATGGTCGTGACATTTGCTTATAATACCACAAGACAAGACGACACAGATTTCACGTTGTTTTTCCTGCTCCATGGCTGTGAAGCTGAGACGACAATGGATATTCTCTACCCTTTCCAGCTAGACAACACTCAGGATAAGTATGTGAAACAGCTCATCACCAGGGTCAAAGAAGCAAGACAGCCGGCTCGCATACGTACACTGGAGGCCCAGGAGAAGGACCGTCAGTGGTATAATGACAAGCACCAACATGTTATGTACAGCCCAGGAGATCTGGTATGGATTTTTACCCCTGTACGGATGGTTGGGCTGTCAGAAAAGTTATTGAAGCAATACTTTGGTCCATATCGTGTCATACGCCGCCTGTCAGACATAAAATACGAAGTCGAGGATTATGAGCCATCGTCAAAATGACAAAAACGAAGAGACATGGTTCACATCCTCTGCATGAAGCCTTACTACAATCCTGAAGATAGGCGAAAATGGCTGTTTGTTCAAGGACTCTAAGGATGGTAATGGTACTGATGGAGCCACAACAGTAACGTCTGTCATCGTCAATCGTGCAGAAGGAAAGGATTCTCCCGAAGTGCCATACAGAGGACCCACGACTAGATCACATTGCAGCTGGGTCCAAAGGGAATCTAACAGCAGGTCGCTGTTCTTCTTAGGAGAGACAGCAATGCCGCAAAACCACCAGTTATACGACTGCTGGCGTGGCGCAATGGATAGCGTCACTGATTACAGTGACGAAGGGCGCCGGTTCAATCCTGTCCGCTGGCAAAATTTTATTTCTTTGTATTTATTGTTTCCAGAATGTTCTATGTGTTTCTTATGTTAATTATTCTTCTAATTTCTGGTACATTCTGTTTCTGTATAAATAGCAGAGCACTCTGCCCAAGAGGCAGTCAGTGCTGCGTGTACGTTTTAGTTCACAATAAACCTGATTTCAGGTTTCGAAGTCAAGCCTGCTTCCATTTCAACGTGACAATATTATGAGCAACAACTGTGTTGCACGTTGAATCATCACTCAGACGAAGAGGTGCAGCTTACTCATGTGTTTTTGATCATTATGCCTGTGTAATGGAGACTTGTGTTGGAATATTGCTTGAAGTGGTAGTGTATTGTTTAAGAAAGAATTATTAAAGTTAGGGTTGTCCAAGATAAGTTGAAAATGTGTGTGTTGGCCCTCAGGAACAGCACTGCCTCCTCATTGAAACAGTTGAGGTGAGGCAGCATTGCCTGTTCTCACAGAGCTGCTATTGTTACCCTTAGTAATGAATACTATAAATACACTGCTTCTGAGGCATCTTTTTCCCAGCTTCTGGCAGCACAAATAAAATTGTGAATTTATTTTGAAAATATGCCTTTGAACATATTTTGAACATATCTGATTCGATCTGTGAAGATTCCTGCAGAACTGGCCCACAACTGTGGTCCATTGCAGAAATTCTCTCATGTGGTCACCTAATGCCACTTGTACTATTTCTCCTCTACAATATGAGTTTCAAAACCTAAAAATGTACTACAATGAAATAATCTTCCTAGCAAATTAATGAGTAAGAGTAGTCCCCACATACTCGATATATGTTTTTAGGATTGTTTCCCCACAATCACTAGATGAATACTGCACTATATCCCGAGTTTCTAAGAAACATGCTACTCCAACATTGCTGTGTTATTCATGAAGGGTGAATGTGTGTGTCTTGTATTGAATTATGCAAGAACAGAATGTTATGTGGAAAGGCAGCATGCATTCGTACAAACATTTCTAAGTGTGGACATTCACAATTATTCAACCATATATAGCTTAGTGATGAAATTTGCAGAGTTTTGTTCCATCTTAGATAAACAGAAGAATAAAGAAAGTTTAAAATGAAAAATTCAACAACTTATTAGTGATCATAAAAATCAATGTGTTGGTCAGCACTTCAGACGAATGCCTACAGACATTTATTTGCCCATCAGGTTTTAGTATGTCCTGTGGGTTGACAGCACATTCTAGTTTAATATTATCAGCTTTCAAATGCTAAATTTGCCATGTCAATCCATTTGCCAACTTATCTTGTGGAAGCACTCAAGTTCACTAGCGGCTGCAAAATTTATCAGTAGTTCAATATATGGTCCATCTGTTGTGTAATTGTTTACAGTTAATCCCATGCCCCTCATTATTTGACCAATGATGCTCATGACCTAACATGGCAAGACAAAATGTGTAAAAAAACAAATAGTACCTGAGAAGCTCCAATTCTGGAGGATGAGAGTAACACCTAACTTAGAAAAGTTCAAAAACATGGTACTACTTTCAAATTCTTACACAGTTGAAATGAAAAGTTAGATGAACCAGTTAACAATTCTGAATTTATACTGGCACAGTAAATAATAACCATATGTTTTGCATATCTAGGTTGTCAACATTCCCCAAACAATGATTTCCTAAAGCACTTACAACACACTCACGTATTTTGCCATTCTTTTTAAAATTATTTGTATTGCACTACTAACTCAGCCCCCATTATGGTTGATTAAGGCGAACATAGCTGTAACTGGTCAGTCTCATTTCCTTGTGAATTTGATATTACGTCAAATTTAATCATCAAAATTTTGTATCCTTTCCAACAGATCTTTCTCATGAAAAAATTGGCATATTTCAACACATACTCAGTGCTCAGTGCAGGGAGAAAGCCAACAACTGGGACTAAGTCAGGAACTCTAGATGAAGTTTCACACATGTTTGCTCAAATTTAAAGTCAAGAACTCAAACAAGACAATGCATCAATCTTTTTAAAATCCTACCATGCACTATAATGCACGATACTTCTAAGGTCAAAAATGCCATGTGCGGAGATGAGATTCTTCTGGGGCCCTAAATTTAGTTCTAATTATCACAGAGAAATGGCATACCACAATACAGTGGTTTCATTAGTCGTTGGCCTAGTGAAAATTTTTATACTTATTGGAACGATATGGCATAGTGTAGCTATCCTTCAGTAAAGAGTTAAAATTTTAACATTAGACACTCCTTGCAGGGCATCTAAATTGAGGAAATCTGTTTATTTTTGTGCATTCCAAAACTATGAATTGTTTGGCTGACACCTTCAACACTTTCTATTGAATGCAATTCATCATAACGTTTTACTTTATATTCTATAGATGATATTGTGGCAATGGCCGAAAATGTGCCATGTGCCAGACTAAAATTTGTGGGGGGCACCTGTATTTAAGAGGCAGAGGTCGAGTTGAGTTAGTAAACCCTCGACAACCCTGCCATGACCAGAGATCGTAGATCCAACCCACAAGGGACTGTGGGCATTAAAGTCGCCCAACAGTAAGAAAGGTGGGGGTAGCTGAGCTATGAGTGCAGCCAAAACGTTCAAAGATACGTCACTATCTGGCGGCAAGTAGATACTGCAGACGGTAAACTCCTGTGTGGTCCTCACCATGACAGCCACTGCTTCTAATGGTGTTTGAAGGGGCATGGGTTCACTATACACAGAGGTGAGGACATGCACACACACTCCACCTGAGACCCTGTTATATATGCTACGATTGCAGTAAAATCCCCTGTAGCCATGAAGGGCAGGGGTCCGAATTGCTGGAAACCAGGTTTCCTGGAGAGCAATGCAGAAAGCAGGTGTCGTGCTCAGAAGCTGCCGTTGCTCCGCCAGGTGGGGGAAGAAACCACCACAGTTCCACTGGAGGATGACATTGGTTGAGCGCGGGGAAGACACGAGTCTGACGAGTGGGTGGGCTACAACTCAGCATCACTAGCATCCACCGGTGTAGGTTTGTCCCCTGGGTCATCCGTTTTGTCAAGTGCGTCCCCAAGAGCGAGGTCCTTGGGTGACAAGAATCTCCACCTCATCCTCAGAAGTAGAGGTGGAGGCGGAGGGGAGTGGTGGCACAGAAACCACCGTGGTCTCCTGTGTCGTGCATTTCTATGTCCTTGGTTTACCGCTCCGTTCCCTTGGGGACTTCGCTGGTGATAGGTGTTTCTCAGACTCTGCCACAGTTTTTTTTTTTTTTCTCTTTTTCTTTCTTGTGGTTTTAGGGCGCACAGCTTCTACGGTCATTAGCGCCCAGCCAAGAACACAGATTCGCTATGATCTCAAAGAAAAAAAGGTGACTGTCAGGACATCAACAAAAGGCTAAACACGAAAGATAATAGACAATTAAAAGGGTTAAATATCCTTGGATAAGTTGGCCAAGTCGATAAAACGCAAAACTCGAGCAGCTGCTCGTGTGTCATCAGCTAAAATTTCCTCCAGAGTAGTCGGCAAGTGAAGGGCTACACGGAGATGATTAAAATTAACACAAGTCAGTAAAACATGTCGCACTGTCAGCAGTTCACCGCAGGAGCACAGCGGTGCAGGGTCGGCAGAGAGCAAGTGACGGTGGCTGAAACGGCAGTGACCGATCCGCAACCGGGCCAGGATGACCTCCTCCCGCCGAGAGGGGCGTGAGGAGGTCCTCCAAGCGGTCGGGATCGGTTTTACAGTTCGCAATTTATTGTTGTACATTGAAAACCACGCACTGTGACCAACCGAGCGCTTTCTGGCGCAGTGTAAACCATTATGACTGGGGTGAAGGGTGTCAGTGCACAATGGACATGGCTTGTGCTGAGATGAAATAACCTGCCCGACGGTTACATAAAAGCCGCAGCCATGATTCTGTTCCATAATGGGTGCATAAGATAGAATTGCACAATAAATACTCATTGCACCACGTAAGGTGTCCTTCCCCAAATGGTTCGCTCTTCAGGAAAATTTTGACAAATGGAAAGTCAAACCCACATAGGGGACCAAAGATATATGGCCAAAACGCCTTTTAGTCACCTCTTATGACAGGCGAACCCGCAGGGGGTGTCCAGGAGAAGGACCGTCAGCGCTATAACGACAAGCACCAACCTGTTGTGTACAGCCCAAGAGATCTGGTATGGATTTTTACCCCTGTACGGAAGGTTGGACTGTGAGAACAGTTATTGAAGCGATACTTTGATCCGTATTGTGTCATATGCAGCCTGTCAGATGTCACATACGAAGTTGAGGATTATGAGCCGTCAACGACAAAGACGAAGAGACATTGTTTACGTACTGCACATGAAGCCCTACTATGATCCTGAAGAGCAGGTAGACGACAATGGCTTCTTGTTCAAGGACGGTAATGTTCCTGATGAAGCCACGACAGAAACGTCTGTCATCGATAATCGTGGAGAAGGGAAGGATTCCCTTGAAGCGCCATACAGAGGACCCATGACATGGTCAAGATCCAGGACATTGCAGCTGGCTCCACAGGGAACATAACAGCAGGTCGCCGTTTCTTCAAGAGAGGGAGCAATGCCGCGAGATACCACGTACACCGACTGCCGGCACGGCGCAGGAGATAGCGTCAACGACTGTGGTGCTACAGGTTGCCGGTTCAATCCCATCCACCGGCAAAAATTTATTTCTTTGTAATTAACAATTCCAGAAGTTTCTACATCTTTCTTGTGTTCATTTGTAAATTCTACTTGTTTCTTATGTTAACTGTTGTTCTAATTTCTGGTAAATGCTGTCTGTGTATAAATAGCAGAGCACTCTGCTTGAGAGGCAGTCAGTGTTGTGTTGTGTTGTGTTGTGTGAGTTGAGTTCCCAGTAAACGTGCTTTGTATAAGTGCTGTGTTCAGTTGCGTTTGAAGTCAAGCCTGCTCCAATTGCAACGCAACACAATTTTTACCCCTCTATCTACATTATTCCGCGATTTATTAAGTTTTCAAATTCATAATGACTTTTTGATCACCCAGTATATACACCCCCCTTTATCATACTGCATTTCATTTCCCACCAGACACCACCTCTACTTGCTGTATCCCCACCCTTATCTTCCCTCGCCACTCCCCCCCTCCCATCACTTCCACTTGCCGTGAAGTCAGACTGTGTTGGGCGGCCAGAGATGGCTGACCTGTGTGGATGAGTGTGCCTGAGTTATTGTGTGGGTCAATGTTCGTTTCTAAGGATGGCTGCGGCCGTAATTTTAGAATTGTTTGTCTGTTTGTTTGTGTGTGTGTGTGTGTGTGTGTGTGTGTGTGTGTGTGACGGCAGCTCAATGTTCGTCTTTATGAGTTGTTCCCTATCTACATATAATTATCTACATGGGGATTTCAAACATTTAAGTCTTGTGCATAAAGGTGTCCATTATTCTGCCACAAAAATGTTCAGCTCTCTTCCAGACATCAAAGTTCACATTAATGCCTTGCCTACATTTAAACATAAGATGAAAGTATGCCTTATGGAAAGGTTTTTTCATTCTTTAGATGAGTATCTGCATACAAAACAATGATTTTTTTAATCTATTTTTGTAAATCTTGTATTGCCTTATGTTTTATGAACCTCTGTTTACTTGTTTTAATGTATTATACATCCCACTCATTAAAATAAGACAGTGTATCATTTTCTTTTTAATTTATTGTTTTATGCTGGTAGACATATACCTCATTTATTTTAAGTGTTTTTCTAAGATTGTAAACCCGTTTAAGGAAAAAAAATTATTGTATATATTTGTATGGCATTGGAAACATGACTCATTCCACATCTTTGTTATTTATCACATGACGGATTAATGGAATACAAAATAAATAAAAATAAATGTTGGTGAAAAACTCTAAAATCATTTCTCTAGGTTTGAGTGACAGACTTTATGGGAGGCAAGGAGTTTTGGTTAGACAAATCACATACACAAGAAGACAAAATACAGAGGGCTTATAGTGGGACCAGTGTAATTATATGAGGACCCCACAAAGGCCTTAGCTTCATATTAAGAGAAACATACCAACTTCTACATCTAACTAAGAAGAATTGCTGGTTAATAGTGTAATGTTACTGCCAATAATGTGTCTGGTAGTCCTATAAGCGATTTCATGTAAGGTGGAGGTGGGATTAATGGGAACAAGTGCACAGAACTTGGGGGCAGGACGCTCTGAGGAGAGAGAGATAACAGATGTATAATGGACAAGTCAAGTGAGGCACTGTGAGAAAAGTCTGTGACAGCTGGGACAGTTAGTCACCGGTCACTACAACACTAGAAAATGGATCTGGTGGGTTATAGTGATAGTTGTTGATAAAGTGATGGTGATGTGGTTATATTATACAGTGGCAGTAAGTCAACACTTGGCCACTTTACACCTCAACCAGAAAAATCAAGTTGTCTCATTCATCAATTGAATTAGCACGCAAATGTTGTAAGTTCCTGAAGGGAACTTTCACCATTCTTTCATAGTAGCAATATAACACCTTTTTTTTCTTTAATGATTGTTTTACAAAGTCATTGAGTTTTGTTAATATTGTAGGCCCTAACACTCACTGAGGTACATGCTTAGGGTTTTATTATGTCTAAGTCATACCAAAGCCTGTGTAATTCCACACAAAATGTGAAGTACCAATGTGGCAGAAGAGTTGTAAAAATGTGCCAAAATATGTTTGCATGCCGCAGAACCTTGGAGACTAAGGAAGAGTTGTGTTCTTGCATCAGGCATGATCGGACACACAGTGAGCAGCAGTGGTTGTGTGATTTTACATCAAGTGTATTGGGGAGGCAAGTACTAACATTAGGAAGAAGTTTATTAGCCATTATTTACTGTACTGATCTATTGCACTCTAATTTTATTGCCAGCCACAATCATTGCTCGTTGCTGCACCATAGGCAAAGTAGTTTTATTAGGAATTGTATGCAAGTATGGACCTCATTATGTTTGTGTGAAAGCAGTTCTCAGATATTGCTAATTCAACGTGTATTGTTATTCTTTACAAGTGATGAGAGCACTGAAGTGGATAGGTTATCTGGAAAATACTTGCTATTGACTTTGTACCTTTGAGTCTTTTAGTGTGGTGGCTCATGTATAGCAATTATAAAAAATTGCTTTACTTACTAATTAACATAAGACTTTTATAAATGAAATAGGTAAATCCAAAATTACCTTAAAATTTGCTCAGAAGACAGTAGTTTAGTTTAAGGGCCACTACCTGCAATTTATGTAAAGCTTAAGCAAAGAGTTGGATTTAGGTAGTTAAAATAATAGCAGAAATAAAAAGTAAAATAATGAGTCAATCTCTCATTTGATGATTCAACTTTTTCAGTGTTAAACAGTTATTTTGATTTTTAGCATAACTAAATAGTGCTAGGTATTAGAGTAAAAAGTTTAAATGTGGATTAAGCATCAACCAGTTTTACAGTGGACTGAAACTGATTAACTTCTTTTATTCATAACCTTGCTTTATTAAGAAACAAAAATTCATTTACATTTAGAAACTTACTGACAAGGGTAGGGATCCTACAACAACATAATCTTAAGTAACATCAAAAACATCGCTGCAGTGGTATCTAGCTCAAGTATAAACAATGAAAACTTCATTGAATCAAACTCCAACGTTGAAAACAATCCAAGTACACTTATGAACAATCTGATGGAGAGAAAAATCTTCAGTCAACTGGAAGGAGGAGAATAACAAGCAAGAAGATAGAACATATTCCAGTGTACTCAAAAAAAAACCAGCCTTATCAAAACAACTACAGACAACACAAGTTTGTCAGCCAGGTCTGTGGTACAAAATGGAAAATCTGGTACAGTGTACTTTAATGCCTGCTATGCTAATGTCACGAAATATTAGTACTAAAACTAGAAGTAAAGTTATAATAGGTACTAATACTGAAAAAAAAAAAAAAAAAAAATGCTCTGTGGAGATAAAAAAGCCTGGTTCAACCTTAGCAAACTAACGGCTGGTACTACAGCTGAAATGGTTACTACTTTCCTAACAAATATTTTCCCACATGAGAATAGTTTCACAGTTGAAAAACTGGAAACAAAGGGAGTGACAAATGGTTTAAAATCGCTGTTGATTTCGAGTTAAAGGATAAAATAATGGACAAAAATGTAGGGCCTAAAAATGTTGCATTAAGACTCTTTTATTCCAAAGAATGCCCAGAGCTCCTGTGCGTTAAATTCTCAGGATCAAGAACTCTCTAGTGATAAGAGAAACGGCAGTACTGAAGAAAAAGCAGGCTTAGTAAAATTTTGTTAGTGTGAATGTGCAGTGCCTCTGGACCAAATTTGTTGTTCTGTTGCTTTGTATTGATGAAGTGAGACCCGATGTTCTATGTATTAGTGAACACTGGCTAGCTAAACCAGAAACTGTGTACTACACCTCCATTGAATATCTGGAATTGAAAAGTGCATGGTGTAGAGAGACTACAGTTCATGTTGGAGTGTGTGTGTATGTTAGTAAACAGTACAGTGCCAAGAAAATTGATTTGAAAAACTTCTGTAGGGACATGGATCTGGAACTGGCTGCTGTGGAGCTACCTAATAGGAACACGATTGTTGTTTTAGTGTATCGTTCCCCAGATGGGAAATCTTTATTGACCAGTTGGAAAGCTGTCTGCATTACCTTATCCACGTGGGAGCAAAAATTGCTTTATGTGGTGATTTTAAAATTCATATTGGTGAAATTAGTGTCAGAGTGCAAATGTTTATGAACCTTATAAGCAGTTTTGGACTTTTTTTGACAATTTTTTTACCAACTCGAGGAGATGCGTGTCTTGATATTATCATAGCTAATTTAAATAGTTGGGACTACAAGATAAGTGTGATTGAGCCAATGCTTGCAGATCATGAAACAGTGATTATGGAGCTTTGGGAAAAAACTGAGTAATCAAGATATTCCTACATGGCATTGTAACTATGTATTCAGTATTATGGTCATAACGGCGGGAGGACTGGATGCTCTCAAATCTTCATTGTCTGCTGTTGAATGGAAACAATTAATTGACGATAAGAAACTAAGTGATGCATTCAGAAGTATGTTTCTGACACCAAAAGAAAAATTTGATGACACATTTCCAACAAAGCATAAGAAGCAAAACAAAAGAATACAAAAAAAAAATTGTAAAGGAAAAGTTGTGGTATACCCCGAAATTAAGAAACATAAAATGTATTGGACATATTTTGAATGACAGGTAAAAGCAGCTACAGATGCTGACTTAAAGAATAAACTATATTACAGTTACCTACATGCTAAAAGGATCTACAGAAAGTAGAACAAACAAAAACAGAAAGCAATGTGAGAGTCATTGAAAGAGCCCAAAATCCCTACAAGGCCGCATGGGCCCTAGTCAAAGAACATAGGAAAAAACCCAGCTCATGTGCTAATACCTGTAGTCCAGATGCATTTAATAAATACTTTATAAGAATAGTTGAAACTGAAAGTAAACTGAAGTAAAATTTCTCAAAGTCCTTCGGAAGGACAGCGACTTGCAACAAGCCATTGGTGCTTCTGAGCACTCTGGTGCACACCAGAATATGACATCAGACTGAATGACTTGAGATACAGGTAACATGTATCTTTAGCATACCAAAGTAGTTCAATATTCCCACACCACACTCCCCCAGAGCAGCAACATTAGATGTTCCAACACATTTCAAATAAAAATGGACAGACTCACGGCAAACTCATTATTGCAGGAAGGCAGACCTCTATTGCTTCCCAACCGTAACATCGTGAGAACAGCTGTGTAAAAGGGCCAAGACACCACAAGACAAAACAAACAAGAGACCAAGCATACAACAGAAAGATGCCAACATAGTCCCAAAAGTAGGTATAATCTACGTCTGTTTCATCATATTTGTTGTCTCCTCAAGAAATGATCATAAATTGTTACTTTGACAATTTTCCAAAAATACTGAAGGTAGCAGTTTATGGCAGTATTCTTGTTGCTCTATCATCAAAGAACCATAACCATAAACCTCTAAACATGACTTGTGTTACACAGAATTATGCATTAAGTGACTGTCTCACTAAAATTATATGATAATGGATAACAATTTAAGATTTTACCTTGAAATTTTAAAAATCTGAATGTTCTTTTGACATACAATTACACTTGTTAGGATTCTAATTGTAGGTAAATGTTGAAAATAGGGAAATACAAATTGTTCAGATGAGATGATTAGGTAGTGCTCTTAAGCCACATACTGTCTAAGCCTGACAAGGGGACCTTATGGGTATTGGATTTTAGAATTACATTTATGGTACATGAAGTTCAGAACTCAAACAACACTCAGCTAAAGCCATTCAACACAACTCTCAAATAGTCTTGAGAAAATCAACTTTGAAGTTTTGCAAGTACTTGTAAGTACCAATAATTAAAGCACTTGCAATGTCTGTCGGTGCGGTGCAGGTAGTAGCATTGTAGACCCGTAACTGTAGGATCCGTGATACATCTTTTTCCCCTCCTCCATTTGTAATACTTAAACAATTTCAAAATGTAATGGTAATTTTTGTGAAAAATGCATGTATTTTTGTTTATTCGAAATTATCTACATTTTATAAAGAGTTTAAATAATGATGGATTCAATTTAAAAAAAAAATCATTAGTGGCATTTTTTATGGTACTGGCTTCACTAGTAGTTAACGACAGTCTTTGATTGATCAGTTTGTGAAGAGCTACGACGCTGTTTTTGGATAGTCATCTCCATTGCTACTAATGGCTTTCCAAGCAGCTAACCTTCTGACCCATCGTTTTAGGTGACAAGGTGTTCAGCTTTACACATAAATAAAAACTGACATAACACGTGGAATTACAGATCCCAAAATGTTCTATATATACCTGAATTCGAAAACAATGAGAATAATGCCTGTCACACTGGGATTCAAACCACTGACTATGATTGTGAGCCCAGAACACTACCACCTGTGCTACACCGACATAAGCTACAAGTGCTTTAGTTATTGATACGTGTACTAGCAAAATTTTAAAGTTGATTTTCTAGACAATTTTTGAGAATTGCATCGAATGGCTTTGACTGATTGCTATTTGAGTTCTGAACTCCACGTACCATAAATACAGAAAAATTCTAAAATCCGATACCCAGGTGGTCTCCTTGCGAGATTTATTTACTACAAAACTTAATACTGCCTTTCAAATTTATGTCCATTCCCAAACTTGGGAACAATCTAGTACCGCTCACTCTTAATGCAGTATTTGTTTTGTAAATATATATTAAATTTTATTTTATTTATCATTACAATAAATTTATCATAAACAAACAATTTAGTAGTTGTGTATCTAAGTGATTAAAGTGTTCGTGCAACATGGGGCTGATGCAGAAAATGAAAACCAGGCCAGAATTCACCTGTACCATTTGAACACTCGTCTCCATTTTACTTGTAATTATGTATTGAGACACGTAAGAAAGGGGGGGTTTGGGGAATGAAGTGCTGCAAAGACCTGTCTACGATATTATTACATACCAAATCTGAACGGCTGATTACCTTAATGAAGAATGAGTGAAATAAACAATCTCATTCATTGCCTTGTTTCACAGAAATTCATTTTATTTTATTTTACACTTTTTTTTATTTTTTTATTTATTTTTTTTTTTTTAATTCTCCTACTCCTATGGTGTTTACTAAACCTCGTAAAATTGAAACATGTTGTTATGTAGTGGAAATGATCCTCCTTACAAATGATTTTTAAAAACCTTGTTCATGCAGAGTAACAAGGCACAAATACCTGGATTATATTGATGAATTATGAATTATTGAAAAACCAGTTCCCTTTAGCAAATTCCAACAAATTCTGAACAATTTCAAACCTCTTCTTTACTACATAATTTACACCATATCAATTATAAATTAACTGGCAATTCTAGTTTTGTATATTGTTATTTAAAGAAATCTCTTAACTGGGCCAATAAGATAAATAGGTTTCTCATACACTACACTATCATCTGATGAAAGAACAACATGCCACTGAAATTAAATTAACCCTCATATTAACAGGTAGAGCTGGCACCAACCCCTGTGACACTACTCTAGTGGACACATGGAGTACAGAAAAGCAGTTAGTCTGTTTTCCAGTGCCACAGCAGATATCAGTGAGGTTGATTTTCATTCAAACAAGCTAAGTGAAAGGGAATTGGTTCAGTAGGGCTCCATGCATTCTTTGTGCCCTTATACACCTAACTAGTACTAGGATGGTTAACATGACAATCACTTATACACATTGAAATATTATAACATACTTATCTCTTATTCCTTACAATTTAATAGTAACTGCACATTAATATGCACTGATTATATAAATAACTTGTTCAGTATGATACTGTCATGAAAAATGTAACTAGTTTATCTACTACAATGAAAAATGATTGGTGGTTTGAAATCAGCTTAAAAAATTAAATCAGTTCATTTGACAACAACCAACCCTGCTGTTGCATGATACATTGTTGAATACAAGTTACTTCCTTATAGACAACAGAGTATTAACATTAAAAATTTTACTTTCATATTTGTATAATACATAGGCTAGTTCATAATGTAGGTAATTCCCATTACAATAAAATGTTTAAATCATTAATTGTACTACATTAGAAATCATCAATGTTATACAAGGAATTTCTTTTTAGCTGCAATTTGATCACATTTTAAATTTAATGTTTATCATATGCTTGCCACTTAGTGCTACAGTATTTTGTTCAGATATACCTTGCCAATATGAGCAAAATTGTTTTTTGTTTAGAACAGTTTGGTCCATGGGACATTTACCAAGTTTATTCTCCTGGCGGAGTAAGAACATCTGCCCTAATTTTGTAACACGACCATTCTCTTTAGCATATAAAAGAACCTGGAGAACGTACAAGCTGGGAAAAGTAAGTACTTAATAGTATTTAAGATAATGTATATAAAATTTCAAACATTAAAGGTCGGTAACATCCTTAATGACCAAATACAGTAAAATTGTCAAGCAGGCTTTTCTTGAATCAATGTGTTTCTTGAATAAAAATGTTCACTGTAAACAGGTACAAAATTATAATAATAATCCGTACTAATATTATAAATGCAACAGAAACTCAGTCTGTTAGGCTTTCACAACTGAACTGCTCAACCAATTTTGATTAAATGTGGTATGGAGATAGCTTGAATGCTGAAGAAGAATATAGGCTACTTTAGTAAGTGTGTCCTTAATTCAAGATATTTGTTATATATTTATAACAACTCAAAATATGGAGCAGCTGAGCTTCTACATTTCTCTTATAGCTTCTAAGATGTTTGAAAATGCCTTGGAAAAGTGATATATACTTTGACATTTGAAATTTATCACACTTTGTAAAATAATGAATGCAATGCTTAAATAAAATGTAAACACATTCGAACTGCCAAACCGATTTTGATGACATTTGAATCCTGAGAAATTTACACATTGTGTAACGTATAGCTTCTTCAGTCAGCAGTTTAGTCATGATGTAACAGAGTTTCTTTTCATATTTAATAATGTCTTTATTTCCATCTCAATGAAGGAAGACTGTATTTACCATCATTTTATGCATGGTTTATATTTACAATGGAAACTTATCTTTTGCCCTCATGATACTAGACATGAGTTAAAAAAAAAAAAAAGTTATGAAATTATTGAACTTCCGATGGTTTTTGACACACATGTAAGGACATTAACATGACCAAAGTTGCAGGTAAAAGCTAGTTGACTTCAATTATTGCAGTTCACTTCTTATACTATTTTGCCTCAGTTCGGTAACTACTAGTTTAATCGTAGTGTTATCACAATTGATATGTATAATGCAAAAGTAAATTCAAAATGTGATTTAAATAAATAGAGTAAAAGATTAGCTTCTACAATGTTTCTTGCAACAAAAAGCAGTTGTAAATTAACTCACAATTCTAAGTTTGTACACTTATTTAACAGAATCTCATAATTGGACCAAAAAGGTATATAATTTCATTTCATTGGAATGTTGCTCTTCCATGAGATGATAGTGTATGAGAAACTTAACCATCCTATTGGCAGACAGATTAAGCACAGACCCCTGTGGCAGTTGGCCTGTTTTCCAGTACCACACAGCAGCCATCAGTGAGGTTCATTTTCATGAAAAACACTCAGTGAAAGGGAATGGGCTCAAGCAGGGCTCCACGAGTTCTTTATGCTCTGGAACACCCACCGGGTACTATCACAATCATATAATGATATTGAAATATAATAAACTTATATCTTATTTTTTTACAATTCAGTAGTAACCTGCTAATCAATATGCACACTTTATAAGATTAACAGTCAGTGTGATACTGTTATGAATAAAGTAACTAGTTTCTTCATCTACAACATTGGAATATTTTGACTGGTGTTTGGGACAACATCGCTGTTGCACGAGATATTGTCAAATACAAGTTAACTCTAACATACAATATTTTACTTACATTTACTTTCATATTTGTATATTTATAAGCTTTTCACAGAATATATGACTTCAACTGTGAATGAGCAAAGCTAAAAAAATGTGTACCCAGCCAGGAATTAGTACATAGTGACTACGAGTTTGAGTACTGTGGGCACGGCGGAGCTGGAAATTTGTCTCTCACGGGAGGCGTGCTTAGGTAGTCCTTGCAGGTGCGATGATTACTGTGTCCCCAGTGGTTTAGGGGGTCAGCGCAACTGCCTAGAAAGCAGGCTGGGTACACATTTTACACTTTTCCCATTCACAGTTGAAGTCATATTCTGTGAATATGAAAACAATAAAAACTGCAAGATCAGTAGTGACGTCTGTTCTTTCAGAACAGACACCTCATATAGATATTTATAAGCTAGTTCATATTGTAAATCACATAACTGCTATTCTAATAAGTTTGTAAAATCATTCATTCTGTTACATAGAACTCAATGTTACAGAAAGCATTTCTTTGCAGACACAATTCGATTACCATTCTAAATTTATTGTGTAACATGTCCTCGATACTTACAGTTGGCGTCCCCTAGAAGGTGGCCCAGTTTTCGAGCATTCTGTGCCCCCTCCATTACCACAATGACAGCCAATAATGTTCATTCTGTAGGTGTGCGGCTGCCGCGAGTTACGCAATGTTTCTCCCGCAGGCTCCACTGTTGGCGCTCGACCGTAGCTCCTCCCTCCCTGCTTCCCCTAATGCTCTGCCTCTATGCATGGAAGCACCTTCTTATATGACGCCAGGACAGTATATTCTGTGGCACATTTATCAGTTTCTGCTTAAGAACATCTGCCCTACTTTCATATGCAGTGGCATTCTTTAGTTCAAATGTAGTCAAGTTAAGGAGAAACACAGGCTGTACCAAGTGGTTGAAGGTATCTCATCATGCTCTGCACTACAGCTGGCTACTGATGAGTCGTCCTCGAAGAGTCGACTCGACCCTGTATCACCATCAGCCCTTAAAATGAGTGAAAAGGGCTTCCACATTCAAGATGCTGGGCTATTCCTTGTACATTGCACTCTGTTTCTTGTAAGCTGCTGGCTTTCAGCTCTTATTGTAGTTCTAGACTGCATTCAGCCTAAAACTCTTCAGGACACCTTGATGTGCTACAAGTAGTCATTGAGTGGAAATGTGGCATTGAATTCAGTGTGTGCTCCATGGCATTTGTGAATTTCTCTTCATACTTTGCTACCCTGGTCCTTAATGTTGATGGACCTTCTACGAAATTTGAGGTTGGGTATAAGAATGGAAGAAGCATCGTACTAAGAATACTTTTAACACAACATCTGTGGAAGGATGGTTTGCCACAGACAGAATAATTTCCTTTCAACAGAAGGACTTACGAATCTTGTCAGGCTAGCTCCACTTCTATCAGCATGCTACTATCAGAGGTGCACGACTGTCTTCCACATCATCATCGCTCCTCCAGTAGTTGCCACTATAAGGAGACTCAGTGCAAATGCCTATAGGGTGTGTGAGGCACCAGTACCCTTATTTCTTTGTATAACACACCAACACAACATGACATCATTTTCACTTCATTCTAGTGACATCAGCAACCAACAAAATTAGTAATGTCCGGGTTGGAGCAGAAAGGCACTGATTTGTTGACAGCAGCCTGCTCTGTCTCATATTTGTTCATGTGATTTCTTCAGTGTTGTCCTCTGCAGGACTGTCTCTGAACTGGTACTCCTATTACATCCTTGGTGAAGACATGTCCAAAGGCAACAATAGTTCCAGATTGCTATGATGTTCATCCCACTTTTAAGGAGGTTTAATACATGCAGTTTACTTTATTTTGTATACATCAGTTGTTTCATCAACATTGGCAGCCAAGGTGGTATCTTCAGTGCCTCCCTTCAGAAGATGAAATTAGAGAATGAAAATGAAAGACACCCTCGGGCCTCGCAACCTAATACCGTCGGGGTCGAAAAAGCAAGAGTTGGCCAAGCGAGACCGACAGGAAAGAAAAGAGAAGTCCGACACAATAAGAAGCCATGTCAGACTTAGCAAAGAGTTTGTTAGGAATAAGTAAAGAGAATCCCTATTTGAGCCAACAATTTCCTAAGAATTAAATTCTAATTATTCCTTATTACATTTGAAAATCCATGTGATATTGACATATACTGCTTGTCATTTATGAATACATTCAGTAACAATCTATATTGATCATGTGTGTGCTAATATTATCAAAACATACTGTGTAGACTTAAATTGATGTATATTATTTTGTCATCATGTACATAAACAGTGATAATGCACATAAAACCCAGAATTTATACAATCAATTTCCAGCAACACCTATGCAACAGCATGAAATAAAATGCGAAAAAGAATAATTTATGACTTTAAAACAAAAACAGCAATGTTTCTCAATAAATATAATTTTTGTAATTTGCAGACAGATGTCGGTATTCCTTAAAATTATATATAATTTTATAGCAAGCTACAAGCAAGTAATGTACACAATACACAAAAATAAGAACTAGTTTAATAATGAAAAGTCAATAATGGAGGATAAATAACAGCTAGCAATAAAGGCGTTCACTGATCTGCTAACAGGCAAGTACGACAAAAAGCATAAAAATCACATTTTGAACTGAATGGCTTTACAGTTAGTTATATATACTCCATTATTGAAAAAATTATAAGTAGCCTAGATAATGAAATGTAACTTAGTTTTTTACTACATTAAAAGTATCCACACGAAATATTCCTTAATCTTGTCATACGTATTTCATATGGGTCTTCACAATGAACTGACTGAAGTCATATTGACTATCTCAAAAAACTTAAAAATGAATTTGTAATGTTAATGAAAAACACAAGTAAATAGAATGACATACAGGTCATGTTTTGCAGTAGTACATACAAGACTATTAAATTTAATGGAATCCCCAGTTGCGTTTTCCGAGTATAATCTTCATCACACAAAGTAAAACATTACAATACTGGATTAAATAATGAGCATATATGGTAGCCCACAAATGAGCACAATTTCAAACACAAACTATAGTCGGCTATGGCATTAATGGCCTCTCACCATGATACAGGTCACAAGGCGTGCTGTATTGTCAAGTGCACCGAGTCACTGCACTATGGACAGCTGCATTCGCAGAAGTTTAAGCTGTCTTATAAAGTTACAGTCAGGTACAATAGTGTGCAATAATTCGTTTCGTAATAAATGAGCCCTGGTTCAGAGGCCATAAATACCATCACAGACTACAGTAATATAATCATACAATTGGTAATACAGATGCTACTCCAATTTGAAATCTAGTCTAAATTTGAAATTGGCAACAATTCAGTACTTGAAATAATGGATGAATATAATCCAGGTATTTGCCTGCAATCAGTTACACTGCCCAAACTTCACTGCTTTTAATCTATGGAACGAGTTTTGTTGCCCTTGACCCATACACCAATCTTTTAAACATGCAGTGTATTATTACTAAATGGTTCTTTAAGATGGCTGAGAGATCTTAAGAGCTGATGAGTCCATGGTGTCAGTCATGTTTTGTAGGATAAGGTACTACCATGATGGAAGCTGAAAACTTAATAATAGCACAGAGTGTGGTGAGTGCAAGGTTTCGAACAGAGCTGTCCGAACCAACACTAGTGATCAAAGTTGGATAGTGTAAACGTGAAATTTTTGTTTCCTTCATACAAGGTCAAAATCATACTTTTAACAAAACAAATGTGTTATGATAAATTAATAGTCTAAGTATTTCCTGATGAAGATCTACATAAATATTGTTTTTCCATTAATAAGGGCCACAAAAATACAACTGCTATTGCAGTGGAAGCTCGTTTGCAGGGAAACTAGTATCGTGGACCAATTCCTATGGAATTAGGTCTGAGGAAACTGATAAAAGCGTGGGATCGTAAATTAGCTATAGGCCTAAAAACAAGTTTAGGTGTAAACTTTGCAGTCAGTTTAATAGAAAATGTAAATGCTTTAATGGGTAAAAATAGCTTCATAATGCACCTAAATGTAGGCGGCGTGTCAGGGGGAATGATAAAAAAGCTATACGACTTGGAAATATTCTTGGAGAAGATAAAAATCTGTAAAAGTCATATGTTTGAATGAACATTGGCTTAAAGGGGACACTGTCACTCTATTAAATTCAATTTCAGGATACAAGTAAGCAGCGAGTTTTTGTAGAAAAAATGGGTATGGAGGATCAGGTATATTAGTTGAACAGACACAAAACTTCGAAGTCAGAAAGACTTTCAATTGTTTGAATGAGGAACAGGTATTTGAAAGCTGTTGCATTGAGCTTTTGGATCACGGCTTACTAATCATAAGCATTTATCGTGTCCCGGAATATTGGGCTACCAGTGCATTTCTAGAGAAATTTGAAACTCTACTAAGTAGGTTACAGGTAGGGAAACCATATAAAAAGATTGCAATTTGCTCTGATTTTAATATATATATAAGGGATGATAACAGATTTGTCACTTCACTGAAGGATTTGTTGGCTACAAATGGCTTAATACTAAATTTTAACGAGTACCCGAGGGTAACAGCTACTTCTGCAACAAGCATTGATAATATAGTGAGCAGCAAAAATTATGGTGACACAGAAAAACTAGTGTTAGATTTAGGAATATCTGATCATTCAGCACTGTTTATCTCATTGCCATACTTGGACAAACCATATAGGTCTACAGTAAAACGGGTCAGAAAATTTCAGCCAGCCAAATGTAAACACTTTTGTCTCGAAATTAAATGAAACTCACTGGACCTTCTACAGTCAGAGTTCAGTAAACATTAACTACAACACATTCATATCTGACATCAAAAACATTTTCAATGAATGCTTTCCTCTTGTAACAACACGCGACAAATACAATAAGAGAAACACATGGATTACGGAAGGTATCCGGATCTCTAGTATTAGAAAGAGGGAATTACATAAGGAAGCTAAAACCAATCATGATGCTGAATTTATCAGCTACAAAAACAAACATAAAAAAATATTTGATCAGGTAGTGAAAATGGCAAAACAAAACAGTAAATATATCGCTAATGCCTCAAATAAATCAAAAGCAGTATGGCAGGTTGTTAAGAAGGAAACTGGTACAGAAGAAACAAAAAAATTTAAATACAAACTAGAAATCGACGGGAAAATTGTTACTGGTACTAGACACATCTGTGAAGAATTTAATAAGTACTTCATAACTGCGAACGAAATTAATAACTTAGCCCCACCACAAACAAGGCCTAATGCGGTACTGCAAGAACAAATAGGGTTTAAATTAAGTCAAGTATCATGCCAAGAAGTAGCCAATACCATAAAATCTCTAAAAAATCTTAATTCTGTGGGATGGGATGAAATTCCAACAAGAATCATAAAGGCAGGATGTGACAGCATTGCACCTCAACTCTGTAGAATAATAAACCAATCCTTTGATGAGGGCTGCTTTCCGGTCAGACTAAAATATGCAGAAGTTCGTCCAATTTACAAAAAGGGAAAACAAGATGAAATAGGTAACTTTTGCCCAGTGTCTATACTGCCAGTTTTTTTCCAAAACAGTTGAACAAATAGTATGTAATCAATTAGAAAAGTATAATAAAGAAGGTAATAATATTCTTAATAACCAATATGGGTTTAGGAAGGGACGAAACACATTACAAGCGGTTAATGACCTCATCTCTAAAATAAGTAAATGTATCGACACCAAACGATGTGTATCGGGTAATTTTTGTAGCCTGACAAAGGCGTTCGATACAGTAGACCATAAGCTACTTATCCAAAAATTGGGTATATATGGCTTCCATGAAAAATCTACAAGATGGTTTTCTTCTTACCTCAAAAATAGACAACAAAGGGTGGTGATAAATCAAATGGGTGAGAAAACTTGGTCTAGCTGGAAAGAAATACAAGCAGGCATACCCCAGGGCTCGATACTAAGACCACTCCTGTTCTTATATTACAGAAATGACATGCCCTGCAAAGTAAATACAGACACAATACTTTATGCAGATGACTCAACAGCAGTGGTCTGCTGCAAAAGCATTGAAGAATTAGTATTGACCATGAAACAAACTCTACAAGAACTTTAAGAATGGATAAAAAACGATGCCATGAAATTAAATCTGGAAAAACCCAAATCATAAACTTCATGACTAAACAAGCTTCTGAATGTGTATCACAAATAGAGTACTCGGGTAAAGAACTGACCACAGTCGAGTCTGTAAAATTCCTTGGGATAATTTTAAATAAAAACTTATCGTGGACTGATCATGTAGACAGTTTACTGAAGAGACTAAATAGCTTAGTTTATGCAATGAGGGTACTACACAAAATTACGGACTTAAAGATGAAGAAAGTTGTTTATCATGCTTATTTCGTAACTGTTATAAAATATGGAATAATTTTCTGGGGCGTTGAAAAGACAAATCTGCTTAGAGTTTTCAAACTGCAAAAGAAAATAATCAGAGCAATGACAGGAACAAATAGTTGGCAATCATGCAAACCATTATTTGAAAGCCTGGACTTAATGACAGTGCCTTCAATCTTTATATATGAAGTACTGCTCTTTGAACAGAAAAACTCACATCTGTTTGAAGATAATCCATTCATACATGACTATAACACAAGACATAAATCACAATACATGTTACCTTGCCATAGGCTCAAATTATTTGAAAATACTCCATATTACATGGCTCTGAAGATAAAAAATAAAACGAGGAAAAAATTTGGGGGAATCCACACTGGGGACCTTAAAAGCAGGTGTTATTACAGTCTAGAAGAATTTTTAAATGATTAAAATCAAATGATGATATAGTCTAGAAAAAATGTATATTCATGTTTATATATACCGGTAGCCCTAAACTTACTGCCAAAATGGCATATGTATATCTGTACTCCATATGGGTGAATGAAACTTTATTGTTAAATTTTGATGATGTAAAACATTTATAATGAAATTTGGTATGCTTCCTATAATTCTTCATGTATATACTATATATTTACTATAATCTATAAATCAATGTAATATTTTAGGTTAAAGACATGACGAGTCACCAATGTTCTTAATCAAAAGATTGTATAAAAACATGTAATGTGACAAAGTTATCTCATCTTATCACCTAAAATTGCTGTAAATTCTATTTCACTAACTACACTGGCTGAAAGGGAAAGTCGGGCTGTGAGAAGACAAGGTTGGTTGTCACCGAGTCAGCATGTACACGCCTCCAGTGTGGAGCTGCATAACAACCACTAGGGTGCATTAGTGCCATTCCTGTTGATACAAGGCCTTGTAAGGTAATTTCCGCAAGACCACCAGTTATTCGCTGCCAAGGTGGCGCAATGGATAGCGTTACCGATTGTGGTGCTGAAAGTCACCTGTTCAATCCCATCCACCAGCAGAAATTTTATTTCTTCATATTTATCATTTCCAGATTGTTCTACATGTTTCTTATCTTAACTATTTTTCTAATTTCTGGTACATTCTGTCTGTGTATAAATAGCAGAGCACTCAGCCCGAGAAGCAGTCAGTGCAGCGTGTATGTTTCAGTTCACAATAAACTTGCTTTCAGTATAAGTGCTGTGTTCAGTTGATAACCCTGCCTTCGAAGTCAAGCCTGTTTCCATTTCAACACGACATTGTTTCGTGGAGGCGGCCGTATTCCGGGGTGACAGCTGCATCGGGATGGCTCCGATTAGGCTACATAAAAGCTGTTGATTACATGGACTAGAACTGGAATACAAGGGATATACCTAGTACATCCTTCTGAAAGTCCGTATCATCAGAAGAACCATGGACACGAAACCAGCGGTAAGCCAGCTGCAGATCAGACACCTGTCGGGGTTCTCTGGAGACGCTGGGCAGGACCCCAACAAATGGCTAAAAGGGTTCGACCGAGTCACCAAGTATAACAGGTTGGATCATACAATGTGCTTGGCCAATGTTTATTTTTACGTGGACGGAACAGCCCAGCAATGGTTTGGAAACAACATGACGGAAACATTCCGGGAGGAACTCAAGAGGACGTTTGGAGACTGCCAGCAACAAATCCACTCGGTGGAAGAACAACTGAAGAACCGGGCCCAAAGTTACGGTGAACCAACACAGTCATACATACAGAATGTTTTGGCCCTAAATAACATAGTTAACCGGAATATGACTGAGGCCGACAAAATCACACACCTCATGAAGGGCATTACAGAACACATGTGCCAAGCTCTTCTTATAAAAGATGTCTCTATGATGGTAGAGTTCATCAAATGGTGCCAGGGGATTGAAAAGATGCAACAATGGAGAGTTAGACAAAAGACGTATGACAGACGCCCCAATGTAGTCCCTATGGCTATTGTGCAAGACCAGCATAACTTTGCTTCTCTCATACGACAAACTGTGAGAGAAGAATTACAACAGTTTATGGCAGCTGGCACTGTTGGACAAGCCCTGTAAAACATGAGGAAGCCAACGCTGATGAAGACGTATTTCAGACATCAGCACCTGTCTGCCCCACCAGTTGCATAAGACGTGAAGAATGGCATCGCCCTACAATGACTTACATTGCAGCTGCCAAATGACAGCCTAAGAACTGACCAATGCGGGCACAACTAACTCTCCCAGCAATTATGATGCTCTGCAGAAGAACAGATGTCTGGACGACAGAAGACAACACACCAGTGTGTTACCACTGTGGGTGCCATGGACATGTCTTAGTATGCTACTGCACAGAGAGAAGGCAACTATTCTATGATTATTTTGCCACAAGACGTCAGACATCAGAGCAGTTCTATCCCAGGCAGTCACCTGAAGATGTGTTCAGTTAGGTATACCTACGGGAAGATGCCCATCACCGTACCCTGCACGAGGTCACTCCCCAACGCACAGCTGCCATTCACCATCACTGTACAGAGGTATCAGCTGCTCCCCTAGCTGCTGTGCCCAGGAAAACTAAGTGAGGCAACCATCTATGGAGGTGAGGCCGCTGCAAATCAAAATCCTCCATGGACGAGAGTGTCTAAAATGCGGGAAATCTCAACGACGGCCAACCTGTCTGCACAGTGGTTGATTCAGGAGCTTCTTTCTCTGTATTGTTGGACGATTACCACCGCACACTAAGGAAGGCAATGTTCTGCGATACGGAAGCATGTGCTGAAGGTCGCAAATGGGAAGTACATCCAGCGAGCAGGAACTTTGTGTCGCAAGAATAACCAGCAACAACTGGACCCAGCCATTTGAATTTGTCATTTTAACAGAATGTAGTCATAATGTCATCTTCGGAAGGGACTTCCATCAGGCATCCCAAGCTATCATTGACATGGAAGATCTGAGCTGCTAATTAAGGAAGTCGTTCCGATGGGTACACGTGATACAGACTTTTCTGGAAAGTTATTTTCCGTTGACAATGTCATGATCCCGCCATTGACAATGAAAATAGTTCCAGTCACAAACACAGATGACCGGTAAAACTGTGAAGTGCTTGTCGATAGTACCAAGTTTGTTTGGCTCACAAAAGAAATTTACATACCAGCGACTATCATAAGCATTACAGGTGGCCAAGGAGAGATTTGTATCACAAATTATCATGAGCAATCACAACTTACCCCCAAAGGAATGTGTGTTGGGACAGCTGAACCAATCTAGGACAGTGAGCTCAACATCATCAACGAAGACCCATGCTCTACTGTTAGGAGGAAACAACTGCGGAACTGCCAATAGGGTCCGGGACTGATCATGGAACAACACCAGTGGGTGTTGGCTATACTATACCAATTTTTGGATGCTTTCACACCCAAGCAGGAGGAAAGTCAGCCAAAATGACCCATGATAAGGCACCTACCAATATTGGGGATCATCCACCAATTAGCCAGCTTTTGGATAGTGTGTCGCCAGCTGAAAGACAGATAATTCGGGAGGAAGTGGAGATGATGTTGCACGATAACATCATCCAACCTACGGAGAGTCCTCGGTCGTCTCCGGTGGTCCTCGTAAAGAAGAAGAATAGCATACGATGATTCTGTGTCGACTATCGGCAGCTGAACCAAATGACAAAGAAAGATTGCCGTCCATTGACGACATCTTAGACTGCTTGAAAGCAGCTGCATCGAGGTTGACGAATTTGACAGAAAAAAAGACATATTTTATTCCATCTCACAGCCTCTATGAATTCAACATAATGGCATTTCGATTATGTAATGCTCTGGCCATATTCGAACACACGCTGGCCAACTTGCTTCGACACCTTAAGTGGACGACGTGTCTTTCCTTTGAAAAACATCTCAGTAGCCTGTCAACTGTATTGAAGTGTGTTCAGAGATTGTTAAGAATTTAATGCGTAATCTGTCGTCACCATTGGTGAGAGGTTCACTGGCGACACCTCCAATCGGCTCCCGTCTCAAATTTTAAAACGCAGATCTATGGCAGTATCTACTTGAAAAACACGCAATCTCGCGAGCTGGCACCTTATATTCATTGTTTCCCGACAACCAGAATGTTGATAAACAATGTGTTATCTTACAATCTCTCGGTCGCTACTGGTGCGAGATGTACTGGCCAAGCCACCAAACGACTCCTGTTTAAAAAGTAAATCTCAGATAAAGGGCGGTCTACTTGAATGTCACGCAATCTCACGAGCTGGCACTTGATATTCATAGCTTCTCAAGAAAGAGCTTTCCGGGCACATGAGGAGGCTCTAACATCCACACCAGTTCTAACCTTATACAATGCGGAAACCGAACTTCACACTGACGCTAGCAGGTTTGGAATTGGTGCAGTGCTTATGCAAATTCAGGAAGGTTAGCAGATATGCTGTCGATGTATGTTGATGTTGAGCGGAAGGATTGGAATACAATACTGATGGTCGTGACATTTGCTTATAATACCACAAGACAAGACGACACAGATTTCACGTTGTTTTTCCTGCTCCATGGCTGTGAAGCTGAGACGACAATGGATATTCTCTACCCTTTCCAGCTAGACAACACTCAGGATAAGTATGTGAAACAGCTCATCACCAGGGTCAAAGAAGCAAGACAGCCGGCTCGCATACGTACACTGGAGGCCCAGGAGAAGGACCGTCAGTGGTATAATGACAAGCACCAACATGTTATGTACAGCCCAGGAGATCTGGTATGGATTTTTACCCCTGTACGGATGGTTGGGCTGTCAGAAAAGTTATTGAAGCAATACTTTGGTCCATATCGTGTCATACGCCGCCTGTCAGACATAAAATACGAAGTCGAGGATTATGAGCCATCGTCAAAATGACAAAAACGAAGAGACATGGTTCACATCCTCTGCATGAAGCCTTACTACAATCCTGAAGATAGGCGAAAATGGCTGTTTGTTCAAGGACTCTAAGGATGGTAATGGTACTGATGGAGCCACAACAGTAACGTCTGTCATCGTCAATCGTGCAGAAGGAAAGGATTCTCCCGAAGTGCCATACAGAGGACCCACGACTAGATCACATTGCAGCTGGGTCCAAAGGGAATCTAACAGCAGGTCGCTGTTCTTCTTAGGAGAGACAGCAATGCCGCAAAACCACCAGTTATACGACTGCTGGCGTGGCGCAATGGATAGCGTCACTGATTACAGTGACGAAGGGCGCCGGTTCAATCCTGTCCGCTGGCAAAATTTTATTTCTTTGTATTTATTGTTTCCAGAATGTTCTATGTGTTTCTTATGTTAATTATTCTTCTAATTTCTGGTACATTCTGTTTCTGTATAAATAGCAGAGCACTCTGCCCAAGAGGCAGTCAGTGCTGCGTGTACGTTTTAGTTCACAATAAACCTGATTTCAGGTTTCGAAGTCAAGCCTGCTTCCATTTCAACGTGACAATATTATGAGCAACAACTGTGTTGCACGTTGAATCATCACTCAGACGAAGAGGTGCAGCTTACTCATGTGTTTTTGATCATTATGCCTGTGTAATGGAGACTTGTGTTGGAATATTGCTTGAAGTGGTAGTGTATTGTTTAAGAAAGAATTATTAAAGTTAGGGTTGTCCAAGATAAGTTGAAAATGTGTGTGTTGGCCCTCAGGAACAGCACTGCCTCCTCATTGAAACAGTTGAGGTGAGGCAGCATTGCCTGTTCTCACAGAGCTGCTATTGTTACCCTTAGTAATGAATACTATAAATACACTGCTTCTGAGGCATCTTTTTCCCAGCTTCTGGCAGCACAAATAAAATTGTGAATTTATTTTGAAAATATGCCTTTGAACATATTTTGAACATATCTGATTCGATCTGTGAAGATTCCTGCAGAACTGGCCCACAACTGTGGTCCATTGCAGAAATTCTCTCATGTGGTCACCTAATGCCACTTGTACTATTTCTCCTCTACAATATGAGTTTCAAAACCTAAAAATGTACTACAATGAAATAATCTTCCTAGCAAATTAATGAGTAAGAGTAGTCCCCACATACTCGATATATGTTTTTAGGATTGTTTCCCCACAATCACTAGATGAATACTGCACTATATCCCGAGTTTCTAAGAAACATGCTACTCCAACATTGCTGTGTTATTCATGAAGGGTGAATGTGTGTGTCTTGTATTGAATTATGCAAGAACAGAATGTTATGTGGAAAGGCAGCATGCATTCGTACAAACATTTCTAAGTGTGGACATTCACAATTATTCAACCATATATAGCTTAGTGATGAAATTTGCAGAGTTTTGTTCCATCTTAGATAAACAGAAGAATAAAGAAAGTTTAAAATGAAAAATTCAACAACTTATTAGTGATCATAAAAATCAATGTGTTGGTCAGCACTTCAGACGAATGCCTACAGACATTTATTTGCCCATCAGGTTTTAGTATGTCCTGTGGGTTGACAGCACATTCTAGTTTAATATTATCAGCTTTCAAATGCTAAATTTGCCATGTCAATCCATTTGCCAACTTATCTTGTGGAAGCACTCAAGTTCACTAGCGGCTGCAAAATTTATCAGTAGTTCAATATATGGTCCATCTGTTGTGTAATTGTTTACAGTTAATCCCATGCCCCTCATTATTTGACCAATGATGCTCATGACCTAACATGGCAAGACAAAATGTGTAAAAAAACAAATAGTACCTGAGAAGCTCCAATTCTGGAGGATGAGAGTAACACCTAACTTAGAAAAGTTCAAAAACATGGTACTACTTTCAAATTCTTACACAGTTGAAATGAAAAGTTAGATGAACCAGTTAACAATTCTGAATTTATACTGGCACAGTAAATAATAACCATATGTTTTGCATATCTAGGTTGTCAACATTCCCCAAACAATGATTTCCTAAAGCACTTACAACACACTCACGTATTTTGCCATTCTTTTTAAAATTATTTGTATTGCACTACTAACTCAGCCCCCATTATGGTTGATTAAGGCGAACATAGCTGTAACTGGTCAGTCTCATTTCCTTGTGAATTTGATATTACGTCAAATTTAATCATCAAAATTTTGTATCCTTTCCAACAGATCTTTCTCATGAAAAAATTGGCATATTTCAACACATACTCAGTGCTCAGTGCAGGGAGAAAGCCAACAACTGGGACTAAGTCAGGAACTCTAGATGAAGTTTCACACATGTTTGCTCAAATTTAAAGTCAAGAACTCAAACAAGACAATGCATCAATCTTTTTAAAATCCTACCATGCACTATAATGCACGATACTTCTAAGGTCAAAAATGCCATGTGCGGAGATGAGATTCTTCTGGGGCCCTAAATTTAGTTCTAATTATCACAGAGAAATGGCATACCACAATACAGTGGTTTCATTAGTCGTTGGCCTAGTGAAAATTTTTATACTTATTGGAACGATATGGCATAGTGTAGCTATCCTTCAGTAAAGAGTTAAAATTTTAACATTAGACACTCCTTGCAGGGCATCTAAATTGAGGAAATCTGTTTATTTTTGTGCATTCCAAAACTATGAATTGTTTGGCTGACACCTTCAACACTTTCTATTGAATGCAATTCATCATAACGTTTTACTTTATATTCTATAGATGATATTGTGGCAATGGCCGAAAATGTGCCATGTGCCAGACTAAAATTTGTGGGGGGCACCTGTATTTAAGAGGCAGAGGTCGAGTTGAGTTAGTAAACCCTCGACAACCCTGCCATGACCAGAGATCGTAGATCCAACCCACAAGGGACTGTGGGCATTAAAGTCGCCCAACAGTAAGAAAGGTGGGGGTAGCTGAGCTATGAGTGCAGCCAAAACGTTCAAAGATACGTCACTATCTGGCGGCAAGTAGATACTGCAGACGGTAAACTCCTGTGTGGTCCTCACCATGACAGCCACTGCTTCTAATGGTGTTTGAAGGGGCATGGGTTCACTATACACAGAGGTGAGGACATGCACACACACTCCACCTGAGACCCTGTTATATATGCTACGATTGCAGTAAAATCCCCTGTAGCCATGAAGGGCAGGGGTCCGAATTGCTGGAAACCAGGTTTCCTGGAGAGCAATGCAGAAAGCAGGTGTCGTGCTCAGAAGCTGCCGTTGCTCCGCCAGGTGGGGGAAGAAACCACCACAGTTCCACTGGAGGATGACATTGGTTGAGCGCGGGGAAGACACGAGTCTGACGAGTGGGTGGGCTACAACTCAGCATCACTAGCATCCACCGGTGTAGGTTTGTCCCCTGGGTCATCCGTTTTGTCAAGTGCGTCCCCAAGAGCGAGGTCCTTGGGTGACAAGAATCTCCACCTCATCCTCAGAAGTAGAGGTGGAGGCGGAGGGGAGTGGTGGCACAGAAACCACCGTGGTCTCCTGTGTCGTGCATTTCTATGTCCTTGGTTTACCGCTCCGTTCCCTTGGGGACTTCGCTGGTGATAGGTGTTTCTCAGACTCTGCCACAGTTTTTTTTTTTTTTCTCTTTTTCTTTCTTGTGGTTTTAGGGCGCACAGCTTCTACGGTCATTAGCGCCCAGCCAAGAACACAGATTCGCTATGATCTCAAAGAAAAAAAGGTGACTGTCAGGACATCAACAAAAGGCTAAACACGAAAGATAATAGACAATTAAAAGGGTTAAATATCCTTGGATAAGTTGGCCAAGTCGATAAAACGCAAAACTCGAGCAGCTGCTCGTGTGTCATCAGCTAAAATTTCCTCCAGAGTAGTCGGCAAGTGAAGGGCTACACGGAGATGATTAAAATTAACACAAGTCAGTAAAACATGTCGCACTGTCAGCAGTTCACCGCAGGAGCACAGCGGTGCAGGGTCGGCAGAGAGCAAGTGACGGTGGCTGAAACGGCAGTGACCGATCCGCAACCGGGCCAGGATGACCTCCTCCCGCCGAGAGGGGCGTGAGGAGGTCCTCCAAGCGGTCGGGATCGGTTTTACAGTTCGCAATTTATTGTTGTACATTGAAAACCACGCACTGTGACCAACCGAGCGCTTTCTGGCGCAGTGTAAACCATTATGACTGGGGTGAAGGGTGTCAGTGCACAATGGACATGGCTTGTGCTGAGATGAAATAACCTGCCCGACGGTTACATAAAAGCCGCAGCCATGATTCTGTTCCATAATGGGTGCATAAGATAGAATTGCACAATAAATACTCATTGCACCACGTAAGGTGTCCTTCCCCAAATGGTTCGCTCTTCAGGAAAATTTTGACAAATGGAAAGTCAAACCCACATAGGGGACCAAAGATATATGGCCAAAACGCCTTTTAGTCACCTCTTATGACAGGCGAACCCGCAGGGGGTGTCCAGGAGAAGGACCGTCAGCGCTATAACGACAAGCACCAACCTGTTGTGTACAGCCCAAGAGATCTGGTATGGATTTTTACCCCTGTACGGAAGGTTGGACTGTGAGAACAGTTATTGAAGCGATACTTTGATCCGTATTGTGTCATATGCAGCCTGTCAGATGTCACATACGAAGTTGAGGATTATGAGCCGTCAACGACAAAGACGAAGAGACATTGTTTACGTACTGCACATGAAGCCCTACTATGATCCTGAAGAGCAGGTAGACGACAATGGCTTCTTGTTCAAGGACGGTAATGTTCCTGATGAAGCCACGACAGAAACGTCTGTCATCGATAATCGTGGAGAAGGGAAGGATTCCCTTGAAGCGCCATACAGAGGACCCATGACATGGTCAAGATCCAGGACATTGCAGCTGGCTCCACAGGGAACATAACAGCAGGTCGCCGTTTCTTCAAGAGAGGGAGCAATGCCGCGAGATACCACGTACACCGACTGCCGGCACGGCGCAGGAGATAGCGTCAACGACTGTGGTGCTACAGGTTGCCGGTTCAATCCCATCCACCGGCAAAAATTTATTTCTTTGTAATTAACAATTCCAGAAGTTTCTACATCTTTCTTGTGTTCATTTGTAAATTCTACTTGTTTCTTATGTTAACTGTTGTTCTAATTTCTGGTAAATGCTGTCTGTGTATAAATAGCAGAGCACTCTGCTTGAGAGGCAGTCAGTGTTGTGTTGTGTTGTGTTGTGTGAGTTGAGTTCCCAGTAAACGTGCTTTGTATAAGTGCTGTGTTCAGTTGCGTTTGAAGTCAAGCCTGCTCCAATTGCAACGCAACACAATTTTTACCCCTCTATCTACATTATTCCGCGATTTATTAAGTTTTCAAATTCATAATGACTTTTTGATCACCCAGTATATACACCCCCCTTTATCATACTGCATTTCATTTCCCACCAGACACCACCTCTACTTGCTGTATCCCCACCCTTATCTTCCCTCGCCACTCCCCCCCTCCCATCACTTCCACTTGCCGTGAAGTCAGACTGTGTTGGGCGGCCAGAGATGGCTGACCTGTGTGGATGAGTGTGCCTGAGTTATTGTGTGGGTCAATGTTCGTTTCTAAGGATGGCTGCGGCCGTAATTTTAGAATTGTTTGTCTGTTTGTTTGTGTGTGTGTGTGTGTGTGTGTGTGTGTGTGTGTGTGACGGCAGCTCAATGTTCGTCTTTATGAGTTGTTCCCTATCTACATATAATTATCTACATGGGGATTTCAAACATTTAAGTCTTGTGCATAAAGGTGTCCATTATTCTGCCACAAAAATGTTCAGCTCTCTTCCAGACATCAAAGTTCACATTAATGCCTTGCCTACATTTAAACATAAGATGAAAGTATGCCTTATGGAAAAGTTTTTTCATTCTTTAGATGAGTATCTGCATACAAAACAATGATTTTTTTAATCTATTTTTGTAAATCTTGTATTGCCTTATGTTTTTATGAACCTCTGTTTACTTGTTTTAATGTATTATACATCCCACTCATTAAAATAAGACAGTGTATCATTTTCTTTTTAATTTATTGTTTTATGCTGGTAGACATATACCTCATTTATTTTAAGTGTTTTTCTAAGATTGTAAACCCGTTTAAGGAAAAAAAATTATTGTATATATTTGTATGGCATTGGAAACATGACTCATTCCACATCTTTGTTATTTATCACATGACGGATTAATGGAATACAAAATAAATAAAAATAAATGTTGGTGAAAAACTCTAAAATCATTTCTCTAGGTTTGAGTGACAGACTTTATGGGAGGCAAGGAGTTTTGGTTAGACAAATCACATACACAAGAAGACAAAATACAGAGGGCTTATAGTGGGACCAGTGTAATTATATGAGGACCCCACAAAGGCCTTAGCTTCATATTAAGAGAAACATACCTACTTCTACATCTAACTAAGAAGAATTGCTGGTTAATAGTGTAATGTTACTGCCAATAATGTGTCTGGTAGTCCTATAAGCGATTTCATGTAAGGTGGAGGTGGGATTAATGGGAACAAGTGCACAGAACTTGGGGGCAGGACGCTCTGAGGAGAGAGAGATAACAGATGTATAATGGACAAGTCAAGTGAGGCACTGTGAGAAAAGTCTGTGACAGCTGGGACAGTTAGTCACCGGTCACTACAACACTAGAAAATGGATCTGGTGGGTTATAGTGATAGTTGTTGATAAAGTGATGGTGATGTGGTTATATTATACAGTGGCAGTAAGTCAACACTTGGCCACTTTACACCTCAACCAGAAAAATCAAGTTGTCTCATTCATCAATTGAATTAGCACGCAAATGTTGTAAGTTCCTGAAGGGAACTTTCACCATTCTTTCATAGTAGCAATATAACACCTTTTTTTTCTTTAATGATTGTTTTACAAAGTCATTGAGTTTTGTTAATATTGTAGGCCCTAACACTCACTGAGGTACATGCTTAGGGTTTTATTATGTCTAAGTCATACCAAAGCCTGTGTAATTCCACACAAAATGTGAAGTACCAATGTGGCAGAAGAGTTGTAAAAATGTGCCAAAATATGTTTGCATGCCGCAGAACCTTGGAGACTAAGGAAGAGTTGTGTTCTTGCATCAGGCATGATCGGACACACAGTGAGCAGCAGTGGTTGTGTGATTTTACATCAAGTGTATTGGGGAGGCAAGTACTAACATTAGGAAGAAGTTTATTAGCCATTATTTACTGTACTGATCTATTGCACTCTAATTTTATTGCCAGCCACAATCATTGCTCGTTGCTGCACCATAGGCAAAGTAGTTTTATTAGGAATTGTATGCAAGTATGGACCTCATTATGTTTGTGTGAAAGCAGTTCTCAGATATTGCTAATTCAACGTGTATTGTTATTCTTTACAAGTGATGAGAGCACTGAAGTGGATAGGTTATCTGGAAAATACTTGCTATTGACTTTGTACCTTTGAGTCTTTTAGTGTGGTGGCTCATGTATAGCAATTATAAAAAATTGCTTTACTTACTAATTAACATAAGACTTTTATAAATGAAATAGGTAAATCCAAAATTACCTTAAAATTTGCTCAGAAGACAGTAGTTTAGTTTAAGGGCCACTACCTGCAATTTATGTAAAGCTTAAGCAAAGAGTTGGATTTAGGTAGTTAAAATAATAGCAGAAATAAAAAGTAAAATAATGAGTCAATCTCTCATTTGATGATTCAACTTTTTCAGTGTTAAACAGTTATTTTGATTTTTAGCATAACTAAATAGTGCTAGGTATTAGAGTAAAAAGTTTAAATGTGGATTAAGCATCAACCAGTTTTACAGTGGACTGAAACTGATTAACTTCTTTTATTCATAACCTTGCTTTATTAAGAAACAAAAATTCATTTACATTTAGAAACTTACTGACAAGGGTAGGGATCCTACAACAACATAATCTTAAGTAACATCAAAAACATCGCTGCAGTGGTATCTAGCTCAAGTATAAACAATGAAAACTTCATTGAATCAAACTCCAACGTTGAAAACAATCCAAGTACACTTATGAACAATCTGATGGAGAGAAAAATCTTCAGTCAACTGGAAGGAGGAGAATAACAAGCAAGAAGATAGAACATATTCCAGTGTACTCAAAAAAAAACCAGCCTTATCAAAACAACTACAGACAACACAAGTTTGTCAGCCAGGTCTGTGGTACAAAATGGAAAATCTGGTACAGTGTACTTTAATGCCTGCTATGCTAATGTCACGAAATATTAGTACTAAAACTAGAAGTAAAGTTATAATAGGTACTAATACTGAAAAAAAAAAAAAAAAAAAATGCTCTGTGGAGATAAAAAAGCCTGGTTCAACCTTAGCAAACTAACGGCTGGTACTACAGCTGAAATGGTTACTACTTTCCTAACAAATATTTTCCCACATGAGAATAGTTTCACAGTTGAAAAACTGGAAACAAAGGGAGTGACAAATGGTTTAAAATCGCTGTTGATTTCGAGTTAAAGGATAAAATAATGGACAAAAATGTAGGGCCTAAAAATGTTGCATTAAGACTCTTTTATTCCAAAGAATGCCCAGAGCTCCTGTGCGTTAAATTCTCAGGATCAAGAACTCTCTAGTGATAAGAGAAACGGCAGTACTGAAGAAAAAGCAGGCTTAGTAAAATTTTGTTAGTGTGAATGTGCAGTGCCTCTGGACCAAATTTGTTGTTCTGTTGCTTTGTATTGATGAAGTGAGACCCGATGTTCTATGTATTAGTGAACACTGGCTAGCTAAACCAGAAACTGTGTACTACACCTCCATTGAATATCTGGAATTGAAAAGTGCATGGTGTAGAGAGACTACAGTTCATGTTGGAGTGTGTGTGTATGTTAGTAAACAGTACAGTGCCAAGAAAATTGATTTGAAAAACTTCTGTAGGGACATGGATCTGGAACTGGCTGCTGTGGAGCTACCTAATAGGAACACGATTGTTGTTTTAGTGTATCGTTCCCCAGATGGGAAATCTTTATTGACCAGTTGGAAAGCTGTCTGCATTACCTTATCCACGTGGGAGCAAAAATTGCTTTATGTGGTGATTTTAAAATTCATATTGGTGAAATTAGTGTCAGAGTGCAAATGTTTATGAACCTTATAAGCAGTTTTGGACTTTTTTTGACAATTTTTTTACCAACTCGAGGAGATGCGTGTCTTGATACTATCATAGCTAATTTAAATAGTTGGGACTACAAGATAAGTGTGATTGAGCCAATGCTTGCAGATCATGAAACAGTGATTATGGAGCTTTGGGAAAAAACTGAGTAATCAAGATATTCCTACATGGCATTGTAACTATGTATTCAGTATTATGGTCATAACGGCGGGAGGACTGGATGCTCTCAAATCTTCATTGTCTGCTGTTGAATGGAAACAATTAATTGACGATAAGAAACTAAGTGATGCATTCAGAAGTATGTTTCTGACACCAAAAGAAAAATTTGATGACACATTTCCAACAAAGCATAAGAAGCAAAACAAAAGAATACAAAAAAAAAATTGTAAAGGAAAAGTTGTGGTATACCCCGAAATTAGGAAACATAAAATGTATTGGACATATTTTGAATGACAGGTAAAAGCAGCTACAGATGCTGACTTAAAGAATAAACTATATTACAGTTACCTACATGCTAAAAGGATCTACAGAAAGTAGAACAAACAAAAACAGAAAGCAATGTGAGAGTCATTGAAAGAGCCCAAAATCCCTACAAGGCCGCATGGGCCCTAGTCAAAGAACATAGGAAAAAACCCAGCTCATGTGCTAATACCTGTAGTCCAGATGCATTTAATAAATACTTTATAAGAATAGTTGAAACTGAAAGTAAACTGAAGTAAAATTTCTCAAAGTCCTTCGGAAGAACAGCGACTTGCAACAAGCCATTGGTGCTTCTGAGCACTCTGGTGCACACCAGAATATGACATCAGACTGAATGACTTGAGATACAGGTAACATGTATCTTTAGCATACCAAAGTAGTTCAATATTCCCACACCACACTCCCCCAGAGCAGCAACATTAGATGTTCCAACACATTTCAAATAAAAATGGACAGACTCACGGCAAACTCATTATTGCAGGAAGGCAGACCTCTATTGCTTCCCAACCGTAACATCGTGAGAACAGCTGTGTAAAAGGGCCAAGACACCACAAGACAAAACAAACAAGAGACCAAGCATACAACAGAAAGATGCCAACATAGTCCCAAAAGTAGGTATAATCTACGTCTGTTTCATCATATTTGTTGTCTCCTCAAGAAATGATCATAAATTGTTACTTTGACAATTTTCCAAAAATACTGAAGGTAGCAGTTTATGGCAGTATTCTTGTTGCTCTATCATCAAAGAACCATAACCATAAACCTCTAAACATGACTTGTGTTACACAGAATTATGCATTAAGTGACTGTCTCACTAAAATTATATGATAATGGATAACAATTTAAGATTTTACCTTGAAATTTTAAAAATCTGAATGTTCTTTTGACATACAATTACACTTGTTAGGATTCTAATTGTAGGTAAATGTTGAAAATAGGGAAATACAAATTGTTCAGATGAGATGATTAGGTAGTGCTCTTAAGCCACATACTGTCTAAGCCTGACAAGGGGACCTTATGGGTATTGGATTTTAGAATTACATTTATGGTACATGAAGTTCAGAACTCAAACAACACTCAGCTAAAGCCATTCAACACAACTCTCAAATAGTCTTGAGAAAATCAACTTTGAAGTTTTGCAAGTACTTGTAAGTACCAATAATTAAAGCACTTGCAATGTCTGTCGGTGCGGTGCAGGTAGTAGCATTGTAGACCCGTAACTGTAGGATCCGTGATACATCTTTTTCCCCTCCTCCATTTGTAATACTTAAACAATTTCAAAATGTAATGGTAATTTTTGTGAAAAATGCATGTATTTTTGTTTATTCGAAATTATCTACATTTTATAAAGAGTTTAAATAATGATGGATTCAATTTAAAAAAAAATCATTAGTGGCATTTTTTATGGTACTGGCTTCACTAGTAGTTAACGACAGTCTTTGATTGATCAGTTTGTGAAGAGCTACGACGCTGTTTTTGGATAGTCATCTCCATTGCTACTAATGGCTTTCCAAGCAGCTAACCTTCTGACCCATCGTTTTAGGTGACAAGGTGTTCAGCTTTACACATAAATAAAAACTGACATAACACGTGGAATTACAGATCCCAAAATGTTCTATATATACCTGAATTCGAAAACAATGAGAATAATGCCTGTCACACTGGGATTAAAACCACTGACTATGATTGTGAGCCCAGAACACTACCACCTGTGCTACACCGACATAAGCTACAAGTGCTTTAGTTATTGATACGTGTACTAGCAAAATTTTAAAGTTGATTTTCTAGACAATTTTTGAGAATTGCATCGAATGGCTTTGACTGATTGCTATTTGAGTTCTGAACTCCACGTACCATAAATACAGAAAAATTCTAAAATCCGATACCCAGGTGGTCTCCTTGCGAGATTTATTTACTACAAAACTTAATACTGCCTTTCAAATTTATGTCCATTCCCAAACTTGGGAACAATCTAGTACCGCTCACTCTTAATGCAGTATTTGTTTTGTAAATATATATTAAATTTTATTTTATTTATCATTACAATAAATTTATCATAAACAAACAATTTAGTAGTTGTGTATCTAAGTGATTAAAGTGTTCGTGCAACATGGGGCTGATGCAGAAAATGAAAACCAGGCCAGAATTCACCTGTACCATTTGAACACTCGTCTCCATTTTACTTGTAATTATGTATTGAGACACGTAAGAAAGGGGGGGTTTGGGGAATGAAGTGCTGCAAAGACCTGTCTACGATATTATTACATACCAAATCTGAACGGCTGATTACCTTAATGAAGAATGAGTGAAATAAACAATCTCATTCATTGCCTTGTTTCACAGAAATTCATTTTATTTTATTTTACACTTTTTTTATTTATTTTTTTTTTTTTTTTTTTAATTCTCCTACTCCTATGGTGTTTACTAAACCTCGTAAAATTGAAACATGTTGTTATGTAGTGGAAATGATCCTCCTTACAAATGATTTTTAAAAACCTTGTTCATGCAGAGTAACAAGGCACAAATACCTGGATTATATTGATGAATTATGAATTATTGAAAAACCAGTTCCCTTTAGCAAATTCCAACAAATTCTGAACAATTTCAAACCTCTTCTTTACTACATAATTTACACCATATCAATTATAAATTAACTGGCAATTCTAGTTTTGTATATTGTTATTTAAAGAAATCTCTTAACTGGGCCAATAAGATAAATAGGTTTCTCATACACTACACTATCATCTGATGAAAGAACAACATGCCACTGAAATTAAATTAACCCTCATATTAACAGGTAGAGCTGGCACCAACCCCTGTGACACTACTCTAGTGGACACATGGAGTACAGAAAAGCAGTTAGTCTGTTTTCCAGTGCCACAGCAGATATCAGTGAGGTTGATTTTCATTCAAACAAGCTAAGTGAAAGGGAATTGGTTCAGTAGGGCTCCATGCATTCTTTGTGCCCTTATACACCTAACTAGTACTAGGATGGTTAACATGACAATCACTTATACACATTGAAATATTATAACATACTTATCTCTTATTCCTTACAATTTAATAGTAACTGCACATTAATATGCACTGATTATATAAATAACTTGTTCAGTATGATACTGTCATGAAAAATGTAACTAGTTTATCTACTACAATGAAAAATGATTGGTGGTTTGAAATCAGCTTAAAAAATTAAATCAGTTCATTTGACAACAACCAACCCTGCTGTTGCATGATACATTGTTGAATACAAGTTACTTCCTTATAGACAACAGAGTATTAACATTAAAAATTTTACTTTCATATTTGTATAATACATAGGCTAGTTCATAATGTAGGTAATTCCCATTACAATAAAATGTTTAAATCATTAATTGTACTACATTAGAAATCATCAATGTTATACAAGGAATTTCTTTTTAGCTGCAATTTGATCACATTTTAAATTTAATGTTTATCATATGCTTGCCACTTAGTGCTACAGTATTTTGTTCAGATATACCTTGCCAATATGAGCAAAATTGTTTTTTGTTTAGAACAGTTTGGTCCATGGGACATTTACCAAGTTTATTCTCCTGGCGGAGTAAGAACATCTGCCCTAATTTTGTAACACGACCATTCTCTTTAGCATATAAAAGAACCTGGAGAACGTACAAGCTGGGAAAAGTAAGTACTTAATAGTATTTAAGATAATGTATATAAAATTTCAAACATTAAAGGTCGGTAACATCCTTAATGACCAAATACAGTAAAATTGTCAAGCAGGCTTTTCTTGAATCAATGTGTTTCTTGAATAAAAATGTTCACTGTAAACAGGTACAAAATTATAATAATAATCCGTACTAATATTATAAATGCAACAGAAACTCAGTCTGTTAGGCTTTCACAACTGAACTGCTCAACCAATTTTGATTAAATGTGGTATGGAGATAGCTTGAATGCTGAAGAAGAATATAGGCTACTTTAGTAAGTGTGTCCTTAATTCAAGATATTTGTTATATATTTATAACAACTCAAAATATGGAGCAGCTGAGCTTCTACATTTCTCTTATAGCTTCTAAGATGTTTGAAAATGCCTTGGAAAAGTGATATATACTTTGACATTTGAAATTTATCACACTTTGTAAAATAATGAATGCAATGCTTAAATAAAATGTAAACACATTCGAACTGCCAAACCGATTTTGATGACATTTGAATCCTGAGAAATTTACACATTGTGTAACGTATAGCTTCTTCAGTCAGCAGTTTAGTCATGATGTAACAGAGTTTCTTTTCATATTTAATAATGTCTTTATTTCCATCTCAATGAAGGAAGACTGTATTTACCATCATTTTATGCATGGTTTATATTTACAATGGAAACTTATCTTTTGCCCTCATGATACTAGACATGAGTTAAAAAAAAAAAAAAAAAAGTTATGAAATTATTGAACTTCCGATGGTTTTTGACACACATGTAAGGACATTAACATGACCAAAGTTGCAGGTAAAAGCTAGTTGACTTCAATTATTGCAGTTCACTTCTTATACTATTTTGCCTCAGTTCGGTAACTACTAGTTTAATCGTAGTGTTATCACAATTGATATGTATAATGCAAAAGTAAATTCAAAATGTGATTTAAATAAATAGAGTAAAAGATTAGCTTCTACAATGTTTCTTGCAACAAAAAGCAGTTGTAAATTAACTCACAATTCTAAGTTTGTACACTTATTTAACAGAATCTCATAATTGGACCAAAAAGGTATATAATTTCATTTCATTGGAATGTTGCTCTTCCATGAGATGATAGTGTATGAGAAACTTAACCATCCTATTGGCAGACAGATTAAGCACAGACCCCTGTGGCAGTTGGCCTGTTTTCCAGTACCACACAGCAGCCATCAGTGAGGTTCATTTTCATGAAAAACACTCAGTGAAAGGGAATGGGCTCAAGCAGGGCTCCACGAGTTCTTTATGCTCTGGAACACCCACCGGGTACTATCACAATCATATAATGATATTGAAATATAATAAACTTATATCTTATTTTTTTACAATTCAGTAGTAACCTGCTAATCAATATGCACACTTTATAAGATTAACAGTCAGTGTGATACTGTTATGAATAAAGTAACTAGTTTCTTCATCTACAACATTGGAATATTTTGACTGGTGTTTGGGACAACATCGCTGTTGCACGAGATATTGTCAAATACAAGTTAACTCTAACATACAATATTTTACTTACATTTACTTTCATATTTGTATATTTATAAGCTTTTCACAGAATATATGACTTCAACTGTGAATGAGCAAAGCTAAAAAAATGTGTACCCAGCCAGGAATTAGTACATAGTGACTACGAGTTTGAGTACTGTGGGCACGGCGGAGCTGGAAATTTGTCTCTCACGGGAGGCGTGCTTAGGTAGTCCTTGCAGGTGCGATGATTACTGTGTCCCCAGTGGTTTAGGGGGTCAGCGCAACTGCCTAGAAAGCAGGCTGGGTACACATTTTACACTTTTCCCATTCACAGTTGAAGTCATATTCTGTGAATATGAAAACAATAAAAACTGCAAGATCAGTAGTGACGTCTGTTCTTTCAGAACAGACACCTCATATAGATATTTATAAGCTAGTTCATATTGTAAATCACATAACTGCTATTCTAATAAGTTTGTAAAATCATTCATTCTGTTACATAGAACTCAATGTTACAGAAAGCATTTCTTTGCAGACACAATTCGATTACCATTCTAAATTTATTGTGTAACTTGTCCTCGATACTTACAGTTGGCGTCCCCTAGAAGGTGGCCCAGTTTTCGAGCATTCTGTGCCCCCTCCATTACCACAATGACAGCCAATAATGTTCATTCTGTAGGTGTGCGGCTGCCGCGAGTTACGCAATGTTTCTCCCGCAGGCTCCACTGTTGGCGCTCGACCGTAGCTCCTCCCTCCCTGCTTCCCCTAATGCTCTGCCTCTATGCATGGAAGCACCTTCTTATATGACGCCAGGACAGTATATTCTGTGGCACATTTATCAGTTTCTGCTTAAGAACATCTGCCCTACTTTCATATGCAGTGGCATTCTTTAGTTCAAATGTAGTCAAGTTAAGGAGAAACACAGGCTGTACCAAGTGGTTGAAGGTATCTCATCATGCTCTGCACTACAGCTGGCTACTGATGAGTCGTCCTCGAAGAGTCGACTCGACCCTGTATCACCATCAGCCCTTAAAATGAGTGAAAAGGGCTTCCACATTCAAGATGCTGGGCTATTCCTTGTACATTGCACTCTGTTTCTTGTAAGTTGCTGGCTTTCAGCTCTTATTGTAGTTCTAGACTGCATTCAGCCTAAAACTCTTCAGGACACCTTGATGTGCTACAAGTAGTCATTGAGTGGAAATGTGGCATTGAATTCAGTGTGTGCTCCATGGCATTTGTGAATTTCTCTTCATACTTTGCTACCCTGGTCCTTAATGTTGATGGAACTTCTACGAAATTTGAGGTTGGGTATAAGAATGGAAGAAGCATCGTACTAAGAATACTTTTAACACAACATCTGTGGAAGGATGGTTTGCCACAGACAGAATAATTTCCTTTCAACAGAAGGACTTACGAATCTTGTCAGGCTAGCTCCACTTCTATCAGCATGCTACTATCAGAGGTGCACGACTGTCTTCCACATCATCATCGCTCCTCCAGTAGTTGCCACTATAAGGAGACTCAGTGCAAATGCCTATAGGGTGTGTGAGGCACCAGTACCCTTATTTCTTTGTATAACACACCAACACAACATGACATCATTTTCACTTCATTCTAGTGACATCAGCAACCAACAAAATTAGTAATGTCCGGGTTGGAGCAGAAAGGCACTGATTTGTTGACAGCAGCCTGCTCTGTCTCATATTTGTTCATGTGATTTCTTCAGTGTTGTCTTGTCCTCTGCAGGACTGTCTCTGAACTGGTACTCCTATTACATCCTTGGTGAAGACATGTCCAAAAGCAACAATAGTTCCAGATTGCTATGATGTTCATCCCACTTTTAAGGAGGTTTAATACATGCAGTTTACTTTATTTTGTATACATCAGTTGTTTCATCAACATTGGCAGCCAAGGTGGTATCTTCAGTGCCTCCCTTCAGAAGATGAAATTAGAGAATGAAAATGAAAGACACCCTCGGGCCTCGCAACCTAATACCGTCGGGGTCGAAAAAGCAAGAGTTGGCCAAGCGAGACCGACAGGAAAGAAAAGAGAAGTCCGACACAATAAGAAGCCATGTCGGACTTAGCAAAGAGTTTGTTAGGAATAAGTAAAGAGAATCCCTATTTGAGCCAACAATTTCCTAAGAATTAAATTCTAATTATTCCTTATTACATTTGAAAATCCATGTGATATTGACATATACTGCTTGTCATTTATGAATACATTCAGTAACAATCTATATTGATCATGTGTGTGCTAATATTATCAAAACATACTGTGTAGACTTAAATTGATGTATATTATTTTGTCATCATGTACATAAACAGTGATAATGCACATAAAACCCAGAATTTATACAATCAATTTCCAGCAACACCTATGCAACAGCATGAATTAAAATGCGAAAAAGAATAATTTATGACTTTAAAACAAAAACAGCAATGTTTCTCAATAAATATAATTTTTGTAATTTGCAGACAGATGTCGGTATTCCTTAAAATTATATATAATTTTATAGCAAGCTACAAGCAAGTAATGTACACAATACACAAAAATAAGAACTAGTTTAATAATGAAAAGTCAATAATGGAGGATAAATAACAGCTAGCAATAAAGGCGTTCACTGATCTGCTAACAGGCAAGTACGACAAAAAGCATAAAAATCACATTTTGAACTGAATGGCTTTACAGTTAGTTATATATACTCCATTATTGAAAAAATTATAAGTAGCCTAGATAATGAAATGTAACTTAGTTTTTTACTACATTAAAAGTATCCACACGAAATATTCCTTAATCTTGTCATACGTATTTCATATGGGTCTTCACAATGAACTGACTGAAGTCATATTGACTATCTCAAAAAACTTAAAAATGAATTTGTAATGTTAATGAAAAACACAAGTAAATAGAATGACATACAGGTCATGTTTTGCAGTAGTACATACAAGACTATTAAATTTAATGGAATCCCCAGTTGCGTTTTCCGAGTATAATCTTCATCACACAAAGTAAAACATTACAATACTGGATTAAATAATGAGCATATATGGTAGCCCACAAATGAGCACAATTTCAAACACAAACTATAGTCGGCTATGGCATTAATGGCCTCTCACCATGATACAGGTCACAAGGCGTGCTGTATTGTCAAGTGCACCGAGTCACTGCACTATGGACAGCTGCATTCGCAGAAGTTTAAGCTGTCTTATAAAGTTACAGTCAGGTACAATAGTGTGCAATAATTCGTTTCGTAATAAATGAGCCCTGGTTCAGAGGCCATAAATACCATCACAGACTACAGTAATATAATCATACAATTGGTAATACAGATGCTACTCCAATTTGAAATCTAGTCTAAATTTGAAATTGGCAACAATTCAGTACTTGAAATAATGGATGAATATAATCCAGGTATTTGCCTGCAATCAGTTACACTGCCCAAACTTCACTGCTTTTAATCTATGGAACGAGTTTTGTTGCCCTTGACCCATACACCAATCTTTTAAACATGCAGTGTATTATTACTAAATGGTTCTTTAAGATGGCTGAGAGATCTTAAGAGCTGATGAGTCCATGGTGTCAGTCATGTTTTGTAGGATAAGGTACTACCATGATGGAAGCTGAAAACTTAATAATAGCACAGAGTGTGGTGAGTGCAAGGTTTCGAACAGAGCTGTCCGAACCAACACTAGTGATCAAAGTTGGATAGTGTAAACGTGAAATTTTTGTTTCCTTCATACAAGGTCAAAATCATACTTTTAACAAAACAAATGTGTTATGATAAATTAATAGTCTAAGTATTTCCTGATGAAGATCTACATAAATATTGTTTTTCCATTAATAAGGGCCACAAAAATACAACTGCTATTGCAGTGGAAGCTCGTTTGCAGGGAAACTAGTATCGTGGACCAATTCCTATGGAATTAGGTCTGAGGAAACTGATAAAAGCGTGGGATCGTAAATTAGCTATAGGCCTAAAAACAAGTTTAGGTGTAAACTTTGCAGTCAGTTTAATAGAAAATGTAAATGCTTTAATGGGTAAAAATAGCTTCATAATGCACCTAAATGTAGGCGGCGTGTCAGGGGGAATGATAAAAAAGCTATACGACTTGGAAATATTCTTGGAGAAGATAAAAATCTGTAAAAGTCATATGTTTGAATGAACATTGGCTTAAAGGGGACACTGTCACTCTATTAAATTCAATTTCAGGATACAAGTAAGCAGCGAGTTTTTGTAGAAAAAATGGGTATGGAGGATCAGGTATATTAGTTGAACAGACACAAAACTTCGAAGTCAGAAAGACTTTCAATTGTTTGAATGAGGAACAGGTATTTGAAAGCTGTTGCATTGAGCTTTTGGATCACGGCTTACTAATCATAAGCATTTATCGTGTCCCGGAATATTGGGCTACCAGTGCATTTCTAGAGAAATTTGAAACTCTACTAAGTAGGTTACAGGTAGGGAAACCATATAAAAAGATTGCAATTTGCTCTGATTTTAATATATATATAAGGGATGATAACAGATTTGTCACTTCACTGAAGGATTTGTTGGCTACAAATGGCTTAATACTAAATTTTAACGAGTACCCGAGGGTAACAGCTACTTCTGCAACAAGCATTGATAATATAGTGAGCAGCAAAAATTATGGTGACACAGAAAAACTAGTGTTAGATTTAGGAATATCTGATCATTCAGCACTGTTTATCTCATTGCCATACTTGGACAAACCATATAGGTCTACAGTAAAACGGGTCAGAAAATTTCAGCCAGCCAAATGTAAACACTTTTGTCTCGAAATTAAATGAAACTCACTGGACCTTCTACAGTCAGAGTTCAGTAAACATTAACTACAACACATTCATATCTGACATCAAAAACATTTTCAATGAATGCTTTCCTCTTGTAACAACACGCGACAAATACAATAAGAGAAACACATGGATTACGGAAGGTATCCGGATCTCTAGTATTAGAAAGAGGGAATTACATAAGGAAGCTAAAACCAATCATGATGCTGAATTTATCAGCTACAAAAACAAACATAAAAAAATATTTGATCAGGTAGTGAAAATGGCAAAACAAAACAGTAAATATATCGCTAATGCCTCAAATAAATCAAAAGCAGTATGGCAGGTTGTTAAGAAGGAAACTGGTACAGAAGAAACAAAAAAATTTAAATACAAACTAGAAATCGACGGGAAAATTGTTACTGGTACTAGACACATCTGTGAAGAATTTAATAAGTACTTCATAACTGCGAACGAAATTAATAACTTAGCCCCACCACAAACAAGGCCTAATGCGGTACTGCAAGAACAAATAGGGTTTAAATTAAGTCAAGTATCATGCCAGGAAGTAGCCAATACCATAAAATCTCTAAAAAATCTTAATTCTGTGGGATGGGATGAAATTCCAACAAGAATCATAAAGGCAGGATGTGACAGCATTGCACCTCAACTCTGTAGAATAATAAACCAATCCTTTGATGAGGGCTGCTTTCCGGTCAGACTAAAATATGCAGAAGTTCGTCCAATTTACAAAAAGGGAAAACAAGATGAAATAGGTAACTTTTGCCCAGTGTCTATACTGCCAGTTTTTTTCCAAAACAGTTGAACAAATAGTATGTAATCAATTAGAAAAGTATAATAAAGAAGGTAATAATATTCTTAATAACCAATATGGGTTTAGGAAGGGACGAAACACATTACAAGCGGTTAATGACCTCATCTCTAAAATAAGTAAATGTATCGACACCAAACGATGTGTATCGGGTAATTTTTGTAGCCTGACAAAGGCGTTCGATACAGTAGACCATAAGCTACTTATCCAAAAATTGGGTATATATGGCTTCCATGAAAAATCTACAAGATGGTTTTCTTCTTACCTCAAAAATAGACAACAAAGGGTGGTGATAAATCAAATGGGTGAGAAAACTTGGTCTAGCTGGAAAGAAATACAAGCAGGCATACCCCAGGGCTCGATACTAAGACCACTCCTGTTCTTATATTACAGAAATGACATGCCCTGCAAAGTAAATACAGACACAATACTTTATGCAGATGACTCAACAGCAGTGGTCTGCTGCAAAAGCATTGAAGAATTAGTATTGACCATGAAACAAACTCTACAAGAACTTTAAGAATGGATAAAAAACGATGCCATGAAATTAAATCTGGAAAAACCCAAATCATAAACTTCATGACTAAACAAGCTTCTGAATGTGTATCACAAATAGAGTACTCGGGTAAAGAACTGACCACAGTCGAGTCTGTAAAATTCCTTGGGATAATTTTAAATAAAAACTTATCGTGGACTGATCATGTAGACAGTTTACTGAAGAGACTAAATAGCTTAGTTTATGCAATGAGGGTACTACACAAAATTACGGACTTAAAGATGAAGAAAGTTGTTTATCATGCTTATTTCGTAACTGTTATAAAATATGGAATAATTTTCTGGGGCGTTGAAAAGACAAATCTGCTTAGAGTTTTCAAACTGCAAAAGAAAATAATCAGAGCAATGACAGGAACAAATAGTTGGCAATCATGCAAACCATTATTTGAAAGCCTGGACTTAATGACAGTGCCTTCAATCTTTATATATGAAGTACTGCTCTTTGAACAGAAAAACTCACATCTGTTTGAAGATAATCCATTCATACATGACTATAACACAAGACATAAATCACAATACATGTTACCTTGCCATAGGCTCAAATTATTTGAAAATACTCCATATTACATGGCTCTGAAGATAAAAAATAAAACGAGGAAAAAATTTGGGGGAATCCACACTGGGGACCTTAAAAGCAGGTGTTATTACAGTCTAGAAGAATTTTTAAATGATTAAAATCAAATGATGATATAGTCTAGAAAAAATGTATATTCATGTTTATATATACCGGTAGCCCTAAACTTACTGCCAAAATGGCATATGTATATCTGTACTCCATATGGGTGAATGAAACTTTATTGTTAAATTTTGATGATGTAAAACATTTATAATGAAATTTGGTATGCTTCCTATAATTCTTCATGTATATACTATATATTTACTATAATCTATAAATCAATGTAATATTTTAGGTTAAAGACATGACGAGTCACCAATGTTCTTAATCAAAAGATTGTATAAAAACATGTAATGTGACAAAGTTATCTCATCTTATCACCTAAAATTGCTGTAAATTCTATTTCACTAACTACACTGGCTGAAAGGGAAAGTCGGGCTGTGAGAAGACAAGGTTGGTTGTCACCGAGTCAGCATGTACACGCCTCCAGTGTGGAGCTGCATAACAACCACTAGGGTGCATTAGTGCCATTCCTGTTGATACAAGGCCTTGTAAGGTAATTTCCGCAAGACCACCAGTTATTCGCTGCCAAGGTGGCGCAATGGATAGCGTTACCGATTGTGGTGCTGAAAGTCACCTGTTCAATCCCATCCACCAGCAGAAATTTTATTTCTTCATATTTATCATTTCCAGATTGTTCTACATGTTTCTTATCTTAACTATTTTTCTAATTTCTGGTACATTCTGTCTGTGTATAAATAGCAGAGCACTCAGCCCGAGAAGCAGTCAGTGCAGCGTGTATGTTTCAGTTCACAATAAACTTGCTTTCAGTATAAGTGCTGTGTTCAGTTGATAACCCTGCCTTCGAAGTCAAGCCTGTTTCCATTTCAACACGACATTGTTTCGTGGAGGCGGCCGTATTCCGGGGTGACAGCTGCATCGGGATGGCTCCGATTAGGCTACATAAAAGCTGTTGATTACATGGACTAGAACTGGAATACAAGGGATATACCTAGTACATCCTTCTGAAAGTCCGTATCATCAGAAGAACCATGGACACGAAACCAGCGGTAAGCCAGCTGCAGATCAGACACCTGTCGGGGTTCTCTGGAGACGCTGGGCAGGACCCCAACAAATGGCTAAAAGGGTTCGACCGAGTCACCAAGTATAACAGGTTGGATCATACAATGTGCTTGGCCAATGTTTATTTTTACGTGGACGGAACAGCCCAGCAATGGTTTGGAAACAACATGACGGAAACATTCCGGGAGGAACTCAAGAGGACGTTTGGAGACTGCCAGCAACAAATCCACTCGGTGGAAGAACAACTGAAGAACCGGGCCCAAAGTTACGGTGAACCAACACAGTCATACATACAGAATGTTTTGGCCCTAAATAACATAGTTAACCGGAATATGACTGAGGCCGACAAAATCACACACCTCATGAAGGGCATTACAGAACACATGTGCCAAGCTCTTCTTATAAAAGATGTCTCTATGATGGTAGAGTTCATCAAATGGTGCCAGGGGATTGAAAAGATGCAACAATGGAGAGTTAGACAAAAGACGTATGACAGACGCCCCAATGTAGTCCCTATGGCTATTGTGCAAGACCAGCATAACTTTGCTTCTCTCATACGACAAACTGTGAGAGAAGAATTACAACAGTTTATGGCAGCTGGCACTGTTGGACAAGCCCTGTAAAACATGAGGAAGCCAACGCTGATGAAGACGTATTTCAGACATCAGCACCTGTCTGCCCCACCAGTTGCATAAGACGTGAAGAATGGCCTCGCCCTACAATGACTTGCATTGCAGCTGCCAAATGACAGCCTAAGAACTGACCAATGCGGGCACAACTAACTCTCCCAGCAATTATGATGCTCTGCAGAAGAACAGATGTCTGGACGACAGAAGACAACACACCAGTGTGTTACCACTGTGGGTGCCATGGACATGTCTTAGTATGCTACTGCACAGAGAGAAGGCAACTATTCTATGATTATTTTGCCACAAGACGTCAGACATCAGAGCAGTTCTATCCCAGGCAGTCACCTGAAGATGTGTTCAGTTAGGTATACCTACGGGAAGATGCCCATCACCGTACCCTGCACGAGGTCACTCCCCAATGCACAGCTGCCATTCACCATCACTGTACAGAGGTATCAGCTGCTCCCCTAGCTGCTGTGCCCAGGAAAACTAAGTGAGGCAACCATCTATGGAGGTGAGGCCGCTGCAAATCAAAATCCTCCATGGACGAGAGTGTCTAAAATGCGGGAAATCTCAACGACGGCCAACCTGTCTGCACAGTGGTTGATTCAGGAGCTTCTTTCTCTGTATTGTTGGACGATTACCACCGCACACTAAGGAAGGCAATGTTCTGCGATACGGAAGCATGTGCTGAAGGTCGCAAATGGGAAGTACATCCAGCGAGCAGGAACTTTGTGTCGCAAGAATAACCAGCAACAACTGGACCCAGCCATTTGAATTTGTCATTTTAACAGAATGTAGTCATAATGTCATCTTCGGAAGGGACTTCCATCAGGCATCCCAAGCTATCATTGACATGGAAGATCTGAGCTGCTAATTAAGGAAGTCGTTCCGATGGGTACACGTGATACAGACTTTTCTGGAAAGTTATTTTCCGTTGACAATGTCATGATCCCGCCATTGACAATGAAAATAGTTCCAGTCACAAACACAGATGACCGGTAAAACTGTGAAGTGCTTGTCGATAGTACCAAGTTTGTTTGGCTCACAAAAGAAATTTACATACCAGCGACTATCATAAGCATTACAGGTGGCCAAGGAGAGATTTGTATCACAAATTATCATGAGCAATCACAACTTACCCCCAAAGGAATGTGTGTTGGGACAGCTGAACCAATCTAGGACAGTGAGCTCAACATCATCAACGAAGACCCATGCTCTACTGTTAGGAGGAAACAACTGCGGAACTGCCAATAGGGTCCGGGACTGATCATGGAACAACACCAGTGGGTGTTGGCTATACTATACCAATTTTTGGATGCTTTCACACCCAAGCAGGAGGAAAGTCAGCCAAAATGACCCATGATAAGGCACCTACCAATATTGGGGATCATCCACCAATTAGCCAGCTTTTGGATAGTGTGTCGCCAGCTGAAAGACAGATAATTCGGGAGGAAGTGGAGATGATGTTGCACGATAACATCATCCAACCTACGGAGAGTCCTCGGTCGTCTCCGGTGGTCCTCGTAAAGAAGAAGAATAGCATACGATGATTCTGTGTCGACTATCGGCAGCTGAACCAAATGACAAAGAAAGATTGCCGTCCATTGACGACATCTTAGACTGCTTGAAAGCAGCTGCATCGAGGTTGACGAATTTGACAGAAAAAAAGACATATTTTATTCCATCTCACAGCCTCTATGAATTCAACATAATGGCATTTCGATTATGTAATGCTCTGGCCATATTCGAACACACGCTGGCCAACTTGCTTCGACACCTTAAGTGGACGACGTGTCTTTCCTTTGAAAAACATCTCAGTAGCCTGTCAACTGTATTGAAGTGTGTTCAGAGATTGTTAAGAATTTAATGCGTAATCTGTCGTCACCATTGGTGAGAGGTTCACTGGCGACACCTCCAATCGGCTCCCGTCTCAAATTTTAAAACGCAGATCTATGGCAGTATCTACTTGAAAAACACGCAATCTCGCGAGCTGGCACCTTATATTCATTGTTTCCCGACAACCAGAATGTTGATAAACAATGTGTTATCTTACAATCTCTCGGTCGCTACTGGTGCGAGATGTACTGGCCAAGCCACCAAACGACTCCTGTTTAAAAAGTAAATCTCAGATAAAGGGCGGTCTACTTGAATGTCACGCAATCTCACGAGCTGGCACTTGATATTCATAGCTTCTCAAGAAAGAGCTTTCCGGGCACATGAGGAGGCTCTAACATCCACACCAGTTCTAACCTTATACAATGCGGAAACCGAACTTCACACTGACGCTAGCAGGTTTGGAATTGGTGCAGTGCTTATGCAAATTCAGGAAGGTTAGCAGATATGCTGTCGATGTATGTTGATGTTGAGCGGAAGGATTGGAATACAATACTGATGGTCGTGACATTTGCTTATAATACCACAAGACAAGACGACACAGATTTCACGTTGTTTTTCCTGCTCCATGGCTGTGAAGCTGAGACGACAATGGATATTCTCTACCCTTTCCAGCTAGACAACACTCAGGATAAGTATGTGAAACAGCTCATCACCAGGGTCAAAGAAGCAAGACAGCCGGCTCGCATACGTACACTGGAGGCCCAGGAGAAGGACCGTCAGTGGTATAATGACAAGCACCAACATGTTATGTACAGCCCAGGAGATCTGGTATGGATTTTTACCCCTGTACGGATGGTTGGGCTGTCAGAAAAGTTATTGAAGCAATACTTTGGTCCATATCGTGTCATACGCCGCCTGTCAGACATAAAATACGAAGTCGAGGATTATGAGCCATCGTCAAAATGACAAAAACGAAGAGACATGGTTCACATCCTCTGCATGAAGCCTTACTACAATCCTGAAGATAGGCGAAAATGGCTGTTTGTTCAAGGACTCTAAGGATGGTAATGGTACTGATGGAGCCACAACAGTAACGTCTGTCATCGTCAATCGTGCAGAAGGAAAGGATTCTCCCGAAGTGCCATACAGAGGACCCACGACTAGATCACATTGCAGCTGGGTCCAAAGGGAATCTAACAGCAGGTCGCTGTTCTTCTTAGGAGAGACAGCAATGCCGCAAAACCACCAGTTATACGACTGCTGGCGTGGCGCAATGGATAGCGTCACTGATTACAGTGACGAAGGGCGCCGGTTCAATCCTGTCCGCTGGCAAAATTTTATTTCTTTGTATTTATTGTTTCCAGAATGTTCTATGTGTTTCTTATGTTAATTATTCTTCTAATTTCTGGTACATTCTGTTTCTGTATAAATAGCAGAGCACTCTGCCCAAGAGGCAGTCAGTGCTGCGTGTACGTTTTAGTTCACAATAAACCTGATTTCAGGTTTCGAAGTCAAGCCTGCTTCCATTTCAACGTGACAATATTATGAGCAACAACTGTGTTGCACGTTGAATCATCACTCAGACGAAGAGGTGCAGCTTACTCATGTGTTTTTGATCATTATGCCTGTGTAATGGAGACTTGTGTTGGAATATTGCTTGAAGTGGTAGTGTATTGTTTAAGAAAGAATTATTAAAGTTAGGGTTGTCCAAGATAAGTTGAAAATGTGTGTGTTGGCCCTCAGGAACAGCACTGCCTCCTCATTGAAACAGTTGAGGTGAGGCAGCATTGCCTGTTCTCACAGAGCTGCTATTGTTACCCTTAGTAATGAATACTATAAATACACTGCTTCTGAGGCATCTTTTTCCCAGCTTCTGGCAGCACAAATAAAATTGTGAATTTATTTTGAAAATATGCCTTTGAACATATTTTGAACATATCTGATTCGATCTGTGAAGATTCCTGCAGAACTGGCCCACAACTGTGGTCCATTGCAGAAATTCTCTCATGTGGTCACCTAATGCCACTTGTACTATTTCTCCTCTACAATATGAGTTTCAAAACCTAAAAATGTACTACAATGAAATAATCTTCCTAGCAAATTAATGAGTAAGAGTAGTCCCCACATACTCGATATATGTTTTTAGGATTGTTTCCCCACAATCACTAGATGAATACTGCACTATATCCCGAGTTTCTAAGAAACATGCTACTCCAACATTGCTGTGTTATTCATGAAGGGTGAATGTGTGTGTCTTGTATTGAATTATGCAAGAACAGAATGTTATGTGGAAAGGCAGCATGCATTCGTACAAACATTTCTAAGTGTGGACATTCACAATTATTCAACCATATATAGCTTAGTGATGAAATTTGCAGAGTTTTGTTCCATCTTAGATAAACAGAAGAATAAAGAAAGTTTAAAATGAAAAATTCAACAACTTATTAGTGATCATAAAAATCAATGTGTTGGTCAGCACTTCAGACGAATGCCTACAGACATTTATTTGCCCATCAGGTTTTAGTATGTCCTGTGGGTTGACAGCACATTCTAGTTTAATATTATCAGCTTTCAAATGCTAAATTTGCCATGTCAATCCATTTGCCAACTTATCTTGTGGAAGCACTCAAGTTCACTAGCGGCTGCAAAATTTATCAGTAGTTCAATATATGGTCCATCTGTTGTGTAATTGTTTACAGTTAATCCCATGCCCCTCATTATTTGACCAATGATGCTCATGACCTAACATGGCAAGACAAAATGTGTAAAAAAACAAATAGTACCTGAGAAGCTCCAATTCTGGAGGATGAGAGTAACACCTAACTTAGAAAAGTTCAAAAACATGGTACTACTTTCAAATTCTTACACAGTTGAAATGAAAAGTTAGATGAACCAGTTAACAATTCTGAATTTATACTGGCACAGTAAATAATAACCATATGTTTTGCATATCTAGGTTGTCAACATTCCCCAAACAATGATTTCCTAAAGCACTTACAACACACTCACGTATTTTGCCATTCTTTTTAAAATTATTTGTATTGCACTACTAACTCAGCCCCCATTATGGTTGATTAAGGCGAACATAGCTGTAACTGGTCAGTCTCATTTCCTTGTGAATTTGATATTACGTCAAATTTAATCATCAAAATTTTGTATCCTTTCCAACAGATCTTTCTCATGAAAAAATTGGCATATTTCAACACATACTCAGTGCTCAGTGCAGGGAGAAAGCCAACAACTGGGACTAAGTCAGGAACTCTAGATGAAGTTTCACACATGTTTGCTCAAATTTAAAGTCAAGAACTCAAACAAGACAATGCATCAATCTTTTTAAAATCCTACCATGCACTATAATGCACGATACTTCTAAGGTCAAAAATGCCATGTGCGGAGATGAGATTCTTCTGGGGCCCTAAATTTAGTTCTAATTATCACAGAGAAATGGCATACCACAATACAGTGGTTTCATTAGTCGTTGGCCTAGTGAAAATTTTTATACTTATTGGAACGATATGGCATAGTGTAGCTATCCTTCAGTAAAGAGTTAAAATTTTAACATTAGACACTCCTTGCAGGGCATCTAAATTGAGGAAATCTGTTTATTTTTGTGCATTCCAAAACTATGAATTGTTTGGCTGACACCTTCAACACTTTCTATTGAATGCAATTCATCATAACGTTTTACTTTATATTCTATAGATGATATTGTGGCAATGGCCGAAAATGTGCCATGTGCCAGACTAAAATTTGTGGGGGGCACCTGTATTTAAGAGGCAGAGGTCGAGTTGAGTTAGTAAACCCTCGACAACCCTGCCATGACCAGAGATCGTAGATCCAACCCACAAGGGACTGTGGGCATTAAAGTCGCCCAACAGTAAGAAAGGTGGGGGTAGCTGAGCTATGAGTGCAGCCAAAACGTTCAAAGATACGTCACTATCTGGCGGCAAGTAGATACTGCAGACGGTAAACTCCTGTGTGGTCCTCACCATGACAGCCACTGCTTCTAATGGTGTTTGAAGGGGCATGGGTTCACTATACACAGAGGTGAGGACATGCACACACACTCCACCTGAGACCCTGTTATATATGCTACGATTGCAGTAAAATCCCCTGTAGCCATGAAGGGCAGGGGTCCGAATTGCTGGAAACCAGGTTTCCTGGAGAGCAATGCAGAAAGCAGGTGTCGTGCTCAGAAGCTGCCGTTGCTCCGCCAGGTGGGGGAAGAAACCACCACAGTTCCACTGGAGGATGACATTGGTTGAGCGCGGGGAAGACACGAGTCTGACGAGTGGGTGGGCTACAACTCAGCATCACTAGCATCCACCGGTGTAGGTTTGTCCCCTGGGTCATCCGTTTTGTCAAGTGCGTCCCCAAGAGCGAGGTCCTTGGGTGACAAGAATCTCCACCTCATCCTCAGAAGTAGAGGTGGAGGCGGAGGGGAGTGGTGGCACAGAAACCACCGTGGTCTCCTGTGTCGTGCATTTCTATGTCCTTGGTTTACCGCTCCGTTCCCTTGGGGACTTCGCTGGTGATAGGTGTTTCTCAGACTCTGCCACAGTTTTTTTTTTTTTTCTCTTTTTCTTTCTTGTGGTTTTAGGGCGCACAGCTTCTACGGTCATTAGCGCCCAGCCAAGAACACAGATTCGCTATGATCTCAAAGAAAAAAAGGTGACTGTCAGGACATCAACAAAAGGCTAAACACGAAAGATAATAGACAATTAAAAGGGTTAAATATCCTTGGATAAGTTGGCCAAGTCGATAAAACGCAAAACTCGAGCAGCTGCTCGTGTGTCATCAGCTAAAATTTCCTCCAGAGTAGTCGGCAAGTGAAGGGCTACACGGAGATGATTAAAATTAACACAAGTCAGTAAAACATGTCGCACTGTCAGCAGTTCACCGCAGGAGCACAGCGGTGCAGGGTCGGCAGAGAGCAAGTGACGGTGGCTGAAACGGCAGTGACCGATCCGCAACCGGGCCAGGATGACCTCCTCCCGCCGAGAGGGGCGTGAGGAGGTCCTCCAAGCGGTCGGGATCGGTTTTACAGTTCGCAATTTATTGTTGTACATTGAAAACCACGCACTGTGACCAACCGAGCGCTTTCTGGCGCAGTGTAAACCATTATGACTGGGGTGAAGGGTGTCAGTGCACAATGGACATGGCTTGTGCTGAGATGAAATAACCTGCCCGACGGTTACATAAAAGCCGCAGCCATGATTCTGTTCCATAATGGGTGCATAAGATAGAATTGCACAATAAATACTCATTGCACCACGTAAGGTGTCCTTCCCCAAATGGTTCGCTCTTCAGGAAAATTTTGACAAATGGAAAGTCAAACCCACATAGGGGACCAAAGATATATGGCCAAAACGCCTTTTAGTCACCTCTTATGACAGGCGAACCCGCAGGGGGTGTCCAGGAGAAGGACCGTCAGCGCTATAACGACAAGCACCAACCTGTTGTGTACAGCCCAAGAGATCTGGTATGGATTTTTACCCCTGTACGGAAGGTTGGACTGTGAGAACAGTTATTGAAGCGATACTTTGATCCGTATTGTGTCATATGCAGCCTGTCAGATGTCACATACGAAGTTGAGGATTATGAGCCGTCAACGACAAAGACGAAGAGACATTGTTTACGTACTGCACATGAAGCCCTACTATGATCCTGAAGAGCAGGTAGACGACAATGGCTTCTTGTTCAAGGACGGTAATGTTCCTGATGAAGCCACGACAGAAACGTCTGTCATCGATAATCGTGGAGAAGGGAAGGATTCCCTTGAAGCGCCATACAGAGGACCCATGACATGGTCAAGATCCAGGACATTGCAGCTGGCTCCACAGGGAACATAACAGCAGGTCGCCGTTTCTTCAAGAGAGGGAGCAATGCCGCGAGATACCACGTACACCGACTGCCGGCACGGCGCAGGAGATAGCGTCAACGACTGTGGTGCTACAGGTTGCCGGTTCAATCCCATCCACCGGCAAAAATTTATTTCTTTGTAATTAACAATTCCAGAAGTTTCTACATCTTTCTTGTGTTCATTTGTAAATTCTACTTGTTTCTTATGTTAACTGTTGTTCTAATTTCTGGTAAATGCTGTCTGTGTATAAATAGCAGAGCACTCTGCTTGAGAGGCAGTCAGTGTTGTGTTGTGTTGTGTTGTGTGAGTTGAGTTCCCAGTAAACGTGCTTTGTATAAGTGCTGTGTTCAGTTGCGTTTGAAGTCAAGCCTGCTCCAATTGCAACGCAACACAATTTTTACCCCTCTATCTACATTATTCCGCGATTTATTAAGTTTTCAAATTCATAATGACTTTTTGATCACCCAGTATATACACCCCCCTTTATCATACTGCATTTCATTTCCCACCAGACACCACCTCTACTTGCTGTATCCCCACCCTTATCTTCCCTCGCCACTCCCCCCCTCCCATCACTTCCACTTGCCGTGAAGTCAGACTGTGTTGGGCGGCCAGAGATGGCTGACCTGTGTGGATGAGTGTGCCTGAGTTATTGTGTGGGTCAATGTTCGTTTCTAAGGATGGCTGCGGCCGTAATTTTAGAATTGTTTGTCTGTTTGTTTGTGTGTGTGTGTGTGTGTGTGTGTGTGTGTGTGTGTGACGGCAGCTCAATGTTCGTCTTTATGAGTTGTTCCCTATCTACATATAATTATCTACATGGGGATTTCAAACATTTAAGTCTTGTGCATAAAGGTGTCCATTATTCTGCCACAAAAATGTTCAGCTCTCTTCCAGACATCAAAGTTCACATTAATGCCTTGCCTACATTTAAACATAAGATGAAAGTATGCCTTATGGAAAGGTTTTTTCATTCTTTAGATGAGTATCTGCATACAAAACAATGATTTTTTTAATCTATTTTTGTAAATCTTGTATTGCCTTATGTTTTATGAACCTCTGTTTACTTGTTTTAATGTATTATACATCCCACTCATTAAAATAAGACAGTGTATCATTTTCTTTTTAATTTATTGTTTTATGCTGGTAGACATATACCTCATTTATTTTAAGTGTTTTTCTAAGATTGTAAACCCGTTTAAGGAAAAAAAATTATTGTATATATTTGTATGGCATTGGAAACATGACTCATTCCACATCTTTGTTATTTATCACATGACGGATTAATGGAATACAAAATAAATAAAAATAAATGTTGGTGAAAAACTCTAAAATCATTTCTCTAGGTTTGAGTGACAGACTTTATGGGAGGCAAGGAGTTTTGGTTAGACAAATCACATACACAAGAAGACAAAATACAGAGGGCTTATAGTGGGACCAGTGTAATTATATGAGGACCCCACAAAGGCCTTAGCTTCATATTAAGAGAAACATACCAACTTCTACATCTAACTAAGAAGAATTGCTGGTTAATAGTGTAATGTTACTGCCAATAATGTGTCTGGTAGTCCTATAAGCGATTTCATGTAAGGTGGAGGTGGGATTAATGGGAACAAGTGCACAGAACTTGGGGGCAGGACGCTCTGAGGAGAGAGAGATAACAGATGTATAATGGACAAGTCAAGTGAGGCACTGTGAGAAAAGTCTGTGACAGCTGGGACAGTTAGTCACCGGTCACTACAACACTAGAAAATGGATCTGGTGGGTTATAGTGATAGTTGTTGATAAAGTGATGGTGATGTGGTTATATTATACAGTGGCAGTAAGTCAACACTTGGCCACTTTACACCTCAACCAGAAAAATCAAGTTGTCTCATTCATCAATTGAATTAGCACGCAAATGTTGTAAGTTCCTGAAGGGAACTTTCACCATTCTTTCATAGTAGCAATATAACACCTTTTTTTTCTTTAATGATTGTTTTACAAAGTCATTGAGTTTTGTTAATATTGTAGGCCCTAACACTCACTGAGGTACATGCTTAGGGTTTTATTATGTCTAAGTCATACCAAAGCCTGTGTAATTCCACACAAAATGTGAAGTACCAATGTGGCAGAAGAGTTGTAAAAATGTGCCAAAATATGTTTGCATGCCGCAGAACCTTGGAGACTAAGGAAGAGTTGTGTTCTTGCATCAGGCATGATCGGACACACAGTGAGCAGCAGTGGTTGTGTGATTTTACATCAAGTGTATTGGGGAGGCAAGTACTAACATTAGGAAGAAGTTTATTAGCCATTATTTACTGTACTGATCTATTGCACTCTAATTTTATTGCCAGCCACAATCATTGCTCGTTGCTGCACCATAGGCAAAGTAGTTTTATTAGGAATTGTATGCAAGTATGGACCTCATTATGTTTGTGTGAAAGCAGTTCTCAGATATTGCTAATTCAACGTGTATTGTTATTCTTTACAAGTGATGAGAGCACTGAAGTGGATAGGTTATCTGGAAAATACTTGCTATTGACTTTGTACCTTTGAGTCTTTTAGTGTGGTGGCTCATGTATAGCAATTATAAAAAATTGCTTTACTTACTAATTAACATAAGACTTTTATAAATGAAATAGGTAAATCCAAAATTACCTTAAAATTTGCTCAGAAGACAGTAGTTTAGTTTAAGGGCCACTACCTGCAATTTATGTAAAGCTTAAGCAAAGAGTTGGATTTAGGTAGTTAAAATAATAGCAGAAATAAAAAGTAAAATAATGAGTCAATCTCTCATTTGATGATTCAACTTTTTCAGTGTTAAACAGTTATTTTGATTTTTAGCATAACTAAATAGTGCTAGGTATTAGAGTAAAAAGTTTAAATGTGGATTAAGCATCAACCAGTTTTACAGTGGACTGAAACTGATTAACTTCTTTTATTCATAACCTTGCTTTATTAAGAAACAAAAATTCATTTACATTTAGAAACTTACTGACAAGGGTAGGGATCCTACAACAACATAATCTTAAGTAACATCAAAAACATCGCTGCAGTGGTATCTAGCTCAAGTATAAACAATGAAAACTTCATTGAATCAAACTCCAACGTTGAAAACAATCCAAGTACACTTATGAACAATCTGATGGAGAGAAAAATCTTCAGTCAACTGGAAGGAGGAGAATAACAAGCAAGAAGATAGAACATATTCCAGTGTACTCAAAAAAAAACCAGCCTTATCAAAACAACTACAGACAACACAAGTTTGTCAGCCAGGTCTGTGGTACAAAATGGAAAATCTGGTACAGTGTACTTTAATGCCTGCTATGCTAATGTCACGAAATATTAGTACTAAAACTAGAAGTAAAGTTATAATAGGTACTAATACTGAAAAAAAAAAAAAAAAAAAATGCTCTGTGGAGATAAAAAAGCCTGGTTCAACCTTAGCAAACTAACGGCTGGTACTACAGCTGAAATGGTTACTACTTTCCTAACAAATATTTTCCCACATGAGAATAGTTTCACAGTTGAAAAACTGGAAACAAAGGGAGTGACAAATGGTTTAAAATCGCTGTTGATTTCGAGTTAAAGGATAAAATAATGGACAAAAATGTAGGGCCTAAAAATGTTGCATTAAGACTCTTTTATTCCAAAGAATGCCCAGAGCTCCTGTGCGTTAAATTCTCAGGATCAAGAACTCTCTAGTGATAAGAGAAACGGCAGTACTGAAGAAAAAGCAGGCTTAGTAAAATTTTGTTAGTGTGAATGTGCAGTGCCTCTGGACCAAATTTGTTGTTCTGTTGCTTTGTATTGATGAAGTGAGACCCGATGTTCTATGTATTAGTGAACACTGGCTAGCTAAACCAGAAACTGTGTACTACACCTCCATTGAATATCTGGAATTGAAAAGTGCATGGTGTAGAGAGACTACAGTTCATGTTGGAGTGTGTGTGTATGTTAGTAAACAGTACAGTGCCAAGAAAATTGATTTGAAAAACTTCTGTAGGGACATGGATCTGGAACTGGCTGCTGTGGAGCTACCTAATAGGAACACGATTGTTGTTTTAGTGTATCGTTCCCCAGATGGGAAATCTTTATTGACCAGTTGGAAAGCTGTCTGCATTACCTTATCCACGTGGGAGCAAAAATTGCTTTATGTGGTGATTTTAAAATTCATATTGGTGAAATTAGTGTCAGAGTGCAAATGTTTATGAACCTTATAAGCAGTTTTGGACTTTTTTTGACAATTTTTTTACCAACTCGAGGAGATGCGTGTCTTGATATTATCATAGCTAATTTAAATAGTTGGGACTACAAGATAAGTGTGATTGAGCCAATGCTTGCAGATCATGAAACAGTGATTATGGAGCTTTGGGAAAAAACTGAGTAATCAAGATATTCCTACATGGCATTGTAACTATGTATTCAGTATTATGGTCATAACGGCGGGAGGACTGGATGCTCTCAAATCTTCATTGTCTGCTGTTGAATGGAAACAATTAATTGACGATAAGAAACTAAGTGATGCATTCAGAAGTATGTTTCTGACACCAAAAGAAAAATTTGATGACACATTTCCAACAAAGCATAAGAAGCAAAACAAAAGAATACAAAAAAAAAATTGTAAAGGAAAAGTTGTGGTATACCCCGAAATTAAGAAACATAAAATGTATTGGACATATTTTGAATGACAGGTAAAAGCAGCTACAGATGCTGACTTAAAGAATAAACTATATTACAGTTACCTACATGCTAAAAGGATCTACAGAAAGTAGAACAAACAAAAACAGAAAGCAATGTGAGAGTCATTGAAAGAGCCCAAAATCCCTACAAGGCCGCATGGGCCCTAGTCAAAGAACATAGGAAAAAACCCAGCTCATGTGCTAATACCTGTAGTCCAGATGCATTTAATAAATACTTTATAAGAATAGTTGAAACTGAAAGTAAACTGAAGTAAAATTTCTCAAAGTCCTTCGGAAGGACAGCGACTTGCAACAAGCCATTGGTGCTTCTGAGCACTCTGGTGCACACCAGAATATGACATCAGACTGAATGACTTGAGATACAGGTAACATGTATCTTTAGCATACCAAAGTAGTTCAATATTCCCACACCACACTCCCCCAGAGCAGCAACATTAGATGTTCCAACACATTTCAAATAAAAATGGACAGACTCACGGCAAACTCATTATTGCAGGAAGGCAGACCTCTATTGCTTCCCAACCGTAACATCGTGAGAACAGCTGTGTAAAAGGGCCAAGACACCACAAGACAAAACAAACAAGAGACCAAGCATACAACAGAAAGATGCCAACATAGTCCCAAAAGTAGGTATAATCTACGTCTGTTTCATCATATTTGTTGTCTCCTCAAGAAATGATCATAAATTGTTACTTTGACAATTTTCCAAAAATACTGAAGGTAGCAGTTTATGGCAGTATTCTTGTTGCTCTATCATCAAAGAACCATAACCATAAACCTCTAAACATGACTTGTGTTACACAGAATTATGCATTAAGTGACTGTCTCACTAAAATTATATGATAATGGATAACAATTTAAGATTTTACCTTGAAATTTTAAAAATCTGAATGTTCTTTTGACATACAATTACACTTGTTAGGATTCTAATTGTAGGTAAATGTTGAAAATAGGGAAATACAAATTGTTCAGATGAGATGATTAGGTAGTGCTCTTAAGCCACATACTGTCTAAGCCTGACAAGGGGACCTTATGGGTATTGGATTTTAGAATTACATTTATGGTACATGAAGTTCAGAACTCAAACAACACTCAGCTAAAGCCATTCAACACAACTCTCAAATAGTCTTGAGAAAATCAACTTTGAAGTTTTGCAAGTACTTGTAAGTACCAATAATTAAAGCACTTGCAATGTCTGTCGGTGCGGTGCAGGTAGTAGCATTGTAGACCCGTAACTGTAGGATCCGTGATACATCTTTTTCCCCTCCTCCATTTGTAATACTTAAACAATTTCAAAATGTAATGGTAATTTTTGTGAAAAATGCATGTATTTTTGTTTATTCGAAATTATCTACATTTTATAAAGAGTTTAAATAATGATGGATTCAATTTAAAAAAAAAATCATTAGTGGCATTTTTTATGGTACTGGCTTCACTAGTAGTTAACGACAGTCTTTGATTGATCAGTTTGTGAAGAGCTACGACGCTGTTTTTGGATAGTCATCTCCATTGCTACTAATGGCTTTCCAAGCAGCTAACCTTCTGACCCATCGTTTTAGGTGACAAGGTGTTCAGCTTTACACATAAATAAAAACTGACATAACACGTGGAATTACAGATCCCAAAATGTTCTATATATACCTGAATTCGAAAACAATGAGAATAATGCCTGTCACACTGGGATTCAAACCACTGACTATGATTGTGAGCCCAGAACACTACCACCTGTGCTACACCGACATAAGCTACAAGTGCTTTAGTTATTGATACGTGTACTAGCAAAATTTTAAAGTTGATTTTCTAGACAATTTTTGAGAATTGCATCGAATGGCTTTGACTGATTGCTATTTGAGTTCTGAACTCCACGTACCATAAATACAGAAAAATTCTAAAATCCGATACCCAGGTGGTCTCCTTGCGAGATTTATTTACTACAAAACTTAATACTGCCTTTCAAATTTATGTCCATTCCCAAACTTGGGAACAATCTAGTACCGCTCACTCTTAATGCAGTATTTGTTTTGTAAATATATATTAAATTTTATTTTATTTATCATTACAATAAATTTATCATAAACAAACAATTTAGTAGTTGTGTATCTAAGTGATTAAAGTGTTCGTGCAACATGGGGCTGATGCAGAAAATGAAAACCAGGCCAGAATTCACCTGTACCATTTGAACACTCGTCTCCATTTTACTTGTAATTATGTATTGAGACACGTAAGAAAGGGGGGGTTTGGGGAATGAAGTGCTGCAAAGACCTGTCTACGATATTATTACATACCAAATCTGAACGGCTGATTACCTTAATGAAGAATGAGTGAAATAAACAATCTCATTCATTGCCTTGTTTCACAGAAATTCATTTTATTTTATTTTACACTTTTTTTTATTTTTTTATTTATTTTTTTTTTTTTAATTCTCCTACTCCTATGGTGTTTACTAAACCTCGTAAAATTGAAACATGTTGTTATGTAGTGGAAATGATCCTCCTTACAAATGATTTTTAAAAACCTTGTTCATGCAGAGTAACAAGGCACAAATACCTGGATTATATTGATGAATTATGAATTATTGAAAAACCAGTTCCCTTTAGCAAATTCCAACAAATTCTGAACAATTTCAAACCTCTTCTTTACTACATAATTTACACCATATCAATTATAAATTAACTGGCAATTCTAGTTTTGTATATTGTTATTTAAAGAAATCTCTTAACTGGGCCAATAAGATAAATAGGTTTCTCATACACTACACTATCATCTGATGAAAGAACAACATGCCACTGAAATTAAATTAACCCTCATATTAACAGGTAGAGCTGGCACCAACCCCTGTGACACTACTCTAGTGGACACATGGAGTACAGAAAAGCAGTTAGTCTGTTTTCCAGTGCCACAGCAGATATCAGTGAGGTTGATTTTCATTCAAACAAGCTAAGTGAAAGGGAATTGGTTCAGTAGGGCTCCATGCATTCTTTGTGCCCTTATACACCTAACTAGTACTAGGATGGTTAACATGACAATCACTTATACACATTGAAATATTATAACATACTTATCTCTTATTCCTTACAATTTAATAGTAACTGCACATTAATATGCACTGATTATATAAATAACTTGTTCAGTATGATACTGTCATGAAAAATGTAACTAGTTTATCTACTACAATGAAAAATGATTGGTGGTTTGAAATCAGCTTAAAAAATTAAATCAGTTCATTTGACAACAACCAACCCTGCTGTTGCATGATACATTGTTGAATACAAGTTACTTCCTTATAGACAACAGAGTATTAACATTAAAAATTTTACTTTCATATTTGTATAATACATAGGCTAGTTCATAATGTAGGTAATTCCCATTACAATAAAATGTTTAAATCATTAATTGTACTACATTAGAAATCATCAATGTTATACAAGGAATTTCTTTTTAGCTGCAATTTGATCACATTTTAAATTTAATGTTTATCATATGCTTGCCACTTAGTGCTACAGTATTTTGTTCAGATATACCTTGCCAATATGAGCAAAATTGTTTTTTGTTTAGAACAGTTTGGTCCATGGGACATTTACCAAGTTTATTCTCCTGGCGGAGTAAGAACATCTGCCCTAATTTTGTAACACGACCATTCTCTTTAGCATATAAAAGAACCTGGAGAACGTACAAGCTGGGAAAAGTAAGTACTTAATAGTATTTAAGATAATGTATATAAAATTTCAAACATTAAAGGTCGGTAACATCCTTAATGACCAAATACAGTAAAATTGTCAAGCAGGCTTTTCTTGAATCAATGTGTTTCTTGAATAAAAATGTTCACTGTAAACAGGTACAAAATTATAATAATAATCCGTACTAATATTATAAATGCAACAGAAACTCAGTCTGTTAGGCTTTCACAACTGAACTGCTCAACCAATTTTGATTAAATGTGGTATGGAGATAGCTTGAATGCTGAAGAAGAATATAGGCTACTTTAGTAAGTGTGTCCTTAATTCAAGATATTTGTTATATATTTATAACAACTCAAAATATGGAGCAGCTGAGCTTCTACATTTCTCTTATAGCTTCTAAGATGTTTGAAAATGCCTTGGAAAAGTGATATATACTTTGACATTTGAAATTTATCACACTTTGTAAAATAATGAATGCAATGCTTAAATAAAATGTAAACACATTCGAACTGCCAAACCGATTTTGATGACATTTGAATCCTGAGAAATTTACACATTGTGTAACGTATAGCTTCTTCAGTCAGCAGTTTAGTCATGATGTAACAGAGTTTCTTTTCATATTTAATAATGTCTTTATTTCCATCTCAATGAAGGAAGACTGTATTTACCATCATTTTATGCATGGTTTATATTTACAATGGAAACTTATCTTTTGCCCTCATGATACTAGACATGAGTTAAAAAAAAAAAAAAGTTATGAAATTATTGAACTTCCGATGGTTTTTGACACACATGTAAGGACATTAACATGACCAAAGTTGCAGGTAAAAGCTAGTTGACTTCAATTATTGCAGTTCACTTCTTATACTATTTTGCCTCAGTTCGGTAACTACTAGTTTAATCGTAGTGTTATCACAATTGATATGTATAATGCAAAAGTAAATTCAAAATGTGATTTAAATAAATAGAGTAAAAGATTAGCTTCTACAATGTTTCTTGCAACAAAAAGCAGTTGTAAATTAACTCACAATTCTAAGTTTGTACACTTATTTAACAGAATCTCATAATTGGACCAAAAAGGTATATAATTTCATTTCATTGGAATGTTGCTCTTCCATGAGATGATAGTGTATGAGAAACTTAACCATCCTATTGGCAGACAGATTAAGCACAGACCCCTGTGGCAGTTGGCCTGTTTTCCAGTACCACACAGCAGCCATCAGTGAGGTTCATTTTCATGAAAAACACTCAGTGAAAGGGAATGGGCTCAAGCAGGGCTCCACGAGTTCTTTATGCTCTGGAACACCCACCGGGTACTATCACAATCATATAATGATATTGAAATATAATAAACTTATATCTTATTTTTTTACAATTCAGTAGTAACCTGCTAATCAATATGCACACTTTATAAGATTAACAGTCAGTGTGATACTGTTATGAATAAAGTAACTAGTTTCTTCATCTACAACATTGGAATATTTTGACTGGTGTTTGGGACAACATCGCTGTTGCACGAGATATTGTCAAATACAAGTTAACTCTAACATACAATATTTTACTTACATTTACTTTCATATTTGTATATTTATAAGCTTTTCACAGAATATATGACTTCAACTGTGAATGAGCAAAGCTAAAAAAATGTGTACCCAGCCAGGAATTAGTACATAGTGACTACGAGTTTGAGTACTGTGGGCACGGCGGAGCTGGAAATTTGTCTCTCACGGGAGGCGTGCTTAGGTAGTCCTTGCAGGTGCGATGATTACTGTGTCCCCAGTGGTTTAGGGGGTCAGCGCAACTGCCTAGAAAGCAGGCTGGGTACACATTTTACACTTTTCCCATTCACAGTTGAAGTCATATTCTGTGAATATGAAAACAATAAAAACTGCAAGATCAGTAGTGACGTCTGTTCTTTCAGAACAGACACCTCATATAGATATTTATAAGCTAGTTCATATTGTAAATCACATAACTGCTATTCTAATAAGTTTGTAAAATCATTCATTCTGTTACATAGAACTCAATGTTACAGAAAGCATTTCTTTGCAGACACAATTCGATTACCATTCTAAATTTATTGTGTAACATGTCCTCGATACTTACAGTTGGCGTCCCCTAGAAGGTGGCCCAGTTTTCGAGCATTCTGTGCCCCCTCCATTACCACAATGACAGCCAATAATGTTCATTCTGTAGGTGTGCGGCTGCCGCGAGTTACGCAATGTTTCTCCCGCAGGCTCCACTGTTGGCGCTCGACCGTAGCTCCTCCCTCCCTGCTTCCCCTAATGCTCTGCCTCTATGCATGGAAGCACCTTCTTATATGACGCCAGGACAGTATATTCTGTGGCACATTTATCAGTTTCTGCTTAAGAACATCTGCCCTACTTTCATATGCAGTGGCATTCTTTAGTTCAAATGTAGTCAAGTTAAGGAGAAACACAGGCTGTACCAAGTGGTTGAAGGTATCTCATCATGCTCTGCACTACAGCTGGCTACTGATGAGTCGTCCTCGAAGAGTCGACTCGACCCTGTATCACCATCAGCCCTTAAAATGAGTGAAAAGGGCTTCCACATTCAAGATGCTGGGCTATTCCTTGTACATTGCACTCTGTTTCTTGTAAGCTGCTGGCTTTCAGCTCTTATTGTAGTTCTAGACTGCATTCAGCCTAAAACTCTTCAGGACACCTTGATGTGCTACAAGTAGTCATTGAGTGGAAATGTGGCATTGAATTCAGTGTGTGCTCCATGGCATTTGTGAATTTCTCTTCATACTTTGCTACCCTGGTCCTTAATGTTGATGGACCTTCTACGAAATTTGAGGTTGGGTATAAGAATGGAAGAAGCATCGTACTAAGAATACTTTTAACACAACATCTGTGGAAGGATGGTTTGCCACAGACAGAATAATTTCCTTTCAACAGAAGGACTTACGAATCTTGTCAGGCTAGCTCCACTTCTATCAGCATGCTACTATCAGAGGTGCACGACTGTCTTCCACATCATCATCGCTCCTCCAGTAGTTGCCACTATAAGGAGACTCAGTGCAAATGCCTATAGGGTGTGTGAGGCACCAGTACCCTTATTTCTTTGTATAACACACCAACACAACATGACATCATTTTCACTTCATTCTAGTGACATCAGCAACCAACAAAATTAGTAATGTCCGGGTTGGAGCAGAAAGGCACTGATTTGTTGACAGCAGCCTGCTCTGTCTCATATTTGTTCATGTGATTTCTTCAGTGTTGTCCTCTGCAGGACTGTCTCTGAACTGGTACTCCTATTACATCCTTGGTGAAGACATGTCCAAAGGCAACAATAGTTCCAGATTGCTATGATGTTCATCCCACTTTTAAGGAGGTTTAATACATGCAGTTTACTTTATTTTGTATACATCAGTTGTTTCATCAACATTGGCAGCCAAGGTGGTATCTTCAGTGCCTCCCTTCAGAAGATGAAATTAGAGAATGAAAATGAAAGACACCCTCGGGCCTCGCAACCTAATACCGTCGGGGTCGAAAAAGCAAGAGTTGGCCAAGCGAGACCGACAGGAAAGAAAAGAGAAGTCCGACACAATAAGAAGCCATGTCAGACTTAGCAAAGAGTTTGTTAGGAATAAGTAAAGAGAATCCCTATTTGAGCCAACAATTTCCTAAGAATTAAATTCTAATTATTCCTTATTACATTTGAAAATCCATGTGATATTGACATATACTGCTTGTCATTTATGAATACATTCAGTAACAATCTATATTGATCATGTGTGTGCTAATATTATCAAAACATACTGTGTAGACTTAAATTGATGTATATTATTTTGTCATCATGTACATAAACAGTGATAATGCACATAAAACCCAGAATTTATACAATCAATTTCCAGCAACACCTATGCAACAGCATGAAATAAAATGCGAAAAAGAATAATTTATGACTTTAAAACAAAAACAGCAATGTTTCTCAATAAATATAATTTTTGTAATTTGCAGACAGATGTCGGTATTCCTTAAAATTATATATAATTTTATAGCAAGCTACAAGCAAGTAATGTACACAATACACAAAAATAAGAACTAGTTTAATAATGAAAAGTCAATAATGGAGGATAAATAACAGCTAGCAATAAAGGCGTTCACTGATCTGCTAACAGGCAAGTACGACAAAAAGCATAAAAATCACATTTTGAACTGAATGGCTTTACAGTTAGTTATATATACTCCATTATTGAAAAAATTATAAGTAGCCTAGATAATGAAATGTAACTTAGTTTTTTACTACATTAAAAGTATCCACACGAAATATTCCTTAATCTTGTCATACGTATTTCATATGGGTCTTCACAATGAACTGACTGAAGTCATATTGACTATCTCAAAAAACTTAAAAATGAATTTGTAATGTTAATGAAAAACACAAGTAAATAGAATGACATACAGGTCATGTTTTGCAGTAGTACATACAAGACTATTAAATTTAATGGAATCCCCAGTTGCGTTTTCCGAGTATAATCTTCATCACACAAAGTAAAACATTACAATACTGGATTAAATAATGAGCATATATGGTAGCCCACAAATGAGCACAATTTCAAACACAAACTATAGTCGGCTATGGCATTAATGGCCTCTCACCATGATACAGGTCACAAGGCGTGCTGTATTGTCAAGTGCACCGAGTCACTGCACTATGGACAGCTGCATTCGCAGAAGTTTAAGCTGTCTTATAAAGTTACAGTCAGGTACAATAGTGTGCAATAATTCGTTTCGTAATAAATGAGCCCTGGTTCAGAGGCCATAAATACCATCACAGACTACAGTAATATAATCATACAATTGGTAATACAGATGCTACTCCAATTTGAAATCTAGTCTAAATTTGAAATTGGCAACAATTCAGTACTTGAAATAATGGATGAATATAATCCAGGTATTTGCCTGCAATCAGTTACACTGCCCAAACTTCACTGCTTTTAATCTATGGAACGAGTTTTGTTGCCCTTGACCCATACACCAATCTTTTAAACATGCAGTGTATTATTACTAAATGGTTCTTTAAGATGGCTGAGAGATCTTAAGAGCTGATGAGTCCATGGTGTCAGTCATGTTTTGTAGGATAAGGTACTACCATGATGGAAGCTGAAAACTTAATAATAGCACAGAGTGTGGTGAGTGCAAGGTTTCGAACAGAGCTGTCCGAACCAACACTAGTGATCAAAGTTGGATAGTGTAAACGTGAAATTTTTGTTTCCTTCATACAAGGTCAAAATCATACTTTTAACAAAACAAATGTGTTATGATAAATTAATAGTCTAAGTATTTCCTGATGAAGATCTACATAAATATTGTTTTTCCATTAATAAGGGCCACAAAAATACAACTGCTATTGCAGTGGAAGCTCGTTTGCAGGGAAACTAGTATCGTGGACCAATTCCTATGGAATTAGGTCTGAGGAAACTGATAAAAGCGTGGGATCGTAAATTAGCTATAGGCCTAAAAACAAGTTTAGGTGTAAACTTTGCAGTCAGTTTAATAGAAAATGTAAATGCTTTAATGGGTAAAAATAGCTTCATAATGCACCTAAATGTAGGCGGCGTGTCAGGGGGAATGATAAAAAAGCTATACGACTTGGAAATATTCTTGGAGAAGATAAAAATCTGTAAAAGTCATATGTTTGAATGAACATTGGCTTAAAGGGGACACTGTCACTCTATTAAATTCAATTTCAGGATACAAGTAAGCAGCGAGTTTTTGTAGAAAAAATGGGTATGGAGGATCAGGTATATTAGTTGAACAGACACAAAACTTCGAAGTCAGAAAGACTTTCAATTGTTTGAATGAGGAACAGGTATTTGAAAGCTGTTGCATTGAGCTTTTGGATCACGGCTTACTAATCATAAGCATTTATCGTGTCCCGGAATATTGGGCTACCAGTGCATTTCTAGAGAAATTTGAAACTCTACTAAGTAGGTTACAGGTAGGGAAACCATATAAAAAGATTGCAATTTGCTCTGATTTTAATATATATATAAGGGATGATAACAGATTTGTCACTTCACTGAAGGATTTGTTGGCTACAAATGGCTTAATACTAAATTTTAACGAGTACCCGAGGGTAACAGCTACTTCTGCAACAAGCATTGATAATATAGTGAGCAGCAAAAATTATGGTGACACAGAAAAACTAGTGTTAGATTTAGGAATATCTGATCATTCAGCACTGTTTATCTCATTGCCATACTTGGACAAACCATATAGGTCTACAGTAAAACGGGTCAGAAAATTTCAGCCAGCCAAATGTAAACACTTTTGTCTCGAAATTAAATGAAACTCACTGGACCTTCTACAGTCAGAGTTCAGTAAACATTAACTACAACACATTCATATCTGACATCAAAAACATTTTCAATGAATGCTTTCCTCTTGTAACAACACGCGACAAATACAATAAGAGAAACACATGGATTACGGAAGGTATCCGGATCTCTAGTATTAGAAAGAGGGAATTACATAAGGAAGCTAAAACCAATCATGATGCTGAATTTATCAGCTACAAAAACAAACATAAAAAAATATTTGATCAGGTAGTGAAAATGGCAAAACAAAACAGTAAATATATCGCTAATGCCTCAAATAAATCAAAAGCAGTATGGCAGGTTGTTAAGAAGGAAACTGGTACAGAAGAAACAAAAAAATTTAAATACAAACTAGAAATCGACGGGAAAATTGTTACTGGTACTAGACACATCTGTGAAGAATTTAATAAGTACTTCATAACTGCGAACGAAATTAATAACTTAGCCCCACCACAAACAAGGCCTAATGCGGTACTGCAAGAACAAATAGGGTTTAAATTAAGTCAAGTATCATGCCAAGAAGTAGCCAATACCATAAAATCTCTAAAAAATCTTAATTCTGTGGGATGGGATGAAATTCCAACAAGAATCATAAAGGCAGGATGTGACAGCATTGCACCTCAACTCTGTAGAATAATAAACCAATCCTTTGATGAGGGCTGCTTTCCGGTCAGACTAAAATATGCAGAAGTTCGTCCAATTTACAAAAAGGGAAAACAAGATGAAATAGGTAACTTTTGCCCAGTGTCTATACTGCCAGTTTTTTTCCAAAACAGTTGAACAAATAGTATGTAATCAATTAGAAAAGTATAATAAAGAAGGTAATAATATTCTTAATAACCAATATGGGTTTAGGAAGGGACGAAACACATTACAAGCGGTTAATGACCTCATCTCTAAAATAAGTAAATGTATCGACACCAAACGATGTGTATCGGGTAATTTTTGTAGCCTGACAAAGGCGTTCGATACAGTAGACCATAAGCTACTTATCCAAAAATTGGGTATATATGGCTTCCATGAAAAATCTACAAGATGGTTTTCTTCTTACCTCAAAAATAGACAACAAAGGGTGGTGATAAATCAAATGGGTGAGAAAACTTGGTCTAGCTGGAAAGAAATACAAGCAGGCATACCCCAGGGCTCGATACTAAGACCACTCCTGTTCTTATATTACAGAAATGACATGCCCTGCAAAGTAAATACAGACACAATACTTTATGCAGATGACTCAACAGCAGTGGTCTGCTGCAAAAGCATTGAAGAATTAGTATTGACCATGAAACAAACTCTACAAGAACTTTAAGAATGGATAAAAAACGATGCCATGAAATTAAATCTGGAAAAACCCAAATCATAAACTTCATGACTAAACAAGCTTCTGAATGTGTATCACAAATAGAGTACTCGGGTAAAGAACTGACCACAGTCGAGTCTGTAAAATTCCTTGGGATAATTTTAAATAAAAACTTATCGTGGACTGATCATGTAGACAGTTTACTGAAGAGACTAAATAGCTTAGTTTATGCAATGAGGGTACTACACAAAATTACGGACTTAAAGATGAAGAAAGTTGTTTATCATGCTTATTTCGTAACTGTTATAAAATATGGAATAATTTTCTGGGGCGTTGAAAAGACAAATCTGCTTAGAGTTTTCAAACTGCAAAAGAAAATAATCAGAGCAATGACAGGAACAAATAGTTGGCAATCATGCAAACCATTATTTGAAAGCCTGGACTTAATGACAGTGCCTTCAATCTTTATATATGAAGTACTGCTCTTTGAACAGAAAAACTCACATCTGTTTGAAGATAATCCATTCATACATGACTATAACACAAGACATAAATCACAATACATGTTACCTTGCCATAGGCTCAAATTATTTGAAAATACTCCATATTACATGGCTCTGAAGATAAAAAATAAAACGAGGAAAAAATTTGGGGGAATCCACACTGGGGACCTTAAAAGCAGGTGTTATTACAGTCTAGAAGAATTTTTAAATGATTAAAATCAAATGATGATATAGTCTAGAAAAAATGTATATTCATGTTTATATATACCGGTAGCCCTAAACTTACTGCCAAAATGGCATATGTATATCTGTACTCCATATGGGTGAATGAAACTTTATTGTTAAATTTTGATGATGTAAAACATTTATAATGAAATTTGGTATGCTTCCTATAATTCTTCATGTATATACTATATATTTACTATAATCTATAAATCAATGTAATATTTTAGGTTAAAGACATGACGAGTCACCAATGTTCTTAATCAAAAGATTGTATAAAAACATGTAATGTGACAAAGTTATCTCATCTTATCACCTAAAATTGCTGTAAATTCTATTTCACTAACTACACTGGCTGAAAGGGAAAGTCGGGCTGTGAGAAGACAAGGTTGGTTGTCACCGAGTCAGCATGTACACGCCTCCAGTGTGGAGCTGCATAACAACCACTAGGGTGCATTAGTGCCATTCCTGTTGATACAAGGCCTTGTAAGGTAATTTCCGCAAGACCACCAGTTATTCGCTGCCAAGGTGGCGCAATGGATAGCGTTACCGATTGTGGTGCTGAAAGTCACCTGTTCAATCCCATCCACCAGCAGAAATTTTATTTCTTCATATTTATCATTTCCAGATTGTTCTACATGTTTCTTATCTTAACTATTTTTCTAATTTCTGGTACATTCTGTCTGTGTATAAATAGCAGAGCACTCAGCCCGAGAAGCAGTCAGTGCAGCGTGTATGTTTCAGTTCACAATAAACTTGCTTTCAGTATAAGTGCTGTGTTCAGTTGATAACCCTGCCTTCGAAGTCAAGCCTGTTTCCATTTCAACACGACATTGTTTCGTGGAGGCGGCCGTATTCCGGGGTGACAGCTGCATCGGGATGGCTCCGATTAGGCTACATAAAAGCTGTTGATTACATGGACTAGAACTGGAATACAAGGGATATACCTAGTACATCCTTCTGAAAGTCCGTATCATCAGAAGAACCATGGACACGAAACCAGCGGTAAGCCAGCTGCAGATCAGACACCTGTCGGGGTTCTCTGGAGACGCTGGGCAGGACCCCAACAAATGGCTAAAAGGGTTCGACCGAGTCACCAAGTATAACAGGTTGGATCATACAATGTGCTTGGCCAATGTTTATTTTTACGTGGACGGAACAGCCCAGCAATGGTTTGGAAACAACATGACGGAAACATTCCGGGAGGAACTCAAGAGGACGTTTGGAGACTGCCAGCAACAAATCCACTCGGTGGAAGAACAACTGAAGAACCGGGCCCAAAGTTACGGTGAACCAACACAGTCATACATACAGAATGTTTTGGCCCTAAATAACATAGTTAACCGGAATATGACTGAGGCCGACAAAATCACACACCTCATGAAGGGCATTACAGAACACATGTGCCAAGCTCTTCTTATAAAAGATGTCTCTATGATGGTAGAGTTCATCAAATGGTGCCAGGGGATTGAAAAGATGCAACAATGGAGAGTTAGACAAAAGACGTATGACAGACGCCCCAATGTAGTCCCTATGGCTATTGTGCAAGACCAGCATAACTTTGCTTCTCTCATACGACAAACTGTGAGAGAAGAATTACAACAGTTTATGGCAGCTGGCACTGTTGGACAAGCCCTGTAAAACATGAGGAAGCCAACGCTGATGAAGACGTATTTCAGACATCAGCACCTGTCTGCCCCACCAGTTGCATAAGACGTGAAGAATGGCATCGCCCTACAATGACTTACATTGCAGCTGCCAAATGACAGCCTAAGAACTGACCAATGCGGGCACAACTAACTCTCCCAGCAATTATGATGCTCTGCAGAAGAACAGATGTCTGGACGACAGAAGACAACACACCAGTGTGTTACCACTGTGGGTGCCATGGACATGTCTTAGTATGCTACTGCACAGAGAGAAGGCAACTATTCTATGATTATTTTGCCACAAGACGTCAGACATCAGAGCAGTTCTATCCCAGGCAGTCACCTGAAGATGTGTTCAGTTAGGTATACCTACGGGAAGATGCCCATCACCGTACCCTGCACGAGGTCACTCCCCAACGCACAGCTGCCATTCACCATCACTGTACAGAGGTATCAGCTGCTCCCCTAGCTGCTGTGCCCAGGAAAACTAAGTGAGGCAACCATCTATGGAGGTGAGGCCGCTGCAAATCAAAATCCTCCATGGACGAGAGTGTCTAAAATGCGGGAAATCTCAACGACGGCCAACCTGTCTGCACAGTGGTTGATTCAGGAGCTTCTTTCTCTGTATTGTTGGACGATTACCACCGCACACTAAGGAAGGCAATGTTCTGCGATACGGAAGCATGTGCTGAAGGTCGCAAATGGGAAGTACATCCAGCGAGCAGGAACTTTGTGTCGCAAGAATAACCAGCAACAACTGGACCCAGCCATTTGAATTTGTCATTTTAACAGAATGTAGTCATAATGTCATCTTCGGAAGGGACTTCCATCAGGCATCCCAAGCTATCATTGACATGGAAGATCTGAGCTGCTAATTAAGGAAGTCGTTCCGATGGGTACACGTGATACAGACTTTTCTGGAAAGTTATTTTCCGTTGACAATGTCATGATCCCGCCATTGACAATGAAAATAGTTCCAGTCACAAACACAGATGACCGGTAAAACTGTGAAGTGCTTGTCGATAGTACCAAGTTTGTTTGGCTCACAAAAGAAATTTACATACCAGCGACTATCATAAGCATTACAGGTGGCCAAGGAGAGATTTGTATCACAAATTATCATGAGCAATCACAACTTACCCCCAAAGGAATGTGTGTTGGGACAGCTGAACCAATCTAGGACAGTGAGCTCAACATCATCAACGAAGACCCATGCTCTACTGTTAGGAGGAAACAACTGCGGAACTGCCAATAGGGTCCGGGACTGATCATGGAACAACACCAGTGGGTGTTGGCTATACTATACCAATTTTTGGATGCTTTCACACCCAAGCAGGAGGAAAGTCAGCCAAAATGACCCATGATAAGGCACCTACCAATATTGGGGATCATCCACCAATTAGCCAGCTTTTGGATAGTGTGTCGCCAGCTGAAAGACAGATAATTCGGGAGGAAGTGGAGATGATGTTGCACGATAACATCATCCAACCTACGGAGAGTCCTCGGTCGTCTCCGGTGGTCCTCGTAAAGAAGAAGAATAGCATACGATGATTCTGTGTCGACTATCGGCAGCTGAACCAAATGACAAAGAAAGATTGCCGTCCATTGACGACATCTTAGACTGCTTGAAAGCAGCTGCATCGAGGTTGACGAATTTGACAGAAAAAAAGACATATTTTATTCCATCTCACAGCCTCTATGAATTCAACATAATGGCATTTCGATTATGTAATGCTCTGGCCATATTCGAACACACGCTGGCCAACTTGCTTCGACACCTTAAGTGGACGACGTGTCTTTCCTTTGAAAAACATCTCAGTAGCCTGTCAACTGTATTGAAGTGTGTTCAGAGATTGTTAAGAATTTAATGCGTAATCTGTCGTCACCATTGGTGAGAGGTTCACTGGCGACACCTCCAATCGGCTCCCGTCTCAAATTTTAAAACGCAGATCTATGGCAGTATCTACTTGAAAAACACGCAATCTCGCGAGCTGGCACCTTATATTCATTGTTTCCCGACAACCAGAATGTTGATAAACAATGTGTTATCTTACAATCTCTCGGTCGCTACTGGTGCGAGATGTACTGGCCAAGCCACCAAACGACTCCTGTTTAAAAAGTAAATCTCAGATAAAGGGCGGTCTACTTGAATGTCACGCAATCTCACGAGCTGGCACTTGATATTCATAGCTTCTCAAGAAAGAGCTTTCCGGGCACATGAGGAGGCTCTAACATCCACACCAGTTCTAACCTTATACAATGCGGAAACCGAACTTCACACTGACGCTAGCAGGTTTGGAATTGGTGCAGTGCTTATGCAAATTCAGGAAGGTTAGCAGATATGCTGTCGATGTATGTTGATGTTGAGCGGAAGGATTGGAATACAATACTGATGGTCGTGACATTTGCTTATAATACCACAAGACAAGACGACACAGATTTCACGTTGTTTTTCCTGCTCCATGGCTGTGAAGCTGAGACGACAATGGATATTCTCTACCCTTTCCAGCTAGACAACACTCAGGATAAGTATGTGAAACAGCTCATCACCAGGGTCAAAGAAGCAAGACAGCCGGCTCGCATACGTACACTGGAGGCCCAGGAGAAGGACCGTCAGTGGTATAATGACAAGCACCAACATGTTATGTACAGCCCAGGAGATCTGGTATGGATTTTTACCCCTGTACGGATGGTTGGGCTGTCAGAAAAGTTATTGAAGCAATACTTTGGTCCATATCGTGTCATACGCCGCCTGTCAGACATAAAATACGAAGTCGAGGATTATGAGCCATCGTCAAAATGACAAAAACGAAGAGACATGGTTCACATCCTCTGCATGAAGCCTTACTACAATCCTGAAGATAGGCGAAAATGGCTGTTTGTTCAAGGACTCTAAGGATGGTAATGGTACTGATGGAGCCACAACAGTAACGTCTGTCATCGTCAATCGTGCAGAAGGAAAGGATTCTCCCGAAGTGCCATACAGAGGACCCACGACTAGATCACATTGCAGCTGGGTCCAAAGGGAATCTAACAGCAGGTCGCTGTTCTTCTTAGGAGAGACAGCAATGCCGCAAAACCACCAGTTATACGACTGCTGGCGTGGCGCAATGGATAGCGTCACTGATTACAGTGACGAAGGGCGCCGGTTCAATCCTGTCCGCTGGCAAAATTTTATTTCTTTGTATTTATTGTTTCCAGAATGTTCTATGTGTTTCTTATGTTAATTATTCTTCTAATTTCTGGTACATTCTGTTTCTGTATAAATAGCAGAGCACTCTGCCCAAGAGGCAGTCAGTGCTGCGTGTACGTTTTAGTTCACAATAAACCTGATTTCAGGTTTCGAAGTCAAGCCTGCTTCCATTTCAACGTGACAATATTATGAGCAACAACTGTGTTGCACGTTGAATCATCACTCAGACGAAGAGGTGCAGCTTACTCATGTGTTTTTGATCATTATGCCTGTGTAATGGAGACTTGTGTTGGAATATTGCTTGAAGTGGTAGTGTATTGTTTAAGAAAGAATTATTAAAGTTAGGGTTGTCCAAGATAAGTTGAAAATGTGTGTGTTGGCCCTCAGGAACAGCACTGCCTCCTCATTGAAACAGTTGAGGTGAGGCAGCATTGCCTGTTCTCACAGAGCTGCTATTGTTACCCTTAGTAATGAATACTATAAATACACTGCTTCTGAGGCATCTTTTTCCCAGCTTCTGGCAGCACAAATAAAATTGTGAATTTATTTTGAAAATATGCCTTTGAACATATTTTGAACATATCTGATTCGATCTGTGAAGATTCCTGCAGAACTGGCCCACAACTGTGGTCCATTGCAGAAATTCTCTCATGTGGTCACCTAATGCCACTTGTACTATTTCTCCTCTACAATATGAGTTTCAAAACCTAAAAATGTACTACAATGAAATAATCTTCCTAGCAAATTAATGAGTAAGAGTAGTCCCCACATACTCGATATATGTTTTTAGGATTGTTTCCCCACAATCACTAGATGAATACTGCACTATATCCCGAGTTTCTAAGAAACATGCTACTCCAACATTGCTGTGTTATTCATGAAGGGTGAATGTGTGTGTCTTGTATTGAATTATGCAAGAACAGAATGTTATGTGGAAAGGCAGCATGCATTCGTACAAACATTTCTAAGTGTGGACATTCACAATTATTCAACCATATATAGCTTAGTGATGAAATTTGCAGAGTTTTGTTCCATCTTAGATAAACAGAAGAATAAAGAAAGTTTAAAATGAAAAATTCAACAACTTATTAGTGATCATAAAAATCAATGTGTTGGTCAGCACTTCAGACGAATGCCTACAGACATTTATTTGCCCATCAGGTTTTAGTATGTCCTGTGGGTTGACAGCACATTCTAGTTTAATATTATCAGCTTTCAAATGCTAAATTTGCCATGTCAATCCATTTGCCAACTTATCTTGTGGAAGCACTCAAGTTCACTAGCGGCTGCAAAATTTATCAGTAGTTCAATATATGGTCCATCTGTTGTGTAATTGTTTACAGTTAATCCCATGCCCCTCATTATTTGACCAATGATGCTCATGACCTAACATGGCAAGACAAAATGTGTAAAAAAACAAATAGTACCTGAGAAGCTCCAATTCTGGAGGATGAGAGTAACACCTAACTTAGAAAAGTTCAAAAACATGGTACTACTTTCAAATTCTTACACAGTTGAAATGAAAAGTTAGATGAACCAGTTAACAATTCTGAATTTATACTGGCACAGTAAATAATAACCATATGTTTTGCATATCTAGGTTGTCAACATTCCCCAAACAATGATTTCCTAAAGCACTTACAACACACTCACGTATTTTGCCATTCTTTTTAAAATTATTTGTATTGCACTACTAACTCAGCCCCCATTATGGTTGATTAAGGCGAACATAGCTGTAACTGGTCAGTCTCATTTCCTTGTGAATTTGATATTACGTCAAATTTAATCATCAAAATTTTGTATCCTTTCCAACAGATCTTTCTCATGAAAAAATTGGCATATTTCAACACATACTCAGTGCTCAGTGCAGGGAGAAAGCCAACAACTGGGACTAAGTCAGGAACTCTAGATGAAGTTTCACACATGTTTGCTCAAATTTAAAGTCAAGAACTCAAACAAGACAATGCATCAATCTTTTTAAAATCCTACCATGCACTATAATGCACGATACTTCTAAGGTCAAAAATGCCATGTGCGGAGATGAGATTCTTCTGGGGCCCTAAATTTAGTTCTAATTATCACAGAGAAATGGCATACCACAATACAGTGGTTTCATTAGTCGTTGGCCTAGTGAAAATTTTTATACTTATTGGAACGATATGGCATAGTGTAGCTATCCTTCAGTAAAGAGTTAAAATTTTAACATTAGACACTCCTTGCAGGGCATCTAAATTGAGGAAATCTGTTTATTTTTGTGCATTCCAAAACTATGAATTGTTTGGCTGACACCTTCAACACTTTCTATTGAATGCAATTCATCATAACGTTTTACTTTATATTCTATAGATGATATTGTGGCAATGGCCGAAAATGTGCCATGTGCCAGACTAAAATTTGTGGGGGGCACCTGTATTTAAGAGGCAGAGGTCGAGTTGAGTTAGTAAACCCTCGACAACCCTGCCATGACCAGAGATCGTAGATCCAACCCACAAGGGACTGTGGGCATTAAAGTCGCCCAACAGTAAGAAAGGTGGGGGTAGCTGAGCTATGAGTGCAGCCAAAACGTTCAAAGATACGTCACTATCTGGCGGCAAGTAGATACTGCAGACGGTAAACTCCTGTGTGGTCCTCACCATGACAGCCACTGCTTCTAATGGTGTTTGAAGGGGCATGGGTTCACTATACACAGAGGTGAGGACATGCACACACACTCCACCTGAGACCCTGTTATATATGCTACGATTGCAGTAAAATCCCCTGTAGCCATGAAGGGCAGGGGTCCGAATTGCTGGAAACCAGGTTTCCTGGAGAGCAATGCAGAAAGCAGGTGTCGTGCTCAGAAGCTGCCGTTGCTCCGCCAGGTGGGGGAAGAAACCACCACAGTTCCACTGGAGGATGACATTGGTTGAGCGCGGGGAAGACACGAGTCTGACGAGTGGGTGGGCTACAACTCAGCATCACTAGCATCCACCGGTGTAGGTTTGTCCCCTGGGTCATCCGTTTTGTCAAGTGCGTCCCCAAGAGCGAGGTCCTTGGGTGACAAGAATCTCCACCTCATCCTCAGAAGTAGAGGTGGAGGCGGAGGGGAGTGGTGGCACAGAAACCACCGTGGTCTCCTGTGTCGTGCATTTCTATGTCCTTGGTTTACCGCTCCGTTCCCTTGGGGACTTCGCTGGTGATAGGTGTTTCTCAGACTCTGCCACAGTTTTTTTTTTTTTTCTCTTTTTCTTTCTTGTGGTTTTAGGGCGCACAGCTTCTACGGTCATTAGCGCCCAGCCAAGAACACAGATTCGCTATGATCTCAAAGAAAAAAAGGTGACTGTCAGGACATCAACAAAAGGCTAAACACGAAAGATAATAGACAATTAAAAGGGTTAAATATCCTTGGATAAGTTGGCCAAGTCGATAAAACGCAAAACTCGAGCAGCTGCTCGTGTGTCATCAGCTAAAATTTCCTCCAGAGTAGTCGGCAAGTGAAGGGCTACACGGAGATGATTAAAATTAACACAAGTCAGTAAAACATGTCGCACTGTCAGCAGTTCACCGCAGGAGCACAGCGGTGCAGGGTCGGCAGAGAGCAAGTGACGGTGGCTGAAACGGCAGTGACCGATCCGCAACCGGGCCAGGATGACCTCCTCCCGCCGAGAGGGGCGTGAGGAGGTCCTCCAAGCGGTCGGGATCGGTTTTACAGTTCGCAATTTATTGTTGTACATTGAAAACCACGCACTGTGACCAACCGAGCGCTTTCTGGCGCAGTGTAAACCATTATGACTGGGGTGAAGGGTGTCAGTGCACAATGGACATGGCTTGTGCTGAGATGAAATAACCTGCCCGACGGTTACATAAAAGCCGCAGCCATGATTCTGTTCCATAATGGGTGCATAAGATAGAATTGCACAATAAATACTCATTGCACCACGTAAGGTGTCCTTCCCCAAATGGTTCGCTCTTCAGGAAAATTTTGACAAATGGAAAGTCAAACCCACATAGGGGACCAAAGATATATGGCCAAAACGCCTTTTAGTCACCTCTTATGACAGGCGAACCCGCAGGGGGTGTCCAGGAGAAGGACCGTCAGCGCTATAACGACAAGCACCAACCTGTTGTGTACAGCCCAAGAGATCTGGTATGGATTTTTACCCCTGTACGGAAGGTTGGACTGTGAGAACAGTTATTGAAGCGATACTTTGATCCGTATTGTGTCATATGCAGCCTGTCAGATGTCACATACGAAGTTGAGGATTATGAGCCGTCAACGACAAAGACGAAGAGACATTGTTTACGTACTGCACATGAAGCCCTACTATGATCCTGAAGAGCAGGTAGACGACAATGGCTTCTTGTTCAAGGACGGTAATGTTCCTGATGAAGCCACGACAGAAACGTCTGTCATCGATAATCGTGGAGAAGGGAAGGATTCCCTTGAAGCGCCATACAGAGGACCCATGACATGGTCAAGATCCAGGACATTGCAGCTGGCTCCACAGGGAACATAACAGCAGGTCGCCGTTTCTTCAAGAGAGGGAGCAATGCCGCGAGATACCACGTACACCGACTGCCGGCACGGCGCAGGAGATAGCGTCAACGACTGTGGTGCTACAGGTTGCCGGTTCAATCCCATCCACCGGCAAAAATTTATTTCTTTGTAATTAACAATTCCAGAAGTTTCTACATCTTTCTTGTGTTCATTTGTAAATTCTACTTGTTTCTTATGTTAACTGTTGTTCTAATTTCTGGTAAATGCTGTCTGTGTATAAATAGCAGAGCACTCTGCTTGAGAGGCAGTCAGTGTTGTGTTGTGTTGTGTTGTGTGAGTTGAGTTCCCAGTAAACGTGCTTTGTATAAGTGCTGTGTTCAGTTGCGTTTGAAGTCAAGCCTGCTCCAATTGCAACGCAACACAATTTTTACCCCTCTATCTACATTATTCCGCGATTTATTAAGTTTTCAAATTCATAATGACTTTTTGATCACCCAGTATATACACCCCCCTTTATCATACTGCATTTCATTTCCCACCAGACACCACCTCTACTTGCTGTATCCCCACCCTTATCTTCCCTCGCCACTCCCCCCCTCCCATCACTTCCACTTGCCGTGAAGTCAGACTGTGTTGGGCGGCCAGAGATGGCTGACCTGTGTGGATGAGTGTGCCTGAGTTATTGTGTGGGTCAATGTTCGTTTCTAAGGATGGCTGCGGCCGTAATTTTAGAATTGTTTGTCTGTTTGTTTGTGTGTGTGTGTGTGTGTGTGTGTGTGTGTGTGTGTGACGGCAGCTCAATGTTCGTCTTTATGAGTTGTTCCCTATCTACATATAATTATCTACATGGGGATTTCAAACATTTAAGTCTTGTGCATAAAGGTGTCCATTATTCTGCCACAAAAATGTTCAGCTCTCTTCCAGACATCAAAGTTCACATTAATGCCTTGCCTACATTTAAACATAAGATGAAAGTATGCCTTATGGAAAAGTTTTTTCATTCTTTAGATGAGTATCTGCATACAAAACAATGATTTTTTTAATCTATTTTTGTAAATCTTGTATTGCCTTATGTTTTTATGAACCTCTGTTTACTTGTTTTAATGTATTATACATCCCACTCATTAAAATAAGACAGTGTATCATTTTCTTTTTAATTTATTGTTTTATGCTGGTAGACATATACCTCATTTATTTTAAGTGTTTTTCTAAGATTGTAAACCCGTTTAAGGAAAAAAAATTATTGTATATATTTGTATGGCATTGGAAACATGACTCATTCCACATCTTTGTTATTTATCACATGACGGATTAATGGAATACAAAATAAATAAAAATAAATGTTGGTGAAAAACTCTAAAATCATTTCTCTAGGTTTGAGTGACAGACTTTATGGGAGGCAAGGAGTTTTGGTTAGACAAATCACATACACAAGAAGACAAAATACAGAGGGCTTATAGTGGGACCAGTGTAATTATATGAGGACCCCACAAAGGCCTTAGCTTCATATTAAGAGAAACATACCTACTTCTACATCTAACTAAGAAGAATTGCTGGTTAATAGTGTAATGTTACTGCCAATAATGTGTCTGGTAGTCCTATAAGCGATTTCATGTAAGGTGGAGGTGGGATTAATGGGAACAAGTGCACAGAACTTGGGGGCAGGACGCTCTGAGGAGAGAGAGATAACAGATGTATAATGGACAAGTCAAGTGAGGCACTGTGAGAAAAGTCTGTGACAGCTGGGACAGTTAGTCACCGGTCACTACAACACTAGAAAATGGATCTGGTGGGTTATAAAGATAGTTGTTGATAAAGTGATGGTGATGTGGTTATATTATACAGTGGCAGTAAGTCAACACTTGGCCACTTTACACCTCAACCAGAAAAATCAAGTTGTCTCATTCATCAATTGAATTAGCACGCAAATGTTGTAAGTTCCTGAAGGGAACTTTCACCATTCTTTCATAGTAGCAATATAACACCTTTTTTTTCTTTAATGATTGTTTTACAAAGTCATTGAGTTTTGTTAATATTGTAGGCCCTAACACTCACTGAGGTACATGCTTAGGGTTTTATTATGTCTAAGTCATACCAAAGCCTGTGTAATTCCACACAAAATGTGAAGTACCAATGTGGCAGAAGAGTTGTAAAAATGTGCCAAAATATGTTTGCATGCCGCAGAACCTTGGAGACTAAGGAAGAGTTGTGTTCTTGCATCAGGCATGATCGGACACACAGTGAGCAGCAGTGGTTGTGTGATTTTACATCAAGTGTATTGGGGAGGCAAGTACTAACATTAGGAAGAAGTTTATTAGCCATTATTTACTGTACTGATCTATTGCACTCTAATTTTATTGCCAGCCACAATCATTGCTCGTTGCTGCACCATAGGCAAAGTAGTTTTATTAGGAATTGTATGCAAGTATGGACCTCATTATGTTTGTGTGAAAGCAGTTCTCAGATATTGCTAATTCAACGTGTATTGTTATTCTTTACAAGTGATGAGAGCACTGAAGTGGATAGGTTATCTGGAAAATACTTGCTATTGACTTTGTACCTTTGAGTCTTTTAGTGTGGTGGCTCATGTATAGCAATTATAAAAAATTGCTTTACTTACTAATTAACATAAGACTTTTATAAATGAAATAGGTAAATCCAAAATTACCTTAAAATTTGCTCAGAAGACAGTAGTTTAGTTTAAGGGCCACTACCTGCAATTTATGTAAAGCTTAAGCAAAGAGTTGGATTTAGGTAGTTAAAATAATAGCAGAAATAAAAAGTAAAATAATGAGTCAATCTCTCATTTGATGATTCAACTTTTTCAGTGTTAAACAGTTATTTTGATTTTTAGCATAACTAAATAGTGCTAGGTATTAGAGTAAAAAGTTTAAATGTGGATTAAGCATCAACCAGTTTTACAGTGGACTGAAACTGATTAACTTCTTTTATTCATAACCTTGCTTTATTAAGAAACAAAAATTCATTTACATTTAGAAACTTACTGACAAGGGTAGGGATCCTACAACAACATAATCTTAAGTAACATCAAAAACATCGCTGCAGTGGTATCTAGCTCAAGTATAAACAATGAAAACTTCATTGAATCAAACTCCAACGTTGAAAACAATCCAAGTACACTTATGAACAATCTGATGGAGAGAAAAATCTTCAGTCAACTGGAAGGAGGAGAATAACAAGCAAGAAGATAGAACATATTCCAGTGTACTCAAAAAAAAACCAGCCTTATCAAAACAACTACAGACAACACAAGTTTGTCAGCCAGGTCTGTGGTACAAAATGGAAAATCTGGTACAGTGTACTTTAATGCCTGCTATGCTAATGTCACGAAATATTAGTACTAAAACTAGAAGTAAAGTTATAATAGGTACTAATACTGAAAAAAAAAAAAAAAAAAAATGCTCTGTGGAGATAAAAAAGCCTGGTTCAACCTTAGCAAACTAACGGCTGGTACTACAGCTGAAATGGTTACTACTTTCCTAACAAATATTTTCCCACATGAGAATAGTTTCACAGTTGAAAAACTGGAAACAAAGGGAGTGACAAATGGTTTAAAATCGCTGTTGATTTCGAGTTAAAGGATAAAATAATGGACAAAAATGTAGGGCCTAAAAATGTTGCATTAAGACTCTTTTATTCCAAAGAATGCCCAGAGCTCCTGTGCGTTAAATTCTCAGGATCAAGAACTCTCTAGTGATAAGAGAAACGGCAGTACTGAAGAAAAAGCAGGCTTAGTAAAATTTTGTTAGTGTGAATGTGCAGTGCCTCTGGACCAAATTTGTTGTTCTGTTGCTTTGTATTGATGAAGTGAGACCCGATGTTCTATGTATTAGTGAACACTGGCTAGCTAAACCAGAAACTGTGTACTACACCTCCATTGAATATCTGGAATTGAAAAGTGCATGGTGTAGAGAGACTACAGTTCATGTTGGAGTGTGTGTGTATGTTAGTAAACAGTACAGTGCCAAGAAAATTGATTTGAAAAACTTCTGTAGGGACATGGATCTGGAACTGGCTGCTGTGGAGCTACCTAATAGGAACACGATTGTTGTTTTAGTGTATCGTTCCCCAGATGGGAAATCTTTATTGACCAGTTGGAAAGCTGTCTGCATTACCTTATCCACGTGGGAGCAAAAATTGCTTTATGTGGTGATTTTAAAATTCATATTGGTGAAATTAGTGTCAGAGTGCAAATGTTTATGAACCTTATAAGCAGTTTTGGACTTTTTTTGACAATTTTTTTACCAACTCGAGGAGATGCGTGTCTTGATACTATCATAGCTAATTTAAATAGTTGGGACTACAAGATAAGTGTGATTGAGCCAATGCTTGCAGATCATGAAACAGTGATTATGGAGCTTTGGGAAAAAACTGAGTAATCAAGATATTCCTACATGGCATTGTAACTATGTATTCAGTATTATGGTCATAACGGCGGGAGGACTGGATGCTCTCAAATCTTCATTGTCTGCTGTTGAATGGAAACAATTAATTGACGATAAGAAACTAAGTGATGCATTCAGAAGTATGTTTCTGACACCAAAAGAAAAATTTGATGACACATTTCCAACAAAGCATAAGAAGCAAAACAAAAGAATACAAAAAAAAAATTGTAAAGGAAAAGTTGTGGTATACCCCGAAATTAGGAAACATAAAATGTATTGGACATATTTTGAATGACAGGTAAAAGCAGCTACAGATGCTGACTTAAAGAATAAACTATATTACAGTTACCTACATGCTAAAAGGATCTACAGAAAGTAGAACAAACAAAAACAGAAAGCAATGTGAGAGTCATTGAAAGAGCCCAAAATCCCTACAAGGCCGCATGGGCCCTAGTCAAAGAACATAGGAAAAAACCCAGCTCATGTGCTAATACCTGTAGTCCAGATGCATTTAATAAATACTTTATAAGAATAGTTGAAACTGAAAGTAAACTGAAGTAAAATTTCTCAAAGTCCTTCGGAAGAACAGCGACTTGCAACAAGCCATTGGTGCTTCTGAGCACTCTGGTGCACACCAGAATATGACATCAGACTGAATGACTTGAGATACAGGTAACATGTATCTTTAGCATACCAAAGTAGTTCAATATTCCCACACCACACTCCCCCAGAGCAGCAACATTAGATGTTCCAACACATTTCAAATAAAAATGGACAGACTCACGGCAAACTCATTATTGCAGGAAGGCAGACCTCTATTGCTTCCCAACCGTAACATCGTGAGAACAGCTGTGTAAAAGGGCCAAGACACCACAAGACAAAACAAACAAGAGACCAAGCATACAACAGAAAGATGCCAACATAGTCCCAAAAGTAGGTATAATCTACGTCTGTTTCATCATATTTGTTGTCTCCTCAAGAAATGATCATAAATTGTTACTTTGACAATTTTCCAAAAATACTGAAGGTAGCAGTTTATGGCAGTATTCTTGTTGCTCTATCATCAAAGAACCATAACCATAAACCTCTAAACATGACTTGTGTTACACAGAATTATGCATTAAGTGACTGTCTCACTAAAATTATATGATAATGGATAACAATTTAAGATTTTACCTTGAAATTTTAAAAATCTGAATGTTCTTTTGACATACAATTACACTTGTTAGGATTCTAATTGTAGGTAAATGTTGAAAATAGGGAAATACAAATTGTTCAGATGAGATGATTAGGTAGTGCTCTTAAGCCACATACTGTCTAAGCCTGACAAGGGGACCTTATGGGTATTGGATTTTAGAATTACATTTATGGTACATGAAGTTCAGAACTCAAACAACACTCAGCTAAAGCCATTCAACACAACTCTCAAATAGTCTTGAGAAAATCAACTTTGAAGTTTTGCAAGTACTTGTAAGTACCAATAATTAAAGCACTTGCAATGTCTGTCGGTGCGGTGCAGGTAGTAGCATTGTAGACCCGTAACTGTAGGATCCGTGATACATCTTTTTCCCCTCCTCCATTTGTAATACTTAAACAATTTCAAAATGTAATGGTAATTTTTGTGAAAAATGCATGTATTTTTGTTTATTCGAAATTATCTACATTTTATAAAGAGTTTAAATAATGATGGATTCAATTTAAAAAAAAATCATTAGTGGCATTTTTTATGGTACTGGCTTCACTAGTAGTTAACGACAGTCTTTGATTGATCAGTTTGTGAAGAGCTACGACGCTGTTTTTGGATAGTCATCTCCATTGCTACTAATGGCTTTCCAAGCAGCTAACCTTCTGACCCATCGTTTTAGGTGACAAGGTGTTCAGCTTTACACATAAATAAAAACTGACATAACACGTGGAATTACAGATCCCAAAATGTTCTATATATACCTGAATTCGAAAACAATGAGAATAATGCCTGTCACACTGGGATTAAAACCACTGACTATGATTGTGAGCCCAGAACACTACCACCTGTGCTACACCGACATAAGCTACAAGTGCTTTAGTTATTGATACGTGTACTAGCAAAATTTTAAAGTTGATTTTCTAGACAATTTTTGAGAATTGCATCGAATGGCTTTGACTGATTGCTATTTGAGTTCTGAACTCCACGTACCATAAATACAGAAAAATTCTAAAATCCGATACCCAGGTGGTCTCCTTGCGAGATTTATTTACTACAAAACTTAATACTGCCTTTCAAATTTATGTCCATTCCCAAACTTGGGAACAATCTAGTACCGCTCACTCTTAATGCAGTATTTGTTTTGTAAATATATATTAAATTTTATTTTATTTATCATTACAATAAATTTATCATAAACAAACAATTTAGTAGTTGTGTATCTAAGTGATTAAAGTGTTCGTGCAACATGGGGCTGATGCAGAAAATGAAAACCAGGCCAGAATTCACCTGTACCATTTGAACACTCGTCTCCATTTTACTTGTAATTATGTATTGAGACACGTAAGAAAGGGGGGGTTTGGGGAATGAAGTGCTGCAAAGACCTGTCTACGATATTATTACATACCAAATCTGAACGGCTGATTACCTTAATGAAGAATGAGTGAAATAAACAATCTCATTCATTGCCTTGTTTCACAGAAATTCATTTTATTTTATTTTACACTTTTTTTATTTATTTTTTTTTTTTTTTTTTTAATTCTCCTACTCCTATGGTGTTTACTAAACCTCGTAAAATTGAAACATGTTGTTATGTAGTGGAAATGATCCTCCTTACAAATGATTTTTAAAAACCTTGTTCATGCAGAGTAACAAGGCACAAATACCTGGATTATATTGATGAATTATGAATTATTGAAAAACCAGTTCCCTTTAGCAAATTCCAACAAATTCTGAACAATTTCAAACCTCTTCTTTACTACATAATTTACACCATATCAATTATAAATTAACTGGCAATTCTAGTTTTGTATATTGTTATTTAAAGAAATCTCTTAACTGGGCCAATAAGATAAATAGGTTTCTCATACACTACACTATCATCTGATGAAAGAACAACATGCCACTGAAATTAAATTAACCCTCATATTAACAGGTAGAGCTGGCACCAACCCCTGTGACACTACTCTAGTGGACACATGGAGTACAGAAAAGCAGTTAGTCTGTTTTCCAGTGCCACAGCAGATATCAGTGAGGTTGATTTTCATTCAAACAAGCTAAGTGAAAGGGAATTGTTTCAGTAGGGCTCCATGCATTCTTTGTGCCCTTATACACCTAACTAGTACTAGGATGGTTAACATGACAATCACTTATACACATTGAAATATTATAACATACTTATCTCTTATTCCTTACAATTTAATAGTAACTGCACATTAATATGCACTGATTATATAAATAACTTGTTCAGTATGATACTGTCATGAAAAATGTAACTAGTTTATCTACTACAATGAAAAATGATTGGTGGTTTGAAATCAGCTTAAAAAATTAAATCAGTTCATTTGACAACAACCAACCCTGCTGTTGCATGATACATTGTTGAATACAAGTTACTTCCTTATAGACAACAGAGTATTAACATTAAAAATTTTACTTTCATATTTGTATAATACATAGGCTAGTTCATAATGTAGGTAATTCCCATTACAATAAAATGTTTAAATCATTAATTGTACTACATTAGAAATCATCAATGTTATACAAGGAATTTCTTTTTAGCTGCAATTTGATCACATTTTAAATTTAATGTTTATCATATGCTTGCCACTTAGTGCTACAGTATTTTGTTCAGATATACCTTGCCAATATGAGCAAAATTGTTTTTTGTTTAGAACAGTTTGGTCCATGGGACATTTACCAAGTTTATTCTCCTGGCGGAGTAAGAACATCTGCCCTAATTTTGTAACACGACCATTCTCTTTAGCATATAAAAGAACCTGGAGAACGTACAAGCTGGGAAAAGTAAGTACTTAATAGTATTTAAGATAATGTATATAAAATTTCAAACATTAAAGGTCGGTAACATCCTTAATGACCAAATACAGTAAAATTGTCAAGCAGGCTTTTCTTGAATCAATGTGTTTCTTGAATAAAAATGTTCACTGTAAACAGGTACAAAATTATAATAATAATCCGTACTAATATTATAAATGCAACAGAAACTCAGTCTGTTAGGCTTTCACAACTGAACTGCTCAACCAATTTTGATTAAATGTGGTATGGAGATAGCTTGAATGCTGAAGAAGAATATAGGCTACTTTAGTAAGTGTGTCCTTAATTCAAGATATTTGTTATATATTTATAACAACTCAAAATATGGAGCAGCTGAGCTTCTACATTTCTCTTATAGCTTCTAAGATGTTTGAAAATGCCTTGGAAAAGTGATATATACTTTGACATTTGAAATTTATCACACTTTGTAAAATAATGAATGCAATGCTTAAATAAAATGTAAACACATTCGAACTGCCAAACCGATTTTGATGACATTTGAATCCTGAGAAATTTACACATTGTGTAACGTATAGCTTCTTCAGTCAGCAGTTTAGTCATGATGTAACAGAGTTTCTTTTCATATTTAATAATGTCTTTATTTCCATCTCAATGAAGGAAGACTGTATTTACCATCATTTTATGCATGGTTTATATTTACAATGGAAACTTATCTTTTGCCCTCATGATACTAGACATGAGTTAAAAAAAAAAAAAAAAAAGTTATGAAATTATTGAACTTCCGATGGTTTTTGACACACATGTAAGGACATTAACATGACCAAAGTTGCAGGTAAAAGCTAGTTGACTTCAATTATTGCAGTTCACTTCTTATACTATTTTGCCTCAGTTCGGTAACTACTAGTTTAATCGTAGTGTTATCACAATTGATATGTATAATGCAAAAGTAAATTCAAAATGTGATTTAAATAAATAGAGTAAAAGATTAGCTTCTACAATGTTTCTTGCAACAAAAAGCAGTTGTAAATTAACTCACAATTCTAAGTTTGTACACTTATTTAACAGAATCTCATAATTGGACCAAAAAGGTATATAATTTCATTTCATTGGAATGTTGCTCTTCCATGAGATGATAGTGTATGAGAAACTTAACCATCCTATTGGCAGACAGATTAAGCACAGACCCCTGTGGCAGTTGGCCTGTTTTCCAGTACCACACAGCAGCCATCAGTGAGGTTCATTTTCATGAAAAACACTCAGTGAAAGGGAATGGGCTCAAGCAGGGCTCCACGAGTTCTTTATGCTCTGGAACACCCACCGGGTACTATCACAATCATATAATGATATTGAAATATAATAAACTTATATCTTATTTTTTTACAATTCAGTAGTAACCTGCTAATCAATATGCACACTTTATAAGATTAACAGTCAGTGTGATACTGTTATGAATAAAGTAACTAGTTTCTTCATCTACAACATTGGAATATTTTGACTGGTGTTTGGGACAACATCGCTGTTGCACGAGATATTGTCAAATACAAGTTAACTCTAACATACAATATTTTACTTACATTTACTTTCATATTTGTATATTTATAAGCTTTTCACAGAATATATGACTTCAACTGTGAATGAGCAAAGCTAAAAAAATGTGTACCCAGCCAGGAATTAGTACATAGTGACTACGAGTTTGAGTACTGTGGGCACGGCGGAGCTGGAAATTTGTCTCTCACGGGAGGCGTGCTTAGGTAGTCCTTGCAGGTGCGATGATTACTGTGTCCCCAGTGGTTTAGGGGGTCAGCGCAACTGCCTAGAAAGCAGGCTGGGTACACATTTTACACTTTTCCCATTCACAGTTGAAGTCATATTCTGTGAATATGAAAACAATAAAAACTGCAAGATCAGTAGTGACGTCTGTTCTTTCAGAACAGACACCTCATATAGATATTTATAAGCTAGTTCATATTGTAAATCACATAACTGCTATTCTAATAAGTTTGTAAAATCATTCATTCTGTTACATAGAACTCAATGTTACAGAAAGCATTTCTTTGCAGACACAATTCGATTACCATTCTAAATTTATTGTGTAACTTGTCCTCGATACTTACAGTTGGCGTCCCCTAGAAGGTGGCCCAGTTTTCGAGCATTCTGTGCCCCCTCCATTACCACAATGACAGCCAATAATGTTCATTCTGTAGGTGTGCGGCTGCCGCGAGTTACGCAATGTTTCTCCCGCAGGCTCCACTGTTGGCGCTCGACCGTAGCTCCTCCCTCCCTGCTTCCCCTAATGCTCTGCCTCTATGCATGGAAGCACCTTCTTATATGACGCCAGGACAGTATATTCTGTGGCACATTTATCAGTTTCTGCTTAAGAACATCTGCCCTACTTTCATATGCAGTGGCATTCTTTAGTTCAAATGTAGTCAAGTTAAGGAGAAACACAGGCTGTACCAAGTGGTTGAAGGTATCTCATCATGCTCTGCACTACAGCTGGCTACTGATGAGTCGTCCTCGAAGAGTCGACTCGACCCTGTATCACCATCAGCCCTTAAAATGAGTGAAAAGGGCTTCCACATTCAAGATGCTGGGCTATTCCTTGTACATTGCACTCTGTTTCTTGTAAGTTGCTGGCTTTCAGCTCTTATTGTAGTTCTAGACTGCATTCAGCCTAAAACTCTTCAGGACACCTTGATGTGCTACAAGTAGTCATTGAGTGGAAATGTGGCATTGAATTCAGTGTGTGCTCCATGGCATTTGTGAATTTCTCTTCATACTTTGCTACCCTGGTCCTTAATGTTGATGGAACTTCTACGAAATTTGAGGTTGGGTATAAGAATGGAAGAAGCATCGTACTAAGAATACTTTTAACACAACATCTGTGGAAGGATGGTTTGCCACAGACAGAATAATTTCCTTTCAACAGAAGGACTTACGAATCTTGTCAGGCTAGCTCCACTTCTATCAGCATGCTACTATCAGAGGTGCACGACTGTCTTCCACATCATCATCGCTCCTCCAGTAGTTGCCACTATAAGGAGACTCAGTGCAAATGCCTATAGGGTGTGTGAGGCACCAGTACCCTTATTTCTTTGTATAACACACCAACACAACATGACATCATTTTCACTTCATTCTAGTGACATCAGCAACCAACAAAATTAGTAATGTCCGGGTTGGAGCAGAAAGGCACTGATTTGTTGACAGCAGCCTGCTCTGTCTCATATTTGTTCATGTGATTTCTTCAGTGTTGTCTTGTCCTCTGCAGGACTGTCTCTGAACTGGTACTCCTATTACATCCTTGGTGAAGACATGTCCAAAAGCAACAATAGTTCCAGATTGCTATGATGTTCATCCCACTTTTAAGGAGGTTTAATACATGCAGTTTACTTTATTTTGTATACATCAGTTGTTTCATCAACATTGGCAGCCAAGGTGGTATCTTCAGTGCCTCCCTTCAGAAGATGAAATTAGAGAATGAAAATGAAAGACACCCTCGGGCCTCGCAACCTAATACCGTCGGGGTCGAAAAAGCAAGAGTTGGCCAAGCGAGACCGACAGGAAAGAAAAGAGAAGTCCGACACAATAAGAAGCCATGTCGGACTTAGCAAAGAGTTTGTTAGGAATAAGTAAAGAGAATCCCTATTTGAGCCAACAATTTCCTAAGAATTAAATTCTAATTATTCCTTATTACATTTGAAAATCCATGTGATATTGACATATACTGCTTGTCATTTATGAATACATTCAGTAACAATCTATATTGATCATGTGTGTGCTAATATTATCAAAACATACTGTGTAGACTTAAATTGATGTATATTATTTTGTCATCATGTACATAAACAGTGATAATGCACATAAAACCCAGAATTTATACAATCAATTTCCAGCAACACCTATGCAACAGCATGAATTAAAATGCGAAAAAGAATAATTTATGACTTTAAAACAAAAACAGCAATGTTTCTCAATAAATATAATTTTTGTAATTTGCAGACAGATGTCGGTATTCCTTAAAATTATATATAATTTTATAGCAAGCTACAAGCAAGTAATGTACACAATACACAAAAATAAGAACTAGTTTAATAATGAAAAGTCAATAATGGAGGATAAATAACAGCTAGCAATAAAGGCGTTCACTGATCTGCTAACAGGCAAGTACGACAAAAAGCATAAAAATCACATTTTGAACTGAATGGCTTTACAGTTAGTTATATATACTCCATTATTGAAAAAATTATAAGTAGCCTAGATAATGAAATGTAACTTAGTTTTTTACTACATTAAAAGTATCCACACGAAATATTCCTTAATCTTGTCATACGTATTTCATATGGGTCTTCACAATGAACTGACTGAAGTCATATTGACTATCTCAAAAAACTTAAAAATGAATTTGTAATGTTAATGAAAAACACAAGTAAATAGAATGACATACAGGTCATGTTTTGCAGTAGTACATACAAGACTATTAAATTTAATGGAATCCCCAGTTGCGTTTTCCGAGTATAATCTTCATCACACAAAGTAAAACATTACAATACTGGATTAAATAATGAGCATATATGGTAGCCCACAAATGAGCACAATTTCAAACACAAACTATAGTCGGCTATGGCATTAATGGCCTCTCACCATGATACAGGTCACAAGGCGTGCTGTATTGTCAAGTGCACCGAGTCACTGCACTATGGACAGCTGCATTCGCAGAAGTTTAAGCTGTCTTATAAAGTTACAGTCAGGTACAATAGTGTGCAATAATTCGTTTCGTAATAAATGAGCCCTGGTTCAGAGGCCATAAATACCATCACAGACTACAGTAATATAATCATACAATTGGTAATACAGATGCTACTCCAATTTGAAATCTAGTCTAAATTTGAAATTGGCAACAATTCAGTACTTGAAATAATGGATGAATATAATCCAGGTATTTGCCTGCAATCAGTTACACTGCCCAAACTTCACTGCTTTTAATCTATGGAACGAGTTTTGTTGCCCTTGACCCATACACCAATCTTTTAAACATGCAGTGTATTATTACTAAATGGTTCTTTAAGATGGCTGAGAGATCTTAAGAGCTGATGAGTCCATGGTGTCAGTCATGTTTTGTAGGATAAGGTACTACCATGATGGAAGCTGAAAACTTAATAATAGCACAGAGTGTGGTGAGTGCAAGGTTTCGAACAGAGCTGTCCGAACCAACACTAGTGATCAAAGTTGGATAGTGTAAACGTGAAATTTTTGTTTCCTTCATACAAGGTCAAAATCATACTTTTAACAAAACAAATGTGTTATGATAAATTAATAGTCTAAGTATTTCCTGATGAAGATCTACATAAATATTGTTTTTCCATTAATAAGGGCCACAAAAATACAACTGCTATTGCAGTGGAAGCTCGTTTGCAGGGAAACTAGTATCGTGGACCAATTCCTATGGAATTAGGTCTGAGGAAACTGATAAAAGCGTGGGATCGTAAATTAGCTATAGGCCTAAAAACAAGTTTAGGTGTAAACTTTGCAGTCAGTTTAATAGAAAATGTAAATGCTTTAATGGGTAAAAATAGCTTCATAATGCACCTAAATGTAGGCGGCGTGTCAGGGGGAATGATAAAAAAGCTATACGACTTGGAAATATTCTTGGAGAAGATAAAAATCTGTAAAAGTCATATGTTTGAATGAACATTGGCTTAAAGGGGACACTGTCACTCTATTAAATTCAATTTCAGGATACAAGTAAGCAGCGAGTTTTTGTAGAAAAAATGGGTATGGAGGATCAGGTATATTAGTTGAACAGACACAAAACTTCGAAGTCAGAAAGACTTTCAATTGTTTGAATGAGGAACAGGTATTTGAAAGCTGTTGCATTGAGCTTTTGGATCACGGCTTACTAATCATAAGCATTTATCGTGTCCCGGAATATTGGGCTACCAGTGCATTTCTAGAGAAATTTGAAACTCTACTAAGTAGGTTACAGGTAGGGAAACCATATAAAAAGATTGCAATTTGCTCTGATTTTAATATATATATAAGGGATGATAACAGATTTGTCACTTCACTGAAGGATTTGTTGGCTACAAATGGCTTAATACTAAATTTTAACGAGTACCCGAGGGTAACAGCTACTTCTGCAACAAGCATTGATAATATAGTGAGCAGCAAAAATTATGGTGACACAGAAAAACTAGTGTTAGATTTAGGAATATCTGATCATTCAGCACTGTTTATCTCATTGCCATACTTGGACAAACCATATAGGTCTACAGTAAAACGGGTCAGAAAATTTCAGCCAGCCAAATGTAAACACTTTTGTCTCGAAATTAAATGAAACTCACTGGACCTTCTACAGTCAGAGTTCAGTAAACATTAACTACAACACATTCATATCTGACATCAAAAACATTTTCAATGAATGCTTTCCTCTTGTAACAACACGCGACAAATACAATAAGAGAAACACATGGATTACGGAAGGTATCCGGATCTCTAGTATTAGAAAGAGGGAATTACATAAGGAAGCTAAAACCAATCATGATGCTGAATTTATCAGCTACAAAAACAAACATAAAAAAATATTTGATCAGGTAGTGAAAATGGCAAAACAAAACAGTAAATATATCGCTAATGCCTCAAATAAATCAAAAGCAGTATGGCAGGTTGTTAAGAAGGAAACTGGTACAGAAGAAACAAAAAAATTTAAATACAAACTAGAAATCGACGGGAAAATTGTTACTGGTACTAGACACATCTGTGAAGAATTTAATAAGTACTTCATAACTGCGAACGAAATTAATAACTTAGCCCCACCACAAACAAGGCCTAATGCGGTACTGCAAGAACAAATAGGGTTTAAATTAAGTCAAGTATCATGCCAGGAAGTAGCCAATACCATAAAATCTCTAAAAAATCTTAATTCTGTGGGATGGGATGAAATTCCAACAAGAATCATAAAGGCAGGATGTGACAGCATTGCACCTCAACTCTGTAGAATAATAAACCAATCCTTTGATGAGGGCTGCTTTCCGGTCAGACTAAAATATGCAGAAGTTCGTCCAATTTACAAAAAGGGAAAACAAGATGAAATAGGTAACTTTTGCCCAGTGTCTATACTGCCAGTTTTTTTCCAAAACAGTTGAACAAATAGTATGTAATCAATTAGAAAAGTATAATAAAGAAGGTAATAATATTCTTAATAACCAATATGGGTTTAGGAAGGGACGAAACACATTACAAGCGGTTAATGACCTCATCTCTAAAATAAGTAAATGTATCGACACCAAACGATGTGTATCGGGTAATTTTTGTAGCCTGACAAAGGCGTTCGATACAGTAGACCATAAGCTACTTATCCAAAAATTGGGTATATATGGCTTCCATGAAAAATCTACAAGATGGTTTTCTTCTTACCTCAAAAATAGACAACAAAGGGTGGTGATAAATCAAATGGGTGAGAAAACTTGGTCTAGCTGGAAAGAAATACAAGCAGGCATACCCCAGGGCTCGATACTAAGACCACTCCTGTTCTTATATTACAGAAATGACATGCCCTGCAAAGTAAATACAGACACAATACTTTATGCAGATGACTCAACAGCAGTGGTCTGCTGCAAAAGCATTGAAGAATTAGTATTGACCATGAAACAAACTCTACAAGAACTTTAAGAATGGATAAAAAACGATGCCATGAAATTAAATCTGGAAAAACCCAAATCATAAACTTCATGACTAAACAAGCTTCTGAATGTGTATCACAAATAGAGTACTCGGGTAAAGAACTGACCACAGTCGAGTCTGTAAAATTCCTTGGGATAATTTTAAATAAAAACTTATCGTGGACTGATCATGTAGACAGTTTACTGAAGAGACTAAATAGCTTAGTTTATGCAATGAGGGTACTACACAAAATTACGGACTTAAAGATGAAGAAAGTTGTTTATCATGCTTATTTCGTAACTGTTATAAAATATGGAATAATTTTCTGGGGCGTTGAAAAGACAAATCTGCTTAGAGTTTTCAAACTGCAAAAGAAAATAATCAGAGCAATGACAGGAACAAATAGTTGGCAATCATGCAAACCATTATTTGAAAGCCTGGACTTAATGACAGTGCCTTCAATCTTTATATATGAAGTACTGCTCTTTGAACAGAAAAACTCACATCTGTTTGAAGATAATCCATTCATACATGACTATAACACAAGACATAAATCACAATACATGTTACCTTGCCATAGGCTCAAATTATTTGAAAATACTCCATATTACATGGCTCTGAAGATAAAAAATAAAACGAGGAAAAAATTTGGGGGAATCCACACTGGGGACCTTAAAAGCAGGTGTTATTACAGTCTAGAAGAATTTTTAAATGATTAAAATCAAATGATGATATAGTCTAGAAAAAATGTATATTCATGTTTATATATACCGGTAGCCCTAAACTTACTGCCAAAATGGCATATGTATATCTGTACTCCATATGGGTGAATGAAACTTTATTGTTAAATTTTGATGATGTAAAACATTTATAATGAAATTTGGTATGCTTCCTATAATTCTTCATGTATATACTATATATTTACTATAATCTATAAATCAATGTAATATTTTAGGTTAAAGACATGACGAGTCACCAATGTTCTTAATCAAAAGATTGTATAAAAACATGTAATGTGACAAAGTTATCTCATCTTATCACCTAAAATTGCTGTAAATTCTATTTCACTAACTACACTGGCTGAAAGGGAAAGTCGGGCTGTGAGAAGACAAGGTTGGTTGTCACCGAGTCAGCATGTACACGCCTCCAGTGTGGAGCTGCATAACAACCACTAGGGTGCATTAGTGCCATTCCTGTTGATACAAGGCCTTGTAAGGTAATTTCCGCAAGACCACCAGTTATTCGCTGCCAAGGTGGCGCAATGGATAGCGTTACCGATTGTGGTGCTGAAAGTCACCTGTTCAATCCCATCCACCAGCAGAAATTTTATTTCTTCATATTTATCATTTCCAGATTGTTCTACATGTTTCTTATCTTAACTATTTTTCTAATTTCTGGTACATTCTGTCTGTGTATAAATAGCAGAGCACTCAGCCCGAGAAGCAGTCAGTGCAGCGTGTATGTTTCAGTTCACAATAAACTTGCTTTCAGTATAAGTGCTGTGTTCAGTTGATAACCCTGCCTTCGAAGTCAAGCCTGTTTCCATTTCAACACGACATTGTTTCGTGGAGGCGGCCGTATTCCGGGGTGACAGCTGCATCGGGATGGCTCCGATTAGGCTACATAAAAGCTGTTGATTACATGGACTAGAACTGGAATACAAGGGATATACCTAGTACATCCTTCTGAAAGTCCGTATCATCAGAAGAACCATGGACACGAAACCAGCGGTAAGCCAGCTGCAGATCAGACACCTGTCGGGGTTCTCTGGAGACGCTGGGCAGGACCCCAACAAATGGCTAAAAGGGTTCGACCGAGTCACCAAGTATAACAGGTTGGATCATACAATGTGCTTGGCCAATGTTTATTTTTACGTGGACGGAACAGCCCAGCAATGGTTTGGAAACAACATGACGGAAACATTCCGGGAGGAACTCAAGAGGACGTTTGGAGACTGCCAGCAACAAATCCACTCGGTGGAAGAACAACTGAAGAACCGGGCCCAAAGTTACGGTGAACCAACACAGTCATACATACAGAATGTTTTGGCCCTAAATAACATAGTTAACCGGAATATGACTGAGGCCGACAAAATCACACACCTCATGAAGGGCATTACAGAACACATGTGCCAAGCTCTTCTTATAAAAGATGTCTCTATGATGGTAGAGTTCATCAAATGGTGCCAGGGGATTGAAAAGATGCAACAATGGAGAGTTAGACAAAAGACGTATGACAGACGCCCCAATGTAGTCCCTATGGCTATTGTGCAAGACCAGCATAACTTTGCTTCTCTCATACGACAAACTGTGAGAGAAGAATTACAACAGTTTATGGCAGCTGGCACTGTTGGACAAGCCCTGTAAAACATGAGGAAGCCAACGCTGATGAAGACGTATTTCAGACATCAGCACCTGTCTGCCCCACCAGTTGCATAAGACGTGAAGAATGGCATCGCCCTACAATGACTTACATTGCAGCTGCCAAATGACAGCCTAAGAACTGACCAATGCGGGCACAACTAACTCTCCCAGCAATTATGATGCTCTGCAGAAGAACAGATGTCTGGACGACAGAAGACAACACACCAGTGTGTTACCACTGTGGGTGCCATGGACATGTCTTAGTATGCTACTGCACAGAGAGAAGGCAACTATTCTATGATTATTTTGCCACAAGACGTCAGACATCAGAGCAGTTCTATCCCAGGCAGTCACCTGAAGATGTGTTCAGTTAGGTATACCTACGGGAAGATGCCCATCACCGTACCCTGCACGAGGTCACTCCCCAACGCACAGCTGCCATTCACCATCACTGTACAGAGGTATCAGCTGCTCCCCTAGCTGCTGTGCCCAGGAAAACTAAGTGAGGCAACCATCTATGGAGGTGAGGCCGCTGCAAATCAAAATCCTCCATGGACGAGAGTGTCTAAAATGCGGGAAATCTCAACGACGGCCAACCTGTCTGCACAGTGGTTGATTCAGGAGCTTCTTTCTCTGTATTGTTGGACGATTACCACCGCACACTAAGGAAGGCAATGTTCTGCGATACGGAAGCATGTGCTGAAGGTCGCAAATGGGAAGTACATCCAGCGAGCAGGAACTTTGTGTCGCAAGAATAACCAGCAACAACTGGACCCAGCCATTTGAATTTGTCATTTTAACAGAATGTAGTCATAATGTCATCTTCGGAAGGGACTTCCATCAGGCATCCCAAGCTATCATTGACATGGAAGATCTGAGCTGCTAATTAAGGAAGTCGTTCCGATGGGTACACGTGATACAGACTTTTCTGGAAAGTTATTTTCCGTTGACAATGTCATGATCCCGCCATTGACAATGAAAATAGTTCCAGTCACAAACACAGATGACCGGTAAAACTGTGAAGTGCTTGTCGATAGTACCAAGTTTGTTTGGCTCACAAAAGAAATTTACATACCAGCGACTATCATAAGCATTACAGGTGGCCAAGGAGAGATTTGTATCACAAATTATCATGAGCAATCACAACTTACCCCCAAAGGAATGTGTGTTGGGACAGCTGAACCAATCTAGGACAGTGAGCTCAACATCATCAACGAAGACCCATGCTCTACTGTTAGGAGGAAACAACTGCGGAACTGCCAATAGGGTCCGGGACTGATCATGGAACAACACCAGTGGGTGTTGGCTATACTATACCAATTTTTGGATGCTTTCACACCCAAGCAGGAGGAAAGTCAGCCAAAATGACCCATGATAAGGCACCTACCAATATTGGGGATCATCCACCAATTAGCCAGCTTTTGGATAGTGTGTCGCCAGCTGAAAGACAGATAATTCGGGAGGAAGTGGAGATGATGTTGCACGATAACATCATCCAACCTACGGAGAGTCCTCGGTCGTCTCCGGTGGTCCTCGTAAAGAAGAAGAATAGCATACGATGATTCTGTGTCGACTATCGGCAGCTGAACCAAATGACAAAGAAAGATTGCCGTCCATTGACGACATCTTAGACTGCTTGAAAGCAGCTGCATCGAGGTTGACGAATTTGACAGAAAAAAAGACATATTTTATTCCATCTCACAGCCTCTATGAATTCAACATAATGGCATTTCGATTATGTAATGCTCTGGCCATATTCGAACACACGCTGGCCAACTTGCTTCGACACCTTAAGTGGACGACGTGTCTTTCCTTTGAAAAACATCTCAGTAGCCTGTCAACTGTATTGAAGTGTGTTCAGAGATTGTTAAGAATTTAATGCGTAATCTGTCGTCACCATTGGTGAGAGGTTCACTGGCGACACCTCCAATCGGCTCCCGTCTCAAATTTTAAAACGCAGATCTATGGCAGTATCTACTTGAAAAACACGCAATCTCGCGAGCTGGCACCTTATATTCATTGTTTCCCGACAACCAGAATGTTGATAAACAATGTGTTATCTTACAATCTCTCGGTCGCTACTGGTGCGAGATGTACTGGCCAAGCCACCAAACGACTCCTGTTTAAAAAGTAAATCTCAGATAAAGGGCGGTCTACTTGAATGTCACGCAATCTCACGAGCTGGCACTTGATATTCATAGCTTCTCAAGAAAGAGCTTTCCGGGCACATGAGGAGGCTCTAACATCCACACCAGTTCTAACCTTATACAATGCGGAAACCGAACTTCACACTGACGCTAGCAGGTTTGGAATTGGTGCAGTGCTTATGCAAATTCAGGAAGGTTAGCAGATATGCTGTCGATGTATGTTGATGTTGAGCGGAAGGATTGGAATACAATACTGATGGTCGTGACATTTGCTTATAATACCACAAGACAAGACGACACAGATTTCACGTTGTTTTTCCTGCTCCATGGCTGTGAAGCTGAGACGACAATGGATATTCTCTACCCTTTCCAGCTAGACAACACTCAGGATAAGTATGTGAAACAGCTCATCACCAGGGTCAAAGAAGCAAGACAGCCGGCTCGCATACGTACACTGGAGGCCCAGGAGAAGGACCGTCAGTGGTATAATGACAAGCACCAACATGTTATGTACAGCCCAGGAGATCTGGTATGGATTTTTACCCCTGTACGGATGGTTGGGCTGTCAGAAAAGTTATTGAAGCAATACTTTGGTCCATATCGTGTCATACGCCGCCTGTCAGACATAAAATACGAAGTCGAGGATTATGAGCCATCGTCAAAATGACAAAAACGAAGAGACATGGTTCACATCCTCTGCATGAAGCCTTACTACAATCCTGAAGATAGGCGAAAATGGCTGTTTGTTCAAGGACTCTAAGGATGGTAATGGTACTGATGGAGCCACAACAGTAACGTCTGTCATCGTCAATCGTGCAGAAGGAAAGGATTCTCCCGAAGTGCCATACAGAGGACCCACGACTAGATCACATTGCAGCTGGGTCCAAAGGGAATCTAACAGCAGGTCGCTGTTCTTCTTAGGAGAGACAGCAATGCCGCAAAACCACCAGTTATACGACTGCTGGCGTGGCGCAATGGATAGCGTCACTGATTACAGTGACGAAGGGCGCCGGTTCAATCCTGTCCGCTGGCAAAATTTTATTTCTTTGTATTTATTGTTTCCAGAATGTTCTATGTGTTTCTTATGTTAATTATTCTTCTAATTTCTGGTACATTCTGTTTCTGTATAAATAGCAGAGCACTCTGCCCAAGAGGCAGTCAGTGCTGCGTGTACGTTTTAGTTCACAATAAACCTGATTTCAGGTTTCGAAGTCAAGCCTGCTTCCATTTCAACGTGACAATATTATGAGCAACAACTGTGTTGCACGTTGAATCATCACTCAGACGAAGAGGTGCAGCTTACTCATGTGTTTTTGATCATTATGCCTGTGTAATGGAGACTTGTGTTGGAATATTGCTTGAAGTGGTAGTGTATTGTTTAAGAAAGAATTATTAAAGTTAGGGTTGTCCAAGATAAGTTGAAAATGTGTGTGTTGGCCCTCAGGAACAGCACTGCCTCCTCATTGAAACAGTTGAGGTGAGGCAGCATTGCCTGTTCTCACAGAGCTGCTATTGTTACCCTTAGTAATGAATACTATAAATACACTGCTTCTGAGGCATCTTTTTCCCAGCTTCTGGCAGCACAAATAAAATTGTGAATTTATTTTGAAAATATGCCTTTGAACATATTTTGAACATATCTGATTCGATCTGTGAAGATTCCTGCAGAACTGGCCCACAACTGTGGTCCATTGCAGAAATTCTCTCATGTGGTCACCTAATGCCACTTGTACTATTTCTCCTCTACAATATGAGTTTCAAAACCTAAAAATGTACTACAATGAAATAATCTTCCTAGCAAATTAATGAGTAAGAGTAGTCCCCACATACTCGATATATGTTTTTAGGATTGTTTCCCCACAATCACTAGATGAATACTGCACTATATCCCGAGTTTCTAAGAAACATGCTACTCCAACATTGCTGTGTTATTCATGAAGGGTGAATGTGTGTGTCTTGTATTGAATTATGCAAGAACAGAATGTTATGTGGAAAGGCAGCATGCATTCGTACAAACATTTCTAAGTGTGGACATTCACAATTATTCAACCATATATAGCTTAGTGATGAAATTTGCAGAGTTTTGTTCCATCTTAGATAAACAGAAGAATAAAGAAAGTTTAAAATGAAAAATTCAACAACTTATTAGTGATCATAAAAATCAATGTGTTGGTCAGCACTTCAGACGAATGCCTACAGACATTTATTTGCCCATCAGGTTTTAGTATGTCCTGTGGGTTGACAGCACATTCTAGTTTAATATTATCAGCTTTCAAATGCTAAATTTGCCATGTCAATCCATTTGCCAACTTATCTTGTGGAAGCACTCAAGTTCACTAGCGGCTGCAAAATTTATCAGTAGTTCAATATATGGTCCATCTGTTGTGTAATTGTTTACAGTTAATCCCATGCCCCTCATTATTTGACCAATGATGCTCATGACCTAACATGGCAAGACAAAATGTGTAAAAAAACAAATAGTACCTGAGAAGCTCCAATTCTGGAGGATGAGAGTAACACCTAACTTAGAAAAGTTCAAAAACATGGTACTACTTTCAAATTCTTACACAGTTGAAATGAAAAGTTAGATGAACCAGTTAACAATTCTGAATTTATACTGGCACAGTAAATAATAACCATATGTTTTGCATATCTAGGTTGTCAACATTCCCCAAACAATGATTTCCTAAAGCACTTACAACACACTCACGTATTTTGCCATTCTTTTTAAAATTATTTGTATTGCACTACTAACTCAGCCCCCATTATGGTTGATTAAGGCGAACATAGCTGTAACTGGTCAGTCTCATTTCCTTGTGAATTTGATATTACGTCAAATTTAATCATCAAAATTTTGTATCCTTTCCAACAGATCTTTCTCATGAAAAAATTGGCATATTTCAACACATACTCAGTGCTCAGTGCAGGGAGAAAGCCAACAACTGGGACTAAGTCAGGAACTCTAGATGAAGTTTCACACATGTTTGCTCAAATTTAAAGTCAAGAACTCAAACAAGACAATGCATCAATCTTTTTAAAATCCTACCATGCACTATAATGCACGATACTTCTAAGGTCAAAAATGCCATGTGCGGAGATGAGATTCTTCTGGGGCCCTAAATTTAGTTCTAATTATCACAGAGAAATGGCATACCACAATACAGTGGTTTCATTAGTCGTTGGCCTAGTGAAAATTTTTATACTTATTGGAACGATATGGCATAGTGTAGCTATCCTTCAGTAAAGAGTTAAAATTTTAACATTAGACACTCCTTGCAGGGCATCTAAATTGAGGAAATCTGTTTATTTTTGTGCATTCCAAAACTATGAATTGTTTGGCTGACACCTTCAACACTTTCTATTGAATGCAATTCATCATAACGTTTTACTTTATATTCTATAGATGATATTGTGGCAATGGCCGAAAATGTGCCATGTGCCAGACTAAAATTTGTGGGGGGCACCTGTATTTAAGAGGCAGAGGTCGAGTTGAGTTAGTAAACCCTCGACAACCCTGCCATGACCAGAGATCGTAGATCCAACCCACAAGGGACTGTGGGCATTAAAGTCGCCCAACAGTAAGAAAGGTGGGGGTAGCTGAGCTATGAGTGCAGCCAAAACGTTCAAAGATACGTCACTATCTGGCGGCAAGTAGATACTGCAGACGGTAAACTCCTGTGTGGTCCTCACCATGACAGCCACTGCTTCTAATGGTGTTTGAAGGGGCATGGGTTCACTATACACAGAGGTGAGGACATGCACACACACTCCACCTGAGACCCTGTTATATATGCTACGATTGCAGTAAAATCCCCTGTAGCCATGAAGGGCAGGGGTCCGAATTGCTGGAAACCAGGTTTCCTGGAGAGCAATGCAGAAAGCAGGTGTCGTGCTCAGAAGCTGCCGTTGCTCCGCCAGGTGGGGGAAGAAACCACCACAGTTCCACTGGAGGATGACATTGGTTGAGCGCGGGGAAGACACGAGTCTGACGAGTGGGTGGGCTACAACTCAGCATCACTAGCATCCACCGGTGTAGGTTTGTCCCCTGGGTCATCCGTTTTGTCAAGTGCGTCCCCAAGAGCGAGGTCCTTGGGTGACAAGAATCTCCACCTCATCCTCAGAAGTAGAGGTGGAGGCGGAGGGGAGTGGTGGCACAGAAACCACCGTGGTCTCCTGTGTCGTGCATTTCTATGTCCTTGGTTTACCGCTCCGTTCCCTTGGGGACTTCGCTGGTGATAGGTGTTTCTCAGACTCTGCCACAGTTTTTTTTTTTTTTCTCTTTTTCTTTCTTGTGGTTTTAGGGCGCACAGCTTCTACGGTCATTAGCGCCCAGCCAAGAACACAGATTCGCTATGATCTCAAAGAAAAAAAGGTGACTGTCAGGACATCAACAAAAGGCTAAACACGAAAGATAATAGACAATTAAAAGGGTTAAATATCCTTGGATAAGTTGGCCAAGTCGATAAAACGCAAAACTCGAGCAGCTGCTCGTGTGTCATCAGCTAAAATTTCCTCCAGAGTAGTCGGCAAGTGAAGGGCTACACGGAGATGATTAAAATTAACACAAGTCAGTAAAACATGTCGCACTGTCAGCAGTTCACCGCAGGAGCACAGCGGTGCAGGGTCGGCAGAGAGCAAGTGACGGTGGCTGAAACGGCAGTGACCGATCCGCAACCGGGCCAGGATGACCTCCTCCCGCCGAGAGGGGCGTGAGGAGGTCCTCCAAGCGGTCGGGATCGGTTTTACAGTTCGCAATTTATTGTTGTACATTGAAAACCACGCACTGTGACCAACCGAGCGCTTTCTGGCGCAGTGTAAACCATTATGACTGGGGTGAAGGGTGTCAGTGCACAATGGACATGGCTTGTGCTGAGATGAAATAACCTGCCCGACGGTTACATAAAAGCCGCAGCCATGATTCTGTTCCATAATGGGTGCATAAGATAGAATTGCACAATAAATACTCATTGCACCACGTAAGGTGTCCTTCCCCAAATGGTTCGCTCTTCAGGAAAATTTTGACAAATGGAAAGTCAAACCCACATAGGGGACCAAAGATATATGGCCAAAACGCCTTTTAGTCACCTCTTATGACAGGCGAACCCGCAGGGGGTGTCCAGGAGAAGGACCGTCAGCGCTATAACGACAAGCACCAACCTGTTGTGTACAGCCCAAGAGATCTGGTATGGATTTTTACCCCTGTACGGAAGGTTGGACTGTGAGAACAGTTATTGAAGCGATACTTTGATCCGTATTGTGTCATATGCAGCCTGTCAGATGTCACATACGAAGTTGAGGATTATGAGCCGTCAACGACAAAGACGAAGAGACATTGTTTACGTACTGCACATGAAGCCCTACTATGATCCTGAAGAGCAGGTAGACGACAATGGCTTCTTGTTCAAGGACGGTAATGTTCCTGATGAAGCCACGACAGAAACGTCTGTCATCGATAATCGTGGAGAAGGGAAGGATTCCCTTGAAGCGCCATACAGAGGACCCATGACATGGTCAAGATCCAGGACATTGCAGCTGGCTCCACAGGGAACATAACAGCAGGTCGCCGTTTCTTCAAGAGAGGGAGCAATGCCGCGAGATACCACGTACACCGACTGCCGGCACGGCGCAGGAGATAGCGTCAACGACTGTGGTGCTACAGGTTGCCGGTTCAATCCCATCCACCGGCAAAAATTTATTTCTTTGTAATTAACAATTCCAGAAGTTTCTACATCTTTCTTGTGTTCATTTGTAAATTCTACTTGTTTCTTATGTTAACTGTTGTTCTAATTTCTGGTAAATGCTGTCTGTGTATAAATAGCAGAGCACTCTGCTTGAGAGGCAGTCAGTGTTGTGTTGTGTTGTGTTGTGTGAGTTGAGTTCCCAGTAAACGTGCTTTGTATAAGTGCTGTGTTCAGTTGCGTTTGAAGTCAAGCCTGCTCCAATTGCAACGCAACACAATTTTTACCCCTCTATCTACATTATTCCGCGATTTATTAAGTTTTCAAATTCATAATGACTTTTTGATCACCCAGTATATACACCCCCCTTTATCATACTGCATTTCATTTCCCACCAGACACCACCTCTACTTGCTGTATCCCCACCCTTATCTTCCCTCGCCACTCCCCCCCTCCCATCACTTCCACTTGCCGTGAAGTCAGACTGTGTTGGGCGGCCAGAGATGGCTGACCTGTGTGGATGAGTGTGCCTGAGTTATTGTGTGGGTCAATGTTCGTTTCTAAGGATGGCTGCGGCCGTAATTTTAGAATTGTTTGTCTGTTTGTTTGTGTGTGTGTGTGTGTGTGTGTGTGTGTGTGTGTGTGTGACGGCAGCTCAATGTTCGTCTTTATGAGTTGTTCCCTATCTACATATAATTATCTACATGGGGATTTCAAACATTTAAGTCTTGTGCATAAAGGTGTCCATTATTCTGCCACAAAAATGTTCAGCTCTCTTCCAGACATCAAAGTTCACATTAATGCCTTGCCTACATTTAAACATAAGATGAAAGTATGCCTTATGGAAAAGTTTTTTCATTCTTTAGATGAGTATCTGCATACAAAACAATGATTTTTTTAATCTATTTTTGTAAATCTTGTATTGCCTTATGTTTTTATGAACCTCTGTTTACTTGTTTTAATGTATTATACATCCCACTCATTAAAATAAGACAGTGTATCATTTTCTTTTTAATTTATTGTTTTATGCTGGTAGACATATACCTCATTTATTTTAAGTGTTTTTCTAAGATTGTAAACCCGTTTAAGGAAAAAAAATTATTGTATATATTTGTATGGCATTGGAAACATGACTCATTCCACATCTTTGTTATTTATCACATGACGGATTAATGGAATACAAAATAAATAAAAATAAATGTTGGTGAAAAACTCTAAAATCATTTCTCTAGGTTTGAGTGACAGACTTTATGGGAGGCAAGGAGTTTTGGTTAGACAAATCACATACACAAGAAGACAAAATACAGAGGGCTTATAGTGGGACCAGTGTAATTATATGAGGACCCCACAAAGGCCTTAGCTTCATATTAAGAGAAACATACCTACTTCTACATCTAACTAAGAAGAATTGCTGGTTAATAGTGTAATGTTACTGCCAATAATGTGTCTGGTAGTCCTATAAGCGATTTCATGTAAGGTGGAGGTGGGATTAATGGGAACAAGTGCACAGAACTTGGGGGCAGGACGCTCTGAGGAGAGAGAGATAACAGATGTATAATGGACAAGTCAAGTGAGGCACTGTGAGAAAAGTCTGTGACAGCTGGGACAGTTAGTCACCGGTCACTACAACACTAGAAAATGGATCTGGTGGGTTATAAAGATAGTTGTTGATAAAGTGATGGTGATGTGGTTATATTATACAGTGGCAGTAAGTCAACACTTGGCCACTTTACACCTCAACCAGAAAAATCAAGTTGTCTCATTCATCAATTGAATTAGCACGCAAATGTTGTAAGTTCCTGAAGGGAACTTTCACCATTCTTTCATAGTAGCAATATAACACCTTTTTTTTCTTTAATGATTGTTTTACAAAGTCATTGAGTTTTGTTAATATTGTAGGCCCTAACACTCACTGAGGTACATGCTTAGGGTTTTATTATGTCTAAGTCATACCAAAGCCTGTGTAATTCCACACAAAATGTGAAGTACCAATGTGGCAGAAGAGTTGTAAAAATGTGCCAAAATATGTTTGCATGCCGCAGAACCTTGGAGACTAAGGAAGAGTTGTGTTCTTGCATCAGGCATGATCGGACACACAGTGAGCAGCAGTGGTTGTGTGATTTTACATCAAGTGTATTGGGGAGGCAAGTACTAACATTAGGAAGAAGTTTATTAGCCATTATTTACTGTACTGATCTATTGCACTCTAATTTTATTGCCAGCCACAATCATTGCTCGTTGCTGCACCATAGGCAAAGTAGTTTTATTAGGAATTGTATGCAAGTATGGACCTCATTATGTTTGTGTGAAAGCAGTTCTCAGATATTGCTAATTCAACGTGTATTGTTATTCTTTACAAGTGATGAGAGCACTGAAGTGGATAGGTTATCTGGAAAATACTTGCTATTGACTTTGTACCTTTGAGTCTTTTAGTGTGGTGGCTCATGTATAGCAATTATAAAAAATTGCTTTACTTACTAATTAACATAAGACTTTTATAAATGAAATAGGTAAATCCAAAATTACCTTAAAATTTGCTCAGAAGACAGTAGTTTAGTTTAAGGGCCACTACCTGCAATTTATGTAAAGCTTAAGCAAAGAGTTGGATTTAGGTAGTTAAAATAATAGCAGAAATAAAAAGTAAAATAATGAGTCAATCTCTCATTTGATGATTCAACTTTTTCAGTGTTAAACAGTTATTTTGATTTTTAGCATAACTAAATAGTGCTAGGTATTAGAGTAAAAAGTTTAAATGTGGATTAAGCATCAACCAGTTTTACAGTGGACTGAAACTGATTAACTTCTTTTATTCATAACCTTGCTTTATTAAGAAACAAAAATTCATTTACATTTAGAAACTTACTGACAAGGGTAGGGATCCTACAACAACATAATCTTAAGTAACATCAAAAACATCGCTGCAGTGGTATCTAGCTCAAGTATAAACAATGAAAACTTCATTGAATCAAACTCCAACGTTGAAAACAATCCAAGTACACTTATGAACAATCTGATGGAGAGAAAAATCTTCAGTCAACTGGAAGGAGGAGAATAACAAGCAAGAAGATAGAACATATTCCAGTGTACTCAAAAAAAAACCAGCCTTATCAAAACAACTACAGACAACACAAGTTTGTCAGCCAGGTCTGTGGTACAAAATGGAAAATCTGGTACAGTGTACTTTAATGCCTGCTATGCTAATGTCACGAAATATTAGTACTAAAACTAGAAGTAAAGTTATAATAGGTACTAATACTGAAAAAAAAAAAAAAAAAAAATGCTCTGTGGAGATAAAAAAGCCTGGTTCAACCTTAGCAAACTAACGGCTGGTACTACAGCTGAAATGGTTACTACTTTCCTAACAAATATTTTCCCACATGAGAATAGTTTCACAGTTGAAAAACTGGAAACAAAGGGAGTGACAAATGGTTTAAAATCGCTGTTGATTTCGAGTTAAAGGATAAAATAATGGACAAAAATGTAGGGCCTAAAAATGTTGCATTAAGACTCTTTTATTCCAAAGAATGCCCAGAGCTCCTGTGCGTTAAATTCTCAGGATCAAGAACTCTCTAGTGATAAGAGAAACGGCAGTACTGAAGAAAAAGCAGGCTTAGTAAAATTTTGTTAGTGTGAATGTGCAGTGCCTCTGGACCAAATTTGTTGTTCTGTTGCTTTGTATTGATGAAGTGAGACCCGATGTTCTATGTATTAGTGAACACTGGCTAGCTAAACCAGAAACTGTGTACTACACCTCCATTGAATATCTGGAATTGAAAAGTGCATGGTGTAGAGAGACTACAGTTCATGTTGGAGTGTGTGTGTATGTTAGTAAACAGTACAGTGCCAAGAAAATTGATTTGAAAAACTTCTGTAGGGACATGGATCTGGAACTGGCTGCTGTGGAGCTACCTAATAGGAACACGATTGTTGTTTTAGTGTATCGTTCCCCAGATGGGAAATCTTTATTGACCAGTTGGAAAGCTGTCTGCATTACCTTATCCACGTGGGAGCAAAAATTGCTTTATGTGGTGATTTTAAAATTCATATTGGTGAAATTAGTGTCAGAGTGCAAATGTTTATGAACCTTATAAGCAGTTTTGGACTTTTTTTGACAATTTTTTTACCAACTCGAGGAGATGCGTGTCTTGATACTATCATAGCTAATTTAAATAGTTGGGACTACAAGATAAGTGTGATTGAGCCAATGCTTGCAGATCATGAAACAGTGATTATGGAGCTTTGGGAAAAAACTGAGTAATCAAGATATTCCTACATGGCATTGTAACTATGTATTCAGTATTATGGTCATAACGGCGGGAGGACTGGATGCTCTCAAATCTTCATTGTCTGCTGTTGAATGGAAACAATTAATTGACGATAAGAAACTAAGTGATGCATTCAGAAGTATGTTTCTGACACCAAAAGAAAAATTTGATGACACATTTCCAACAAAGCATAAGAAGCAAAACAAAAGAATACAAAAAAAAAATTGTAAAGGAAAAGTTGTGGTATACCCCGAAATTAGGAAACATAAAATGTATTGGACATATTTTGAATGACAGGTAAAAGCAGCTACAGATGCTGACTTAAAGAATAAACTATATTACAGTTACCTACATGCTAAAAGGATCTACAGAAAGTAGAACAAACAAAAACAGAAAGCAATGTGAGAGTCATTGAAAGAGCCCAAAATCCCTACAAGGCCGCATGGGCCCTAGTCAAAGAACATAGGAAAAAACCCAGCTCATGTGCTAATACCTGTAGTCCAGATGCATTTAATAAATACTTTATAAGAATAGTTGAAACTGAAAGTAAACTGAAGTAAAATTTCTCAAAGTCCTTCGGAAGAACAGCGACTTGCAACAAGCCATTGGTGCTTCTGAGCACTCTGGTGCACACCAGAATATGACATCAGACTGAATGACTTGAGATACAGGTAACATGTATCTTTAGCATACCAAAGTAGTTCAATATTCCCACACCACACTCCCCCAGAGCAGCAACATTAGATGTTCCAACACATTTCAAATAAAAATGGACAGACTCACGGCAAACTCATTATTGCAGGAAGGCAGACCTCTATTGCTTCCCAACCGTAACATCGTGAGAACAGCTGTGTAAAAGGGCCAAGACACCACAAGACAAAACAAACAAGAGACCAAGCATACAACAGAAAGATGCCAACATAGTCCCAAAAGTAGGTATAATCTACGTCTGTTTCATCATATTTGTTGTCTCCTCAAGAAATGATCATAAATTGTTACTTTGACAATTTTCCAAAAATACTGAAGGTAGCAGTTTATGGCAGTATTCTTGTTGCTCTATCATCAAAGAACCATAACCATAAACCTCTAAACATGACTTGTGTTACACAGAATTATGCATTAAGTGACTGTCTCACTAAAATTATATGATAATGGATAACAATTTAAGATTTTACCTTGAAATTTTAAAAATCTGAATGTTCTTTTGACATACAATTACACTTGTTAGGATTCTAATTGTAGGTAAATGTTGAAAATAGGGAAATACAAATTGTTCAGATGAGATGATTAGGTAGTGCTCTTAAGCCACATACTGTCTAAGCCTGACAAGGGGACCTTATGGGTATTGGATTTTAGAATTACATTTATGGTACATGAAGTTCAGAACTCAAACAACACTCAGCTAAAGCCATTCAACACAACTCTCAAATAGTCTTGAGAAAATCAACTTTGAAGTTTTGCAAGTACTTGTAAGTACCAATAATTAAAGCACTTGCAATGTCTGTCGGTGCGGTGCAGGTAGTAGCATTGTAGACCCGTAACTGTAGGATCCGTGATACATCTTTTTCCCCTCCTCCATTTGTAATACTTAAACAATTTCAAAATGTAATGGTAATTTTTGTGAAAAATGCATGTATTTTTGTTTATTCGAAATTATCTACATTTTATAAAGAGTTTAAATAATGATGGATTCAATTTAAAAAAAAATCATTAGTGGCATTTTTTATGGTACTGGCTTCACTAGTAGTTAACGACAGTCTTTGATTGATCAGTTTGTGAAGAGCTACGACGCTGTTTTTGGATAGTCATCTCCATTGCTACTAATGGCTTTCCAAGCAGCTAACCTTCTGACCCATCGTTTTAGGTGACAAGGTGTTCAGCTTTACACATAAATAAAAACTGACATAACACGTGGAATTACAGATCCCAAAATGTTCTATATATACCTGAATTCGAAAACAATGAGAATAATGCCTGTCACACTGGGATTAAAACCACTGACTATGATTGTGAGCCCAGAACACTACCACCTGTGCTACACCGACATAAGCTACAAGTGCTTTAGTTATTGATACGTGTACTAGCAAAATTTTAAAGTTGATTTTCTAGACAATTTTTGAGAATTGCATCGAATGGCTTTGACTGATTGCTATTTGAGTTCTGAACTCCACGTACCATAAATACAGAAAAATTCTAAAATCCGATACCCAGGTGGTCTCCTTGCGAGATTTATTTACTACAAAACTTAATACTGCCTTTCAAATTTATGTCCATTCCCAAACTTGGGAACAATCTAGTACCGCTCACTCTTAATGCAGTATTTGTTTTGTAAATATATATTAAATTTTATTTTATTTATCATTACAATAAATTTATCATAAACAAACAATTTAGTAGTTGTGTATCTAAGTGATTAAAGTGTTCGTGCAACATGGGGCTGATGCAGAAAATGAAAACCAGGCCAGAATTCACCTGTACCATTTGAACACTCGTCTCCATTTTACTTGTAATTATGTATTGAGACACGTAAGAAAGGGGGGGTTTGGGGAATGAAGTGCTGCAAAGACCTGTCTACGATATTATTACATACCAAATCTGAACGGCTGATTACCTTAATGAAGAATGAGTGAAATAAACAATCTCATTCATTGCCTTGTTTCACAGAAATTCATTTTATTTTATTTTACACTTTTTTTATTTATTTTTTTTTTTTTTTTTTTAATTCTCCTACTCCTATGGTGTTTACTAAACCTCGTAAAATTGAAACATGTTGTTATGTAGTGGAAATGATCCTCCTTACAAATGATTTTTAAAAACCTTGTTCATGCAGAGTAACAAGGCACAAATACCTGGATTATATTGATGAATTATGAATTATTGAAAAACCAGTTCCCTTTAGCAAATTCCAACAAATTCTGAACAATTTCAAACCTCTTCTTTACTACATAATTTACACCATATCAATTATAAATTAACTGGCAATTCTAGTTTTGTATATTGTTATTTAAAGAAATCTCTTAACTGGGCCAATAAGATAAATAGGTTTCTCATACACTACACTATCATCTGATGAAAGAACAACATGCCACTGAAATTAAATTAACCCTCATATTAACAGGTAGAGCTGGCACCAACCCCTGTGACACTACTCTAGTGGACACATGGAGTACAGAAAAGCAGTTAGTCTGTTTTCCAGTGCCACAGCAGATATCAGTGAGGTTGATTTTCATTCAAACAAGCTAAGTGAAAGGGAATTGTTTCAGTAGGGCTCCATGCATTCTTTGTGCCCTTATACACCTAACTAGTACTAGGATGGTTAACATGACAATCACTTATACACATTGAAATATTATAACATACTTATCTCTTATTCCTTACAATTTAATAGTAACTGCACATTAATATGCACTGATTATATAAATAACTTGTTCAGTATGATACTGTCATGAAAAATGTAACTAGTTTATCTACTACAATGAAAAATGATTGGTGGTTTGAAATCAGCTTAAAAAATTAAATCAGTTCATTTGACAACAACCAACCCTGCTGTTGCATGATACATTGTTGAATACAAGTTACTTCCTTATAGACAACAGAGTATTAACATTAAAAATTTTACTTTCATATTTGTATAATACATAGGCTAGTTCATAATGTAGGTAATTCCCATTACAATAAAATGTTTAAATCATTAATTGTACTACATTAGAAATCATCAATGTTATACAAGGAATTTCTTTTTAGCTGCAATTTGATCACATTTTAAATTTAATGTTTATCATATGCTTGCCACTTAGTGCTACAGTATTTTGTTCAGATATACCTTGCCAATATGAGCAAAATTGTTTTTTGTTTAGAACAGTTTGGTCCATGGGACATTTACCAAGTTTATTCTCCTGGCGGAGTAAGAACATCTGCCCTAATTTTGTAACACGACCATTCTCTTTAGCATATAAAAGAACCTGGAGAACGTACAAGCTGGGAAAAGTAAGTACTTAATAGTATTTAAGATAATGTATATAAAATTTCAAACATTAAAGGTCGGTAACATCCTTAATGACCAAATACAGTAAAATTGTCAAGCAGGCTTTTCTTGAATCAATGTGTTTCTTGAATAAAAATGTTCACTGTAAACAGGTACAAAATTATAATAATAATCCGTACTAATATTATAAATGCAACAGAAACTCAGTCTGTTAGGCTTTCACAACTGAACTGCTCAACCAATTTTGATTAAATGTGGTATGGAGATAGCTTGAATGCTGAAGAAGAATATAGGCTACTTTAGTAAGTGTGTCCTTAATTCAAGATATTTGTTATATATTTATAACAACTCAAAATATGGAGCAGCTGAGCTTCTACATTTCTCTTATAGCTTCTAAGATGTTTGAAAATGCCTTGGAAAAGTGATATATACTTTGACATTTGAAATTTATCACACTTTGTAAAATAATGAATGCAATGCTTAAATAAAATGTAAACACATTCGAACTGCCAAACCGATTTTGATGACATTTGAATCCTGAGAAATTTACACATTGTGTAACGTATAGCTTCTTCAGTCAGCAGTTTAGTCATGATGTAACAGAGTTTCTTTTCATATTTAATAATGTCTTTATTTCCATCTCAATGAAGGAAGACTGTATTTACCATCATTTTATGCATGGTTTATATTTACAATGGAAACTTATCTTTTGCCCTCATGATACTAGACATGAGTTAAAAAAAAAAAAAAAAAAGTTATGAAATTATTGAACTTCCGATGGTTTTTGACACACATGTAAGGACATTAACATGACCAAAGTTGCAGGTAAAAGCTAGTTGACTTCAATTATTGCAGTTCACTTCTTATACTATTTTGCCTCAGTTCGGTAACTACTAGTTTAATCGTAGTGTTATCACAATTGATATGTATAATGCAAAAGTAAATTCAAAATGTGATTTAAATAAATAGAGTAAAAGATTAGCTTCTACAATGTTTCTTGCAACAAAAAGCAGTTGTAAATTAACTCACAATTCTAAGTTTGTACACTTATTTAACAGAATCTCATAATTGGACCAAAAAGGTATATAATTTCATTTCATTGGAATGTTGCTCTTCCATGAGATGATAGTGTATGAGAAACTTAACCATCCTATTGGCAGACAGATTAAGCACAGACCCCTGTGGCAGTTGGCCTGTTTTCCAGTACCACACAGCAGCCATCAGTGAGGTTCATTTTCATGAAAAACACTCAGTGAAAGGGAATGGGCTCAAGCAGGGCTCCACGAGTTCTTTATGCTCTGGAACACCCACCGGGTACTATCACAATCATATAATGATATTGAAATATAATAAACTTATATCTTATTTTTTTACAATTCAGTAGTAACCTGCTAATCAATATGCACACTTTATAAGATTAACAGTCAGTGTGATACTGTTATGAATAAAGTAACTAGTTTCTTCATCTACAACATTGGAATATTTTGACTGGTGTTTGGGACAACATCGCTGTTGCACGAGATATTGTCAAATACAAGTTAACTCTAACATACAATATTTTACTTACATTTACTTTCATATTTGTATATTTATAAGCTTTTCACAGAATATATGACTTCAACTGTGAATGAGCAAAGCTAAAAAAATGTGTACCCAGCCAGGAATTAGTACATAGTGACTACGAGTTTGAGTACTGTGGGCACGGCGGAGCTGGAAATTTGTCTCTCACGGGAGGCGTGCTTAGGTAGTCCTTGCAGGTGCGATGATTACTGTGTCCCCAGTGGTTTAGGGGGTCAGCGCAACTGCCTAGAAAGCAGGCTGGGTACACATTTTACACTTTTCCCATTCACAGTTGAAGTCATATTCTGTGAATATGAAAACAATAAAAACTGCAAGATCAGTAGTGACGTCTGTTCTTTCAGAACAGACACCTCATATAGATATTTATAAGCTAGTTCATATTGTAAATCACATAACTGCTATTCTAATAAGTTTGTAAAATCATTCATTCTGTTACATAGAACTCAATGTTACAGAAAGCATTTCTTTGCAGACACAATTCGATTACCATTCTAAATTTATTGTGTAACTTGTCCTCGATACTTACAGTTGGCGTCCCCTAGAAGGTGGCCCAGTTTTCGAGCATTCTGTGCCCCCTCCATTACCACAATGACAGCCAATAATGTTCATTCTGTAGGTGTGCGGCTGCCGCGAGTTACGCAATGTTTCTCCCGCAGGCTCCACTGTTGGCGCTCGACCGTAGCTCCTCCCTCCCTGCTTCCCCTAATGCTCTGCCTCTATGCATGGAAGCACCTTCTTATATGACGCCAGGACAGTATATTCTGTGGCACATTTATCAGTTTCTGCTTAAGAACATCTGCCCTACTTTCATATGCAGTGGCATTCTTTAGTTCAAATGTAGTCAAGTTAAGGAGAAACACAGGCTGTACCAAGTGGTTGAAGGTATCTCATCATGCTCTGCACTACAGCTGGCTACTGATGAGTCGTCCTCGAAGAGTCGACTCGACCCTGTATCACCATCAGCCCTTAAAATGAGTGAAAAGGGCTTCCACATTCAAGATGCTGGGCTATTCCTTGTACATTGCACTCTGTTTCTTGTAAGTTGCTGGCTTTCAGCTCTTATTGTAGTTCTAGACTGCATTCAGCCTAAAACTCTTCAGGACACCTTGATGTGCTACAAGTAGTCATTGAGTGGAAATGTGGCATTGAATTCAGTGTGTGCTCCATGGCATTTGTGAATTTCTCTTCATACTTTGCTACCCTGGTCCTTAATGTTGATGGAACTTCTACGAAATTTGAGGTTGGGTATAAGAATGGAAGAAGCATCGTACTAAGAATACTTTTAACACAACATCTGTGGAAGGATGGTTTGCCACAGACAGAATAATTTCCTTTCAACAGAAGGACTTACGAATCTTGTCAGGCTAGCTCCACTTCTATCAGCATGCTACTATCAGAGGTGCACGACTGTCTTCCACATCATCATCGCTCCTCCAGTAGTTGCCACTATAAGGAGACTCAGTGCAAATGCCTATAGGGTGTGTGAGGCACCAGTACCCTTATTTCTTTGTATAACACACCAACACAACATGACATCATTTTCACTTCATTCTAGTGACATCAGCAACCAACAAAATTAGTAATGTCCGGGTTGGAGCAGAAAGGCACTGATTTGTTGACAGCAGCCTGCTCTGTCTCATATTTGTTCATGTGATTTCTTCAGTGTTGTCTTGTCCTCTGCAGGACTGTCTCTGAACTGGTACTCCTATTACATCCTTGGTGAAGACATGTCCAAAAGCAACAATAGTTCCAGATTGCTATGATGTTCATCCCACTTTTAAGGAGGTTTAATACATGCAGTTTACTTTATTTTGTATACATCAGTTGTTTCATCAACATTGGCAGCCAAGGTGGTATCTTCAGTGCCTCCCTTCAGAAGATGAAATTAGAGAATGAAAATGAAAGACACCCTCGGGCCTCGCAACCTAATACCGTCGGGGTCGAAAAAGCAAGAGTTGGCCAAGCGAGACCGACAGGAAAGAAAAGAGAAGTCCGACACAATAAGAAGCCATGTCGGACTTAGCAAAGAGTTTGTTAGGAATAAGTAAAGAGAATCCCTATTTGAGCCAACAATTTCCTAAGAATTAAATTCTAATTATTCCTTATTACATTTGAAAATCCATGTGATATTGACATATACTGCTTGTCATTTATGAATACATTCAGTAACAATCTATATTGATCATGTGTGTGCTAATATTATCAAAACATACTGTGTAGACTTAAATTGATGTATATTATTTTGTCATCATGTACATAAACAGTGATAATGCACATAAAACCCAGAATTTATACAATCAATTTCCAGCAACACCTATGCAACAGCATGAATTAAAATGCGAAAAAGAATAATTTATGACTTTAAAACAAAAACAGCAATGTTTCTCAATAAATATAATTTTTGTAATTTGCAGACAGATGTCGGTATTCCTTAAAATTATATATAATTTTATAGCAAGCTACAAGCAAGTAATGTACACAATACACAAAAATAAGAACTAGTTTAATAATGAAAAGTCAATAATGGAGGATAAATAACAGCTAGCAATAAAGGCGTTCACTGATCTGCTAACAGGCAAGTACGACAAAAAGCATAAAAATCACATTTTGAACTGAATGGCTTTACAGTTAGTTATATATACTCCATTATTGAAAAAATTATAAGTAGCCTAGATAATGAAATGTAACTTAGTTTTTTACTACATTAAAAGTATCCACACGAAATATTCCTTAATCTTGTCATACGTATTTCATATGGGTCTTCACAATGAACTGACTGAAGTCATATTGACTATCTCAAAAAACTTAAAAATGAATTTGTAATGTTAATGAAAAACACAAGTAAATAGAATGACATACAGGTCATGTTTTGCAGTAGTACATACAAGACTATTAAATTTAATGGAATCCCCAGTTGCGTTTTCCGAGTATAATCTTCATCACACAAAGTAAAACATTACAATACTGGATTAAATAATGAGCATATATGGTAGCCCACAAATGAGCACAATTTCAAACACAAACTATAGTCGGCTATGGCATTAATGGCCTCTCACCATGATACAGGTCACAAGGCGTGCTGTATTGTCAAGTGCACCGAGTCACTGCACTATGGACAGCTGCATTCGCAGAAGTTTAAGCTGTCTTATAAAGTTACAGTCAGGTACAATAGTGTGCAATAATTCGTTTCGTAATAAATGAGCCCTGGTTCAGAGGCCATAAATACCATCACAGACTACAGTAATATAATCATACAATTGGTAATACAGATGCTACTCCAATTTGAAATCTAGTCTAAATTTGAAATTGGCAACAATTCAGTACTTGAAATAATGGATGAATATAATCCAGGTATTTGCCTGCAATCAGTTACACTGCCCAAACTTCACTGCTTTTAATCTATGGAACGAGTTTTGTTGCCCTTGACCCATACACCAATCTTTTAAACATGCAGTGTATTATTACTAAATGGTTCTTTAAGATGGCTGAGAGATCTTAAGAGCTGATGAGTCCATGGTGTCAGTCATGTTTTGTAGGATAAGGTACTACCATGATGGAAGCTGAAAACTTAATAATAGCACAGAGTGTGGTGAGTGCAAGGTTTCGAACAGAGCTGTCCGAACCAACACTAGTGATCAAAGTTGGATAGTGTAAACGTGAAATTTTTGTTTCCTTCATACAAGGTCAAAATCATACTTTTAACAAAACAAATGTGTTATGATAAATTAATAGTCTAAGTATTTCCTGATGAAGATCTACATAAATATTGTTTTTCCATTAATAAGGGCCACAAAAATACAACTGCTATTGCAGTGGAAGCTCGTTTGCAGGGAAACTAGTATCGTGGACCAATTCCTATGGAATTAGGTCTGAGGAAACTGATAAAAGCGTGGGATCGTAAATTAGCTATAGGCCTAAAAACAAGTTTAGGTGTAAACTTTGCAGTCAGTTTAATAGAAAATGTAAATGCTTTAATGGGTAAAAATAGCTTCATAATGCACCTAAATGTAGGCGGCGTGTCAGGGGGAATGATAAAAAAGCTATACGACTTGGAAATATTCTTGGAGAAGATAAAAATCTGTAAAAGTCATATGTTTGAATGAACATTGGCTTAAAGGGGACACTGTCACTCTATTAAATTCAATTTCAGGATACAAGTAAGCAGCGAGTTTTTGTAGAAAAAATGGGTATGGAGGATCAGGTATATTAGTTGAACAGACACAAAACTTCGAAGTCAGAAAGACTTTCAATTGTTTGAATGAGGAACAGGTATTTGAAAGCTGTTGCATTGAGCTTTTGGATCACGGCTTACTAATCATAAGCATTTATCGTGTCCCGGAATATTGGGCTACCAGTGCATTTCTAGAGAAATTTGAAACTCTACTAAGTAGGTTACAGGTAGGGAAACCATATAAAAAGATTGCAATTTGCTCTGATTTTAATATATATATAAGGGATGATAACAGATTTGTCACTTCACTGAAGGATTTGTTGGCTACAAATGGCTTAATACTAAATTTTAACGAGTACCCGAGGGTAACAGCTACTTCTGCAACAAGCATTGATAATATAGTGAGCAGCAAAAATTATGGTGACACAGAAAAACTAGTGTTAGATTTAGGAATATCTGATCATTCAGCACTGTTTATCTCATTGCCATACTTGGACAAACCATATAGGTCTACAGTAAAACGGGTCAGAAAATTTCAGCCAGCCAAATGTAAACACTTTTGTCTCGAAATTAAATGAAACTCACTGGACCTTCTACAGTCAGAGTTCAGTAAACATTAACTACAACACATTCATATCTGACATCAAAAACATTTTCAATGAATGCTTTCCTCTTGTAACAACACGCGACAAATACAATAAGAGAAACACATGGATTACGGAAGGTATCCGGATCTCTAGTATTAGAAAGAGGGAATTACATAAGGAAGCTAAAACCAATCATGATGCTGAATTTATCAGCTACAAAAACAAACATAAAAAAATATTTGATCAGGTAGTGAAAATGGCAAAACAAAACAGTAAATATATCGCTAATGCCTCAAATAAATCAAAAGCAGTATGGCAGGTTGTTAAGAAGGAAACTGGTACAGAAGAAACAAAAAAATTTAAATACAAACTAGAAATCGACGGGAAAATTGTTACTGGTACTAGACACATCTGTGAAGAATTTAATAAGTACTTCATAACTGCGAACGAAATTAATAACTTAGCCCCACCACAAACAAGGCCTAATGCGGTACTGCAAGAACAAATAGGGTTTAAATTAAGTCAAGTATCATGCCAGGAAGTAGCCAATACCATAAAATCTCTAAAAAATCTTAATTCTGTGGGATGGGATGAAATTCCAACAAGAATCATAAAGGCAGGATGTGACAGCATTGCACCTCAACTCTGTAGAATAATAAACCAATCCTTTGATGAGGGCTGCTTTCCGGTCAGACTAAAATATGCAGAAGTTCGTCCAATTTACAAAAAGGGAAAACAAGATGAAATAGGTAACTTTTGCCCAGTGTCTATACTGCCAGTTTTTTTCCAAAACAGTTGAACAAATAGTATGTAATCAATTAGAAAAGTATAATAAAGAAGGTAATAATATTCTTAATAACCAATATGGGTTTAGGAAGGGACGAAACACATTACAAGCGGTTAATGACCTCATCTCTAAAATAAGTAAATGTATCGACACCAAACGATGTGTATCGGGTAATTTTTGTAGCCTGACAAAGGCGTTCGATACAGTAGACCATAAGCTACTTATCCAAAAATTGGGTATATATGGCTTCCATGAAAAATCTACAAGATGGTTTTCTTCTTACCTCAAAAATAGACAACAAAGGGTGGTGATAAATCAAATGGGTGAGAAAACTTGGTCTAGCTGGAAAGAAATACAAGCAGGCATACCCCAGGGCTCGATACTAAGACCACTCCTGTTCTTATATTACAGAAATGACATGCCCTGCAAAGTAAATACAGACACAATACTTTATGCAGATGACTCAACAGCAGTGGTCTGCTGCAAAAGCATTGAAGAATTAGTATTGACCATGAAACAAACTCTACAAGAACTTTAAGAATGGATAAAAAACGATGCCATGAAATTAAATCTGGAAAAACCCAAATCATAAACTTCATGACTAAACAAGCTTCTGAATGTGTATCACAAATAGAGTACTCGGGTAAAGAACTGACCACAGTCGAGTCTGTAAAATTCCTTGGGATAATTTTAAATAAAAACTTATCGTGGACTGATCATGTAGACAGTTTACTGAAGAGACTAAATAGCTTAGTTTATGCAATGAGGGTACTACACAAAATTACGGACTTAAAGATGAAGAAAGTTGTTTATCATGCTTATTTCGTAACTGTTATAAAATATGGAATAATTTTCTGGGGCGTTGAAAAGACAAATCTGCTTAGAGTTTTCAAACTGCAAAAGAAAATAATCAGAGCAATGACAGGAACAAATAGTTGGCAATCATGCAAACCATTATTTGAAAGCCTGGACTTAATGACAGTGCCTTCAATCTTTATATATGAAGTACTGCTCTTTGAACAGAAAAACTCACATCTGTTTGAAGATAATCCATTCATACATGACTATAACACAAGACATAAATCACAATACATGTTACCTTGCCATAGGCTCAAATTATTTGAAAATACTCCATATTACATGGCTCTGAAGATAAAAAATAAAACGAGGAAAAAATTTGGGGGAATCCACACTGGGGACCTTAAAAGCAGGTGTTATTACAGTCTAGAAGAATTTTTAAATGATTAAAATCAAATGATGATATAGTCTAGAAAAAATGTATATTCATGTTTATATATACCGGTAGCCCTAAACTTACTGCCAAAATGGCATATGTATATCTGTACTCCATATGGGTGAATGAAACTTTATTGTTAAATTTTGATGATGTAAAACATTTATAATGAAATTTGGTATGCTTCCTATAATTCTTCATGTATATACTATATATTTACTATAATCTATAAATCAATGTAATATTTTAGGTTAAAGACATGACGAGTCACCAATGTTCTTAATCAAAAGATTGTATAAAAACATGTAATGTGACAAAGTTATCTCATCTTATCACCTAAAATTGCTGTAAATTCTATTTCACTAACTACACTGGCTGAAAGGGAAAGTCGGGCTGTGAGAAGACAAGGTTGGTTGTCACCGAGTCAGCATGTACACGCCTCCAGTGTGGAGCTGCATAACAACCACTAGGGTGCATTAGTGCCATTCCTGTTGATACAAGGCCTTGTAAGGTAATTTCCGCAAGACCACCAGTTATTCGCTGCCAAGGTGGCGCAATGGATAGCGTTACCGATTGTGGTGCTGAAAGTCACCTGTTCAATCCCATCCACCAGCAGAAATTTTATTTCTTCATATTTATCATTTCCAGATTGTTCTACATGTTTCTTATCTTAACTATTTTTCTAATTTCTGGTACATTCTGTCTGTGTATAAATAGCAGAGCACTCAGCCCGAGAAGCAGTCAGTGCAGCGTGTATGTTTCAGTTCACAATAAACTTGCTTTCAGTATAAGTGCTGTGTTCAGTTGATAACCCTGCCTTCGAAGTCAAGCCTGTTTCCATTTCAACACGACATTGTTTCGTGGAGGCGGCCGTATTCCGGGGTGACAGCTGCATCGGGATGGCTCCGATTAGGCTACATAAAAGCTGTTGATTACATGGACTAGAACTGGAATACAAGGGATATACCTAGTACATCCTTCTGAAAGTCCGTATCATCAGAAGAACCATGGACACGAAACCAGCGGTAAGCCAGCTGCAGATCAGACACCTGTCGGGGTTCTCTGGAGACGCTGGGCAGGACCCCAACAAATGGCTAAAAGGGTTCGACCGAGTCACCAAGTATAACAGGTTGGATCATACAATGTGCTTGGCCAATGTTTATTTTTACGTGGACGGAACAGCCCAGCAATGGTTTGGAAACAACATGACGGAAACATTCCGGGAGGAACTCAAGAGGACGTTTGGAGACTGCCAGCAACAAATCCACTCGGTGGAAGAACAACTGAAGAACCGGGCCCAAAGTTACGGTGAACCAACACAGTCATACATACAGAATGTTTTGGCCCTAAATAACATAGTTAACCGGAATATGACTGAGGCCGACAAAATCACACACCTCATGAAGGGCATTACAGAACACATGTGCCAAGCTCTTCTTATAAAAGATGTCTCTATGATGGTAGAGTTCATCAAATGGTGCCAGGGGATTGAAAAGATGCAACAATGGAGAGTTAGACAAAAGACGTATGACAGACGCCCCAATGTAGTCCCTATGGCTATTGTGCAAGACCAGCATAACTTTGCTTCTCTCATACGACAAACTGTGAGAGAAGAATTACAACAGTTTATGGCAGCTGGCACTGTTGGACAAGCCCTGTAAAACATGAGGAAGCCAACGCTGATGAAGACGTATTTCAGACATCAGCACCTGTCTGCCCCACCAGTTGCATAAGACGTGAAGAATGGCCTCGCCCTACAATGACTTGCATTGCAGCTGCCAAATGACAGCCTAAGAACTGACCAATGCGGGCACAACTAACTCTCCCAGCAATTATGATGCTCTGCAGAAGAACAGATGTCTGGACGACAGAAGACAACACACCAGTGTGTTACCACTGTGGGTGCCATGGACATGTCTTAGTATGCTACTGCACAGAGAGAAGGCAACTATTCTATGATTATTTTGCCACAAGACGTCAGACATCAGAGCAGTTCTATCCCAGGCAGTCACCTGAAGATGTGTTCAGTTAGGTATACCTACGGGAAGATGCCCATCACCGTACCCTGCACGAGGTCACTCCCCAATGCACAGCTGCCATTCACCATCACTGTACAGAGGTATCAGCTGCTCCCCTAGCTGCTGTGCCCAGGAAAACTAAGTGAGGCAACCATCTATGGAGGTGAGGCCGCTGCAAATCAAAATCCTCCATGGACGAGAGTGTCTAAAATGCGGGAAATCTCAACGACGGCCAACCTGTCTGCACAGTGGTTGATTCAGGAGCTTCTTTCTCTGTATTGTTGGACGATTACCACCGCACACTAAGGAAGGCAATGTTCTGCGATACGGAAGCATGTGCTGAAGGTCGCAAATGGGAAGTACATCCAGCGAGCAGGAACTTTGTGTCGCAAGAATAACCAGCAACAACTGGACCCAGCCATTTGAATTTGTCATTTTAACAGAATGTAGTCATAATGTCATCTTCGGAAGGGACTTCCATCAGGCATCCCAAGCTATCATTGACATGGAAGATCTGAGCTGCTAATTAAGGAAGTCGTTCCGATGGGTACACGTGATACAGACTTTTCTGGAAAGTTATTTTCCGTTGACAATGTCATGATCCCGCCATTGACAATGAAAATAGTTCCAGTCACAAACACAGATGACCGGTAAAACTGTGAAGTGCTTGTCGATAGTACCAAGTTTGTTTGGCTCACAAAAGAAATTTACATACCAGCGACTATCATAAGCATTACAGGTGGCCAAGGAGAGATTTGTATCACAAATTATCATGAGCAATCACAACTTACCCCCAAAGGAATGTGTGTTGGGACAGCTGAACCAATCTAGGACAGTGAGCTCAACATCATCAACGAAGACCCATGCTCTACTGTTAGGAGGAAACAACTGCGGAACTGCCAATAGGGTCCGGGACTGATCATGGAACAACACCAGTGGGTGTTGGCTATACTATACCAATTTTTGGATGCTTTCACACCCAAGCAGGAGGAAAGTCAGCCAAAATGACCCATGATAAGGCACCTACCAATATTGGGGATCATCCACCAATTAGCCAGCTTTTGGATAGTGTGTCGCCAGCTGAAAGACAGATAATTCGGGAGGAAGTGGAGATGATGTTGCACGATAACATCATCCAACCTACGGAGAGTCCTCGGTCGTCTCCGGTGGTCCTCGTAAAGAAGAAGAATAGCATACGATGATTCTGTGTCGACTATCGGCAGCTGAACCAAATGACAAAGAAAGATTGCCGTCCATTGACGACATCTTAGACTGCTTGAAAGCAGCTGCATCGAGGTTGACGAATTTGACAGAAAAAAAGACATATTTTATTCCATCTCACAGCCTCTATGAATTCAACATAATGGCATTTCGATTATGTAATGCTCTGGCCATATTCGAACACACGCTGGCCAACTTGCTTCGACACCTTAAGTGGACGACGTGTCTTTCCTTTGAAAAACATCTCAGTAGCCTGTCAACTGTATTGAAGTGTGTTCAGAGATTGTTAAGAATTTAATGCGTAATCTGTCGTCACCATTGGTGAGAGGTTCACTGGCGACACCTCCAATCGGCTCCCGTCTCAAATTTTAAAACGCAGATCTATGGCAGTATCTACTTGAAAAACACGCAATCTCGCGAGCTGGCACCTTATATTCATTGTTTCCCGACAACCAGAATGTTGATAAACAATGTGTTATCTTACAATCTCTCGGTCGCTACTGGTGCGAGATGTACTGGCCAAGCCACCAAACGACTCCTGTTTAAAAAGTAAATCTCAGATAAAGGGCGGTCTACTTGAATGTCACGCAATCTCACGAGCTGGCACTTGATATTCATAGCTTCTCAAGAAAGAGCTTTCCGGGCACATGAGGAGGCTCTAACATCCACACCAGTTCTAACCTTATACAATGCGGAAACCGAACTTCACACTGACGCTAGCAGGTTTGGAATTGGTGCAGTGCTTATGCAAATTCAGGAAGGTTAGCAGATATGCTGTCGATGTATGTTGATGTTGAGCGGAAGGATTGGAATACAATACTGATGGTCGTGACATTTGCTTATAATACCACAAGACAAGACGACACAGATTTCACGTTGTTTTTCCTGCTCCATGGCTGTGAAGCTGAGACGACAATGGATATTCTCTACCCTTTCCAGCTAGACAACACTCAGGATAAGTATGTGAAACAGCTCATCACCAGGGTCAAAGAAGCAAGACAGCCGGCTCGCATACGTACACTGGAGGCCCAGGAGAAGGACCGTCAGTGGTATAATGACAAGCACCAACATGTTATGTACAGCCCAGGAGATCTGGTATGGATTTTTACCCCTGTACGGATGGTTGGGCTGTCAGAAAAGTTATTGAAGCAATACTTTGGTCCATATCGTGTCATACGCCGCCTGTCAGACATAAAATACGAAGTCGAGGATTATGAGCCATCGTCAAAATGACAAAAACGAAGAGACATGGTTCACATCCTCTGCATGAAGCCTTACTACAATCCTGAAGATAGGCGAAAATGGCTGTTTGTTCAAGGACTCTAAGGATGGTAATGGTACTGATGGAGCCACAACAGTAACGTCTGTCATCGTCAATCGTGCAGAAGGAAAGGATTCTCCCGAAGTGCCATACAGAGGACCCACGACTAGATCACATTGCAGCTGGGTCCAAAGGGAATCTAACAGCAGGTCGCTGTTCTTCTTAGGAGAGACAGCAATGCCGCAAAACCACCAGTTATACGACTGCTGGCGTGGCGCAATGGATAGCGTCACTGATTACAGTGACGAAGGGCGCCGGTTCAATCCTGTCCGCTGGCAAAATTTTATTTCTTTGTATTTATTGTTTCCAGAATGTTCTATGTGTTTCTTATGTTAATTATTCTTCTAATTTCTGGTACATTCTGTTTCTGTATAAATAGCAGAGCACTCTGCCCAAGAGGCAGTCAGTGCTGCGTGTACGTTTTAGTTCACAATAAACCTGATTTCAGGTTTCGAAGTCAAGCCTGCTTCCATTTCAACGTGACAATATTATGAGCAACAACTGTGTTGCACGTTGAATCATCACTCAGACGAAGAGGTGCAGCTTACTCATGTGTTTTTGATCATTATGCCTGTGTAATGGAGACTTGTGTTGGAATATTGCTTGAAGTGGTAGTGTATTGTTTAAGAAAGAATTATTAAAGTTAGGGTTGTCCAAGATAAGTTGAAAATGTGTGTGTTGGCCCTCAGGAACAGCACTGCCTCCTCATTGAAACAGTTGAGGTGAGGCAGCATTGCCTGTTCTCACAGAGCTGCTATTGTTACCCTTAGTAATGAATACTATAAATACACTGCTTCTGAGGCATCTTTTTCCCAGCTTCTGGCAGCACAAATAAAATTGTGAATTTATTTTGAAAATATGCCTTTGAACATATTTTGAACATATCTGATTCGATCTGTGAAGATTCCTGCAGAACTGGCCCACAACTGTGGTCCATTGCAGAAATTCTCTCATGTGGTCACCTAATGCCACTTGTACTATTTCTCCTCTACAATATGAGTTTCAAAACCTAAAAATGTACTACAATGAAATAATCTTCCTAGCAAATTAATGAGTAAGAGTAGTCCCCACATACTCGATATATGTTTTTAGGATTGTTTCCCCACAATCACTAGATGAATACTGCACTATATCCCGAGTTTCTAAGAAACATGCTACTCCAACATTGCTGTGTTATTCATGAAGGGTGAATGTGTGTGTCTTGTATTGAATTATGCAAGAACAGAATGTTATGTGGAAAGGCAGCATGCATTCGTACAAACATTTCTAAGTGTGGACATTCACAATTATTCAACCATATATAGCTTAGTGATGAAATTTGCAGAGTTTTGTTCCATCTTAGATAAACAGAAGAATAAAGAAAGTTTAAAATGAAAAATTCAACAACTTATTAGTGATCATAAAAATCAATGTGTTGGTCAGCACTTCAGACGAATGCCTACAGACATTTATTTGCCCATCAGGTTTTAGTATGTCCTGTGGGTTGACAGCACATTCTAGTTTAATATTATCAGCTTTCAAATGCTAAATTTGCCATGTCAATCCATTTGCCAACTTATCTTGTGGAAGCACTCAAGTTCACTAGCGGCTGCAAAATTTATCAGTAGTTCAATATATGGTCCATCTGTTGTGTAATTGTTTACAGTTAATCCCATGCCCCTCATTATTTGACCAATGATGCTCATGACCTAACATGGCAAGACAAAATGTGTAAAAAAACAAATAGTACCTGAGAAGCTCCAATTCTGGAGGATGAGAGTAACACCTAACTTAGAAAAGTTCAAAAACATGGTACTACTTTCAAATTCTTACACAGTTGAAATGAAAAGTTAGATGAACCAGTTAACAATTCTGAATTTATACTGGCACAGTAAATAATAACCATATGTTTTGCATATCTAGGTTGTCAACATTCCCCAAACAATGATTTCCTAAAGCACTTACAACACACTCACGTATTTTGCCATTCTTTTTAAAATTATTTGTATTGCACTACTAACTCAGCCCCCATTATGGTTGATTAAGGCGAACATAGCTGTAACTGGTCAGTCTCATTTCCTTGTGAATTTGATATTACGTCAAATTTAATCATCAAAATTTTGTATCCTTTCCAACAGATCTTTCTCATGAAAAAATTGGCATATTTCAACACATACTCAGTGCTCAGTGCAGGGAGAAAGCCAACAACTGGGACTAAGTCAGGAACTCTAGATGAAGTTTCACACATGTTTGCTCAAATTTAAAGTCAAGAACTCAAACAAGACAATGCATCAATCTTTTTAAAATCCTACCATGCACTATAATGCACGATACTTCTAAGGTCAAAAATGCCATGTGCGGAGATGAGATTCTTCTGGGGCCCTAAATTTAGTTCTAATTATCACAGAGAAATGGCATACCACAATACAGTGGTTTCATTAGTCGTTGGCCTAGTGAAAATTTTTATACTTATTGGAACGATATGGCATAGTGTAGCTATCCTTCAGTAAAGAGTTAAAATTTTAACATTAGACACTCCTTGCAGGGCATCTAAATTGAGGAAATCTGTTTATTTTTGTGCATTCCAAAACTATGAATTGTTTGGCTGACACCTTCAACACTTTCTATTGAATGCAATTCATCATAACGTTTTACTTTATATTCTATAGATGATATTGTATGAACACATTTCAATTCTTTTATTTTTTATATTACCACAAATGAGGTGTTGAAAAATAGTAACAGTGTGGTGTCGCGGATCAAGTTTTGAACTCTGAAGGAAAGAGTCCTGGTTTTAAGACATATCATGTTTGTACATTTTAAATGGAATATAGAGTTTCATTACCTTTTAGATTTATTGAGAAATAATGTATCAGAAGTTTATGTTAGTACACCTGTGCTAAGCATGTGACAAGAAGTGAATGAATTACAGCAGAGCACAATCAACCAACTAGTCTACTGTATGTCCTGTAACATTAGATGCAGAGTAAAGATAACAATGCTTGTCATTTATGTGGTTGCGCTATACTCCACTGAGCAGAAGTTGTCAGAGACTCATTAGGAGACGACTAGTCAGATGTCAATGGTGTGAAAGCCCGAAAATGGAAACAAATCGGTATCATAAAAACTGGAGTAGATATGTAAGTAGTGTTGGTAATAATTGTCCCTCTCCCAGTGGAAATGCTAAAAAAGCAGACAAAACAAACAATATATACATCAGTAATGACTAACACGACAGAAAGCAAGTCACCTTATATTTTTGCAAGATCAGACACCACATCTGCAAGACTGTGTGTGAAGAGAAAAGTGCAAATATTCTGTGATAGCCATGGTAAAGGTGTCTCAAATACTATACAGATCAAAAGACTTCAGTGTTGTTGCCGAAGTAAAAGGCAACGCAAAACCCGAGACAGTATCACAAGCCATAAGTAAGCTTAACAATGACCCTGTATAGACAATAATATTGTTATAACTACTGGTTCAAATGACATTTACTGCACTGAATCATGTTATATGATCAACCACCTACATGTAAAACTGCTGTAGTTAAAAAAGTAATGTCATGAACTTTACAAAACAGTATCATCTTCCTGACTGGTCTGCAAATGTGGGCATTAGGATTAGGAGAACTAACTGTAGATTGTACAGTCTGTGATGAAAGCTCATATCTAGTAAGCTGCCGTTATCGCAGCAAGACGTTATCGCAGCAAGACGTTATCGCAGCAAGACGTTATCGCAGCAAGACGTTATCGCAGCAAGACGTTATCGCAGCAAGACGTTATCGCAGCAAGACGTTATCGCAGCAAGACGTTATCGCAGCAAGACGTTATCGCAGCAAGACGTTATCGCAGCAAGACGTTATCGCAGCAAGACGTTATCGCAGCAAGACCCAACCTCCACAACACCCTAGTCCATCCATATGCCACTCCCTACCCCAACCCCGATGCAAAAAAAACCCTCAGGGTAGTGAGACAACAAAGTGATACAAACATATTAAATATAACAAAGAAACATGAATGGAGATTGGAATTATAGTGCAATTAACACTGGCTCGTTTACTCAAGCTTTTGACTGTTTTAATAAGTGTTGTTTACTTAAAATCAGATAGACTGCATCACCACCACCGATGCACCCTACAAAACAACCTGAACAACAATTCCATCACCTACTATACACCATATCTTGAACAATTATGGCTCATTATGACAGTATTATGAAATGTTGCACATACATATGCACTACAAATCAGTTTATTACAATCTAAAAAAGTTATACAGAAAGGAACAAACTGCTGCCAAGAAACTTTAATTAGTATGTCTAAAGGTATTCCTAAAACTACTAGTAGTTTCTACTGCTCAGTTTTTTTTTTTTTATTATTATTATTTAACTTTTAGTACCATTGCTAACAATTTTATTAATTTTTAATTTTTTTTAAATTTACTTTTATATTTTTTGTATTTTATTATTACTTAATTAAACTAGTACTACAAGTACTACTATTACCTCTGCTACTAGGTTCTAGTGCTAAGAGGCTTTTTTTTTAATTTTTATTTCTTTTAATTTTCATATTTTAATATTTTATTGTATTTTATAATTACTTTTAGTTAACTATAATGAGTAATACTAATACTAGTACTATTACTACTTCCTAGTGCTAATTTTTCTTTTAATTTTTACTTTTTTTTAAATTTTTTTATTTATTTTAATTTTTAACTTTTTTTTTTAATTTTTAATATTTTATATTTTTAACTTTTTATTGTATTTTTTTATTTTTTAAAGTTAACTACTACTATACAAGTACTACTCATACTATTGCTATTAATAGATCCTAGTACTAAATATTTAACTTTTTTTTCTAAATCTTTAATTTTATTCCTTTTTTAACATTTTTTTAAAATTTTACTATTACTAGCACTACTACTATTGCTAGTTCTATCACTACTACAACTACTATTTACTGTACTAATAAAATTACTACTCACCGTCTTCATTTGTTGCAGATGGTTTGAGATGTGGCAAGCTCACAGTGTAACTAGTGCTACTCAACGCCTGGAAAACACGTCCAGTGTGCGCTCACCTAAGAAAGATAGGAAAGCATCATGAGTATGTGCCGATACCAAACGCCATTGTGTCTGGAATGTTTCACTGAAATGGACTGGTATAGGGGCTGAATAATTGCTATTGTGTACTATTGTCATAAATGACGCAGTCATGCGGTTGAAAATTTCATATTAAATTTTTCCAGAAGTTAATCCTCAGGAAATTTTTATATCAAATGTTTCAAATGTTTGTAAATCTATCGTACCAAACTGCGTGGTCATCAGTCCGTAGCTTACAAACTACTAAACCAAAGTTAAAATAACGTAAGGACAAACAAACACACACACACACACACACACACACACACACACACACACACACACACACACACACGCCCCAGTGAGAATTTTTATATCAATTTTTATCTTTTCTTCTTGTTTACAGTTCGGAAGCAGTTCTGTAGTTTCAATTGTGTTGCTTATTATTTGTAAATAATGTGTAGCACTTCGGGAAAGTATGTGTTTCCCATTTTATATTTAATCTACTTCACTGTCTCTACAGTATGTCTGCCTAGGTGTGTTTGCATTTGTGTATCTGTGTGGGTGGGTGTGTATTTGTTTACCCCCCCCCCCCTTTTCCACCCAAGGTAAGTCTTTCTGTGCCAGGATTGGATTGGCTCCTTACCCACTCCCTTAAAACCCTCATTTCCTTTTCCCTCTCCTTCCCTTCTGCCTGAAGAAGTAGCTACGCTGTGTGCGTGCGTGCGTGTGTGCGTGTGTGCGTGTGTGTGTTATTTGTGCTACTATCACTACCTGCGCTCCTTCGCCTGGTAAGTAATCTTCATCTATTTATATATATATATATATATATATATGAAACGATTATTAAGATGAAAAATTCCTAGCAGGAAAAATAAAATATAAAAAATAGACGAAGATTACTCACCAGGCGAAGGAGCACAGGTGTGACAGCATCACAAATAAATAAATGAATACACACACACACACACACACACACACACACACACACACACACACACAATCGCAAGCTTTCGCCACCCCTGGCAGCTTCTTCAGGAAAAAGAGGAAAAAAAGGGGAGGAAAAAGGGAAGGATATGGGTTTTAAGGAAGTGGAAAAGGAGTCATTCCAATCCCAGGAGTGGAAGGACTTACCTTAGGGGAAAAAGAGGGAGGTAAACAAATACACACACACTCAGACATATCGAAACGCAAACACACTTAGACAGACATTTGTAAAAAGCCAAAGCTTTACAAATACACAATACATGTTCATGCAACTCGTGCACAAATGACCACTATCTACCATCGCTTTGGCTCAAGTGCAACCGTGTGGTGCCAGATCGAAGAAGCTGCTTAAAGTGTCATATGGAGGGGGGAGGGATAGCAGGGTAGAAATAGGAGAGAGGAAGTCATAGGAGTGCGGAAGAAGTAGGACACAGGACGGCTTGCAAGTCCAGCATTGCGGGAAAGAGGAAATGGGGAGCAGGGAAGAGGAAATGGGGAGCGGGGAAGGAGCAGACCTGTCGGTACAGCCAAGTTCAACCTGCTCTCACAAACTGTGTCCTCAGGCACTAAGACTGTCTCCAGGCCGATATCTAGTACAAATACAAGCCGCCTCACTCAACAAGAGTCTGCCACCGAATCAACTACCCTCCAAGCTGTAGGAAAACTAATTTCAAGTGCCGCCCCTCTTTCCTCTGGGCCAATGCGGGCTACAAACTTATGGGGGCAGCCAACTGTACAGCAGAGGACATGACTCCATGTAGACTTGCACAGTGGTACACAGAAAAGACTTGTGTCAGCCTACTGCTAACGTGAGTTCTTGTGCGCGAGGTGGAATACTGCATCCCAAGTCAGCATTTTTCAGTGTCCATATTGTACTGTCAAAATTCATTTCTCTTGCTGCCATGTGTGTGGCTTACAGACAGAATTGGGAGGGGTTCAAAGGCATTGCAGAATCTGATTACAACACAGTTAACATTACGAATGATAGGCAGCCCTTCAATCGAAATCTGCTTATATATTCTTTTATGCAGGCAAACACAGTACAATTTCAAAAGAAGGAACGAGAAAAAAAATCACAGAAACAAAAAAGGAAAGTAGAAAATGCTAAAAAATATGAAAATTACAAATCATAAATCTGCAGAAAACATTCAAAGATCCAAAACAACATTTCAAAGGAAATCAGGCTCGATTGGAAAGAAAATTTAATTATGCTGCTGAAGATCTTAATAAAGAACCTCTAAATTTGAGTACTAAAAACCAAAGTTACCAAGATACCAAAATTATGTTTAGAAGCTGGACTAATGTGTCAGAGTTAACAGGAGACATACAAGAAATCAAAAGTCACAAACCGAATGAGAAACAAAAGTTTCAAACACAACTGAAAGCGATAGTGACTTGACAATCAAAAGTAAACAAGCAATAAATCATGATCAATGTAGGGAACAATATACTAAAAGCTTCCCTGAATGGATAAGGATAAAGATACAGAGATAACAAACAAAGACAAAAGAAATATGCGTAGCCGTGCAAGCAATTGAATTCAAAGTCATGTCCGAACTAGGTGCAGGCGATAGTAATATATCTGCTCTGAACTTGTGGGACCAGAAAATGTTATTGAGAGCAAATTCTTTTTTACCAAAGTGAAATAAACAGTCAAGTAAATGAATGTGAGATACAGAATGTACATGTTGAGCAAACTATTCTAAAACTTGGATAATTTGTGCGAAACGATTTTCTCAATCCTAACATACAAGCATTTCCTAGTTTTAGCAGACTAATAAATCCACAAAATATTAACCAAAGGAAAGTGCACATAGCAATAGTTACCATTCTCAGGACAGACTTTGTAGAAAAATTACTAGTTGTGTCAGTACATGTATGCACAAAAAGCATTTGATTTTCTATAATTCATACTGTATAAACAAATGTAATTTTAATATATGTACTTCAAGTGATTCGATTTAACTTTTGTGTCAGATATTTTACTCAATAAACTACACCAACCCGGGCAGAAAAAACTACACCAACCCGGACAATTAACCAAAAATGAATAAACTTTTTTCTCTCTCTCTCTCTCTCTCTCTCTCTCTCTCTCTCTCTCTCTCTCTCTCTCTCTCTTTTTGTGTGTGTGTGTGTGTGTGTGTGTGTGTGTGTGTGTGTGTGTGTGTGTGTGTGGTTTTAGGGCGCACAACTGCTAAGGTCGTTAGCACCTAGACAAGAACAGATATTCGATAGATCTCAAAAAATTGGTAACTGCCAGTTAGAATATCAAGAGGCTAAAAAAGATTAACACAAGTCAGTAAAACATGTCGCACTGTCAGCAGTTCACCGCAGGAGCACAGCAGTGCAGGGTCGGCGGTTAGCAAATGACGGTGGCTGAAACAGCAGTGACCAATCTGCAACTGGGCCAGGATGACCAACTCTAGCCGAGAGGGGGGTGAGGAGGTCCTCCAAGCGGTCGGGATCGGTTTTACAGTTCTTAATTTATTGCCGTACAGTGAGAACCACGCACTGTGCAAGGACGACACGATACTCCGGCGAAGAGCCCGTTGAACATCGTCCGATGGGACGCAAAAGGTAGCCATGTGAGGCAAAAAGAGCTGCGGACTTGGCTGCTAAGTCAGCGGTCTCATTCCCGGGCACACCCACGTGGCCAGGGACCCACAGAAAAGAAACGTGACAGCTGTCATCTGTTAGCAACTGGAGGGAGCGTTGGATCCGATACACGAGAGGATGGTTCGAGAAAGAGTCCTTAAGACTGCAGGGCACTAAGGGAGTCCGAACAGATGGCAGAGAAAGGTTGGCGGTGACAGCAGGTATATAAAACGGCCTGGTGGAGGGCAAAAAGCTCCACCGTGAAACTTGAGCAACGGTCAGGGAGCTTGTATTGGAAACGGTTGTCCCCGATGACGAAGGCAGATCCGACACCGTCAGTGCTCTTGGAACCATCAGTGTAAATAAACATGGCATTATCGAACTGCGAACGGGGTTCGACAAGCCACGAGTGGTATACCAAATCTGGAGTGCTCTCCTTGGGGAGCGAACTAAGTTCAAAGTGAGTGTGAACCTGGGCCTGTTGCTACGGCGGCAATGGGCTTGCGCTCAACGGAAAGATGGAAGGAAGTGAAAAATCGAGCCGCTGAAGCAGGCGGCGAAACCGAACTCCAGGTGGAAGCAAGGCACTCGCAGACAATTGATATTGGCGATCGAGTGAGTCGTCAAAAAATAATGGGTAAGATGGATGGGTGGGCATCGACCGCAAGCGGCATGCGTACCGAGACAAAAGTATGTCACGCCGACTGGTCAAGGGTAATACTGCAGCTTCGGCATACAGACTCAACAGGGCTGGTATAAAATGCACCAGTCGCCAGACGTAATCCCCGATGGTGAATAGAGTTGAGACAGAGGAGAATCGACGGCCGTGCAGAAGAGTATACAAGGCTTCCGTAGTCGAGCTTCGACTGAACAATAGCCTGGTAAAGGTGAAGCAGGATGGTACGATCCGCTCCCCATGACGTGCCACTGAGGACACGAAGAACGTTAAGGGATCGGGCACAATGGGCAGCCAGGTAGGACACGTGTGTGGACCAGCAATGTTTCGAATCCAACATTAGCCCCAAGAATTTTGTTGTCTCCACGAAAGGGAGAGCAACGGGGCTGAGACGTAGGGATGGAGGAAGGATTTCCTTGTATCTCCAGAAATTTACACACACTGTTTTCTCAATGGAGAATCAGAAGCCATTCGCGATGCTCCAGGAATACAGACGGTCAAGACAGCGTTGAAGACAAAGTTCCAAGAGACAAGTCCGCTGGGCGCTGCAATAAATTGCGGAATCGTCTACAAAAAGGGATCCGGACACGTCGGCTGAAAGGCAATCTGCGATTGGATTGATTGCAATGGCAAAGAGAGCCACACTCAGGACTGAGCCCTGCGGTACCCCATTCTCCTGGCAAAAGGTATCTGACAAAACAGAGCCCACCCGTACCCGGAACTTGCGATCCGCCAAAAGCGGTTGAATAAAAAGAGGGAGGCGGCCCCGAAGTGCCCCCGTGTGTGCAATGTGCGGAGAATGCCCACTCTCCAACAGGTATCGTATGCCTTCTCGAAGTCGACAAACACAGCTACTGTTTGACGCTACTATAGAAAGTTATTCATAATGAATGTCGACAAGGTAACGAGGTGATCAGCAGCAGAGCAGTGTCGACAAAAACCGCATTGGACATTTGTTAGGAGGCGGCGAGATTCGAGGAGCCAGACCAACCGAGTGTTAACCATGCGTTCCATCACCTTACAGACGCAGCTCGTCAGAGAAATGGGGCGATAGCTGGAAAAAGATGTTTGTCCTTCCCTTGTTTGGGGATGGGGACAACAATAGCTTCACGCCAACTTGTGGGAACATGACCTTCAGTCCATATGCGATTATAGGTCCTAAGTAGGAAACACTTGCCGGCAGGAGAGAGGTTCTTCAGCATCTCAATATGGATGGAATTGGGGCCGGGAGAAGAAGATCGGGACAGGGCGACAGCTTGGTCTAGCTCCTGCATGGTGAAGGAGACATTATAATTTTAACGATTGAAAGAGTGGAAAGAAGGCGGCCGTGCCTCCTCTGCCTGTTTGCGAGGGAGGAAGGCAGGGTGGTAATGAGCAGAGCTCAAAAACTCCGCAAAGGAACGGCCCAGTGCATTGGAAACATCAACTGGGTCCACAAGGACTGTGTTCTCGACGGTCAGGCCAGAGATCGGGGTGTGGACCTTGATGCTGGATGAATGGCGTAAGCCACCCCAAACAACCATGGAGGGAGTAAAATGGTTAAAAGAACTAGTAAAAGCAGTCCAGCAAGCTTTTTTGATGTCGTTGATGACGACATTGCGCTCGCAGTCGTTTATAATTTATACAATTCTCCCACGTCAGGTGGAGGTGGAAGGTGCGTAAAGCACGGCGCCGGGCTCTAAGAGTGTCGCAGCGGGCTGCAGTCCACCAAGGGACCAGGACACGACGTTGAGAAAAGGATGTACGAGGTATAGAATGTTCAGCAGCGGTGAGAATAACCTCTGTGAGGTATTCGACCTGACTGTCACAGCTGGGAAAATTCTGATCGTGAAAAACAGCCATGGAAGAATAAAGCCCCCAGTCGGCTTTAGAAATGTTCCAACTGGTGGGACGAGGAGATGGGGAATGATGCAGGAAGTGGATGATACAAGGGAAATGGTCACTTGAGTATGTGTCAGAAAGTGCATACCACTCAAACCGACCGGCAAGCTGAGGAGTGCATATCACGAGGTCTATGTGGGAGTAAGTGTGTGTTGTGTCTGAAAGGAAGGTCGGTGCACCGGTGCTGAGGCAGACAAGATCGAGGTGTTGGAGAAGGTCCACCAAAAGGGAGCCTCTCGGACAAGGTGCCGGAGAGCCCCATAGGGGTTGGTGGGCAGTGAAGTCGCCTACCAACACGAAAGGTGAAGGGAGCTGGTCGCCGAGGTGTAGCACATCTGCCCTAGTAAGTGCAGATGACAATGGCAAATAGATATTACAGAGGGAAAAGGTAAATGTGGAGAGAGTGATGCGGACAGCAACTGCCTGTAGGTGAGTATGCAAGGAAATGGGATAGAAATAGACGTCGTCTCGAATGAACATCAGAACCCCTCCATGGGCTGGGGTACCTTCCACGGGTGGCAGGTCGATACGCACAGAGGTGTAGTGGGGAAAGTCTGCACGATCACTTGGACACAACTTAGTTTCTTGGAGACAGACTAGAAGCTAGCAGTGCAACCGAAGGAGTAGTTTTAACTCCTCCCGATTGGAACGAATGCCGCGAATATTCCATTGAAGGAGCTCCATGATAAAAATGAGATAAGAAATAAGGATAAAAACCAACTAGCAAGCGGGGTCACCTCGACGGCCGCTGAGGACCGGATTTCGAGGGAGCACTGCTATCGCTGTCTAGGGGCAAAGGGTCGTGGTCCATAGGTTCGACCGACGCGCCTGCCACCTCCTTGAGTTGATCAGGAGGGGCAGTTTCCACCGCCGGTAAAGGGCCGGGTGCCCGGCAGACGTAGCGTCCCGGTGAAACAGAAGACGGCCGAGGCCGGCAACTGTTGGGCGGCGTGACGGATGGGTCACGCCTCGGCGGGGAAGGTGAGGAACTCTTTTTCTTGTTGGCTCTTCTGGAAGAGTGATGGTGAGAAGAGGCAGTTGAGGGTTGGGAAGCCTGAGAACGCATAAAATCCTCACGGACGGGTTCCTTTTTCAAAGTCCAGGCATCTTGTTTAGGTGCCCGCGGTTTACCAGAGGTTGACGAAGACTGTACTTTAGAAGCAGCAGGAGGAAGCGGGGACGTGTAACGGGCAATCTTCGGGCTGGCGGATTGCACAACTGTGTCAGCGAAGGTAAAATCACAGGTCTGGGTACTTGAATCCTTAGTAGGTCGAGTGGAGGTGAGGACCTTACTGTATGTGCCCTCTGGGAGGACAGCGGGCTTTCGACTCGCCAACAACTTTCGAGCAGCAGATGTTGATACCTTTTCCGTAACCCAAATTTGCTGGATGACCTTTTCATCCTTGTATACAGGGCAGTCGCAAGAGGAAGTCGCATGGTCACCGTTGCAGTTAAGGCAGTGAGGGGACAGAGGTGGGCAATCCCCCTCATGGGCGTCCCTACCACAAGTGACACATTTTGCTGCATTTGGGCAAGATTCACGGGTATGGTTGTACCTGTGGCATTGGAAACAGCACGTTGGGTTTGGAATATAAGGGTGGACAGAGATAACTTAGTACCCTGCTTTGACTTTCAACGGGAGGTCAACTCTGTCGAACGTCAAAAACACAGTATGAGTCGGTGTCATCTGGTTATCTACCCTTTTCAAAACCCTATGCACGGCTGTGACACCCTGATCGGACATGTAGGTTTGTATGTCTTCGTCAGACAACCCGTCAAGGGATCTCGTGAAGACTACCCCCTGTGACGAGTTGAGTGTGCGATGCGCTTCTACCTTGACAGGAAACGTATGTAACAACGTAGTCCGGATTAGTTTCTGAGCTTGGAATGCACTGTCCGCCTCCAGCAACAATGTGCCATTGCGCTGACGCGAACAGGTTTTAACAGGGCCAGCAATTGCATCAACACCTTTGTGTATGACGAAAGGATTTACAGAATTGAAGTCTTTTCCGTCAGTGCGAGAGACAACAAGAAATTTCGGTAAATTAGGCAGAGTCTTCTTTTGCTGAGGCGAATCTATCTTTCGTTTCTGGGTCAACGTCACTGAAGAAGAGAAGGAAGTCATCGCGGAAGTGTCCCCCGTGATTACCGGCGTCTCCGATGGCGCGCTCCTTCCTAGTGGGGGCCCTCTACGAGGGCTTACCCGCCTTAGGTGATTGTTCACACCTCAGGTCACACCTCCCAAGATCTGACGGAGGGACCAATCGGCATGTTCGGAAGGTACCAGCTCGGGTAATCACCCCTCTCTGGGCCTGGTCTTTACCAGGGGGTACGTACGTGCCCTACTTGTCTACCCGGGGCGGGGAATTACGCGTTACCCCGTCACCTGCTACGCATAATGCGTGGGTTGGCCTTCAGACACGCACAGGGAGGAAAGAAGAAGAATAGAGAAAGTGAAGAGGAAGAAGGAAAGAAGTGTCTCGAACGCCGAGGCGGAGACTAATGAGGAGAAGAAGACTAGGAGAGTACAAGGAGATAAAGACAGAAACAAAGGGTAAGAAAGGAAGGAACCAAGGAATAAGAGAAACGACGACAAGAAACCACCTTAACTCATGAAATACGCCCGTCTCTGGGTGAAGGCATAAACTGGGAGGGAAAGTGAAGCAGCCTGGGGCAGAAGAAAGGCTGGTTTGGCTTGGGGCCCTGTCCGCGCCACACACGTACCCACAAAAGAGCTGTGGGTCCCATGGGGGGGGGGGGGGGGTGAATAAACTTATACTAAGCTTATATTTGATTAACGATGGAAATTCTCCTCAGAGATAATTTACTTTTCAAAAGAGATAGACTGGCTGGCCAGTACTTATATTTGTCCTGTACCGCCGTTAGACACAAATGAAGAAAAAAACAAAGACGAAAAAAGGACAAGCTTTCGGAACACAGTTCCTACCTCAGGAGGGAGGGGGGGGGGGGGGAACCAAATAAATAAAATAAAAAAAGATGGGGGACTAAAGGGGAAGGTAATTTATGACCTAGGTCATGAGGATGGTATTTAAAAACTGTGAATGTCAGAGATACAATAACTTTCGTCCCCATCCTTTTTCTTCCCTTCTCTCCCACCTGAAGAAGGACCTATGTTACGAAAGCTTGTCCTTTTTTACATTTACATGGGATACTCTGCAAATCACATTTAAGTGCCTGGCAGAGGGTTCATCGAAACCCCATTATACTATTCATCTCCCATTCCATTCTTGAATAGCGCGTGGGAAGAAAGAACACCTGAATATCTCTGTTCGAGCTCTTATTTCTCGTATTTTATTCTCATCATCATTTCTACCTATGTAAGTGAGAGTCAACAATATATTTTCGCATTCAAAGGAGAATGTTGGTGATTGGAGTTTCGTAGGTAGCGATAAGCGTCATCGTTTTAATGATTCCCATCCCAGATCCTGTATTATTTCCATTATGCTGTCTCCCCTGTAACGTGAAAATATGAAACGAGCTGCCCTTCTTTGGACTCTTTCGATGTCCTACGTCAAACCCACCTAAGTATCCCACACTGGGATGCAATACTCCAAAAATGGATGGACAAGCGTAGTGTATGCAGTTTCTTTAGTAGTTCTGTTGCATCTTTCAAGGGGTCTGCCAATAAAACACAGTCTCTGGTTCGCCTTTCTCACAACCTTATCTAGGTGTTCTTTCCAGTTTAAGTCTGAAGTAATAGTAATTCTTAGGTATTTTGTGGAGTTTACAGCCTTCACTTTTGATTCATTTATCTTGTAAACAAAGTTTAACGAATTTCTTTTCATGTGGATGACTTCATACTTCTCATTATTTAGAGTCAACTGCCAATTTTTACACCATAGTGATATCTTATTCAGATTGCTCTGCAGTTGGTTTTGATCTTCAGATGATTTTAATAGATGGTAAATGAAAGTGTCATCTGCAAACAACCTAAGAGAGCTACATAGATTTTCCCCCAAATTGTTTATGTAAATAAGGAACAGCAGAGGACCAATAACACTAACCTGTGGAACACCCTATATCACCTCTGTTTTAGTCGATGCCTTAGCAACAATTCATCGATTACTATTACATGTGTCTTCTCTGACAGGAAATCCCCTATCCAATCGCAAATTTGTGGTGATATACCATAGCCATGCAATTTGATTAAAAGCCTTCTGGAAATCAAGAAATACGGAATCTATTTGCGAACTCTTGTCAATAGCAACCATCACTTCGTGGAAATAAAGAGCTAGTTGTGTTTCGCATGAACATTATTTTCTAAATCTGTGTTGACCTTGGGTCAATAGATCATTCTGTTCAAGATAATTCATAATATTTGAATACAGGATATGTTCCAAAACCCTGCTGCAAATTGACGTCAATGAAATAGGCCTCTAGTTTAGTGGGTTACTCCTACTGCCTTTCTTGAATATAGGTGTGAACTGTGCAACTTTCCAATCTTTTGGTACAGATCCTTCTTTGAGAGAGCAGTTGTATATGGCTGTTAAGTAAGGAGCTATCGCTTCAGCATTATCAAACAGAAATCTAATGGGTATACAGTCCAGACCAGAAGACTTCCGTCCATCCTGTTTTCTTTGTGTCACTATCATCTATACAGCACAAAGGTAAGTACTGGCCAGCCAATCTATCTCTTTTCAAAAATAATTTATTCTAAGCTTACACATTCGAAGAAAGACGTGACATTACTGTGAGAGAGAACTTTTGTTAAGCATTTTAATTAGAGCAAATAGGAAACTGGAAAAGCATAGGAGTGTGTGGTGGTTGCACATATAATCAATATCAATTGTGGACTTGTCCATGCATTAGTGTAGAAGTGTATCTCTTTGATCCGAGTAGCTAGCTGTTTTATTTATCCGCCAGTTTACCTAGTTGTGCTCTTGAAGTGGTGTTGGATTTTTATGATTAATAAAGGTATTTTAGAGGTAACTTTGGCGTGACGTCACGAGTGCTGGAGTGCTGTGCACATCACTCTCGATTTTTTATATAATTTTAGGATTAATATAATTATTTTTAACTGTTATTTCGTGATAATATTCAATCTAGAGGTGTTCTAGTAAAGGATCGTCAGTTATTTTAGCGTTTGTTGTGCCGTAATTGCTTTAAGTGGTGTTATTTGTGTTCGCGTGTGCGCTGGCATCGGCGTCTTACTGCTTTGTTTACATCTGGTGGCGAGTGGTTGCAGCCGTAGCGGTCTCCGAAAGCTAAGTTCCAATAAGTGTTTGTGTATTGTAGTTAAATTATTAAAGTTGTAGATTTCAGGAGGTGTTATCACGCTAGTTGCTTATTAACTTCAGTACTTTTCAACAGGTGACTTGCTGTTTTTAACGTAGTTGAGGTTGGGAAACTTTAAGTCACGGTATTTGATCACTCTTGTACTCTCACAGTGTTTAGTTATTTTATTAGTGACGCTTGAAATTGAACTTGTTTATACAAGCAACAGTGTAAAGTTTCTGTGGTAGTGTTATTTGCTCTTTTCTGATACTATTAGTTGTTGTTGTTACTTGATTTGTAGAGACTGAGGTTTGTTGATTGCTGCTGTTAAGAGGTACTTCCTAGTTATTTTGTAGAAACTTAACTTCATAACGTAGACGTCTAGTTTTTCTTAACAAATTATTGTGAAATTTTCCCATGAGTGAAAAGTGTGGGCTCTGTCGTAGGGTCGTGCGTAGTGGGCTGCAGTGAGGGATTTGTATTAAGTATTTTCATGGGGGGGGGGGGGGGGAGTGCAGTGGGGAAGACAGTGGGCATTGTGGTGAGGTTCTCTCCTGGAACTGTAGGATTTGCAGCGGGAGTAAGTTGATAGAGGAGCAGGAGTGTTTGATCTGCGCCCTTCAGGTGCAGTTGAAAAACGCTGAAGAGGAACTAGGTAGGTTGAGGAGGGGAAGGGGGGCTGGGGAATGGGAACTGGCAGTTGGCAAGAAGGTAGCTAGGAGAAGGTATTCAGATAGCTTTACATTGCAAGTTGCAAATAGGTTTGACCATCTGTCAGAGTTGAGTGGAGATGAGCCTCCTGTAGCTGTAGGTGTAGCAAGTACACAGCAGACCTCAGCTTTTGGTAAGCCGAAATCTGTAGAGAGGTCTCTTAGGAAGAAGAAGGTTCTGCTGCTAGGTAGTTCTCATGGCAGAGGTGTTGGCCAACAGTTGCAGAAAGTACTTGGGAGTGAGTACCAGGTCACCAGCGTAGTGAAGCCTAGTGCAGGGTTAGCTCAGGTCACTTGTAACATAGGGGACTTATGTAGGAATTTTTCAAAAGAGGATCAGGTAGTTACAGTGGGTGGGGCCGGGAATAGTCTTGATAGGGACGGGAAATATGATATAGGTGGTGATCTGGAAAGGATAGCAACTGAAACTGGTGGCACGAATGTGCATTTCGTGCAGCTGTTTCAGCGTCATGATAGGCCTTGTCTTAATACGGCTGTCAGCCGTGTTAACATGGGGCTTGAGAAGGCGCTGATGACGGAGGGCATGGATCACATTGCAGTGGTGCCAGTTGAAACTATCCAAAGGTCGGATTTTACTAGGCACGGTCTGCACCTCAATAGGTATGGGAAGGGGAGGTTGGCAAAGCTCATAGGTGACAGTGTAGTAGGGGGTGGGGGTTTCACTCATGGAAAAATTCCTGTAGTAGTTGGTGTTAGGGCTGCACCTTTTTTTAGACTGAAGACAGCTGATAGATATTCCTGCTTAAAGGAGGTCCCTCTAAGAAATGAACCACCTTTGACAAAGTCTAAGAATATAAGTAATAAGGAAATTACTGTTTTTCATCAAAATATACAGGGTATCAGAGATAAAGTTAATGAAATGCTTATTGATACTGATTCCGACATTATTGGAATTTTAGAGCACTTTTTAAGTGATGTGACAATTAAGAGACTTCCTTTGCCAGGATACAGGTTAGCTGCCTTCTACTCTAGGAGTTCCTTGCAGTGTGGGGGAGTGGCCATGTATGTAAAAAACTATTTTTCATCGGAGTCAATCAATTTTTCTAAACACTTCACAGAACAGATATTTGAATGTTGTGCAGGAGTTGTTAATGTTAATGGAACTAAACTAGTAATAGTTGTTATTTATAGATCCCCTGACTCAGATTTTAAAATGTTTCTGCCCAAGCTGGAATTGGTTCTGGGTTCACTGTATAGTAAGTATAAAAATTTAATTATGTGTGGAGATTTCAAAATTAATTGTGTAGATGATAGCTCAAGGACAAGTCAGCTGTTAGATCTATTTAATTCCTATAACATGATGCAAACAGTATTTTTTCCAACGAGAGTGCAAGGAAATAGCAGTTCTACCATTGACAATATTTTTGTTCATTCTTCATTATTAGAGGGGCACTCTGTCAGCAGAACAGTAAATGGCCTATCAGACCACGATGCCCAACTTTTAATTCTAAAAAGTATTTGTTCTCAAACAAATGTTAAACATAAATATCAACTACTCAGAAAAGTTAATCGAGTTGCAATTGAGGCCTTTTTAAGCCTAATGAAGGAACAAGAATGGCATGATGTTTATAGTGCTGATAATTCAGATGATAAATATAATGCTTTTATGAACACATTTATTATGCTGTTTGAAAGTTGCTTTCCGTTATAACGCTCAAAACAGGGTACTTTCAGTAACAGACAGCCACGGTAGCTGACAAAGGGGATAAGAGTATCATGTAGAACTAAGCGGGAGTTGTATCAAAATGTTAGAAGCAGTCCGAATGAAGATGCAGTAGCTCATTACAAACAGGACTGTAAGGTTCTGAAAAATGTCATTAAGAATGCAAAAAGTATGTGGTACGCAAAAAGAATAGCAAACTCTCGGGATAAAATTAAAACTATCTGGTCTGTCGTGAAGGAAGTGTCTGGTCAGCAGCAGCAGGTAGAAGATATAACGTCAGTGCGTAGTAGGAATGTTTCTGTTACTGACAAGTTAGATATATGTGCAATATTCAATAATCACTTTCTGAATATAGTAGAGGAACTAAACAAAACTCTAGTTTCTACAGGTAATCAAATAATGTTTTTAGAAAATGCATTTCCGAGGCTGTTACCTGAAATGACACTTCATGATACTTCCATAGGTGAGATTGAGTCAACAATTAAATCACTAAAGACTAAGGACTCTTTTGGATATGATGGGGTATCTAGCAGAATTCTAAAGTACTGTTCTCCATATGTTAGCCCAGTACTAAGCCGTATTTGTAATGTTTCCTTTCAGAATGGTCAGTTTCCTAACAGATTAAAGTACTCAGTAGTGAAACCGCTTTATAAAAAAGGAGAAAGGGATAATGTAGACAACTATAGACCTATTTCTATGCCATCGGTTTTTTCCAAAGTTATTGAAAAGGCTGTATATTCAAGATTAATTGATCATTTCAGTTCACATAATTTCCTGTCAAACGTACAGTTTGGTTTTAGAAGTGGTTTAACAACTGAAAACGCTATATTTTCGTTTCTCTGTGAGGCACTTGATGGGTTAAATAAGAGGCTACGGACATTAGGTGTCTTCTTTGATTTAACAAAAGCGTTTGATTGTGTTGATCACAAAATATTGTTGCAGAAGTTGGAACATTATGGAATACGGGGAGTAGCCCACAACTGGTTCACCTCTTACTTTAATAATAGACAACATAAGTTAATTCTCCGCAGTGTAGAAAATGGCTATGACGTGCAATCCCAATGGGGCACAATTAAGTGCCCCAGGGGTCTGTTTTGGGGTCATTGCTGTTTCATATATATATATATATATAAAATTATAAAAATAAAAATAGAAAACAGATGACTTACCAAAAGGACTGGCTCGTCGATAGAAACAAATAAAATAAATAAAATCACACACAAACACACATGTGCTTCCACACATTGTAACCCTCGATGATCATACCAGAGGTGCTTCAGCAAGGCTGTGAGACAGTGCACCCAATCTTGCAAATACCAAAACACTTCTGACGATCGACAGAGTAAATGCGCACATTCGTCCAGAGCGTTACCAGCACCTACTTCATAAATTGAACGCTACAGTGTTGGCGATTGATGCTTGTTGTTGTTGTTGTTGTTGTTGGTATTTAAAGGGGACTCAACTGCTGGGTTATCAGTCCCCTGTTCCCAGCTAGGAGTGAACTGGTAAAAGTTTCCCTTTCGTCACATACTACTCTAAGTCCAGGATGCTCCAGGTACAGAGCGACAGTCAATCGTAAAATGATAACAGAACAATGGACAAGACAGGAGTGGACAAAATAGACAGAACACTAAAACAAGGCTGCAGAAGCGTGTGGCTGGCTGATCACAAAATAATACAGGATGAGCCAGCCACTCTGCACACTTTAAAATCCGTAGTTAAAAAACAAGTCAAAAACCATAAAATGACAGTGGCTTATTGTTCTGGAGGGGGTGAAGCCCGACAGGGCGGGCTTATAGGCCCCACCACTAAATAGACCCATAAAAGCCAGTTGCGCGAATAAAACCTAAAACACGATCGACCATTGCAGCATCGTCTCCTAACATAAAAGGAAGCGCATCTGGGAGATTAAAAGATTGTCGCAAAACAATTAATTGTGGACAGTCCACCAGGATGTGGACCACTGTCAAGGGGGCGCCACAGTCACACTGTGGTGCGTCCTCCCGCCGAAGAAGGTGGCCATGCGTCAGCCATGTGTGGCCGATTCGTAGGCGGCAGAGAACAACAGATTCCCTACGACACGACCGCAGTGAGGACTTCCATGTGGCCGTAGAGAGCTTCACTGCACGAAGCTTGTTGGGGTGAGCAGAGTTAGCCCACTCGTAGTCCCACAGGGTACGGATCTTCCGATGGAACTCCAGTCGGAGATCGCTCTCTGGAAGACCAATAGCCAATGGACTGGAGGAAGTAGCCTGCTTAGCCAGCTGATCCACACGTTCGTTTCCAGGAATGCCGATGTGGCCTGGGGTCCAAACAAAGACCACCGAGCGACCAGACCGAACAAGCCTGGAAAGAGACTCCTGTACGGATTGCACCAAAGGATGTTTTGGGAAGCATTTGCCGAGGGCTTGCAAACCACTAAGGGAGTCAGAACAGATGACCAGAGACTCCCCATGGCAACCTCTGAGATGTTCAAGTGCCCGATAGATGGCAACTAGTTCCGCTGTGAACACGCTACTTCCATTGGGCAGTGAATGCTGTTCAGTATGCTCACCATGGACGTATGCATAGCCAGTACGGCCGTCGACCACAGAACCATCCGTGTACACGACGTCCGCGCCACAGAACGACTCTAAAACCGCCTGAAACTGGCGACGGAGACTCAGTGGCGCTACAGAGGCTTTTGATACATGCGCCAAGTCCAGCCGAAGCTGTGGACGTGAAAGTGACCAGGGAGCGATGCGGTAAGGCCTGTGAAAAGCCGGAGGGATAGGAATGGACTCAAGAGACGACAGGACGGAACGAACACGCACCGCGATCGGAAGACCCGACCTCGGTCGTCGTTGTGGAGATGGAAGTGCAGCCGTTGGAAAAAGAAGCCTGCGATTCGGATGATGTGGCATCTCATGAACATGGGCAGCATAGGAGGCCAACAGCTGCTGCCGCCGAAATCGCAGGGGAAGGACTCCAGCTTCGGCTAGTAGGCTTTCCACTGGACTTGTCCGAAAGGCCCCTGTCGCTAAACGGACGCCACTGTGTAGTACTGGGTCCAAGGCCTGCAATGCAGATGGGGCTGCTGAACCATACACGAAGCTCCCGTAATCCAATCGTGACTGAATCAGCGCCCTGTAGAGTTGCAAAAGACTCGTACGGGCGGCTCCCCAACTAGTGTGGCTGAGGCAGCGGAGGATATTGAGGTACCTCACGCACTTCTGCTTGAGCTGGCGAAGATGAGGCACCCAAGTGAGCCGGTTGTCGAAGAGCATGCCAAGAAATCGGTGAGTCTCTTCGACACGAAGAAGTTCATCATATAAATATAGCTCTGGGTCCAAATGGACAGCTCGACGACGGCAGAAGTGCATAACCCGGGTTTTCGATGGAGAAAACTGGAACCCATGGGTTGAGGCCCACGACTGCGCCTTTTGAATGGCTCCCTGTAGACGCCTTTCAGCTACCCCAACGCTAGCTGAGCTGAAGTATAGGCAGAAGTCATCGGCAAACAAAGAAGAAGAAACCGAAGACCCCACTGCCTCAGCAAGTCCATTGATGGCAATTAAAAATAGGGGTACACTAAGTACAGAGCCCTGTGGGACACCGTTCTCCTGGACGTGAGAGGAGCTGAGGGAAGTACCAACCCGTACCCGAAAAGATCGGAGGGAAAGGAAGTTCTGAATAAAAAGTGGGAGCGGACCTCGCAATCCCCAACCGTGCAGTGTAGCCAGAACGTGGTGGCGCCAAGTGGTATCGTAGGCCTTTCTGAGGTCGAAAAAGACGGCAACAAGGTGCTCACGCCTGCTAAATGCCGTACGAATGGCGGACTCCAGAGCCACTAGATTGTCAACAGTGGAGCGGCCTTGGCGGAAACCCCCTTGATGTGGGGACAACAGACCCCGATGTTCTAGGATCCACATAAGCCGCCGGCTCACCATACGTTCGAATAGCTTGCACAGAACATTGGTGAGGCTGATTGGGCGGTAACTATCAGCCACCTGTGGGTCAGCACCAGGTTTCATCACGGGGACGACGATGCTTTCCCGCCATTGTGACGGGAAAGCCCCCTCCACCCATAAACGGTTAAACAGGGCGAGAAGCTGGTGTTGAAACTCCACGGAAAGGTGCCGGATGAACTGGCTGTGGATTCTGTCCGGTCCTGGAGAGGTATCGGGGCATGCGGCAAGGGCAGTTTCGAATTCCCATTTACTGAAAGCAGAGTTGTACACTTCGGCGCGACGTGTGTGAAAGGACAGCCGTCTCTGTTCAACACGCTCCTTCAGCGCACGGAAGTGGATGTCAGCTTAGAGATAAGTGTCATTCCATAAGACAAAGAGGAACATTACAGATCCGCAGATCCACTAGCAGTGCCAATGTTGGCATCTGCATATAATTTGCATATTGCAAATGCTAACTTTTCCAAAAAAGAAAAAAAAAAAAAAAGGGACAGACATTATAACTGACAATTGAAGACAAATATCCTCCTACATGGACCATTGTAGCTGCTCATGTTTCAGGCCCGATATTGGGAGTGGCTTTTCTTATACATTTTTCATTGGTCCCCGACTTCGTACCTCTGACTGTGATGGGCTGTGTACTGCGCGACTCCAATATCTGCCGTGTGAAGATTTCCACGTCACTCACGCCTACCACAACACGTGTTTGTATTCTGCCACTGCTGTAGCCTGAAAGCAGAGAGTATGCATGTGGGCTACACAAGTAGACGTCGTCGCCACTGCTGCAAGACAGTTCTGAGCTTGCTTCATTACAGACAGATTGTATCGTGTGTTAACACTGAGCCCAGTGAGATTGGTATCTCATTTGCCGAAGAGGCAGAGACTGTAGCTCTGCTACCAAAAGAGAACACAAATTTACAGCTGAGATTGGCAACACAGCAACTGCAGTTTGAGAAGAACCTTGTAGAGTTTCTCCACAACCACTTCCCCTGGCCAGCAACATATAATGACCAGTCAGCTGCTTCGGTGAGTGTTTCCATTTACAACAGCTCCTGCTGTGGCTAATGGCAAAGTGGGACATAATACTACATACTGCTTGGGCATCGCCACTACATGTGGTGAAGAAGAAAAACAGATTGTGGCCCATTTGTGGGGTTTACATGGGCCTCAATGATCACACCACCCCTGACAGTTCCCCAGTTTCCCGTGTCTGACGTCAATAATAATTTGAATGTTGCTCTCTGCCGAATAGTAACTGCACTCGTATTCCCGAATAGTAACTGCACTCGTATTCCCGAATAGTAACTGCACTCGTATTCCCGAATAGTAACTGACGGCCGTCCAGACATATGTGGGCCTTGATATAGCCGCTTGTAGAGGGTGCACATCCACGGTTACTCCCTCCAGGACGTGCAGTGTATGCTTGTCTTGGGCTTTCGGTCGATCGGTGCCTTCTCTATGATCGTTCTCTTATGTATGGTGTGTGGCATTGACTTTACGCCACAACATATTGTCTCACAACATGTCATTTCTCCAAATTGTGTTAAGGTGGCAGATATTGAGCATACCTCATGCCCTGTGAACTTTAAAGGCCTCAGGTGATTTCTTGGAGCAATCAATTACTATCATTGGCGACTACAACATTTATCTGAGACGCAAGGTCCTATTACCGAGCTGCTTAAGCGCAAGGACACATCAGTCAGCAAAAAGGCCACTAAGGCATGTGAGGCTTTAAAGATCAGGATCAGCTCATGCACGCTGCCTGCTCACCCTGCTCTTGGGGCTACCGTGGCCTCGATGGTAGATGCCAGTCGGACTGGCATGGGTGCTGTGTTACAGCAAATGGTTTCATCTTCACGGCATATTTTTCTAGGAACCTATCTGATAAAGATAGGTTGGAGTGCTTCAGACAGGGAACTCTTGGCCATTTACTTTGCCATCTAGCATTTTCAACCCTGGATGGATAGCCAAGTGTTCATGATTTACACAGCCCACAAACCACTGGTTACTATTTTAAAGCATATCACTGAACTCTCCCCATCAAGTTCATCAAGGTGATTTCATTGCTCAGTTCTCTACAGATATCCACCACATTCCAAGACAGCAGAATGTGGTAGATGACAGTGTGTCATAACTGTGCATCCGTATCTGCTGTCAATTGGGCAGCTGTGTCTGCTAAGAGAGGTTGGCCCTTTTCTCATGAAATATCTTGCAATCCTTTAATTTCACTGGTTTGCATCTATCACAAGTGCCAATACAAGGGTCTACACTCCGCATCAGTACATTGCCCACCGCAATCAATACGACCCCAACATCGTTATAAAGCTTTACAATAAGAAAACAAGTCATGATCTACTAACAACATGTACAGGAATCACATTACAAAGAGAAACACCTCAAAGAAAAAAATTGATGTTTATCAGTACAACATACCTAGGAAAAATCACAAATGAAATGGAAAAAATTTTTAGAAATACTAACATCACTTTTTCGTACCAAAACAGACACACCATAAAAAGCAAAATCGTCACACACGTGATAAAATCTTCTAAAGTTCTAAATACTGGTATACACAAAATCTCTTGCAACTCATGTAATAAATACTATATAGGCCAAACTGGACGTAATTTCACCATCCGTTATAAAGAACACACTAGGGAGAGTGAAAAAAACCCATCTACATTTTACCAGCACCTGCAGTCCGAAAATCACTAAGTAGGCACTATAGAAAATTCACTCAAAATTTTACATGTAATACAAAAGGGATATGAAATGAACATTCTAGAAGAAATTGAAGTATGTATCCACGCAACTAGCGACCCCAAGCAATTTATTAAACGATCAAACCGATTTTAAACACAAAAATTACATCGATAACTTTATTGATCAATTAATGCTGGATAAAGGGTAACAGAGCTTACATAAATCAGAGATCGTATTATAATCTTAAAATCAACCAAAGACGAGATAAAGATAACCATCTCAAATATAAATCTATAATGTATAATGTACTCCAAAATTTCTAATAAAATTTTTAAACCATAATTGCTAATAACAACATAGACAACAGAAATAATAAAGTAAATAATGCCATATCTAATAACTTATAAGTTTCTCTCTGAAAGAAAAATTATAAATGTTTGTAAATGTATAGTATTCTGAGGTATTGACAGATGCTGTAACTGACTACGATTCAGATATAAATTGTCACCTTATAGTCAGTTGAAGCATTTACAACCTCTAAATACGGTACGTACTGCACACTTTCCAAGTGAAATTTGTAAAATGTTATTTGCGAAAATTTATTGACGTTGCATTTGGATACCTACTTATATAAGCAAATGTTTTTGCAGAAACACCTGATGATGGCATAAAAGCCGAAAGATATCTTGTGTGAGAAATAAATATATAATTAATTACAGTGTTTGGACAGTCCTTCCACATTATGTCAATATACGACATTTCTAACACTGTGGGCCCGAGATATAACAAGTGATGCACAGGGGTGTGGCGGTTGTATGGGCGGCTAACAGGTTATGGGGTGAAGAAAATCTGAAAAAGTTTTGCAAACCGTGTGAGGATGAAAGGAAAGTGTACTATAAGGATTCGTTCTGTTGGTAGAATAAGGTTGAAGGGTAAAAATAATCTGACGAATGAATAGAAGTGAAAACATGTAGAAAAAAGATCGGAAATGTCGGAAAAACAGGCGGAAATATCAAAAAACGGGAATGGAAATAATCGCCAAGTTGCTACGAAATGCGGTAAATTGTTATGAAGAGCCAATTAAAGGTTATAGTAAATGAAGTTCCGAGATTATGTTAACGCAGTAAAATGAGAAATGTAGATGAAATGGGGATATTATCGAGATGCAGTTTTGAAGGCGGTATATGCGAGAATATGAATAAAAAATAATAATAAAGACGTTGGTCGTTTTGTTTGGATAGGCTCGCAAGTTGCTCCAGTCCCGAATCCCTGAACCTGTACACCAATAACCTAATAACAGCATTCACATCCCGCAGCTATCCTCCTGATCTGGTCATAAGCAAATTACCGGGGCCACCTCCTCATCCCCCCAAATCCAGAACCTTCCACCGAAGAACCCCAGAAGTGCCCCTTTTGTCACCGGATACTTTCTGGGACTGGAGCGGACTCTGAATGTGGCTCTCCAGCAGGGATACGACTTCCTTCAATCCTGCCCCGAAATGAGATCTGTCCTTCATGACATCCTTCATAATCCACCGAGTGCCATTCCGCCACCCATGTAACCTCCGTAACCTCCTAGTCCACCCCTATGAAATCCCCAAACCACCTTCCCTACCCTCTGGCTCCTACCCATGTAACCGCCCCCGTTGTAAAACCTGCCCTATGCACCCTTCCACCACCACTTACTCCAGTCCAGTAACCCGGAAGGTGTACACGATCAAGGGCAGAGCCACTTGCGATAGCACCCATGTGATTTACCAACTGACATGCCTGCACTGTGAAGCGTTCTATGTGGGAATGACCAGCAACAAACTGTCCATTCGCATGAACGGTCACAGGCAGACAGTGTTTGTTGGTAATGAGGATCACCCTGTGGCTAAACATGCCTTGGTGCACGGCCAGCATATCTTGGCACAGTATTACACCGTCCGGGTTATCTGGATACTTCCCACCGCACCCCAATCTTTCAGAACTCCGGAGATGGGAACTTGCCCTTCAGCATATTATCTCTTCCCATTGCCCACCTGGTCTCAACCTCCGCTAAATTCGAATTCCCACCCACCATCTTAACATCTTTGCCTTGGTTCTCTGGACAGAGCCTCTGCCTCAAGGGGCATCTCTGTCTAACTTCTAACTTCTTTGATTTCTACAGTTCTACAGTATGTCTGCCTAAGTGTACTTGCGTCTGTGTAAATGTGTGGGTGTGTGTGTATTTGTTTACCCTCCTTTTTCCCCCCCAAGGTAAGTCTTTCCTGTCCCAGGAATGGAATGACTCCTTATCCACTCCCTTAAAACCCTCATCATTTCCTTTTCCCTCTCCTTCCCTTCTGCCTGACGAAGCAGCTAGGCTGCGAAAGCTTGTATGTGTGTTTGTGTGTTATTTTATTCGTTTCTATCGACGAGCCAGTCCTTTTGGTAAGTCATCTCTTTTCTATTTTTATTTATTTATTTATTTATTTATTTTTCTCTCCATTGAGAGTGACAATGTATGTTCTACCTACTAAGAACTCTGTAATGAAATCATGCAGGTGGTCTGATATTCCATATAGTCTCATTTTGTTCATGAGGTGACTGTGTGGAACCAGTTTGAATGTCACCCAGAGTGTCAATAAACATGGCATCTATCTGGGAGCTTTTATCGCCTGCTTTCTGGGTGTAATGGACAAATAGAATGACCTGGGTTTAGCACAATCATAATTTTGAAGAACTACATTGATTCTTAAGAAGGAATTTCATAATACGATAGTATAAAATAGTATGCAGAATTCAACAACAGACAGACATCAGGTATATATGCCTATAGTTTTGCATATCTGCTTGAACCGAGGACACGCTTTGATCTGAGATTTCTACAATAATTAAGAATGCTTCACTCAACTAAAGAAGTATAGTGCACTGCTACTAGAAGGGCAAGCAGCTCTCTTCCTTGCCCTGTCTAAAATCAAACTGGTAACCTGCTGGATCCAGTGATGCTTCCTCCTCTTCTTTTACGTATGAGCCACTATGGGCTACGATTATTTCAACTGTTTCTCATTTCTTTTCTTCCATACTGCTCTCATCATTTCCCCTCTTCTTTCTTCGGTCCACTTGGCTCCAGTTTTATTTTTCTTCGGTTTTTCCTGGACACATTTGGCATCTTAATTTCTTTCCGAGTGATAGTCTTTTCTCGATATCTTGTTTGCTAATTTGGAGCTCGTCCATGTCCCTTCCGACTTCTTTGCACCATGTATTGTCCATATAGGTGTGTGAAATTTTATTGTTAAATTTTGATGAGATGTTAAACATTTATAATGCTTCCTATAATTCATAATGTATATACTATATATTTACTATAATCCATAAATCAATGTAACATTTTAGGTTAAAGACTGACGAGTCCCCAATGTTCTCAAACTATTGTACAAAAACATGTTATGTGACAAAGTATCTTATCATTTTTTACATTACTGAAGTAACAAACAGTCTTTTTGTCAGTCTGTTCGGATCCATCCCTTATATGTGAGTGTAGAAAGCTATTCTTCCTTTCCTAATTACATCAGTGAGTTTTTCAATATGCATATAGATTTCACTATTATGGCACATTATGTACTGTCTGCTCTTAAACTGGCCCCAAGGTTTTCCTGAATATTTTTATCAGTAATTTGCAATGATTCTGACATTGCCTTTTTGTTTGAACATCCCGTTCTGGGCAAATTACTGTAGAGTAGTGAGCCAGTTTACCGCTGATCGATATCAGCTTCTTATTATATATGTCCTTAGTGAGGTAGTCTGCTGTTTTCATCTTACTAACTCTTGCGGCTTCTTTTCTGAAATATCTTGTTCAATTACTTCTCCTAAATATCTAAACTTATTTCTTCTTTTAATTTTTTTTAATTTAATATGGAATAAAAACAATTATGTTTTGAGCTGTGTTAATGTTTGTCATAAATTTGGTTTTCTCAAAGGAGATTTGTTAACCTGCTTTTTCAGCTTCTTCTTTGAGCAAATCAATTTGTCACATGGCTGTTTCTACTGAATGTGAAAAAATAGCTAAGTCATCTGCAAATGCTAAACAGTCTATCTGTAGGTGGTCCCTTTCTCCCTATTGCTTTCATATTCCTGCTTCAATGTCATTATGGTCATGGTGTGTGTGGTATATGTTTATCATCTGTATACTGTTTTAACATTAGGACCAAACTTAACAGATTTGTTTCTAGTGACTGGTGGGTCGACTTTAGTCAATGCTAATGTTAATATGGCAAATAGATTTATGGTATTTAATCCTAATGAAGATTTACATCCCATAATATTCATTACATCTTTTGCAAGTTCTGTACCAACTAGATGGCATAACACCAGAAAAACACAGTTCATAATCTGTCACTCGAAAGGTGAAGCTGCCGAAGCTGCATGAAGATTTTAAAAGCTGGAAAGACTTTGTCCAGCAATTTAAAGAGGAACAGCAGCATATAGCTTTGGGAGTTTTAAACACATGACCACATTTTAAATGTTTGGGAGGATATCGAAAATACTTTGAGTGGTATCTAAATAAATTAAAACTGCTAGATGAACTTGTCAATGATAACCATTTAATCATAGTTATAATTAGTAGGCTCCCATATGTAATTAAAGAAAAATTATGTAATTTTAAAGAAATAGTCCAATATAAGGGAACTGTTAAGGTTTTTAGAGCAGCATGACATCATTAAACAACAATAAGAAATCATTATAGGCTCCGTAGGGATAATAACCGACCATATAATAATAATAGTAATGATAACAAATCAGAATAACAATTATTATAGAAACAGTAGTAGTAGTAGTAGTAGTAGTAGTAGTAACAAATTTTACCAGGTAAAATGTTCATTCCAAGAAAGGAATAATAAAGACAATGGTAATAATAAACCAAAAATGGGTAAGGTTCATCTTAATGAGAATAATAATTATGCCAGTATCAAATTAAATTGTCAGGTACAGGTAGATATAATAATTGAAAATTCATAAAACTGAATGTGTCCCCGAGTATGGGTTTAAATAAGAGAGAGAGCAGCTTGTGATAGATCTATGACCCAAATGTTTACTCAGTACTCGTACGAGAATAAAGAAAGTTAGCAGCAAGATTTATTAAATTAAAATAAGCCCGTAATTTAAAAAGTGAACCCTAAGCCTAGCATTGAAGGTAACATCCAAGGTATTGAATGGAATTATTTTAGATTTTAAAATCAAAGTAAGTATATTATCAAAAGAATTATTCCAACTTAAAAGAAAATCTTCAAATCTAGCTACATTGCCTGTTACTGGTGGGAAGATTGTACGTGTCACAGGAAAGAAAAGCCAGAATATTACAGCAGAAGTATTTATCACCTTTATTATAAACCAAGAACATTTTCATATAGTTGTCTTGTGGGCAATTTAAGTACGTCTTTGATTGTTTAAGCATGATGTCAGTTTAGATTTGAAGAGATCTAGTGAGCTAGAATGTTAATGACTATATTCTGGAAGTGGACATTTTGAGAGATAAGGATAGTGAACAAAACTTTGATTCTCTATCAGTCAAGTTTACTACTGTTCATGATCCATTAGCTCTGTTATAAGAATATTTAGTTTATGTAAGGGTTTAACTTCAGTGGCAACTATTTATTCACAACCGATACAAAGGCATTACATGTTTGCACCTGTTACTGTCCAAAGTAGTCACCAGCATTGTGCAGAATCCATTGCCAGCATTGTGGAAGGTGTAGTATAACTATTAGCAGAGGTCGTTCTGTCGATGGTGCAAATGGAGCAGTCTGCTGCCTGTCGAATCTCCGGAACAGTACTGAAGCGAATGCCACAAAGTGGTTCCTTCATCTTCGGAATCGAAGTCAGAAGGCCTTAAGTTCAGGGAGTATGGTGGATGGTGCAGTACTTCCCAGTACCATCAACCAAACAGAGCAGCCACAGTTTGTGCTGTATGCACCCGTGCATTATCGTGGGTTGCGCAGAAAGTGTTGCTGCTCGTTTTGCAAAGCTGTTTGCAGATGATGGTCCAAAAACGAACAGTAGAACTGTGCACTGACAGTGTCTCGTAGAAGAATGTAATGCATTAAGGTAACACCATGACAGTCATACACGAGAATCACCAGACCATTACTTTAGACCACTCACTCCCAAGTGACTGTTTCCCTCGATTGTGCAGGTCCATTTGTTCAGTGGTAAGGTAGGTATGTCAACAACATATGCTATCAGCGACAATAGTAGATTCCATTGCATAGTGGCTCTACAACAGTGTTGCCACTATTTAAGTTCCAACTGTTGTAGCTGTGAATCAGGACTGTGAGAGTCATGTCACTCTTCATCACTGGCAGTTGCTGTGTGTTATATGTGGCATAAGATCTGTATGAAGTCTTAAAACAGAAAATGGTTAGAGAAAGGAATATCAGTAAACTGAAGCTAGTATTTTAATGCCTCAGAGAGCCATAGAAAGAAAAAGTGATGAGTTACTTGGAAGAGGGGCAGGGAGAAGTGTGGGCAACTCAGAATGAAATAATCTAAACTAAGAACAACAGCTTATTGACATTACTGCTGCCAATACAGCTGCCACCTCTGCTGCTGTGCACCACCTACACCATGAGAACACCCCAACACTAACTACAACAAGCATTTCTTAAACTCACCATCATTATTTCCGGGGCCTTAAGTTGTATGGGCCTCTTCTGCACTTGCCTATACCTGATTTAGAAAAACAAAATTATTTGTGTTACAATCAACTGATAAAATCATATTATGAGTAACAAAAATTTGTTTGTTTACTTATTTATTGTCAAATTTATTTTTCTACATATTCATTTCACCCAAGGAGTAATTGGAGTTACTATCTTTCTCAATTATTTATTTATTTTTCCATCCATAGACAATCAAGATTGTGTGAATGTTGTCAACATAGGTTTACATTGTAGACATAAAAGAATTCATAAATAATCAATACAGTTTCATAAATTCATAAATATTCAATGCAGTTTCATAAATTCATAAATATTCAATGCAGTTTCATAAATTCATAAATATTCAATGCAGTTGCATAAATTCATAAATATTCAATGCAGTTGCATAAATTCATAAATATTCAATGCAGTTGCATAAATTCATAAATATGCAGATATAATACAAAATAAGAAACACATACTTCTTTGTTAGTTTAAATGATTGTTTATAATATTTCAATATAGAACTGGAGATGCTGCTTTACCTCTGATAACAAAGTTGACCATCTCTATCTATACAAAAGCAAAGCGACACTTATTCACTCACTGAGTAAACACAAAATCCCGCAGCTTAAATTTGGCAGCAATGTAGTTTATAAGTAGAAGATGTCAGCTACGAAAGGATTTTGTGATAGGGCTGACAGTTCAGGAAATATGACATCATAAATAACGAAAACTCCGTCTTGCAGCACGTGATAGTGTGGCTTTTTCAGTCTCCTATTTGAGGAGGAGAGCACTTAGCAACTTGCAACAAACTTTAAACATAATCTCAAACCCTTGGAAAACTTTTTCTCACTGACAACCATAGCAAAATGGTGAAAGGAAAAATGTTGCTCGCTTACTACTTTTCCACTGTTCACGGAGTAGAACTACGGCATTCGATACAACGTTGCAATTTATAATTTTTACACTACACATTGTACCTGTAGAAAATGTTCAGACCATACATGCATATACAGCTGAATGTTCCTTCCAAATTGTCTCATAGTACGGCACATAGTTCATGAGATAAGCACATACACACTAACGTTAATGAAAAACCTCCTCATCATGCACCAAGTTTTAATTTATTACTTATTTACTAATTGTATTCAAAACAGATTTTACAGACATACAGCATTTATACAAATGAATATATACCTGAAGTAATTATACAACTGTGCAACATGTACAGAGGTTCCAACTTTTGAATATGACTAATAGTAATGTGACCTAATACGTATGAGCGGGGACGGGCAGGTAGGCTCCAAGAGTAATAATTGAATAAGGAATTGTCAAAATTATGAATGATGAGTACAGTAAGAATGTGTGTGTGTGTGTGTGTGTGTGTGTGTGTGTGTGTGTGTGTGTTTAGAAGGGGGGGGGGGAGCAAAACTTAACAAATCATTTTCTACCTCAGAACCAATCATATTAGATTTCATGATTTCCAGATTTATGTATATAAAAAATTTACTCATTAAAAATTTCACACAAACAAAAGATAATGTAAAATCATAATTTAAGTAAGAGTGAACATTTAAATTTGTTTGGCGAGTGTACAGGTTCAGAAAGTTTGGTCGAATTTTGATGTCTACATATACATACTTTCCTTCCACCTTGGTACTAGACCTAATGAAAAACATTTTCCCTATTATTTGAAACATTCATTGAAGTTTCAACACTGGGAGAGAGATAATGTTAAGTGACAGTGGAGCTCATTAATTGTACACACTTCGACACAAAAAAAATCGCTGTAGTAATAGATAAGATGCAATGGATTCAGTTTTCTAGTTCATAGATGTTACTGTCAATACTGGTGATTTCCACAAGATCATTTTTGTCAATGACATCATATGAACGACCTGGAAAGAAACAGAGTTTTGACGATGGAAAAGAACCGATTTATTATTTAAAACTGAAAATAAAAATCTGAATAACTTCAATCGTAAACATGTAATATTGAACAATTACGATTAAATCGTAATGGTTGGAACCTCTGCATATATCTCAATAAATATGAGACCACATATACTGTGATGCGTAAAACCTTTTTTCATCAGGCACCAAGTTTTATTACATTTATTATTTACTGCTAAGACAGTCCTGTATTCCAGTGAGCTTAAGGAAATCCCTGAAAGAAGACAGTGATGTTGAGTACTTTGTAGCAACTTTGGACTGTGAAACGCATAGGAAGAAGCAATAGACTTTTGTAGAGCTACAAGGAAAGGAAGACAATGAAACAGTGTACATCAGATGAATATCCATTATTTCCAAGAGATCTGGCTTTAGCTTTTAAAAGACTGCAGATTGCAGTGAGACTTGCATTTTCTACTATGATTAATAAATCACAGAGCAATCTACCCAATACTGTGGAGAGTATTTGAAATCTCCAAGTTTCTCACACAGAAAGCTATAAGTCACTTGCTCAGAGATGGGCTCACCACAGAAAATATTCATATTAGATCCTTAATAATAATTACCACCACAAACTAAAGAAGACAATGTTCTGTGATACATGAGCAACTGTGCTAGTATGAGAGGTAATGTCACATTGTGACATTGTCCACATAATTACTACTGCATACCATACTCAGATAAATGGTCTGACCAAACGTTTTAACAAGATATTAGAAGATATGCTGTCGATGTTGAGCAGATGGATTGGGATACAATACTGCCAGTTGTGACATTTCCTTATAATACTACAAGACAAGACATCGCAGGCTTCACACTGTTTTTCCTGCTCCATGGCCATGAAGCTGAAACCACAATGTATACACTGTTTCCGTTCCATCCGGATGCCACTCAGGATGACTATGTGAAACAGTTCATTACCAGGATCAAAGAAACAAGACAGCTGGCTCACATACGGACACTTAGTCATATGAAGGACCATCAGTGGTATAACTTCATGCACCGACCTGTTGTGTACAGCCCAGGAGATCTGGTGTGGATTTTTACCTCTGTACGGAAAGATGGACTATCAGAAAAGTTATTGGAGCAATACTTTGGTCCGTATCATGTCATACCCCGCCTGTCAGATGTCACATACGAACTTCAGAATTATGAGCCATTGTCGAAACAACAAAAACAAAAAGACATGGTTCACATCCTCTGCATGAAGCCTTACTACAATCCTGAAGAGCAGCTCGGCAAAAATGGCTTCTTGTTCAAGGACTAAGGACGGTAATGTAACTGATGAAGCCACGACAGGAATGTCTGCAGTCGATAATCGTGCAGAAGGGAAGGATTCTCCAGAACTGCCATACAGAGGACCAATGACAAGACCAAGATCCAGGACATTGCAGCTGGCACCAATGGGAACCTAAAAGAGGGTCGCTGTTTTTTCAAGGAGAGGGAGCAATGCTGCGAGACCTAATGTTAACTGACTGCCAGTGTAGCACAAGGGATATCGTCACCTACTGCACTGCGGTACTGAAGGTCGCAGGTTCAATCCCGTCCACTGGCAAAAATTCATTTCTTTGAAATTAACATTTTCTACACATTTCTTATGTTCACTTGTAATTTCTACTTTTTTCTTCTGTTAACTATTCTTCGAATTTCCGGTACATTCTGTCTGTGTATAAATAGCAGAACACACTGCCTCAGAAGCAGTCAGTGATGTGTGTACGTTTCAGTTTGCAATAAACCTGATTTCAGTATAAGTGCTGTGTTCAGTCGACAACCCTGCCTTCGAAATCAAGCCCGCTTCCATTTCAATGCGACAATCTAATGAGGACACACAGCAACTGTGAGGTGCCAGTAATATGTAGACAATTTAAAAAATAATTCTTTTCTCTATGGGCATATGGGTAATTTCAGTGTCATTTTGATTCACTAATTTTTTTATTAGATTTGTTACCACTTGTTTCTATGGGGGCATTTAATCTAAGGAAAAATCGTTCAATTACAACAGTTTCTTACTGAATTTTTCTTTGATTCTGCTATCCACTGTTCAGTGGACAGGCTGGCGATGGTAAGGGTGTGCTTTCTGGCATGTAGCTTTGGCAGTTGTATGTTGTGGGTCCATAAATTAGCGTGTTTGAGCATTTGCCTCAGTAGAATTTGTCTGTTGCAAAACTGCCGACTTGGCTGTGGAAGGAGATGACTTAGATATTTTGAAGTCTCACCTTGAAAATTCGCATTTTGTGGATCGTGCATATTCTAAGATTTTGTGTCACAAGTTTGACTTCGTAATTTGCACAAGTGAACACTTTCCCATAAGTACACTGTGATCGACTTGTCTGCTTGTGATATACATTTGTACAACTATCGTCTATCGAGCAATACCAAAACTAGAGAGACTGTTAGTTGAATACCGTTTCTGCTGAGAAAATGGTTGCATTTTATTTCATCTCTAATCTGCAGTCTTCACCTGCGACTGCAGACTCCTGTCTGCTCCAAATATTTAGTAATGTGTAGCCTGCGTAACTGCTAGGGCCAGTATATTATTGGTTTGAAGAAATTTTTCATACTGAATAGGTTCCCTTTTTCCTTGACTCAGCCAGTGATTTGTTGTTAATAATATATAGCCAACATAACTACATGTTAATTTTCAAATTTTTGTAATTGTTGCATACAGGATCTCCTTTTATTTCAAAGTTTGTGCAATGTTTCATTACATTTGTCATGTGACAGGCTGAATTGTTTATGGTAAATAAATTGCATCTGAAATAAGTATATCCTTTCAATTTAAATTACAGTCATTCTTACTTTTGGAGAGGCCATCACGTGGTAATGAACACAAGGGTGTATTGAGTAAATTAAGTCTTCATTGATGGTACCTCTCACTGTGATATTGGTTAGGAATTTATAAAACAAATGTGTTTTAACGTATCATACATCATAGAACAAGTGAGGTCAATAAACAATTTTCCATGTTTTTATAAACATGGTGGCAGCCCATAAGTAATTTTATATATGCGAGTTTTGTCGATTGCAGTATACAAATTACCTAATTGATATGGTATTCAGAATTAATTCTTCAATAGGCTATATATAAAAAATATAGATGCTTTAACTTACCAAAAGCTCAGGCTCATTGACAGATACATAAATAAAAACACACACAAACAAAAAAATTGAAGCTTTTGCAAATGTTTGTTGCTTCGTCATAAAGAGGAAGGAAGGAGGGAGAAAAGGGAAGGATGCAGATTTTAGGGGAGTGGATAAGGAGTCATTCCAACCCCGGGAGTGGAACCACTTACATGCAAACACACCAAGGCAGACATTTTCTGCCATGGTATGTTTGTGTGTATATGCATGTAGGTGTGTGTGTGTGTTTACCTTTCCCCTAAGGTAAGTCCTTCCAATACCGGTATTGGACTGGCTCCTCACCCACTCGCTTAAAACCCACATCCTTTCCTGTTCACTCTCCTTCCCTGTTCTATTTTTGAAGAAGCAACCTAGGCTTGTGAAAGCACGGCATTATGTGTGCGCGCGCGCGTTTATTTGTATGTCTATCTACATACCTGTGCTTTTGCACCTGGTAAGTAAACCATCTCAATTTTTTATATATACTTTTCCTACCAGGAATGTTTCCCACATATATTGCTTCTTCAGAAAAAGAGCAGGGAAGGAGCGGGAAAAGGAAAGGATGTGGGTTTTAAAGGACTGGGTAAGGAGTCAAGAGGAATGACTTACGTTGGGGGGGGGGGGGGGATGCGCGCGCGCGCAACCTAGGCTTGTGAAAGCACGGCATTATGTGTGCGCGCGCGCGCGTTTATTTGTATGTCTATCTACATACCTGTGCTTTTGCACATGGTAAGTAAACCATCTCAATTTTTTATATATACTTTTCCTACCAGGAATGTTTCCCACATATATTGCTTCTTCAGAAAAAGAGCAGGGAAGGAGCGGGAAAAGGAAAGGATGTGGGTTTTAAAGGACTGGGTAAGGAGTCAAGAGGAATGACTTACGTTGGGGGGGGGGGGGGGGATGCGCGCGCGCGCGCGCGCGCATCCCCCCCCCCCCCCCAACGTAAGTCATTCCTCTTGACTCCTTACCCAGTCCACATATATTGCTTCTTCAGAAAAAGAGCAGGGAAGGAGCGGGAAAAGGAAAGGATGTGGGTTTTAAAGGACTGGGTAAGGAGTCAAGAGGAATGACTTACGTTGGGGGGGGGGGGGGGATGCGCGCGCGCGCACACACACACACACACACACACACACACACACACACACACACACACTTCCCATTGCCCACATGGTCTCAACCTCCACTAAATTCAAATTCCTGCCCACCATCTTCAACATCTTTGCCTCAGTTCTGTGGACAGAGCCTCTGCCTCAAGTGGTATCTCTGTCCAACTTCTTTTGTTTCTACAAATGTCTTCCTTGGTGTGTTTGCGTGTAGCTGTGTGTATGTTTGTTTGCCTTTCCTTTTTTCCCCCCCTAAGGTAAGTCCTTCCACTCTCTGGATTGTAATGACTCCTTACCCACTCCCTTACAACCCTCATCCTTTCCGTTTTCCTCTCCTTCCCTGCTCTTTCTGAAGAAGCAACCTTAGGTTGTGAAAGCTCAGTTGTGTGTGTGTGTGTGTGTGTGTGTGTGTGTGTGTGTGTGTGTGTTTTTATTTGTGTATCAACGAACCAGTGCATTTTCACCTGGTAAGTCCAACTTTCTTTACTTTTTATAAATATGTGATATCTGCTATTAGAGAATTAATTCTGAATATAGTATCAAGTGGGGAATGGAATTAGCATACCGAGTACTGTCACAGTCAACGAAACTCGCACACATAGTCAAAAATTTTCCATCCACAGTAAGCAAACAGCTGACAAACTGACTGCGACAGACAGGCACATAGAGATGACTCTCTCAACTTTCAGCTCAACCACAGCCTTTATTAAAAATATGCACACATTCACTCCTACAGACACACAACTACCTTCTTTAGTTGCCACACTCCAGATTGAATGTGGCCAAAAGCTAAGTAGTCTGAGAGTAATTGTCCTTTATATGTGCTTGTCTGCAGCTCAGTGATAGTCTTTAAAGTGAGTTGGAAATTAATTGCATTATATTTATATAAATAATCATTTCTCGCATGCATTAAGTGTCATTACTTGAAAACATGGCAGAATTGGCTGAGTGTATGTTGATATGTTCATAATTATCAGGACAAGGTTTGTATAGAAGAAAATTTTGGAATATTTCCCAAAAATTTGAAAAATTAATTAAGAAAAACTAAAGATCCTTTTTACAATGGGATTTTCTATGAAGTCAAGACTGTGAATCACTATTCACATGCTGAATGTGCTCAATTCAATATCTGTCTTTTTAACAGTTTTCTGAGGAGGGGAGGGGACAATTGCAGAAAAAAGTTGGAAATTTATCAAACTGAAAAGAAAAAGATCTTTTGAACACAATCTTAACTAATTATAGGAATGACATATTTTGTCAGATCACCATATTTGCAACATACAGGTATTTTTTCATGGAGAACTTTCTAAGGTCATTAGCGCCCAGACAAGAACAGAGATTTGCTAGATCTCAAAAAATATGGTAAATGCCAATTAGAATAACAAAAAAGAAGGCTAAAAATGAAAGATAAAAACAATTAATAGGGTTAAATATCCTTTGATAAGTTGGCCAAGTTAATAAAACACAAAACTCTAGCAGCTGCTCGTGTGTCATCAGCTAAAATTTCCCCCAGAGTAGACAGAGGAGAGAACATGTTGCACCATCAGCAATTTACCGCAGGAGCACAGCAGTGCAAGAACAGCGTTTAGCAAATGACAGTGGCTGAAACGGTAGTGACCGATCCGTGACCTCCTCCCGGCGAGAGGGGCGTGAGGAGGTCCTCCAAGTGGTCGGGATCGGTTTTACAGTTCAATTTATTGTCGTGGAGTGAGAACCACGCACTGTGCCTGGACGACACAATACTCCGGCGAAGAGCCCGTTGAACATCGTCTGATGGGACGCAAAAAGTAGCCATGCGAGGCAAAAGAGCTGCTGCCTTGGCTGCTGTGTCGGCGGCCTCATTCCCGGGCACACCCACATGGCCAGGGACCCACAGGAAAGAAACGTGACAGCTGTCATCCGCCAGCAACTGGAGGGAGCGTTGGATCCGATACACGAGAGGATGGTTCGAGAAAGGGTCCTTAAGACTCTGCAGGGCACTAAGGGAGTCAGAACATATGGCATAGAAAGGTTGGTGGTGGCGGCAGGTGTACAAAATGGCCTGGTGGAGGGCAAAAAGCTCAGCTGTGAAATTCGAGCACCGGTCAGGAAGCTTGTATTGGAACCGGTTGTCCCCGATGACGAAGGCAGATCCGACACCAGCAGTGCTCTTGGAACCATCAGTGTAAATAAATATGGCATTATTAAACCGCAAACGGAGTTCGACAATCCTCGAGCGGTATACCAAATCCGGAGTGCTCTCCTTGGGGAGCGAACTAAGTTCAAGGTGAGTGTGAATCTGGGCCTGACTCGACAGTGGCAATGGGCTGTCGCTCAACCGAAAGGTGGAAGGAAGGGTAAAATCGAGCCGCTGAAGCAGGCGGTGAAACCGAACTCCAGGTGAAAGCAGGGCTATCGCAGACAACTGATATTGGCGATTGAGTTAGTCGTCAAAGAATAATCGGTAAGATGGATGGTTGGGCATCGAGCGCAGGTCGCATGCGTACTGACAAGAGTGTCACGGCAAGCGGTGAAGGGTAATACAGCAGTCTCGGCGTACAGACTTTCAACAGGGCTGGTATCAAATACACCGGTCGCCAGACATAATCCCCGATGGTGTATAGAGTTGAGACAGCGGAGAATGGATGGCCGTGCAGAAGAGTATACAAGGCTGCCGTAGTCAAGCTTTCACAATGGCCTTGTAAAGGTTAAGCAGGACGGTACGATCCGCTCCGCATGACGTGCCACTGAGGACACTAAGAACATTAAGGGATCGTGCACAACGGGCAGCCAGGTAGGACACGTGTGTGGACCAGTAAAGTTTCCGATCCAACAATAGCCCTAAGAATTCTGTTGTTTCCACAAATGGGAGAGCAACGGGGCCGAGACAGAGAGATGGTGGAAGAAATTCCTTTTACCTCCAAAAGTTTATACATACCGTTTTCTCAGTGGATAATCTGAAGCCGTTCGTGATGCTCCAGGAATATAGACGGTGAAGACAGCATTGAAGACAAAGCTCCAAGAGACACGTCCACTGGGCGCTGCAATAAATTGCGAAATCGTCTACAAAAAGGGATCCGGAAACGTCGGCTGAAAGGCAATCTACGATCGGAATGTTTGCAATGGAAAAGAGAGCCACACTCAACACGGAGCCCTGCGGTACCCCATTCTCCTGGCAAAAGGTATCTGACAAAACAGAGCCCACACGTACCCGGAACTTGCGATCTGCCAAAAACACTTGAAGAAAAAGAGGGAGGCAGCCCCCAAGTCCCCATGTGTGCAATGTGCGGAGAACGCCGCTCTCCAACAGGTATCGTATGCCTTCTCCAAGTCGAAGAAAGTTGTTCATAATGAAGGTCGACAACGTAACGATGTGATCAGCAGCAGAGCGGTGTCGATGAAAACCGCATTGGATATTGGTCAGGAGGCGGCGAGATTCGAGGAGCCAGACCAACCGAGCGTTAACCATGTGTTCCATCACCTTACAGACGCAGCTCGTCAGAGAAATGGGGCGATAACTGGAAGGAAGGTATTTGCCCTTCCCTGGTTTGGGGATGGGGACAACAATGGCTTAACGCCAACTTGTGGGAACATGACCTTCACTCCATATGCGATTGTAGGTACGAAGAAGAAAGCACTTGCCCACAGGAGAGAGGTTCTGCAGCATCTCAATATGAATGGAATCGGGCCCGGGAGCAGAAGACCGGGACAGGGCAAGAGCCCGGTCTAGCTCCTGAATGGTGAAGGCGACATTATAATTTTTACGATTAAAAGAGTGGAAAGAAGGGGGCCGTGCCTCCTCTACCTGTTTGCGAGGGAGAAAGGCAAGGTGATTATGGGCAGAGCTCAAAAACTCCTCAAAGGAACAGCCAAGTGCATTGGAAACATCAGCGGGGTCCACTAGGACTGCGTTCTCCACGGGCAGGCCAGAGATTGGGGATTGGACCTTGATGCCGGATAAACAGCGTAGGCCACCCCAAACAACCATGGGTGGAGTAAAACGGTTAAAAGAACTAGTAAAAGCAGACCAGCAAGCTTTTTTGCTCTCATTTATGATACGATGACATTGCGCTCTCATACGTTTATAATTTATGCAATTCTCCAAAGTTGGGTGGCGGCGGAAGGTGCGTAAAGCACGGCGCCGGGCTCTAAGCACGTCGCGGCAAGCTGCAGTCAACCAAGGGACGGGACACGACGTGGAGAAGATGATGTACGAGGTATGGAATGTTCGGCAGCGGTGAGAATAACCTCTTTCAGGTAGTCGACCCGTCACAGCTGGGAAAATTCTGATCGTGAAAAACAGCCATGGAAGAATAAAGCCCCCAGTCGGCTTTAGAAATGTCCCAACTGGTGGGACGAGGAGATGGGGAATGATGCAGGAAGTGGATGATACAAGGGAAATGGACCCTCGAGTACGTGTCAGAAAATGCATACCACTCAAACAGACCGGCAAGCTGAGGAGTGCATATTGCGAGGTCTATATGGGAATAAGTGTATGTTGTGTCTGTACGGAAGGTCGGTGCACCGGTGTTGAGGCAGACAAGATCGAGGTGTTGGAGAAGGGCCACCAAAAGGGAGCCTCTCGGACAAGGTGCCGGAGCGCCCCATAGGGCGTGGTGGGCATTAAAGTCGCCTACCAACACGAAAGGTGAAGGGAGCTGGTCAACGAGGTGTAGCACATCTGCCCTAGTAAGGGCGGATGGCGATGGCGAATAGATATTACAGAGGGAAAAGGAAAAGGTGGGTAGAGTGAAGCGGACCGCAACTGCCTGTAGGTTAGTATGCAAGGAAATGGGATGGTGATAGACATCGTCCGGAATGAGCATCAGAACCCCTCCATGGGATGGGGTACCTTCCACCGGTGGCAGGTTGAAACGCACAGAGGTGTAGTGGGTTAAGCCTGCACGATCACTTGGACGCAACTTAGTTTCCTGGAGGCAGACTAGAAGCGGGCGGTGCAATCGAAGGAGTAGTTTTAACTCCTCCCGATTGGAACGAATGCCGCGAATATTCCATTGAAGGAGCGCCATGATAAAAATGAGAGAAGAAATAAGGATAAAAACCAACTAGCAAGCGGGGTCAACTCGATGGCCGTTGAGGACCGGATTTTGAGGAAGCACTGCTATAGGTGTCTAGGGGGCAAAGGGTCGTGTGGTCCATAGGTTCGACCGACGCGCCTGCCACCTCCCTGAGTTGATCAGGAGGGGCAGTTTCCACCACCGGTAAAGGGCCGGGTGCCCGGCAGACGGAGCGACCCAGTGAAACAGAAGACGGCCGAGGCCGGCAACTGTTGGACGGCGTGACGGATGGGTCACGCCTCGGCGGGGAAGGAGAGGTACTCTTTTTCTTGTCAGCTCTTCTGGAAGAGTGACGGCGGGAAGAGGCAGTTGACGGTTGGGAAGCCTGAGAACGCAGAAAATCCTCACGGACGGGTTCCTTTTTCAAGGTCCGGGCATCTTGTTTAGGTGCCCGCGGTTTACTAGAGGTTGACGAAGACTGTACCTTAGAAGCAGCAGGGGGAAGCGGGGACGTGGAATGGGCAATCTTCGGGCTGGCGGATCGTACAACTGTGTCAGCGAAAGTGAAGTCAGAGGTCTGGGTACCTGAATCCTTAGTAGGTCGAGAGGAGTTTAGGACCTTACTGTATGTGTCCGCTGGGAGAACAGTGGGCTTTCGACTCGCCAACAAATTACGAGCAGGAGATCTTGATACCTTTTCTGTAACCCGAATTTGCTGGATTACCTTCTCATCCTTGTATACAGGGCAGTCGAGAGAGGAAGACGCATGGTCACCGCTGCAATTAAGGCAGTGAGGGACGGAGGTGGGCAATCCCCCTCATGGGCGTCCCTACCACAAGTGAAATTTTGCTGCATTAGGGCAAGATTGACACTGGCAACAGCGCGTTGGGTTTGGTATATAAGGGCGGACGGAGATAACTCCATACCTTGCTTTGACCTTCAACGGGAGTTCAACACTGTCGAACGTCAAAAACACAGTACGAGTTGGTGTCAGCTGGTTATCTACCTTTTTCCATCACCCTATGCACGGCTGTTACATCCTGATCGGACATATAGGATTGTATGTTTCGTCAGACAACCTGTCAAGGGATCTCGTGAAAACTACCCCCCGTGACGAGTTGAGAGTGTGATGAACTTCTACCTTGACAGGAAACATGTGTAACAATGTGGTCCGTATGAGTTTTTGCGCCTGGAAGGCACTGTCCGCTTCCAGCAACAATGTACCATTGCGGTGACGCGAACAGGTTTTAACAGTGCCAGCAATTACATCAACACCTTTCTGAATGACGAAAGGATTTGCAGAAGTGAAATCTTCAGTTCACGAGACAACAAGAAATTTCGGTAAATTAGGCAATGTTTTCTTTTGCTGAGGCAAATCTATCTTTCATTTCTGGGTCAACGTCACTGAAGAAGAGAAGGAAATCCTTCCTAGTGGGGGCCCTCTCCGAGGGCTTACCCGCCTTAGGGGATTGTTCACACCTCCCGAGAACTGACGGGGGGACCAATCGGCATGTTCGGAAGGTACCAGCTCGGGTAATCACCCCTCCCTGGGCCCGGCCTTTACCAGGGGTACGTACGTGCCCTACTTGTTTACCCAGGGCAGGGAATTACGCATTACCCCGTCACCTGCTACGCAAGAATGTGTGGGTCGTCCTTCAGACACGCACAGGGAGGAAAGAGGAAGAATAGTGGAAATGAAGAGAAAGAAGTGTCTCAAACGCCGAAGTGCAGACTAATGAGGAGGAGAGGAAGGCTAGGAGAGTACAGCAAGGAAAGAAAGACAGAATCAAAGGTTAGGAAAGGAAGAAACCAAGTAATATGAGAAACTAAGACAAGAAACCAACGTAACTCACAAAGGACACATGTCTCTGGGCGAAGGCATAAACCAGGAGGTAAAGTGAAGCAGCCTGGAGCGGAATAAAGGCTGCTTCGGCTAGGAGCCCGTGTGCGCCACACACATACCCACAAAAGAGCTGTCAAGATAGGTCAAGGGGGGGGGGGGGGGGAGATTGGCCGAGAGATTGTGGAGGATGGGAAGAGATGAAAAGAGAGAGGGATGTGGAGAGGGGCCGCAGGAAACAGAGGGGAGGAGCAGGTAAACTGACAGAGGAGGAAGGAGCAAATGGACCGAAGGAATGATGTAAAATGCATATAATTTACAAAATGTAATGTTAATGTGCACTGGAAGTACATTATATGTACCATCATTTATATCAGAAAGTGGGAGGAGAAAACATTGTGACTGAGCCATGTTTTGATGAACTAAACAGAAAAAGAAAGAACAATGAATGCATTAAGAACAGCAACTTTCAATACAGTGATTTCTGATTTAATACAATGACAAATAATTCACGAGAGTAAGCAGTCTCTTTCACAGCAGAGAATGCTCACTAAATTTTTATCAGATTTACTTCCTTTGAATAGTGATGATCATAATGAAATTGCTTTGTTTCAAAATTCAGGAAAGATTCAATTGGATGGATATATTCTACATTAACTGAGGGACTGAATGACCTAACTATTCACGATGTAGACATGTTATGAAATATTATACTTTACCTTTCTTCCACTAAGTGCAACTCTCATTTTATTCATTAACTAGCTTATATGCCTGTGCTTCGCAATGGTTGTTGAAAGAGGGCCTGTGTGTATCATGGCTTTTTAAGGTTCTGGACCTCAGTCAGTAAAAATAGAATCCTTGTTGGATCAATGTCAATAAACTCAGTCGTTCTAGCCAAGATGTCAAATGTAAGTAAAAGTCATTGTCTGAAACGATTTATCTTCACAAAGTTTTTTTATACAAAAAGTGAAACATGGTAAAACAAGCAAAGAAATGATATAAAGTATTTAATACACAAAGTGAAATCAGTAGCACTATGTTCAATGCTTGTTGGTATTCGTAGACATGCTTAATTTTGTCACAGACGTTCGCTTTCTTGTTGTACTACCCCATGCTTGTCATGCAGCAGCGGTATGTATTAGTTCTTTGGTGCACTACAGTGCCTATATCGCTTGTTTGCTGTACTACGCAATCCGTACTTCAAGCATAACCTACATCTAAAACAATTTCCCTGATTCCACTTTTATGAAACGAAGTTGCTCCATGCAAATCCGTGAAGTAGTTTAGGAGATTATCTATTAGAAATACCTAGACACTTACAGAAAACTCTTTAGTTTGTGATGTATCTTTTCTCTGTGATCAGATTTTGATAAGATCATGCCTATATGTTGTGATTCTTCAGTTTCTCCCAGCGTATTTGATGATCAAAATATCTACGGGTGTACTGCCGGTATATAGTGTCCAACGGGCACTGCCCCAATCTTCGCTCAAATTTCCTGTTAAAACCACATGAAAATGTGCCAGTAGCTTTTTTTTTGTGTGTTTGCGAAATGTGTTAGAATAGGCATATCTTCATGAATACGATGTAGCTAACATCATACATCAGTTATAGTCACCATTTAAAACATTTATTTGATGATCATTCATATCTCTGGATAATGGGCTGAGGCATGGAAAGCTGAAATATTAGAAGTATTTCCTTAATGAAGTAGAAATATCACTGAAAACATTTATTATTCTTACGGTTGGCTCTCTTTCCGAAAGATGTGCTATTGTCACTCCACAAGTGAGACTTAAACTTCCATAGCATTTGTACATATACGTTATACTGTGACCTCAGTATGTAAATATATGGATTAAATACAGCAAGGATTTATCAGTTTAATATTCATTGTGTTGACTCACATTTTGTTAAACATAGCAACCAAGAAATCGATTTCAGAAATATGGTAAATTTGAAAAGTCAAAGATTCAGTAAGTAGTATTTTCAAAGGGTAGTAATCCGATCATTACCCCGAACTTCACACGAACACCCGCATCACTATCTATTAGTTCATTGCAGCTTTACGATATTCTTTCCAAGCATGAAATACACCTAAAACCTCAATTTACGGTATCTTTTACTTTCCTGATCCTGATCTGAAGCCTATATGTTGCCCGAGGATACACTATCTGTGATACCCCTATAAATGTTCATTTAGTACTTTTGGAAATTACTCTCTACAAATAGACACAAAGAAATGTTTAAATTGTGATATCTTACTTTTTCTCATCCTATTTTGTGAAATGAATCTTTTCTTTAACCACAAGATACCCTCATGTTTCCTGTGAAAAACCTCTGAAAATTATTCTATTAGTTTTGGAAATGAAAGAGATACACATGACGGTTGTCAATGAAAAACAAATTGTTATGTTCTTTCCGTGGTCCAATTTTTATGGAACTAAGTCCGTATGTTGTCCCAAGGCATGCTGAAGTTTCCTATTAAAACCCAATGCCAATTCATGAAGTAGTTTTTGGAGAAGTGGTTTCTAATAGATGAACAGACAGACATGACGGTCTATGAAAACACTTTGTATTCTGCTTTGATGAAATCATGCCTAGGTCCTGAACCAATCTTCACTCACATTTCCTGTAAAAATCGCATGAAAATTCGTCCGGTAGTGTTGAAGAGTGAAGCGAACAACAACAGGCATACATTTACAGATTTATTACTAGGACAGATATGTTGTGCAAATCAATAAATTCCTTAAAAAACGTTAAAATTGTACAAGTGTTGTATGTCAGTAAAATCTGTTGCAAATATGGTTAGTAGTAAAGAAGTAATAGATTAAAACGTGATGTTTGATGGGGCGGTTTTCCATGAATGTTACTTTTTATGTTCTCATATCTCATGTGATACTATTTTGAACATACATTCAGCTTTAAGTGTGTATTCTCTCTGCAAAATCTCCTGTGAGTACAGTTAGTAGTGTAGAAATTATAAATTGTAACATTACACCAAATGACATAGTTTTGCTCCATGAACAGTGGAAAAGAAGTGAGAAACTTTTTCCTTTCATTATTTTAATGTGGTTTTCTGCAAGAAAAAGTTTAATAAAGGTTTGAAATTATGTTTAAAGTTTATTGCAAGTCACCAAGTACTGTCATTCTCATATAGTGAATTTATAAAGTCTCGTCGCATTATGTAGCAGTTTCTTGTGATGCCTGTTGTTCATGGCATATCTCTGGAACCATCTGTCACATGTGGTTTGTACTCTTACAGCATTTGTTACCTCATGTACGAAATATGTGAACCAAATTTGGTTGTAATCGGTCCAGAGGTTTAGGAGAAAATGTGCAGCATTGTCGTTTGACACAGCAGTTTTTCGCGCATCTCATTGTTTATGACGTCATATCTCCTCATGTATTTGTCGTAGCTGATTCTTATACCAACAGCGATTGTTGCCTGATATTAAGGAACATGTGTACCAAGTTTGCTCAAAATCGGTCCAGTAGTTTAGGAGGAGATGTGGAACGTACATACATACATACATACATACATACATACATTTCATACATACATACAGCCATACAGCCTATTTTATAAGATGTAAGACAAATGGCTCCTGTGAAGCAGAGCAGATCACTAGGTTTTAATGTAACTACAGAATGATTTGACGTGAGAATAATGCTGATTTGTGGTGATGCAGTTCCTCTTTCCACTAGCTTCTATGCCAGAGGGGATGGCATGTCCTGAAACAATCAGAACCAGTAGCTTTGATGAAGTGAGAATAAACAGTTGTGTTGTTTTTTGTGATACATATTTGTGATTAATAAAGAACTTTATCTGTCAAAGTTGGGTATCATAATACCCACAACCTCAAAAAAGCGATAATAGTGAGAGATGCTGATCCAATGCATATGTTTGCACTCAAGAACACGAATAAATTCTCTAATATTGTCGTGTGAAACATTGAAAAACACAGAACGGAACTAGAGGAGTTTTACTATGTAAATAATTAATTCCGGTAAAAAGCAGTAATTTTGCTACATAGATGTGCTACATAGCCTGGATGCGGCGTTGAAACGATATCTATCGAAGCGGTTCAGGTAATTTTGAAGATGTGTTATAGCCCAGCAGTGGCATCCTTTATTATAATGAATGAAATTACGTAAAAATTTCTACTTCCCATAAAATTACCGGTTTTGTCTGGCGCTTAAAATACAGTAGTAATAATTTGGATAACCTTTATTTAGGCCAGTCGTCGTAGACAAAAAAGTGGCCTTAGGTCCAAAAAATATGCAGGAAGCTGAATTTTTGGTACGTTCTTAGGACATATTAGAGTAGTATTAAACCAAGTTTGCAACTTCGAAATCCTTTTGCGTAACTTTTAAGAGCCAAAAAACCTCGAAACGTTCGGACTTTTTTCTGGTTTTCGCTTATAACTCGTGAAGGGTGGTTTTTTGACGAAAAGTCATTCACACCTCTATTAATGAAGATGAAATATTCTAAAATTTGAGGCCAACCGCAGCTCTGTAAGTCCAATAGTTCCCGAAATATTGGACTTCAAATATTGACTTATTTCTCCAGAAAGTTCAAATTTTCGATTTTAGTCACCTTTCGGCTAGTTATAGAGTAGTTATTTAACTTTAAGTACTGAACGAAGTCCATAGGCCCAATAGATGTCTAGTTATCGTTAAAAAACGAAAACTTGGAAAAATTGGAGCAGTCAATAAACTGACTAAGACGAATTGCAGTCCTCTTATCCTGTGTATGTTAAAGAAAAAGGAAAAATTACTCATTGACGATGATTATTAACACATCGTATATAAAAAGGATTTTTCAACAGTTTTCCGCAAATATTGAACAGGGAAGTTCCTTGAGTCACTTCCTGCCATTATGGCCCCGACGGCCCCCATGAATAACGTGAGGTGGTGAAAACCTTTAAGTCTCACCCCTATGTTGACAAGCTGAGGATGCTGTTGGCTCTCCACAATGCCTTGGGCTTTCAAGTACAGTGGTTGATCGTAGGTCACAAAAACATGTTTCCTGACAGTAAATGCTTGTTCTTTAATTGGCTTCTAAAAGTGATGTTAAAACAGTGTCGTAGTCGGTTGGGGGACCATGGATAAAAGGGAGATATACAATCATTGAACGTTTGTAAGGAAGATCTTCTGTCACTTGCTCCATGAATCCATTCCATCCTGGGATGCCTGGCATGTTATGTTGCTTTTCCAAACAACTCGCCGGCCACGGTGGCCGAGGGGACTGAGGCGCTTCAGTCACGGTCTGCACGGCCACTAAGGTCGGGGGTTCGAATCCCCCCTCTGGCATGGATATTTGTGCCGTCCTAGTTCGTAAGTAGTTCATAAGCAGTTTGTAAGTTTAGGGACTGATGACCCCGTAGTTAAGTCCCATAAGCTTTACAAACAACATCCAAACAACTACAGCAGTTCTGGGGATTTTGGCAAAATGACTTCAGTGATTTTCACTTTGTTAATTGAAATTTTCTTTCTAATAGAAGAATGTTCAATGTGTGTGGCACTGTGTGAACCTGATAGACTCGGCACATACAGACTTCAAATGTGGTTTGTTTATGTCTGGGTGAACGGATGAGTGAGGTGTCATGATCACTGTACCACCCATTTCATGGAGCGTATCTTCTCCATCAATTGTGTTAACGTTCACATCTGCATTGTTGAAGACAAAATGCATAAAAGCTCCTTTGTCGACAGGTTGGGCCACTTTTCCACGGAGGATAGCACAACTTTCAAAATGCATAGCCTCCGTATATGTACAAGAAATTCCCATACAGTGGCAAAGTTCAACAAGGTGCTTTCATTCAAATTTTCTATACAAATAGGTTCCAAAGCTTATTTGAATTGAGGATAGGAATGATTTGGGCCTCGTTGCAGCCATGATTGCATGAGCAAATCCTATGCCCTTCTTTTTCCACTGTTCAAGAGAAGGATGCCTCTGCGTCTTTTAAAAAAGCATCTGACGGGGGATATTGAGTAGTGTCAAACGTTTAGGAACGAATGTCTTGCAGGATAATCTCTGCTGCAGCTTTGATAACTCTAAGCCGCTCTTCAGCAGGATTGCTAAGTCTTTGATTGTACCACTTTTCATAAAGAATGTTTTGTCCAATGTCTGTGAACATCAACACTGGCCTGTGATACGGACCAACCCGCGCAAAAATAATTTCTCCTCCATATCGCTTTTTTAGATGAGCTTGAACACTTGCAACTGCTGGTTTGTAATCACATGTGAAGGTCTCTGCAAGCAAGTCACTTATGGAAAATTGGTTTTCCTGTTTCTGTGGGGTATGCATATATACGCTCCATACCTTCGATAAGGAAGGGTGTTCAGGACAGCCTTGTTTACCTCCTGCACTAGTAGATCGCGACAAGGAGTGCTATTTTACATAGCAATGTTTGTGGTACTTACCTTCGGTAGCAACAAGTTCACTTATACATCAAAGACGCTGAAGAATATGTTCTCCCCACTCACTAGCTTGTCTAGCTTTTTCCACAATCGATTCTTTCACTTCCAGTGTTTTCCTTTGATGGAGCTCATCCTCTAGATATTTGTGCAATTTAATCTGCTTCTCGAATATAACTTGGAGAATTTTTCACCACAAAGGAAACAATAATATCCAATGATGTGACGCCTTGAATCCGACACACTTTTCAGCCTTTTCCCACACGAAGACGATGGTTGACCAGATGAAACATCTCCTTCTCGCTGGACAAATGCTAACACATTACTTTCCACAGTGCACCTCTTCCTGCATGTGTCATGGACGGTCACTTCGTTTAAACTACACAAAAACCTCATGTTCCTTTCAAGCCCACATTTCTGACTCATTTTTATCAGTGTCTAAATTCCCCGTTTCTTCACTGTCACTGTTCCCTCTGCAAGCACTTACCGACGACCCCGAAACAAACGTGACGGGGGTAGCTCCAACATATTGTAAAAGTACCTAAAACGACACCAAGAACAAGATTTAGACGATTTTTGTTTGAAATGTTCTTCACGAATCCGAATACGGCTGTTTCTATGGGCAGACTGTGTGTAGTGGGGAAGGCCTCGGAGGCAAGAAGTTTGGGAGGGAGGACAGAACACCCGCAAAGTCTCGACTCTGAGTAAGGGGGACGGGAGGGGGATTGAGACCTTCACACAACAAAAGGCCTCACTACGAACGAAAGACCCAATCCCTTAATGGCTGACCAATACCCAAAAACAGAGGCTTTCGTCTCTTTTTTATTTTTATTTTATTTTTTTTTTTTTTTTTTTTCGTTCTTTTCTTTTTACAGCAATAATGACTTTCACAAATATATTTGTATGCAATAACACATAATTACACCAATTTATATACAATACGTTAATAATCATCGTCAATGAGTAATTCTTCCTTTTTCTTTAACTTACACAGGATAAGAGGACTGCAATTCATCTGGGTCAATTTATTGAATACTCCGATTTTTTCAAGTATTCGTTTTTTAACGATAACTAGAAATCTATTGGGCCTATGGTCTTCGTTAAGTACTTAGATTAAAGTTAAATAACTGCTCTATAACTTTTTTTGTATGACATTCCCCGTGGGATGATCAATAGAGCCAATATTCTAGCCGAAAGGTGACTAAAATCGAAAATTTGAACTTTCTGGAGAAATAAGTCAATTTTTGAAGTCCAATATCTCGGGAACTATTGGACTTACAGAGCTGCGGTTGGGCTTAAATTTTAGAATATTTTATCTACATTAATAGAGGTGTGAGTGAAGTTTCGTTAAAAAACCACCCTTCACGAGTTTTAAGCCAAAACCAGAAGAAAGTCCGAAAATTTCGAGGTTTTTTGGCTGTTAAAAGTTACGCAAAAGGATTTCGAAGCTACAAACTTGATTTAATACTACTCTAATATGTCCTAACAACATACCAAAAATTCAGCTTCCTGCAATTTTTTGGACCTAAACATACCTGACAACTGGCCTAATTGTATAATCAACTCCCTTGTGAGTATTTAGATGTCTATTATGTACATATATCACACAAACTACGAAAATTCACGGCTAATTCAGTAAGCATATTTTACCATTTAAAGCGTTATTTCCTGCATTTTACATTTTCCTGCATTTTACACCATTTTACTGAAGTCCCCTGAAAAGTGTAAAAACGAGGTTCTACTGTATTAATGAATGATTGTCTGTACGTTCTCTATATGTTCAAAGACCATTCATCCTATTGCAGTGATACTTTGGTGAACTGTTCACCAAACACCCACGAAGGTTACTGACCCAAAAACAAAATAACACGACACATCGCTCAGGAGATAGACGTCATAAATAATGAGAGGCCACCGCGTGAGAATACCCAGATGTGTGTGTCAATTTTTGGAAAATGGGAGTAGTTAGGGACCTGAAACAAAGTTTAAATGTCATTTGGTCATATATGAAGCGTTTTGTAACTAACAACCCCCCCTCTCCCTCCCCCCCTCTCTCTCTCTCTCTCTCTCACACACACACACACACACAAAATTATGAAATGAAAGAAGTCTACTGCTCACAACAGTTATGCTGTAGATACCGTAAAACTATCACATCAGGCATGACCTTGTATTAGCATTAGAGATTTAATGTTAGTATTTATTTTTATCTGCTAGTCTTCCTTAAGTCTCTTGCATCCAAAATTATAAAATCTATTTTCTTAATCTCTATCTACATAAAAGCGAAAGGACACTCACACACTGACTAAAAATGGAATCTCGAAAACTACTTCACCTGTGAAGCTGAAATTTGGCAGGAATGTGCTTTATAGGAAGAAAGTATTTTGTGATAGGTGCATGGCAGAGCACAGTTCTACAGACTCACGAAATCTACAGTGTCATTCCGATCTTCACGCAATTTCGTATGCTTCACCTTCAAAACAAGAGGAAGGTCACTGTCTACCTCAAGTTCGTATGCCTTAAGTTTCATACGGTGCATGGGGGAGAGTACTTTGCAACATAAGAATGAATCCCTAAATACCTTGGTCATGCCATAACTTGAAAACGGCTCGACCATTTTCAAAGATCCTTTTTTGATGTTACTGTTAGTCGCAGAACAAGGGTTATATGAAATAAAACTGGAATATTTGGTAACAACAAAGTGCATTTTTCAATGTGACGCTGCATTTCTATTGCATAGAAATCTATAATTTTGTTCCGATATTGATGATACATTTCTCTTATTTTTAAGGTAGTTTGTGCAAAGTAACTGTCAGTATAAAACTTTGTTTCGTGCATGGTGGAGGGTACTTAACGTACGAAATTTTACAAAATTCGTTATGCTCCAATCTTTGTGAATTTTTGGACAGATGACCTTTTAAACCAAGAGGAACATCACTGGGTACATAAATGTTTGTATGGTACATGACAGAGAGTACTTTGCAGAAAATATTGCCAAGAGAGGGGCAGGTGGAAACTGAGATGGGACAGAATAAGGTGGATGCAGGGGGGGGGGGGAGGAAGGGGGGGGACGCGATGTAGACTACGGGTCTGTAGGATAAATAAACACTCGGGCAACGCTGGGTTTAGAGCTAATATCCTTAATATATGTATCAATTGTAAGTCGGCAAGTGCCTCTGACACAGAAAAATATACTTTACACAATTCATCAGCAAACATACATTTCCTCTTTAACAATTCTCCAATATCATTGTCTACCTAGTTTTTAATGAACCTTTTATGTAACTGCTTTATTTAATTTTTCTTTGTATTCAATCTATAACCTTTTAACACACAGTTGGGAACTTGAATCACTTTCTACATACTGTTGTTGTGATCTACAGTCCAGAGACCTGTTTGAAGCAGCTCTCCACAATATCCTATCCTGAGGAAGCCTCTTCAGCTCCACACAAGAACGACGACCTACGTCTGAATCTGCTTACTGTATCCATCTCTTGGTCTTCCTCTGTGGTTTTTACCCCACACACTTCACTCCAACACGAAATTCACAATTTCTTTATGTCTAAGAATGTGCCCTACCAATCTATCCCTTCTTTAATCAGGGTATGCCAGAAATTTCTTTTCTCCCCAATTCTGTTCAGTACCTTATATTCAGCATTCTTCTGTAGCACAACATTTCAAAAGCCTCTATCCTCTTCCTGTCCACACTGTTTATCGTCCATGTTTCACTCCCATACGAGGCAACACTCCACAGAAATGCCTTCAGAAAGGACTTCCTTAGGCTTCAATCAATGTTCGATGGTAACAAATGTCTCTTTTTCAAGAACACTTTTCTTCCCATTGCCATTCTACACTTTATATCCTCTGTACTGTGACCATCATTTGTTATTTTACTGCCCAGGTAAAAAAACTAGTCTACCTCCTTTATTGTTTCGTTACCTAATCTAATTCCTTCAGCATCACCTGATTTTCTTACACTGCACTCAGTTACCCTTGTTAATGTTCGTCTTATATGTACCTTCCAGTACAATGTCCATTCCGTTTAACTGTTTACCAGGTCCTTTGCTGTATCTGACAGAATTACTATGTCAATGGCAAAAAGCAATGTTTTTAATTCTTCACCCTAAACTGTAATGCCTTCTCCAAATGTCTCCTTTGTTTACTTTATAGCTTGCCCAATGTACAAATTGAATAACATTGGAGAGAGGCTACAACCCTGTCTTACTCCCTTCCCAACCACTGTATCCCTTTCGTGCCCTTTAACTATGACAACCACTTCTGGTTTTTGCACAAGTTGTAAATAACCTTACGCTCCCTGTATTTTACTCCTGCTTGCTTCATAACTTTGTCAAAAGCCTTCTCGAAATCTGCAAAAGCTAGATATGTAGATTTGCCTTTCATTGAAAATGATGTCTGAAGAAACATAACAGGCAGAATGGGGGGAGGGGGGGGTTACATTTTGAGGAGGAAGGGAGTACTGCCATCAGATTTCTCTACCTAGTCCATGTAGTACTGCCACTTTGCTTTTGCTGGTCATTTGAAATAAATACACACAATGTAATACAGTTATCGTTTTGATTCTTAGTAACTGCAAGAACATTACATGTGGTTCAAAGATTTTATGACAAGCAGTAAATTGCTTATCCATCGGATTACATGTTACAGGTTTCTATCTCTGCCAGTTGAAGTCAGCTGTCATCAGTTTACAACGGAATATTATGAAATATTTTTACCTCTGACAGTGCCTAATGGCACAGAAGTTTTTAAAGTAGGTATAAATTATTTTTGTAACACAAATATTATAGATAAATTCCTAACAGGAAAATTAAATATAAAAAAATAGATGAAGATTACTCACCAGGCGAAGGAGCACAGGTGTGACAGCATCACAAATAAATACACACACACACACACACACACACACACACACACACACACACACACACACACACACACACACACACACACACACACAATCGCAAGATTTCGCAACCCAGTTGCTTCTTCAGGCAGAAGGGAAGGCGAGGGAAAAGGAAATGATGAGGGTTTTAAGGAAGGGGGTAGGGAGCCATTCCAATCCCGGGAGAGGAAAGACTTACCTTGGGGGGAAAAATGGAGGGTAAACAAATGCACACATACCCACACATTTACACAGACGCAAGTATACTTAGGCAGACATACTGTAGAACTGTAGAAATCAAAGAAGTTAGAAGTTAGACAGAGATGCCCTTTGAGGCAGAGGCTCTGTCCAGAGAACCAAGGCAAAGATGTTAAGATGGTGGGTGGGAATTCGAATTTAGCTGAGGTTGAGACCAGGTGGGCAACGGGAAGAGATAATATGCTGAAGGGCTAGTTCCCATCTCTGGAGTTCTGAAAGGTTGGTGTCAGTGGGAAGTATCCAGATAACCCGGACAGTGTAACACTGCGCCAAGATGTGCTGGCCGTGCACCAAGGCATGTTTAGCCACAGGGTGATCCTCTCATTACCAACAAACACTGTCTGCCTGTGTCCATTCATGCGAATGGACAGTTTGTTTCTGGTCATTCCCACATAGAACGCTTCACAGTGCAGGCATGTCAGTTGGTAAATCACATGGGTGCTATCGCAAGTGGCTCTGCCCTTGATCGTGTACACCTTCCGGGTTACTGGACTGGAGTAAGTGGTGGTGGAAGGGTGCATAGGGCAGGTTTTACAACGGGGGCGGTTGCATGGGTAGGAGCCAGAGGGTAGGGAAGGTGGTTTGGGGATTTCATAGGGGTGGACTAGGAGGTTACGGAGGTTAGGTGGGCGGCGGAAAGACACTCTCGGTGGAGTAGGAAAGATTTCATGAAGGACAGATCTCATTTCGGGGCAGGATTTAAGGAAGTCGTATCCTTGCTGGAGAGCCACATTCAGAGTCCGCTCCAGTCCCGGAAAGTATCCGGTGACAAGAGGGGCACTTCTTGGATTCTTCTGTTGAAGGTTCTGAATTTGGGGGGATGAGGAAGTGGCTCTGGCAATTTGTTTCTCTACCAGATTAGGAAGATAGCCGTGGGATGTGATGTGAAAGCTGTTATTAGGTTATTGGTGTACTGGCTCAGAGCTTCAGGACTGGAGCAGACCCGTTTGCCACGAAGACATAAGCTGTAAGGAAGGGAACGTTTGATATGGAATGGATGGCAGCTGTCATAGTGGAGGCACTGTAGTTTGTTGGTTGGTTTGATGTGGAGGGATGTGTGAAGTTGGCTCTTGGACAGATGGAGGTCGACAGGAAAGTGGCATGGGATTTGGAATAGGACCAGGTGAATTTGATGGGACCAAAGGAGTTGAGGTTGAAGAGGAAATTCTGGAGTTGTTCTTCACTGTGAGTCCAGATCATGAAGATGTCATCAATTAATCTGTACCAAACTTCAGCCGACAAGGGCTCCACGACAGTGGTACTTGATCGGCGGGAGTATGTGGCAGAGGGAGTGCGCCAGCTTTCAGATAATACCACATATAAAGTTTTTCAAGGCGATCCCATTCCTGATGTCCAGGCAGAGCTTCAAGGAATCCTCAAAACCTTTCACCTGGCTTCATTAACCTCATTCATGACTCCATTAACCTCATTCATGACTCCATTAACCTCATTCATGACTCCATTAACCTCATTCATGACTCCATTAACCTCATTCATGACTCCATTAACCTCATTCATGACTCCATTAACCTCATTCATGACTCCATTAACCTCATTCATGACTCCATTAACCTCATTCATGACTCCATTAACCTCATTCATGACTCCATTAACCTCATTCATGACTCCATTAACCTCATTCATGACTCCATTAACCTCATTCATGACTCCATTAACCTCATTCATGACTCCATTAACCTCATTCATGACTCCATTAACCTCATTCATGACTCCATTAACCTCATTCATGACTCCATTAACCTCATTCATGACTCCATTAACCTCATTCATGACTCCATTAACCTCATTCATGACTCCATTAACCTCATTCATGACTCCATTAACCTCATTCATGACTCCATTAACCTCATTCATGACTCCATTAACCTCATTCATGACTCCATTAACCTCATTCATGACTCCATTAACCTCATTCATGACTCCATTAACCTCATTCATGACTCCATTAACCTCATTCATGACTCCATTAACCTCATTCATGACTCCATTAACCTCATTCATGACTCCATTAACCTCATTCATGACTCCATTAACCTCATTCATGACTCCATTAACCTCATTCATGACTCCATTAACCTCATTCATGACTCCATTAACCTCATTCATGACTCCATTAACCTCATTCATGACTCCATTAACCTCATTCATGACTCCATTAACCTCATTCATGACTCCATTAACCTCATTCATGACTCCATTAACCTCATTCATGACTCCATTAACCTCATTCATGACTCCATTAACCTCATTCATGACTCCATTAACCTCATTCATGACTCCATTAACCTCATTCATGACTCCATTAACCTCATTCATGACTCCATTAACCTCATTCATGACTCCATTAACCTCATTCATGACTCCATTAACCTCATTCATGACTCCATTAACCTCATTCATGACTCCATTAACCTCATTCATGACTCCATTAACCTCATTCATGACTCCATTAACCTCATTCATGACTCCATTAACCTCATTCATGACTCCATTAACCTCATTCATGACTCCATTAACCTCATTCATGACTCCATTAACCTCATTCATGACTCCATTAACCTCATTCATGACTCCATTAACCTCATTCATGACTCCATTAACCTCATTCATGACTCCATTAACCTCATTCATGACTCCATTAACCTCATTCATGACTCCATTAACCTCATTCATGACTCCATTAACCTCATTCATGACTCCATTAACCTCATTCATGACTCCATTAACCTCATTCATGACTCCATTAACCTCATTCATGACTCCATTAACCTCATTCATGACTCCATTAACCTCATTCATGACTCCATTAACCTCATTCATGACTCCATTAACCTCATTCATGACTCCATTAACCTCATTCATGACTCCATTAACCTCATTCATGACTCCATTAACCTCATTCATGACTCCATTAACCTCATTCATGACTCCATTAACCTCATTCATGACTCCATTAACCTCATTCATGACTCCATTAACCTCATTCATGACTCCATTAACCTCATTCATGACTCCATTAACCTCATTCATGACTCCATTAACCTCATTCATGACTCCATTAACCTCATTCATGACTCCATTAACCTCATTCATGACTCCATTAACCTCATTCATGACTCCATTAACCTCATTCATGACTCCATTAACCTCATTCATGACTCCATTAACCTCATTCATGACTCCATTAACCTCATTCATGACTCCATTAACCTCATTCATGACTCCATTAACCTCATTCATGACTCCATTAACCTCATTCATGACTCCATTAACCTCATTCATGACTCCATTAACCTCATTCATGACTCCATTAACCTCATTCATGACTCCATTAACCTCATTCATGACTCCATTAACCTCATTCATGACTCCATTAACCTCATTCATGACTCCATTAACCTCATTCATGACTCCATTAACCTCATTCATGACTCCATTAACCTCATTCATGACTCCATTAACCTCATTCATGACTCCATTAACCTCATTCATGACTCCATTAACCTCATTCATGACTCCATTAACCTCATTCATGACTCCATTAACCTCATTCATGACTCCATTAACCTCATTCATGACTCCATTAACCTCATTCATGACTCCATTAACCTCATTCATGACTCCATTAACCTCATTCATGACTCCATTAACCTCATTCATGACTCCATTAACCTCATTCATGACTCCATTAACCTCATTCATGACTCCATTAACCTCATTCATGACTCCATTAACCTCATTCATGACTCCATTAACCTCATTCATGACTCCATTAACCTCATTCATGACTCCATTAACCTCATTCATGACTCCATTAACCTCATTCATGACTCCATTAACCTCATTCATGACTCCATTAACCTCATTCATGACTCCATTAACCTCATTCATGACTCCATTAACCTCATTCATGACTCCATTAACCTCATTCATGACTCCATTAACCTACCTCATGACTCCATTAACCTACCTCATGACTCCATTAACCTACCTCATGACTCCATTAACCTACCTCATGACTCCATTAACCTACCTCATGACTCCATTAACCTACCTCATGACTCCATTAACCTACCTCATGACTCCATTAACCTACCTCATGACTCCATTAACCTACCTCATGACTCCATTAACCTACCTCATGACTCCATTAACCTACCTCATGACTCCATTAACCTACCTCATGACTCCATTAACCTACCTCATGACTCCATTAACCTACCTCATGACTCCATTAACCTACCTCATGACTCCATTAACCTACCTCATGACTCCATTAACCTACCTCATGACTCCATTAACCTACCTCATGACCTAACCTACCTCATGACTCCATTAACCTACCTCATGACTCCATTAACCTCATGACTCCATTAACCTCATGACTCCATTAACCTCATGACTCCATTAACCTCATGACTCCATTAACCTCATGACTCCATTAACCTCATGACTCCATTAACCTCATGACTCCATTAACCTCATGACTCCATTAACCTCATGACTCCATTAACCTCATGACTCCATTAACCTCATGACTCCATTAACCTCATGACTCCATTAACCTCATGACTCCATTAACCTCATGACTCCATTAACCTCATGACTCCATTAACCTCATGACTCCATTAACCTCATGACTCCATTAACCTCATGACTCCATTAACCTCATGACTCCATTAACCTCATGACTCCATTAACCTCATGACTCCATTAACCTCATGACTCCATTAACCTCATGACTCCATTAATCTCATGACTCCATTAACCTCATGACTCCACCGACACCCCGCACCCCCACCTTCTACCTACTTCCCAAGATTCACAAACCCAATCATCCCAGCCGCCCCATTGTGGCCGGTTACCAAGCCCCAACAGAACGAATCTCTGCCTACATAGACCAACACCTTCAACCCATCATGTGCAGTCTCCCATCCTTCATCAAAGACACCAACCACTTCCTTGATCAGCTGAAATCCTTACCCAGCCTGTTACCTCCTGAAACCATCCTTGTAACCATCGATGCCACTTCCTTATACACTAATATCCCACATGCCCAGGGCCTCGCTGCGATGGAATATTTCCTTTCACGCCGACCACCCACTTCCTTACCTAAAACCTCTTTCCTTAATACCCTAGCCAGCTTCATCCTAGCCCACAACTTCTTCACTTTTGAGGGCCGGACATACCAACAACTAAAGGGAACAGCCATGGGAAGCAGGATGGCCCCCTCTTACGCGAACTTATTTATGGGACGCTTAGAGGAAGCCTTCCTGGACACCCAAGCCTGTCAACCCAAAGTTTGGTATAGATTCATTGACGACATCTTCATGATCTGGACTCACAGTGAAGAAGAACTCCAGAATTTCCTCTCACACCTCAACTCCTTTGGTCCCATCAAATTCACCTGGTCCTATTCCGAATCCCATGCCACTTTCCTCGATGTCGACCTCCATCTATCCAACGGCCAACTACACACATCCGTCCACATCAAACCTACCAATAAACAACAGTACCTGCATTATGACAGCTGCCATCCTTTCCACATCAAACGTTCCCTTCCCTACAGCTTAGGTCTTCGTGGCAAACGAGTCTGCTCCAGTCCTGAATCCCTGAACCAATACACCAATAACCTGATAACAGCCTTCACATCCCGCAGCTATCCTCCTGGTCTGGTACAGAAGCAAATTGCCAGAGCCACTTCCTCATCTCCCCAATTTAAGAACTTTCCACAAAACCCCAGAAGTGCCCCTCTTGTCACCGGATACTTTCCGGGACTGGAGCTGACTCTGAATGTGGCTCTCCAGCAAGGATACGACTTCCTTAAATCCTGCCCCGAAATGAGATCCATCCTTCATGACATCCTTCCTACTCCACCGAGAGTGTCTTCCGCCGCCCACCTAACCTCCGTAACCTCCTAGTCCACCCCTATGAAATCCCCAAACCACCTTCCCTACCTTCTGGCTCCTACCCTTGTAACCGCCCCCGTTGTAAAACCTGCTCTATGCACCCTTCCACCACCACTTACTCCAGTCCCGTAACCCGGAAGGTAGAGCCACTTGCGATAGTACCCACGTGATTTACCAACTGACATGCCTGCACTGTGAAGCGTTCTATGTGGGAATGACCAGAAACAAACTGTCTATTCGCATGAATGGACACAGGCAGACAGTGTTTGTTGGTAACGAGGATCACCCTGTGGCTAAACATGCCTTAGTGCATGGCCAGCACATCTTGGCACAGTGCTACACCGTCCGGGTTATCTGGATACTTCCCACTGACACCAATCCTTCAGAACTCCGGAGATGGGAACTAGCCCTTCAGCATATTATCTCTTCCCATTGCCCACCTGGTCTCAACCTCCGCTAAATTCGAATTCCCACCCACCATCTTAACATCTTTGCCTTGGTTCTCTGGACAGAGCCTCTGCCTCGAGTGGCATCTCTGTCTGACTTCTAACTTCTTTGCTTTCTACAGTTCTACAGTATGTCTGCCTAAGTGTACTTGTGTCTGTGTAAATGTGGGGGTGTATGTGCATTTATTTACCTTCCATTTTTTCCCCCAAGATAAGTCTTTCCTGTCCCGGGATTGGAATGGCTCCTTACCCCCTTCCTTAAAACCCTTATTTCCTTTTCCCTCTCCTCCCTTCTGCCTGATGAAGCAGCTAGGCTGCGAAAGCTAGCATTTTTGTGTGTGTGTGTGTGTGTGTGTGTGTGTGTGTGTGTGTGTGTTTATTTGTTGCTATTACTGCCTGTGCCCTTTCGCCTGGTAAGTGTACTTCATCTATTATATATATATATATATATATATATATATATATATATATATATATATATATATATATTATAGAGGGAAACTTTCCCGGTGGGATAAACAAAAATAAAAATAGAAAACAGATGACTTACCAAAAGGACCGGCTCGTCGATAGAAACAAATAAAATAAATAAAATCACACACAAACACACATACAAGCTTTCGCCACCACTGGCAGCTTCTTCAGGAAAAAGAGGAAAAAAGGGGAGGAAAAGGGAAGGATATGGGTTTTAAGGAAGTGGAAAAGGAGTCATTCCAATCCCAGGAGTGGAAGGACTTACCTTAGGGGAAAAAAAAGGAAGGTGAACAAAAACACACACACCCACACATTTACACAGACGCAAGTACACCTAGGCAGACATACTGTAGAAAGCAAAGAAGTTTATATATTACACACACACACTATATATATATATATATATACGTAAAAAATATATGAACTACACTTACCAGGCAAAGGGGCACAGGCCGTGATAGCAACAAATAAACACACACACACACACACACACACACACACACACACACACACACACACACACAATGCTAGCTTTCGCAGCCTAGCTGCTTCATCAGGCAGAAGGGAAGGAGAGGGAAAAGGAAATGATGAGGGTTTTAAGGAAGGGGGTAAGGAGCCATTCCAATCCCGGAAGAGGAAAGACTCACCTTGGGGGAAGAAAAGGAAGGTGAACAAATACACACACCCACACACCCACACAGACACAAACACACCTAGCTAGCCTTCTGCCTGAAGAAGCAACTGGGTTTGTGTGTGTGTGTGTGTGTGTGTGTGTGTGTGTGTGTGTTTATGCTACTGTCACACCTGTTTTGCTTCGCCTGGTAAGTAATCTTCATCTATCTATTATTTATGTGTCAGTGTGTCTTTGTGTAGTTTATATTAGACTGATTTGGTTTTCCCTTTTTTTTTTTTTTAACAGAACTTGATAATCAGATAACACACCCTGAAACATGATAAACCATCAGGCATTTTCTAGTTTGTGTATCACAGTCATAGCACTCATTCAAGTGTTAGGTATAGAATGGCATTACAAGGGGGGGGGGGGTAGTGAACTTTTTTTCCAATGTTCTTCTCAGTATCACCTTCACTTAGTAGTTTTGAACAGGGAACACATCCAAATTCGATTAATGATGGAAATTCTCCACAGAGATGATAATTATTTTTCAAAAGAGAGAGATTGGCTGGCCAGTACTTACCTTTGTGTAGTACCACCAATAGTCACACAACTATCGGCAGTACAGCACAAAACTAAGTATTGCCTAACTATTCTATGTCTTTTGAAAAATAATTGAACATGTTAAAAAAAATTTACCAAATGACAGTTCATTGTAAACCGTAAATAAATTGTCTCCATAACAGCAAAAGGAAATACTTACTTTGTTGAGCCTCCACCAATTGGGTTTCAACCCCTCGCCAAAAGCGAGGAACTCCACCAACAAATGTATTGCGAATATGGTCCGGGACAGCTGAAAATGTAAAAAATTACACGATACTAACATCTAGATAGCCATAGTCATACTAACATCTAAATAGTCAAATGTGAAGAACACAGGGTTTCTACAATGGACAAATAAGGACATCATTATTTGATCCACATTTCAATTAGCAGCTGAAATATACATGCAATCTAAATTCAGAATTTTGTGGATGTGATGTTATTTTAATCGTGAATTCTATAATGTTAACAAGAGAAAGAACTGTCAAATATCAAAATGTACATAACAGATACCAAAAAACTCTTAGCTGACTGTTCACTGTGAAGGAACAACCTCCATTCAAAAGATACAGATAGCAGCAAAGAATACACACAACATTATAAACCCTTTTCCAAACTCGCCTTATTCTCAGAACCTGAAGTTGCTGTTAATTCTACCACTATTGTAAAAGTCTGCAGAGATCCCATATGACCAGATCCTATGGCTACCAAAAAAGACTTCTTACAAGACCTTCGAAGCACCAAAGTTTTGTAAGATAAATCCAAGCTCAAATATGTTGATTAAAACATGCCACAACAACAGAACAGGGTTCATTCTGAGGTATTTGTGGGTCTGTATCATGCTGTTTGTGGGCTAAGTCAGAACTCGTCCACTCCATCTGCCACCCTGTGTTACGTAATACATTTTCGCTGTATCTCTCCTCCACATGGAGGCTCTGCAGTGCAGTGCCTGTCGATCCCCACGTAGCCTCGCCTCCCTCTAAATCCTCGCCTCTGCAGGTGCTGTCTGTCTGCTATATTGATTGTAATTCTGTGATATTCATTCACAGTCTTATTTGCTTTATAAGGCGGCAGAATATTCCTCCTCCAAACCGGAATGGGGTCTGGATTTGGTGGTGGCGTAAGGATGTTGTGGGTGTCGGGCAGGCAGTGGAACACCACTTTAGCAGTGCAGGAGAAGAAATCTGGCAGGGTGTCACTCATTTCTCTGTGTGACGATAAAAAAAAAAAAAAAAAAACAACCATACCCTTAGCAGAGAATGGAGTTTAGTTGTTCCAGTCCAGGGTAGTATTGGGTAACAAGGGGAGCACTCTTCTGTAGTTTGTTATTGGTGGTGGAGGGAGTATTTTCGGTGTGAAGGTATATGCAATGGAAAATCTGTTTGTGAACTGAGTCTGGACGGTAGCAACTGTCTGTGAAGGCCTTTGCGAGTCCTTCAGCATATTAAGGAAGTTCCAGCACTGCAAATTTGCTGTCTACAGGTGGCTAGACTGTGAGTGAGACTGACAGTTGCCATCCCTTCCACAACAAACAAAATGTATGTTCAGCGGTCGGTAAGTTTAGGTGGCCTTACCACTCTTTAAAATTACCTTCACCAATGTCTTCAGAAAGTACACTCAATACCTGATTCCCCGTAATGATCACTATCTCAGCAAATGACTATTTTTCCTTTTAAACCTGAATGGTGCCCCCCCCCCTCGAGTTATCTTAAGACATGTTACATAAAAGGTGTAAACTGATAAAGCCGTGACTAAATAGGAGACAAGTTTTTCTCACATGTCTTTAACAAGGGTTAGAAAGATTAATTATTGCATATGTAGGTAGCCAGTGATGATTTGTGGAAGATGCTGCTTTTATTGTTTATTCTAAAGAAAGACAACATTATCACAAATACAAGAATGGTGAAGTACCGTCAAACGGTGTGATTTGGGACACTGACGTAATTCGTATGCTATGGTTTGACCTCAATTTCCTGCTACATAGCAACAAATTAGCCCTATTTCCACCTCCGTGCCCATCTTATTTTATGCACAAAACTGTAATTCCCGCATTCCGCACTCTTCCGTTTGGGTCGATTGTTTACCGATGCAATAATGACTAACAGTCTCATTGTCTGAAGTTCTCGCTGCATTTCGTGGTGTCTTACAAAAGCCAGCCTGCCATCAGTGAGATGAGTCGATTTTAATTACAGTACTGAACTACAACAAAGAAAAAATTATACCAAAATTTTCAGTGGGCATCACAATACCAACTTTCACGGAGTATATAGTTAAAATCAACAAAATGCTTCCATGAAGAGATTTTTCAACAAACGAGATCTGTTTTGATACGTATCCCTGGGGAGGAGGGGGAGTTCATTCCAAAAATTGCTAAAATAAATATGACCTTTCTTCTAGCTGCAATTTCGTAGTCGTGCCTTACGATAACATCACGTCTCTTCGATGCAAGGAATTGAGTCGCATGGTTGAACAACACTTCGGGATAAATACAGAAATAGGTAACGGAATGTGTAACCTACAATTATAAAACTTTTTATAACCACCCAGAAATATATTTGAAAATGTTTTTGTACACAAAAATGAAGTGATTGTAATTTATTTATTTTATGATCTGTACGAAACAGTGATCATCTTAAGTGAAAGTTACGTATAGGTTAAACGAGAAGTTTTTATCTTTAGTATGCGAGAGCGCGTAGCGCCCAAATCTCCGGTTCAGAAACAATCCATCGATTTACAGTTCAGTCCAATCTATCTCGATTGCAAGCATTCTTGGAAATTACCGCAATTACTTCTATAGACCGGACAAGGGTTCATATAAGAACCTGTCAACCACAGAGCAGGTATAGTATATTTTATTTATTTTATGATATGTTCGAAACAGTGATCAAGTGGTATCCATACTGATAGCAACTGTAACTTGTTGATCATCAAAAACTTTTGCATACACCGCTTCGATTTGTTTACATTGGACAATTGTAACGCTGTTTCTTATTGGCCACGGCATCGTGACTCCTGATTGGCTGCTATGCCGTTCCTAACCAAGCGAGCGCGACAGCTTGCCACTGCCACATAAATTGCACTTTTACACATGAATTGGGCCTTGGAATCCGAATCTGCAATAAAAAATCGGGTTCCCATTTAAAATTTTACACTTGACACTCCCCACCCCCCACAAAAGGTGGAAACAGTCCAGGTTGAGTATTATCTCTTAAGCCTATGCCATCCGCACATGCTACTGATTTTCCGAGTTATTCCGGTTTGTCAACTTAAAATTTGCACCCTGTATAATGGACCAAATTGAGTTCAAGTAGTTGGAGGATACTGTACTTTTTAATGTGAATTGCATTCGTTTATGCAACCATAGCCCGTTCATTTATACTAGACTTCCTGATACATTAAAACACAGTCTCATCTCATGAATTAGTGATCGAGAACTCAATACATATATTAGGATTTACTTTACCGACAGGATATGAAAAACATTTTCACCTCTCTCAAGTTTTCATTTACATTGTTCCCAATGATGGTTTTCAGTTTCCAGAGCCCATACAGTGATATAAGTTTTGCCCTGGAAAACTCTAGCTAAAAGATCAATGAATGTTAGTGACCCAGCATGTGTAATAATGCACAATGTTGTGGGCGAGTTCTTGAACTTCGAGGAGATGAAATCGAGAATGCAAAAACATATCTGGAGCAACAGCTGTGTGGTATTTGCATTCTAGTGTCATCTGGTAAAATAACACTCAACAGTAGATTTTAATGAAAACATTTTGTTTTATTGAATTTTTTTCATTTTTTAAATTCTTGCAGTACTAAACAGACAGTGAAATATATATTGTGGAAAGCAACAGACTTCCGTTTGTTAATGGAAAGTTTATTTTTCTTGCTTCTTGCGTGGCTGTTCAAAGCACTCTTCCCCATTGAAGAAACATTTATCCTTGCGTTGCACGAAGAGCATAATGCATTCGTTTTTGATTTGGGATCACATGTAACCCACGGATATACTGTCTCGTATGAGCTCTGATATCGAGTGATACTGTTTTGACATGACGGACAAACACTTCACTCTAAAACACGTTGAATTACTTCATCTGTGCGGGCACAGATAAGGTCGATTCGCAGTTGGATTCATATGTAATGATTGGATCAATGTATATTTGAGAGAATTTTTGATTGTTTTTAGTTTTTGGATGGAAATTTGGGATGACTACAGATGGTAGTATGCAGGATATGTTACCTTTATCGTAACTGATAACATTTTCAAACCGTTGACTACTAATTTAGACATTGGACAATTACTTAGTAATAAAGTTTTTAAATTATTTTGTTTCCTTTACCTTGATACAATTATTTTAAAGTAATGGTTGTCTTTATTCCAACTTAGACATCAAGCAACGATATATATTTTGACAATGCATTGTAGCCTAATACTTTTTGTTTCCTCAAGGTAACGGTAAAAAATCTAGTCACAATTATTGGATGCCCTGCAATGTTAATTTCAATCTTTGAACAAATGGTTGTGGTTAGACGGACAGATAAAGATGAGGTGATGGGAAGGTTTAAGACGTAATTCCACACACAGGTGACAGGTCAAAAAGAGCAGAAACTAAAGTCCGACTACTACGTTCAATTGTTGACAAATTGTTGAAGCCTGAAAATTCAAATTCAGAAAAAATCTATTACTTGCTGTTGCGCTTTGAGAATTTTGTAGACCTGCCAATTAAAACACAAAGACCTTCGCAAGTTGTTATGAAGACTGTCTGTTTACAGAATGTTTTAGCTAGAAGGGATAGGGCAATCTTCACAGCAATTATGTCGCCTCACTGGTAACGTATGTGGTTGTCAAAAGGTTATCTCAAAAAATATCGGGAATTAAATTTGTAGTGTAAACATTTTCAATGTATTGTAGCAAACCCACTTCATTTAAGGTCACTTCACTCACATGTGAACGTGGGTTATAATGCCTACGAATTCAGTTACCTGCTTAAAATAATGTATTTCGAGTGGTGTCTTACAAAAGCCAGCCAGCCATCAATGGGATGAGAGATTAGATTTTAATTACAGTCAAGAAATATAAGGTAAAGAAAAAAGAAACCAAAATTTTCAGTGGGTTATGCCTGGCATACCCATTCAAATGTTGGGGTACGCTTGAGTGACCGAGCATACCTGTAGTCGGCACCTATACTAACGAAGCATCACAATACAGTAGAACCCCGATTTAACGAACCCCCATTTAAGGAAAACCCGCTTTTAACGAATATTTCCGTCGGTCCTGGCGAAACTCCCATTAGAATAAGTTTATTTTTCCCCGCTTTTAACGAACCCCGCTTTAAGGAAAAGTCCGCTTTTTAGGAACAAACATGAAAAATTCTGGAAATTAAAATTTTGTTTTTACGCAATTCCTAATTTTGGGCAAGTGAATTTGTTCTGTTTTTTCCCACAGAATTAGGAATTTGTGTTTGCGTGACGTTGGTTATCGATTCTCTAAGTCAATGCATATCGAACATCTTTGCAGCGGTACCGGTATAAGCAGCCGTAATCGATTCTTTCCGTCGATAGGTTAACGTATCGAATAACAGTGCAGCGATACCGGAGAAAGCGTTTGACTAATCAGCTAGCGATTTCCCTCATGTCTTCCATGTGTTATGGTCACGTGGTCTGACGTCAGTCGAAAATTACAAAGCGCGAGCTGTGAAGTGTTGTCTTGTGTTATTTTTTATTTTTATTTTCAGATTCACTTTTTCAGAATTGTAGGAGTGGAGAGAAGCTGACGACTAACCAGACTGTGTGATAATGGCAAAGAATATGATTTGGCGCGTCTTCTTTGTGCGACTTTTAGAAACAGGGAACATTGTTAAATGCCGAATCTAGCAGTACCTTTGGTTGCAAAAAATACGAATATTCTTGTGACAATGTTCAGTTGTAATTATTTAATGTTTTGAAGGCGTGGGAATTACATAGCTGCATTCCTGTAAGCGAAAAATTTATGCAAAACAGGTTCGAAAATCGCCTTGCTAGATTAGTGTGGAAAATGCACTGTTTTCGAACTGCTTAGAAAACTTAATAATCTCTCGTTTCAGAGTTTTAGTGCAAAGTGTGGAAACTGAACCAGTGGAGAAAACATAACGACTAATAAAATGTTATAAGGTCAGGCATTAAGTTACCCCTACGTAATTAAAAACTCCAATGCGTTTAAAAAATTACCTCATACATCAAATGCCTGAATGACTTCGAGAATTGTCAAGTATTTAGCCCCAAAGACGGGTGGGTTAAAAAGCAGATTAACTGTCGGTGGCCACCGATTGAGGTGTTACAGCTCGATGGCGAACTGCAGTGAAGGCATCCAAACAGCTAATAACGTCTTTCTACGTTTTTCTCTTTGTAAATTTGGTGTTGTGGATTATTTTTTACGAGTAATGTATCGCAAAATCCTGACACACTTGTAGAGGATACGTTTACGTTTTGACGAATTTACACTATAATGTTATTGCTGCTCCTTTAACTTGCAAAAAGAAAAACTGTTCTACTGTAGTTACCGGCGTAACATAATCGGAAATCTTAACATATCTGTAGAAGCGCTAAAGGCCTATTTGTCGTGCGCCCAAATTCCCTGTACATCAATATTTTTAGAATATGTTTTTGCCGAATTAACAATGGTAATAATTTTGAAGAATGTACAGGTTGTTAAAAAAGGTATTTATACCTCGAACCAGGGGGAAGGCGATGACTAATATTTTGAAATTTATGCATTAGTAAAAATTACAGATTGCATATTCTGCGGAAAAGAAAGCGCTGGAGAACTTTAGAAAAAGTACATTGAGTATCAGTCAGTTCTCGAGTATAGTGTTTTTTAACTCTGATGTATGACACCAATTTTTTGCATCTGTAGTCAGCTCTATTAAAGTAGCTGAGTCAATAAAAACAAACATCAACCACATAGTGATAACTTTGGTCATTACAGTATGCTGGGAAAACAAAATGGGCATCTCTTTTTGATTTAATTAAAAATATTTTTTTCTGCAGAAAGTGTGATGTATTTAAAATTTTAGCTGATTACTGGTATGTTAGTAATTAAATAGCCCCTATAACACCTACATATGCTTGAATTATGTCTCTGAGTCACTCCTCCTGTGTACCTAGGCAAAACCCCCATTTAAGGAAAACCCCTATTTAAGGAATAAATATTTCGGACCCCTGAGATTCGTTAAAAAGGGGTTTTACTGTACCAACTTTTACGGAGTTTATAGTTGAAAATCAACAAAATGCTTCTGTGAAAAGATTTTTCAATGTGAAATCAGACAAACGACATCTGTGTTGATGAGTATCAATGGTGAGGGGGGGGGGCCTCAATTACAAAAATTGCTAAAATGTTGTACAAATAAATATTGCCTTTCATTCTAGCTGCAATTTCGTTGTCGTGCCTTACGATAACATTGCGTCTCTTCGACTTACATCGCGAGGAATTGAGTCGCGTGGTTGAACAACACTTAGAGATAAATACACAAATAGATAACGCAATACGTAACCTATAATTATAAAACTTTTTAAACCACCCACAAATATATTTGAAAATGTTTTTGTACACAAAAATGAAGCGATCAATATTATTTACCCCACGGCCACTTGCGATCTGAGCATTTAGGTCACCATAATTTTAAAACGACTGACATTTTGTTACTTTTAAATACTAAACTTTGAGGATTTTTTCTTACTAAAACTACAAGAATTACTTGTTTACACTTATTAAGAACATTTCGAACTGGTCGTGTAATCTGAGCAATAGGCTACACATGCGAACGATCGTTTAACTCTTAAAGCCGCGAGATCTGATGGGTTAAAAATCCCGGTTTCTGGTTGAAATTCAAGGTTTTATCCCGGTTTTCCCCAGTTAAGAGGTTCGGTGGCCACCCTGTTCAAGTTGATTTCCTCTGTATAGGCTCTTTCTATATTCCTTCCACAGTCCAGCTTTCCCCTGTTTGCTTAGTACTGGTTTTCCGTCTGAGTTCTTGATATTCATACATCTGCTTTTCTTGACTCCAAATATTTCTTAATTCCCTATAGGAGGAATCTATCTTTCCCCTAGATATGCATTCTTCTACGGTTCTGCATTTGTCCTCTAGCCACTCCTGCTTAGCCAGACTATACTTCCTGTCAATCTCATTTTTCAGATGTTTGTACTGCCTTTCTCCTGTTTCACTCGCTGAATTTTTATATTTTCTCCTCTTCTCAATTAAGTTCAGTATATCCTGTGTTATCCGAAGATTTCTATTGGGCCTTGTCCTTCTGCCTATAAGGCCTCTGCAGCCTTCACTACCCTATCTCTCAGATCTACCCATTCTGCTTCTACTGTATTCCATTTCCCCAGTTCAGCCAATCCTTGCCTAATGTTCCCTTTGAAACTCTCCACCACTTCTGGTTCCTTCAATTTGTTCAGGTTCCATCTCCTAACTTTTCTACCTTTCTGCAGTCTCTTACATTTTAATCTGCAGTTCATAACCAATAAGTTATGGTGACAGTCTATTTCTGCCCCTGGATATGTCTTACAGTTTAAAACCTGGTTCCTAAATCTTTTCCTTACCATTATAAAGTGAATCTGGTACCTTACAGTGCTCCTGGTATTTTCCCTGTATACAGCCTTTTTTCACGATATGTATTGGTGATCATTAAATTGTGTTCTGCGCAAAATTCCACCAAGCGATCTCTTTCATTCCTTTTTCCCAGCCCATATTCACCTAGTACATTTCCTTCTCTTCCCTTTCCTACTACCGAGTTCCAGTCCCCCATCACAATCAAGTTTTCGTCTTCCCAACTTTCTTAATGATTTATCTCCTCATACATTTCTTCAATATCCTTATCATCGGCCATGCTAGTTGGCATATAAACTTGCACCACTGTGGTCGCTGTTTGCTTTGTGTCTATCTTTGCTATGATAATGTGATCACTATGCTGTTCATAACAACTTATCCGCATTCCTATTTTCTTACTCATTGTCAGATCTACTCTGCGTTACCACCAACTGATTTTGTATTTATAACCCTGTACTCACCTCACCTTCTCCTGTTCATCCTGCCACCAAACGTCACTAATCCCTACCATATCTAACTTTGACCTACCCATTTCTCTTTTCAAATTTTCTAACTTGCCTAAACGATTAAGGGTGAAAACATTCCACGCTCCGACCCGTAGAATGCCCGTTTTGCTTTTCTCGATGACGACATCCTCCCGAGTAGTCCCCGCCCGGAGATCCGAATGGGGGACAACCACAGGGAGGGGTATCTGTGGAGAGGCCAGACATGCGTGTGGTTCCTGAAGAGGGGCAGCCACCCCCACGAACCACAGACATTGCCGAGGTGGGGTGGCTCGCGTGCCTCAACGATACAGATAGCCGAACCTCAGTATATACATTGTGTGTGTTTAATTCTGTGGTTTTTCGTTGTCTTCTGCATCCTTATGCTGTTGGTCATTACTGATTCTTTCGCCTTAGGGTAGTTTTCCCCCCACAAGGACAAGGAAGTTCCCTGAACATCTGTCCCCTCCTCTACCCTCTTTTACAAGGCCACGAGTTTGACTCGCTGGTCCAGAAATCATCAGTTACCATTATTGATGACTTTTAATCAAAATATAAGCAGTAGTAGGTTGGAAAGGTGGTGTGGATTGTGAATCGGAGATACTACCCCTATATTGTAGGCCAATCTTTCTGGGCAGTACTGAGTCACAAAAGAAAAGTTCCCCTATGGCTCTTGTGGGTATGAGGACGGTGGTAGGAGTCTTGGTTTCTACACAAGGTTAGGATGGTAATGTTGGGCTGTGGTGGCCTCAGTGAGATGCTTAGCACATACAAAAAGGGACTGGTCGCCATTGCATTTATGGCAATAGAACAGGTGGCAGTTGGCACAATGGAAATAGTGCTGTAGCCATCCATAAGTAGATGTCACCATCGAGGAAGACGGTTTGTCTAGTTGAGAAACTCAGGTGCAGTGAATTGGTGAAAGGGGTGTCATTTTTGCCAAATAGTAAGCCTGATCCCTTTCGGTTGTAAAAGTCCCAACTGATGGCTGTGTAGCAATACATAATATTTAAATACTTACTGTTTTGCCAATTTGTGGCCTCCCCAATTAGCATGCAGCTCTGGCCACCAGACAAGACAATTAGCTTCCTGTTGTCTCTGGTGACCCTGCATAATGGGGAGGTCACGTATTGAATAGGGGCTCCTCCAATGAACCTAATAAAGGAAAAAATAATAATAATCAATTTGATCTGTGCATTACATACAACAAATTAATAATATGAAAGAAAATGATTACCGGTATGTCCTTTAAATTAGTCACATGAATTAGTGATGGTGCCCAGAAAACAATCTGCCTCTTAATTCTTCTACCGTATTTACTAGATTCTACACAGAACTCTAATTCCGAGGGAATAAAGTAAAATTTGAAATCCAAGAAAGGGGGGGAGGGGAGAACTGTAGACTGCATTTCGAAATCGAAATAAAGACTTATTCATTCTAAGCTGAAGTACCATTCAGGTTGAATAGATAAAGATACAGCTAAAATATTTGGGTTAAACACCTAAGCTTAGCAGTTGAGCTTAACAAAAGGTTATTTTGATGAAAATACTTTTTAGGTGGCAGCAGTAGTAGTTGGTTACAGTGCAGTGAACCATGGAAAGCATGGGCGGCCAATTGTGTGCCACTGCACACTTAGAATAAAAGTAATTTCTTTCTTGAAAAAAGAGATAATTAACTGAGAGCTCTAATAATAACTATTAACTAACAGAAGAATTTCTTTAATTTTCATCATTGTGGGCTCCACCTGGAAGTGCTTTTAGACACGATTATGATCTCGTGTGGGATTTTTGGCCAATACACGCCATAGGCGATTGTGTTTGGCTTGCCTGTTGCAAGTCTTATGGTGACATCACTCAGGCAACTTACCTGTAATGATGAAGACGACAACAGCCATTCCCCAAGTGGAGAAAATATGTGACCGGACCGCGAATTGAACCCGCACACAAACCACCACACTTGACAATTATTTACTGAACATGCACTATAACGCGTGCTCCATCATTTCCGTATTTCATTTCCCACATTTTTACGAGATTCAACTTGATAACTTCTATTCACGAAGGCCTATTTCTTTTTGGAGATAATTCTCCTCCTTTTCATTTCTGATATCATTTGTTGTACATCAGCAATGGGTTTTCTTGAAGCCCTCTCCCTATCCCCCTTTCCCCCCCCCCCCCCCCCCCCCCTCAGAGGCTTTGAAGCAACAACTTTCAGCATTCATATTGATAGCACGTTGGCTCTCACACTAACACCAATATTGCACTAATTTTCTTCTTCGATAAAGACTCTTAACATGCTTGCACTAACACTAATATTGCATTAATCTCCTCAGCACATTTATCCAATATTATTGGATAAAGAATCTTTAACATGACGCCAAAATTGATCCACAATAATACAACTTATAGACCATTTTAACAATGGAAAATCCGATCACAATATCAATAATAGAGGATAGGTAACAACTCACCGTAAAGAGGCTCACTGAGCTGCTGACAGACACGAAAATAGATAGAATCACACAACTTGAATTTTTTGCCATGGTCTTCATCAGTAAAAGTAACACATACATTCACGCAATCAGCACACACACAGACACACACACACACACACACACACACACACACCTATCATTTCTGGCCACTCCACCAACACAAGTTAGACTGTGTGTGAGGAGGAGGGGAGTACACAAGGCAAAAACAAGATGGACCACCCTGTGGCAGAGCCTGCAGCGGAGCTCATGCTTGATTTCAATGGCTGCTTCACAACCCGGGCCATCTGGATCCTCCCATCCACCACCAGCTTTTCTGAACTGCACAGATGGGAGTTGTCCCTACAACACATTCTCCGATCCCGAAATCAACCAGCCTCAACCTATGATAACTTCCTTTTTTTTTTTCCCTCTCTCCATACCTTACAGTTCCTAACTATATATCCCACACCTCACCAATTTTGAGTCTTTTGTGTGTGTGTGTGTGTGTGTGTGTGTGTGTGTGTGTGTGTGTGTGCGCGCGCGCGCGCGCGCGCGCACGCACATGTATGTGATCTTGTGTGCTTGCAGTGTGCATGCATTTTGTATATATATTTATTTTACTTTATTTTATTTTATTTTCTCCCTCACCTGCCTACCTACTGCATTCCTTAGCTGCCTCTCGTTATTCTCATCTAACCCATCCACACCACTGTGACGTAACCTTTATATCCCCCCCCTCCCCTCCCCTCCCGGCCCCTCCCCTCAATGTAGGAGAGCTATGGTAATTTGATATACATTTTACAGGGAACATGAGGCAGAATTAAAGCACATCTTCCTCCACACCAAATACTTTGAGGCAGTCCGTGTAGTTGCTTTGGCAACAACACTGTGTTAGCTGAGTGGTCTACCTAGTAAGTAGGAGATCCCAGGTTCGAATCCTGGCCACAAAATAAATTTTAATTCAATGCCTCTCATTGTCTTGTAATACCAAAGGCATTAGACATAATGTTGTCTCAAAGAATTTTATTATTTGTTGATAAGCAAAAAGTGTTTATGAACGGAATTAATATTTACAGGATGTTTGAATTTTTCCCTCTATTACAGACTAAACAATATCCAACTACAAAAGTTCAGGTTTTTGTGTCTGCTAGAAGTACCTTATAATTTTGATGATCGGTGAGTTTGTGAGTGACAGAATTAGTGATTTTTTTACCGCTAAAATTTTATACACTATAAGGTGTAGAATAATGTAATTTGAAAATATAGCTAGTTATAGTAGATACTCTTGGTAACCGAAAATTCTGGTAACTACCGTTCTAACAGATATTTTAATTTTTCGCCACAGCCTTCATCAGTGGGAGAAAACCTACAACAATCATACAATAAACTCAGGCACACCTCATGCACACAAGCATCAGTCACATCACAAATTTTGATCATAAGTTCAAAGCATTGTTTGATATCAATTAGACCACAATTCTGTTTAAAAAATGCTGTGCTACTATCTGGGCTTTAGTTTCAGGTCAGTTTATGACTTATTAGATACCAAAAATAATGACATCAAAACAGATGAAATATTAGATCGCAGATTTTTGTTGTTGTTGTGGTTTTAGGGTGAGACTGTAAGAACATCAACAAGAGGCTAAAAACGAAAGATAAAAGACAATAAAAGGGTTAAATATCCTTGGATAAGTTGGCCAAGTTGATAAAACGCAAAACTCGAGCAGCTGCTCGTGTGTCATCAGCTAAAATTTCCTCCAGAGTAGACGGAAAGTGAAGGGCTACACGGAGATGATTAAAATTAACACAAGTCAGTAAAACATGTCGCACTGTCAGCAGTTCACCACAGGAGCACAGCGGTGCAGGGTCGGCAGAGAGCAAGTGACGGTGGCTGAAACGGCAGTGACCGATCCGCAACCGGGCCAGGATGACCTCCTCCCGCCGAGAGGGGCGTGAGGTGGTCCTCCAAGCGGTCGGGATCGGTTTGACAGTTCTCAAATTATTGTTGTACATTGAAAACCACACACTGTGCCATTGCGACACGATGCTCCGGCGAAGAGCCCGTTGAACATTGTCCGATGGGACGCAAAAGGTAGCCATGCGAGGCAAAATAGCTGCGGCCTTGGCTGCTATGTCGGCGGTCTCATTCCCGGGCACACCCACGTGGCCAGGGAACCACAGGAAAGAAACGTGACAGCTGTCATCTGCTAGCAACTGGAGGGAGCGTTGGATCCGATACACGAGAGGATGGTTCGAGAAAGGGTCCTTAAGACTCTGCAGGGCACTAAGGGAGTCCGAACATATGGCATAGAAAGGTTGGCGGAGGCGGCAGGTGTACAAAACGGCCTGGTGGAGGGCGAAAAGCTCAGTCGTGAAACTCCAACACCGGTCAGGGAGCTTGTATTGGAACCGGTTGTCCCCGACGACTAAGGCACATCCGACACCGGCAGTGCACTTGGAACCACCAGTGTAAATAAATATGGCATTATCAAACCGCGAACGGAGTTCGACAAGCCTCTAGCGGTATACCAAATCCGGAGTGCTCTCCTTGGGGAGCAAACTAAGTTCAATGTGTGTGTGAACCTGGGCCTGAGGCCATGGTGGCAATGGGCTTTCCCTCAACCAAAAGGTGGAAGGAAGGGTAAAATCGAGCCGCTGTAGCAGGCGGCGAAACCGAACTCCAGGTGGAAGCAAGGCAATCGCAGACAACTGATATTGGCGATCTAGTGAGTCGTCAAAAAATAATGATTAAGATGGATGGTTGAGCATCGACCGCAGGCGGCATGCGTACCGACACAAGAGTATGTCACGTCGAGTGGTCCAGGGTAACACAGCAGCCTCGGCATACAGACTCTCAACAGGGCTAGTATAAAATGCACCGGTCGCAAGACGTAAGCCCCGATGGTGGATAGAGTTGAAACGGCGGAGAATCGACGGCCGTGCAGAAGAGTATACAAGGCTTCCATAGTCGAGCTTCGACTGAACAATGGCCTGGTAAAGGTGAAGCAGGACAGTACGATCCACTCCCCATGACGTGCCACTGAGGACACGAAGAACGTTAAGGGATCGGGCACGACGGGCAGCCAGGTAGGACACGTGTGTGGACCAGCAAAGTTTACGATCCAACATGAGTCCCAAGAATTTCGTAGTCTCCACGAAAGGGAGAGCAACAGGGCCGAGACGTAGAGAAGGTGGAAGAAATTCCTTGTATCTCCAGAAATTGATACACACCGTTTTCTCAGTAGAGAATCGGAAGCCGTTTGCAATGCTCCAGGAATATAGACGGTCAAGACAGCGTTGAAGAGAACGCTCCAAGAGACACGTCCGCTGGGCACTGCAATAAATTGCGAAATCGTCAACAAAAAGAGATCCGGAGACGTCAGCTGAAATGCAATCTACGATCGGATTGATTGCAATGGCAAAGAGCGCCACACTCAAGACGGAGCCCTGTGGTACCCCATTCTCCTGGCAAAAGGTATCTGACAAAACAGAGCCCACCCGTACCCGGAACTTGTGATCCGCCAAAAACGCTCGAATGAAAAGAGAAAGGCGGCCCCGAAGGCCCCATGTGTGCAATGTGCGAAGAATGCCCGCTCTCTAACAGGTATAGTATGTCTTCTCCAAGTCGAAGAACACTGCTACTGTTTGACGCTTCTTTAGGAAGTTGTTCATAATGAAGGTTGACAACGTAACGAGGTGATCAGCAGCAGAGCAGTGTTGACGAAAACCGCATTGCACATTTGTTAGGAGGCGGCGAGATTCGAGGAGCCAGACCAACCGAGCGTTAACCATGCGTTCCATCACCTTACAGACGCAGCTCGTCAGAGAAATGGGGCGATAACTGGAAGGAAGGTTTTTGTCCTTCCCTGGTTTGGGGATGGGGACAACAATGGCTTCACGCCAACTTGTGGGAACATGACCTTCAGTCCATATGCGATTATAGGTACTAAGAAGAAAGCAATTGCCCGCAAGAGAGGGGTTCTGCAGCATCTCAATATGAATGGAATCGGGCCCGGGAGCAGAAGATCGCGACAGGGCGAGAGCACAATCTAGCTCCTGCATGGTGAAGGCGACGTTATAATTTTCACGGTTAAAAGAGTGGAAAGAAGGCGGCCGTGCCTCCTCTACCTGTTTGCGAGGGAGAAAGGCAGGGTGGTAATGGGCAGGGTCCACGAGGACTGCATTCTCCACAGTCAGGCCAGGAATCGATGAGTGGACCTTGATGCTGGATAAACGGCGTAGGCCACCCCAAACAACCGTGGAGGGAGTAAAAGAACTAGTAAAAGCAGTCCAGCAGGCTTTCTTGCTGTCGTTTATGATACGACGACATTGCGCTCTCATACGTTTGTAATTGATGCAATTCTCCAAAGTTGGGTGGCGGCGGAAGGTGCGTAAAGCATGGCGCCGGGATCTAAGCGCGTCGCGGCAGGCTGCAGTAGTGGTACAGTGTACCCTCCGCCACGCACCTTACAGTGAATTGCGGAGTATGTATGTAGATGTAGATGTAGATGCAGTCCACCAAGGGAATGGGACACGACGTGGAGAAGAGGATGTATGAGGTATGGAACGTTCAGCAGCGGTGAGAATAACCTCTGTGAGGTAGTCGACCTGACTGTCACAGCTGGGTAAATTCTGATCGTGAAAAACAGCCATGGAAGAATAAAGCCCCCAGTTGGCTTTAGAAATGTTCCAACTGGTGGGACGAGGAGATGGGGAATGATGCAGGAAGTGGATGATACAAGGGAAATGGTCACTTGAGTAGGTGTCAGAAAGTGCATACCACTCAAACCGACCGGCAAGCTGAGGAGTGCATATTGCGAGGTCTATATGGGAGTAAGTGTGTGTTGTGTCTGAAAGGAAGGTCGGTGCACCGGTGTTGAGGCAGACAAGATCGAGGTGGTGGAGAATGTCCACCAAAAGGGAGCCTCTCGGACAAGGTGCCAGAGAGCCCCATAGGGGGTGGTGGGCATTAAAGTCGCCTACCAACACGAAAGGTGAAGGGAGCTGGTCAACAAGGTGTAGCATATCTGCCCTAGTAAGGGCAGATGACGATGGCGAATAGATATTACAGAGAGAAAGGTAAATGTGGATAAAGTGATGCGGACAGCAACTGCCTGTATGTGAGTGTGCAAGGAAATGGGATGGTAATAGACATCGTCTCGAAGGAGCATCAGAACCCCTCCATGGGCTGGGACACCTTCCACGGGTGGCAGGTCGAACCGCACAGAGGTGTAGTGTGGAAAGTCTGCACGATCACGTGGACGCAACTTAGTTTCCTGGAGGCAGACTAGATTAGAACGAATGCCGCGAATATTCCATTGAAGGAGCGCCATGATAAAAATGAGAGAAAAAATAAGGATAAAAACCAACTAGCAAGCGGGGTCACCTCGACGGCCGCTGAGGACCGGATTTTGAGGGAGCACTGCTATCGCTGTCCAGGGGCAAAGGGTTGTGGTCCATAGGTTCGACCGACGCGCCTGCCACTTCCCTGAGTTTATCAGGAGGGGCAGTTTCCACTGACGGTAGAGGGCCGGGTGCCCGGCAGACGGAGCGTCCCGGTGAAACAGAAACGGCCAAGGCCGGCAACTGGTGGACGGCGTGACGGATGGGTCACGCCTCGGCGGGGAAGGAGAGGTACTCTTTTTCTTGTCAGCTCTTCTGGAAGAGTGACGGCGGGAAGAGGCAGTTGACGGTTGGGAAGCCTGAGAACGTAGAAAATCCTCACGGACGGGTTCCTTTTTCAAGGTCTCTTTACTAGAGGTTGACGAAGACTGTACCTTAGAAGCAGCAGGAGGAAGCGGGGACGTGGAATGGGCAATCTTCGGGCTGGCGGATCGCACAACTGTGTCAGCTAAGGTAAAATCACACTTCTGGGTACTTGAATCCTTAGTAGGTCGAGTGGAGGTGAGGACCTTACTTTATGTGTCCGCTGGGAGGACTGCGGGCTTTCGACTTACCAACAACTTTCGAGCGGCACCTTTTCCGTAACCCAAATTTGTTGGATAACCTTCTCATCCTTGTATACAGGGCAGTCGCGAGAGGAAGCTGCATGGTCACCATAGCAGTTAAGGCAGTGAGGGGACGGAGGTGGGCAATGCCCCTCATGGGCGTCCCTACCACAAGTGACACATTTGGGCAAGATACACAGGTATGGTTGTACCTGTGCATTGGAAGCAGCGCATTGGGTTTGGAATATAAGGGCGGACAGAGATAACTTCGTACCCTGCTTTGACCTTTGACGGGAGTTCAAACCTGTCAAACGTCAAAAATACAGTACGAGTCGGTGTCAGCTGGTTATTTACCTTTTTCAAAACCCTATGCACGGCTGTGACACCCTGATCTGACATGTAGGTTTGTATGTCTTCATCAGACAACCCGTCAAGGGATCTCGTGAAGACTACTCCCCGTGACGAGTTGAGTGTGCGATGCGCTTCTACCTTGACAGGAAACATGTGTAACAGTGTAGTCCGGATTAGTTTCTGAGCTTGGAAGGCACTGTCCACTTCCAGCAGCAATGTGCCATTGCGCTGACGCGAACAGGTTTTAACAGGGCCAGCAATTGCATCTACACCTTTCTGGATGACGAAAGGATTTTCCATTGCTGCGAGAGACAACAAGAAATCTCCGTAGATTAGGCAGAGTTTTCTTTGGCTAAGGCGAATCTATCTTACGTTTCTGGGTCAACGTCACAGAAGAAGAGAAGGAAGTCATCGCGGAAGTGTCCCCCGTGATTACCGGCGTCTCCGATGGCGCGCTCCTTCCTAGTGGGGGCCCTCTCCGAGGGCTTACCCGCCTTAGGTGATTGTTCACATCTCAGGTCACACCTCCCGAGAACTGACGGAGGGACCAATCGGCATGTTCGGAAGGTACCAGCTCGGGTAATCACCCCTCCCTGGGCCTGGCCTTTACGAGGGGGTACGTTCGTGCCCTACTTGTCTACCCGGGGCGGGGAATTACGCATTACTCCGTCACCTGCTACGCATGATAATGCGTGGGTCGGCCTTCAGACATGCACAGGGAGGAAAGAAGAAGGATAGAGAAAGTGAAGAGGAAGGAAACAAGTGTCTCCTACGCCGAGGCAGAGACTAATGAGGAGAAGATGGCTAGAAGAGTACAAGGAGAGAAAGACAGAAAACAAAGGGTAAGAAAGTGAGGAACCAAGGAATAAGAGAAACGACAACAAGAACCACCGTAACTTACGAAATTCGCCCGTCTCCGGGTGAAGGCATAAACCGGGAGGGAAAGTGAAGCAGCCTGGGTCAGAAGAAAGGCTCCTCCAGCTCAAGGCCCCGTGCACGCCACACACGTACCCACAGAAGAACTGTGAGCCCCCTGGGGACGGGGGGGGGGGGGGGGGGGTTATCACAGATAATTTGACATAGCTCCATTATATGTAAACATTGATTATAATTAAAGTTACCTTATTTGGCATGCGATATCATGGAAAGAATTACTGTATACCAATGTGATGCATTATTGTCAAAGACATGGAGAAGTAAAATAATGCAGTATCAATTCGACTGAAACATTTTTAATGTACTGCTACGGCCAATAGTACCTCATACTATTACAATTGCTCCAACAATGTGGAACATATCAGTGTCCAGAAGAGTATGAAAGCACAGAATTGCATTCTACACAGCACGTTCGTACATAAGCTGACTACCACTCGTAATATGCTGCACTTCAGATGAGGTGCACTTCAGATCGGCACATGTGTTAATGCCCCACAACCAGAAATGACAGGCAGTGAGATCAGATGATTGTGCCAACCAAACATTTGCAAATGATGTACTGATAATTCAATTATTTCCAAAGATGTCTAAGTGAAGCTGTCTAACTGCACAAGCCATGTGAATGGGATGTTATCTTGCATGAAAACTGTTCAACGTCTCTCTCTCTCTCTCTCTCTCTCTCTCTCTCTCTCTCTCGCTGGGTGGGTATGACTTGCTTTCATGTGCCAACCTGTTTAAAAAAGAATGGACCAATCTTGAACACAGCTGTGAAGCTAAACCCTATGGTGACACATTAACCATACAGAGGAACATCATGCACAGTGATAAGACGTGAAGATCCCCACATTCAGCAATTCTATTTGTTAACCAGATGAGCTTCATCTGTCCATAGGATGCCCCTTGTCAACTTCAATCTTTTCGAGATAGTGGAAAGCAAAGTCAACATCTTGGCTTGAGTCGTGTGGTGCAAACTGCTGGAAGATGGAGATCTTTAATGGGTACCGAGGTGAATCTAATCAGGTGGTGTCAATCCAATCATTTACCAGTTCTTCCCCATTTGGATAACTGAGCACAGCACTTTAACAATTACATTGCAGCTGACCATTGTACTGAATTTCTCAGTAATCTATAAACAATGGCATACGAGAGTGCACACAATGAGCAAATACCACTGTTTGTAGGTGTGTGTTTCTTGTGTAACACTCGTGTAGTCAACAAAACAGTGCAAAAACTTCTGCCATATTTCTTGCATATGAACATCTTAATTGACAGTCTAATTTTTTTTATTCTTTGCTAATAAATACTGCTTTGTCACTATGCAGGCCGAATTATAAAATTGCATTTTTGTAGAGTGAATCCTATCATGCAAATGTACCCAACGGTTCTGGGACTGAAACGGAAATTAACCACAAAACAGAATTTCGTCTAAATGCAGTGGAAGCTATCAAATGAAGAAAATTAACATTCAGAAAGCTGTAGAGCAGTACTCAGTTCCATATACCACATTAAATGACAAACTCAATAAATGGTATAAACACAAAATAGACTGCCAACCAGTGTTAACCAATAGTGATGAAAAAAGCTCACTTTAAGTATTATTGTGTTGTGCAAAATGGGGGTTCCTTTGGGGAATAAAGATGTTGGGGACATTGTACAGGAAAGACATACCAAGGAAAGCATTTACCTTTAACTCCAGAAAAAGGAATTGATATCAGTGACTTAGACAAAGAGTATAGTGATGCGGCTGCAAGCAGGGAGTCCCTATGCAGAACATCCAACAGTGATCTAAAACAGCAAGATTCAAATAAATATGAAGAAATGGACAAGGAGGAGGAGAAAGATTTGCATTAATTTGAACAAAAGGATTTCACCATAGTAAAATTTCCTCTAGAAAAACATAAAAAGGTTCAGGTTTCTTATTGGTAAAATTTTCATCATCTCTAATGACACCTATAAAATGACATTTCTGGGAAAGAAATGTTATTGATGGTGATGTTTACTTTGTCTTTACAGAAACTGACAATGCAAATGAGGTAGAAATATCCCAATTATTAAAAAAATTGTTCCAGAATGTAGAAGGCAAGGTAAATTTATCTTTGAAGGATAGATGATTCTGACATTGAGTAAATAGTTTACATTGATTATTACATACAATAACTGAATATTTGTTTGTCAAATTTTGTGAAAGTAAGTGTTTTTATAGCAAAAATTCTGGTATCTCGGTACGATAAGTTTGAGAGCCCGCCAGACCACATGGACTATGACAGCAGCCGTCAGGCGGCGCGCACAACCTACTAGTGCTGCCATCGCCACTAGAGTGCTGCACGCCGTGGTGCGCCTACCGCGCCGGTCATCTGCGCAGAGAGCTGCGCTATATAGGGCCCGGAGCCACAGCTCGCTCCTCAGTCTTGTGTTGACTGTGCTCTGTTTACTTTCGATATTCTGTCGTTATCAGGCTTCGTCCTCTGCTCTGTCACAGTTCTGATTGGCTTGCGTTTGGTGTTTATTTGCAATTAGTTGTTGTCATTGTCATCTCTGTGGTTTCGTGTAGTGTCTCTCGTTAGCGGCGACGCGTGATGGGTCGATCGTCGCTAGTCGCTCCCGAACCAGTCCGACCTTCGGTCACTACAAAAATCATACTTTTAATGTGCTTCTAAAAACTTGTTGCATCTAGAAAAAGTAGAATCTTATTGTAAATACAGCAACATATATTTTTTTTTAAAATCAAGGTAGTGATCAGATTCATTCCACTGGAAGTCTGATTCCTTTCCTGCATACAAAATACATTGGTGATGGGATCCATCCCAACTAAGGAGATTAAACCAATCAACAATTCAAATAACTGTAATTATACACTAAAAACAACATAATACACGACTATATCGTTATCAAAATTGTGAAATTAATTTACTGAATATTTTTTCTGATATCACAACAGTAAATGAACGAAATTTGAAAACAAATTTTGCCACTTTTCATCGGATTCAGCTCATTTTACGGTACTGTTTGATTAAGGCTTGAAATACTTCCCATACTGTGGGATGTTCAACTGGTGTAACACAGCTGGTGCACTGTTTGACGACCAGGAATTTTACACAGCAATGCCTGACACTTTCCTCAAACACCTGTAATGGAACCATTGCTATTGCAGACATTGGCCTCTCAGTTCTCTACTTGATTTGAACTTGTTCATCTTGGTCAGCACAGCAGGTAGAGAAGAGGACCCTTCCATAATCCTTTCATCCGGCAACATTGTCAAAGTGCAGTTGCTGCTTTACTGTTGTTTACTGCTGGTGTTCTACTGCCTGATAAATTGTGGATGTCTGAATGGTTGGCATAACATAACTCTGCATGTAGAACTCATCTGTGGGACCTATCACATTGCAACCAAAAAATTCATGTCTCAGTCAGCTGGCTGAAGTCAAAAATTTATTACAATGCACACTCTTCAATATGAAAGGTTTTTGTCTGGTGTGTTCTGAGTTAAAGAGTAGTAGAGTCAAACAACCTTAACCAAATGCTTTTCATTGCACGTTGCATATTTTTCTTATTTTCAAATGAGTTATGAGACTAATCATGACTGGAGGCGGAGTTTGGTTATAACCCTACCACCAGAAAGGATCAGCAATCCTTACTACCGTATGAGAATCTTGTGCCAAATGCCTTCCCTGACATACAAATACCTTCTCTTTCAGTTTTAGTTTTACACTAAACTCCTCATTGATTATATGAGTAGCACAGTTACATATGAGACACAGCTACGAATGTCACCAAAACGTCAAATTTCAGATGCTTTTGCAATTAATTAATTGACCCTGAAAAGTAAATTGTTGAGAAATACCTTAAATCAGAAGCATGCCTTTTGGCAGTGGAAAAAGCTGCTCCTTCTCAACAGAAACAATCAATTGCTGATTAGAGCCAAAAGAAAAATACAAACTAGACTTTTCAAAAAAATAAAAGCGATGTAGTTTTTGTAAAATGAAGCATTCCAATCAAAAAGCAACATAATCACCAATCTGTTTCAAAGTACTAAGGTTTCACTTCATGCACATAGCCCATCAACATCATCAGCAGCATTTAAAACTTCATTATGCCTTTCAACATTCAATTTGAAGCACTGTCCCTCTTATAAAACTTTTCTGTGATCCCCTATTAAATGCTAACTTTGAAGCCTCGTCTGACATTAAGTTACATCAAAATCATTATTGCAAGAATACAATTTTATTTCTCTTCACTTCCAAATCTATTATTTTCAGTCCCGAATTTGGGAGTACGCCAAGTTTATTTAACTTGAGGGAAACAACACTTATAGACATTGTAAATGAAAATACTGTCAAAGGACACCTGCAATCTAGGCAAGATTGAATTAGAATATCATCTACTACAAGCAGACAGCAACAGTCAAATTTCCAACACACATATCCTTATAAAATTCAAGTGAATAATTATTTTAGAAGACAAATAAATATTGAGATCATGATAGCAAGTTTTAAATACAATAAAAAGCTGACGGTTGACTACGCATTAAAAACAAAATGATAACAACTGCATTTTTGGCTAGACAACTTAAAAATCTATGTATAGTTCACAAATGGTATTTACCTCTCTCCCTCAAAACATAGCTTCCCGTCCCGGACCACCGGCCGCCAGTTTATGAGAGTAAATGCAGTTTGCTGAAATTAAAAATTCATATTAAGTTACATAATAGAAATAAGCAAATTTAGAAAAATCATCTAAAAAAAGTGATGTAACAAGAAAGAGTGGCGGAAAGTGAATGAAACCAAGCACGATGGAAGACCTTGTGACTTTGATGAACTACTTATCACAACAGGGACTGAGACACGAGGCCATTGGAACACGGATGTCAGGTGAGTAGGGTGCCGGACACCTGCTCGGCACAGTGCACGCCTTCGGATACTGTCACAAGGCAAGTTTTTTGACGGTTGTCGCAATTGTGCCTTCAGATACCACAGCTACGTACTGTGACGGATGCCCACACCGAAGCCATCCCGTGTGACCTCAATGATGGCAATATTTCTGGCAATAGAAGCACATCAGTATGATGAAGGGTGTCCGTACACACAAAAACTAGAACACCGCTGCAGTGTGCCATGTCGTCATTGGTAGGACACGCGAGCACCATGTCAGCGACACATCACTATACTGTCAGTGTCTGCCAAAGCACGACTAGAGGTAGAGTAGTAATAATATAGTTTTCTCTTCCACAAGACTTAATTGAGGAGTGAGACTGCATGCTGATGGAAAAAGTCAATACATGAAGACCTAGGTCATGTCTCTCCCACCTGAGGAAGAAACTGTGTTCTGAAAGCTTGTCTTTTCTTTCTTTTTTTCTTTTTCTTCATTTGTGTAACTATCAGAGGTACAGCACAAAGGTAAGTACTGGCCAGCGAATCTCTCTCTTTTGAAAAATAATTTATTATCTCTGAGGAGAATTTCCATCATTAATCAAATAGAAAATTTTTAAATAGTCCTATGCACATGACAATCTTAAGACAAAGTGAAAAGAATCAATAAAGAAAAAGAAAATGAATTAGCTTAATTGTTTAACTTTTCTAGGAGTTCCTCAACAGAATAAAAGGAGTGAGCCATATGGTAACTCCTCAATTTAGATTTGAAAGTGTGTGGGTTAGTGCTAATACTCTGTAGTTCTTGTACAGCTTGTCGAAAATGGATGCTGCAGAATACTGCACACCTTTCTGCATGAGTGTCAAGGTGCTCCGATGCAAATGTAGATTTGACTTCTGTCCAGTATTCACCAAGTGAAAACTACCAACTCGTGGAAACAAGCTGATATTATTAACAACAAATGACATTAATGAAAAAACGTATTGTGACACCTGTGTCATAATTCCCAGACTACTGAACAGGGATTGACATTCGTGAACTTACACAACATATTGCTTGAACTGTCCATTTCTGAGCCAGAAATATCCTTTTTGCATCATGTCAGTTACCACAAAAAATAATGCTGTGCGTCTTAAGTTAGTGAAAATAAGCGTAATAGAATACTTTTCGTGTTGAAATATTTCAGATATTGTTCTAATAGTAAATATAGCAGAATTTAGTTTTGGAACAAAATCATTAACACAACATCTTACTGTCTATATGAACACCTAGAAATTTGAACTGTTCACTCTTACTTATCATATGCCCATTATGTCAGGATGGCCACCGAATCTTCATTTTCAAATTCAAGGTTTTTTCCAGGTTTTCCAGGTTAAAAATAATTATGAATGGCAGTGATTTTCCATCTTTGCAACTACAATATAATGCGATTTTTTTCACACCAGACGCATTTCGTTTTATTGAATGTAAAACATCATCAGTGGTCTGAAATAATAGAAATCTACAGTTTGTTTTTTGTTTAGATCGAAAACAGTTCTTAAATGGACCCTGAAAAGTAGGCCTAATGTTTGGTACTTACGGAAATTTTGTCTCCTTTTCACTTCACATCATGGAATGCCGGTCTGTTTAGTGCAATACCGCCAGTTTTTCATGCTGTGTCGTTTTCTCACTACTTTCACTGTCACTGTTTCACTGTTTATAGTTGTTTTCCACAGATCAGAAGAGTTTGTTTTTGTTTTTACTGATTCTGCTCAGTGCGTTATTGGAGTGTTGCCAACCTCACAAATGTAGTTCTTTCTCTATGTTTTATAATAAATTATGTTTCGATGTATTTAGTTTTGATGTAAGCAGATTGGGATAGTGGCAGAATAATACATGTATATATTTAATGGGAACATTATTATTATTATTATTATTATTATTATTATTATTATTATTATTATTATTTTATTTTATTTTATTTTATTTTTTTTAATTACTATTATATTATTATAATTGTTATTATTGGTGGGGGGTTTTAGTAGTAGGGAAAGATGACTGATTGGTGGTTGGATGTGGTAAGGTGTGAGGTGAAGTGAGGTGGAGGACAAAAGTGATGGATATGAGGTGTGGTGCAGTAATATTAAACTCCTGGGTGGTGGTAATGCAAGTAGTGTGCATGTGTGTGATGTGTGTGTGTTTGGGGGGGGGGGGGGGTTGTGTTTTTTGTTGAATCTCGTATGTGATGTATGGTAACAGTGATGGGAACGAGGTTGAGTATTTGTTAGCAGGGGGCAAGAAAGTTTGGGAGTTTTATATCAATATGTGTGACACGTTCGGAGGGTCTTGTGTTTAGCGGAGAGATGGCTGCGTGATTTTATTTTACCTTAGCTGTGGTGTGTTGGTAGTGGTATCTGGAATGGGATGTATTTTCCAGGTTTTCACGAAACTTAATTTTGCCCAAAAGGGTTAGCAAACAACTATACCGTAAAGAAACTAGTTACATATTTTTAAAAAACATGTCGTCAAAGTTGAACCATGTCACGTTTTAATATACACCAAGCAGTGGCGAATCCAGGATTTGTGGGGAAGGGGGGAGGGGGCAGAGCTCATAAAAATTGTGGGATTGTACCTCAAACTGATCTAAAAAGAACCAGCTCATATTATGAGGTTTTTCTCATGGTTTTGGGGGATCTGCAGCCCCATAGACCCCCCCTCCCCCCCGCCCCAGATTCAACACTGACAACATATAGTACAGGGTGTACATTTTAAGTTGACAAACCAGAATAATTAAGGGGAAAAAACAGTATACATTCAACAACGGTTTTCACCATTATGAACAGCCGGCAGACGCTTAGGAAATGATACTAAACTTTAACTGTATCCACCATTTGGGAGCAGTGTGAGGGGCTAGTGTAAAATTTTAAATGGAAACTCCCAATGTTAAATGCAGATTCAGATTCTACACACCAAATCATGTGTGGTTTGGTTGATTTTTTTTTTTCTTTCAATTGGCAACATGTTGCACTCTAATGGTAAGAATTATTTGCCATACTGCTGAAGAAATGTACCATCCAGGAAAGAAAAAGGTTAAACATATCGATGATGCTTCATAACCCAACCAAATGATACCATATGTACATTTCTTCCCGGCTAGTTCAATTAAATGTTTCGTCGGCAATTAATAACTGGTATTCAAACGAGCAATCCGGACTCAGGTATCACTTTGGAAGACTGCCCTGTCCACTGTGGGGAGAGGGAAGGATCACTTTGGCGATCATTTGGTAGCGTTCTGAAGTATCATGAATATGGTTTTCATTTTTTAAATTTCCTGTTTAGTACATTTCTTCACCATATGACAAGTACTTCTTACTACTAAAGCGTCATCCGTCGTAAAAAAAAGATATCTACCAGACAATACATGATGTGGGTTAAAGTCAAAGAAGTATATAAACAATCCATAGGTCTTTGGTTAAAGTGCAGTACATGCGGCAGCGGCTAGCCGTCGCTCTCGCTAGGTTAGGAACGACAGAGCAGCCAATCAGGAGTCTTGTTATGCCAGCCAATAAGATTGCGTGTTTCGTGCCGAGTAAATATCGCGTCAATTTCAAAGTTTATTCGACGATTACGGTGCGGTGTTTGTGTGATTGTAACTGATTTTCCATTTATATGGGATTTTTTATATAATTGTGGTATTACCCCCATAAGTGACCTATTATTAATACACCACAGCAGTCAACCACAGAACAGGTATAGCATGTTTTATTTATTTTATGATCTTCATTATCTTAAGTGAAAGTTTTTATATTTAAATATTGTTGAAATGAGATAGAATGGCTGGGCAGTACTTACCATTGTGCTGTACCGCCGATAGTAACACAAAATGAAAAAACAGAAAAAAAGGGACAAAGGGACAAGCTTTCGGAACAGAGTTCCTTCGTCAGGTGGGAGAGAAGGGAAGAATAAAGGATGGGAATAGAAGGGAAAGGTCGTTCACGACCTAGGTCATGAAGGTGGTGTTTCGGAAGTGTGGGCGTCAGAGATACTGCATGTATGTACTGAGCCAAGCCAGAGGGATAAATATAACTAAAAAGGTAAGATCAAGTAGTAAAGAGAATAAAGAGAGTGAAATTAAAGATGCTGAGGGGTGTAGGAGGGGCGGGGGGGGGGGGGGGGTCTAAAACGTTTTTCATAAACAGGGAAATATGGATGGATACACACACACACACACACACACACACACACACACACACGGAGAGAGGTAGAGAGAATGACAGAGAAAGCGAGAGGGCGGTAGAGAGGGGGGGGGGGGGGTAAGGAACGGATAATGAATAGGTGAGCTGAGGATGGAGGAAGGGGAGGGGTTAGCGTAGATTTAGGCCAGGGGGGTGGCGGGAGGAGAGGATATGTTGGAGGGCAAGTTCCCACCTCCGTAGCTCTGAGGGACTGGTGTTTGTTGGTAGTATCCAACACCAGTCCATATGCGATTGTAGGTACTGAGAAGAAAGCACTTGCCCGCAGGAGAGAGGTTCTTCAGCGTTTCAATGTGAATGGAATCGGGCCTGGGAGCAGAAGATCAGGACAGGGCAAGAGCACGGTCTAGCTCCTGCATGGTGAAGGCGACGTTATAATTTTCACGATTAGAAGAGTGGAAAGAAGGCGGCTGGGCCTCCTCTACCTGTTTGCGAGGGAGAAAGGCAGGGTGGTAATGGGCAGAGCTCGTAACCTCCGCAAAGAAATGGCCCAATGTGTTGGAAACGTCAGAGGGGTCCACGAGGACTGCGTTCTCCACGGTCAGGCCAGGAATCGATGAGTGGACCTTGATGCCGGATAGACGGAGTAGGCCACCATAAACAAACGTGGAGAGAGTAAAACGGTTAAAAGAACTAGTAAAAGCAGTCCAGCCAGCTTTCTTGCTTTCGTTTATGATACGACGACATTGCGCTCTCATACGTTTATAATGTATGCAATTCTCCAAAGTTGGGTGGCGGCGGAAGGCGCGTAAAGCATGGCGCCGGACACTAAGCGCGTCGCGGCAGGCTGCAGTCCACCAAGGGACCTGGACACGACGTGGAGAAGAGGAAGTACGAGGTATGGAACGTTCGGCAGCTGTGAGAATAACCTCTGTGAGGTAGTCGACCTGACTGTCACAGGTGGGAAAATCCCGATCGTGAAAAACAGCCATGGAAGAATAAAGCCCCCAGTCGGCTTTAGAAATGTTCCAACTGGTGGGACGAGGAGATGGGGAATGATGCAGAATGTGGATTATACAGGGGAAATGGTCACTTGAGTACATGTCAGAAAGTGCATACCACTCAAACCGACCGGCAAGCTGAGGAGTGCATATTGCAAGGGCTATATGGGAATATGTGTGTGTTGTGTCTGAAAGGAAGGTTGGTGCACCGGTGTTGAGGCAGACAAGATCGAGGTGTTGGAGAAGGTCCACCAAAAGGGAGCCTTTCGGACAAGGTGCCGGAGAGCCCCATAGGGGGTGGTGGGCATTAAAGTCGCCTATCAACACGAAAGGTGAAGGGAGCTGATCAACAAGGTGTAGCACATCTGCCCTAGTAAGGGCAGATGACGATGGCAAATAAATATTACAGAGGGAAAAGGTAAATGTGGATAGGGTGATGCGGACGGCAACTGCCTGTAGGTGAGTATGCAATGAAATGGGATGGTAATAGACATTGTCTCGAAGGAGCATCAGAACCCCTCCATGGGCTGGGATACCTTCCACGGGTGGCAGGTCGAACCGCACAGAGGTGTAGTGTGGAAAGTCTGCACGATCACGTGGACGCAACTTAGTTTCCTGGAGGCAGACTAGAAGCGGGCGGTGCAATCGAAGGAGTAGTTTTAAATTTTCCCGATTAGAACGAATGCCGCAAATATTCCATTGAAGGAGCTCTATGATAAAAATGAGAGAAAAAATAAGGATAAAAACCAACTAGCAAGCGAGGGCACCTCGACAGCCGCTGAGGACCCGATTTCGAGGGAGCACTGCTATCGCTGTCCAGGGGCAAAGGGTCGTGGCCCATAGGTTTGACCGACGCGCCTGCCACCTCCCTGAGTTGATCAGGAGGAGCAATTTCCACCGCCGGTAGAGGGCCGGGTGCGCGGCAGACGGAGCGACCCGGTGAAACAGAAGACGGCCGACGCCGGCAACTGTTGGTCGGCGTGACGGATGGGTCACGCCTCGGCGGGGAAGGAGAGGTACTCTTTTTCTTGTCAGCTCTTCTGGAAGAGTGACGGCGGGAAGAGGCAGTTGACAGTTGGGAAGCCTGAGAACGCAGAAAATCCTCACGGACGGGTTCCTTTTTCAAGGTCCGGGCATCTTGTTTAGGTGCCCGTGCTTTACTAGAGGTTGACAAAGACTGTACCTTAGAAGCAGCAGGAGGAAGTGGGGACATGGAATGGGCAATCTTCGGGCTGGCGGATCGCACAGCTGTGTCAGCGAAAGTGAAGTCACATGTCTGGGTACTGGAATCCTTGATAGGTCGAGTTGAGGTGAGTACCTTACTGTATGTACCCGCTGGGAGGACAGTGGGCTTTCGACTCGCCAACAACTTACGAGCGGCAGATGTCGATACCTTCTCCGTAACCCCAATTTGCTGGATTACCTTCTCATCCTTGTATACAGGGCAGTCGCGAGAGGAAGCCGCATGGTCACCGTTGCAGTTATGGCAGTGAGGGGACGGAGGTGGGCAATCCCCCTCATGGGCGTCCCTACCACAAGTGACACACTTTGCTGCATTTGGGCAATTTTCACGGGTATGGTTGTACCTGTGGCACTGAAAACAGCGCGTTGGGTTAGGTACATAAGGGCGGACGGAGATGACTTCATACCCTGCTTTGACCCTCGACAGGTGGTCAACTCTGTCGAACGTCAAAAACACAGTATGAGTCAATTGGTTATCGACCTTTTTCATCACCCTGTGGACGGCTGTCACACCCTGATCGGTCATATATGATTGGATGTCTTCATCAGACAACCCGTCAAGGGATCTCGTAAAAACTACCACCCGTGACGAGTTGAGTGTGCGGTGCGCTTCGACCTTAACTGGAAACGTGTGTAACAGTGTAGTCTGGAGTAGTTTCTGAGCTTGGAAGGCACTCTCCACTTCCAGCAACAATGTGCCATTGCACTGACGTGAACAGGTTTTAACAGGGCCAGCAATTGCATCTACACCTTTCTGTATAACGAAAGGATTGACACTTGAAATTCTTTCCGTCGGTGCGAGAGACAACCAGAAATTTAGGTACATTAGGCAGAGTCTTTTTTGGCTGAGGCGAAACTAACTTATGTTTCTGGGTCAACGTCACGAAAGAAGAGAAGGAAGTCATCGCGGAAGTGTCCCCCGTTATTACCGGCGTCTCCGATGGCGCGCTACTTCCTAGTGGGGGCCCTCTCCGAGGGCTTACCCGCCTTAGGTGATTGTTCACACCTCAGGTCACACCTCCCGACAACTGACGGAGGGACCAATCGGCACATTCGGAAGGTACCAGCTCGGGTAATCACCGCTCCCTGGGCCTGGCCTTTACGAGGGGGTACGTACGTGCCCTACTTGTCTACCCGGGGCGGGGAATTACGCGTTACCCCGTCACCTATTACGCATGATAATGCGTGGGTCGGCCTTCAGACACGCACAGGGAGGAAAGAAGAAGAATAGAGGAAGTGGAGAGGAAGAAGGAAAGAAGTGTCTCAAACGCCGAGGCGGAGACTAATGAGGAGGAGAAGAAGGCTAGGAGAGTACAAGGAGAGAAAGATAGAAACAAAGGGTAAGAAAGGAAGGAACGAAGGAAGAAAAACGACAACAAGAACCACAGTAGCTCACGAAATATGCCCGTCTCCGGGCGAAGGCATAAACCGGGAGGGACAGTGAAGCAGCCTGGGGCAGAAGAAAGGCTGCTCCGGCTCGGGGCCCCGTGCGCGCCACACACGTACCCACAAAAGAACTGTGGGCCCCCTGGGGGGGGGGGGGGGGGCTAAACAGACAGTGAAATGTATATTGTGGAAAGCAACAGACTTCCGTTTGTGTTTCTTGCTTCTTGCTTGGCTGTTCAAAGCACTCTTCCCCATTGAAGAAATATTTATCTTTGCATTGCACCAAGAGCATAATGCATTCGTTTGTGATTTGGGATCACATGTAACCCAAGGATACACTGTCTCGTATGAGCTCTGATGTCGAGTTTTGACATGATGGACAAACACTTCACTCTAAAACACGTTGAATTACTTCATTTGTGCGGGCAAAGGTAAGGTCGAGTCACACTTGGATTCACTCTATTGTTCTCTGCAATGATTGTTTCAGTCTGTTCCATCTCAGAAAGATGTAGATGGCATTAGTCGCTAAATATATTTAACGATATTTTGAATGTATTGTTATAAGACAGCTGTTCAAGCAATAAATTACAACTGAAATAAATTGCCTTTTCGCCAAAGTCGCGTATCGTATTACAGAGTTGTACTTACATCTTTTTGGAGGACAAAATCAACGCAATCAACAATGTTAGGACTGTATCTCATGTGGGCCCGGTTAGCGCTCACTAGGTGGCGTTCGTGTACGTATGCTGTTAGAAACCCATTAACATATAAAGAGGGGAATAATCTTTTGTGTTGACCATAAAATAAATAATTAATGTTGTTCCTGTTCTATGGTTGACATCTTCTCGAGGTACCCTTGCCCGCTAAGTAAATTAATTATCCTCGTAATTGTTACCGTGACTCCTCATTGGCGCTAGCCGAGCCCGCATGAAAAACAGTTCAGCCATCAACAATATATACATGATGACTGTGTTTACTATTTATATATTACCAATGTCACGTCAGTCACCGGAATCGTCTATACTTGTTACTAACGAACATAGGCGCCGACTTTTGAACATCTTGGGGTATGCTCAGTGGCGTACCCAGGTGTTTCTAAAGAAAAATAAATAAATAAATACAAAGCAAAGCCAAAAACATCGATTCCATATCACCGTCACCATCACGATTATAAGTCGAAGTCATTTTGTATTTCAGTATATACTTATCCATTTTAACGATTTTCACACGCAAGACATTAACCCTTTTAACCACAAATTTTATTGATTTATGAACAAAAATATTTCTTTGCATAGATCTATAAATAATGATTATAATGTATATTTGACAGAATTTGTGATTGCTTTTAGTTTTTGGATGGAAATTTGGGATGACTACAGATGATAGTGTGCAGGATATGTTTCGTTTATCATAACTGATAACATTTTCAAACTGTTGACTACTAATTTAGACATTGGGCAATTATTTAGTAATAAAGTTTTTAAATTACTTTGTTTCCTTTACCTCAATACAATTATTTGGAAGTATTGTTGCATTTACTCATACTTAGACATCAAGCAACAATATATATTTTGACAATGCATTGTCGCCTAATGCTTTTTGTTTCCTTAAGGTAACGGTAAAAAATCTAGTCACAAAGAATTATTGGAAGCCCTGCGATGTTATTTACAATCTTTGAACAAATGGTTGTGGCTAGACGGGCAGATAAAGATGAGGGGAGGGAAAGGGTTAAGACTTAATTCCACGCACAGGTGACAGGTAAAAAAGAGCAGAAACTAAGGTCCGACTACTACGTTCAATTGTTGACAAATTGTTGAAGCCTGAAAATTCAAATTCAGAAAAAAACTATTGCGTTTGGAAAATTTTGTAGAGCTGCCAATTAAAACTCAAAGACCTTCGCAAGTTGTTACGAGGACTGTCTGTTTACAGAATGTTTTAGCTAGAAGGGATAGGGCAGTCTTCGCAGCAAGTATATCGGCTCACTGGTAACGTATGTGGTTGTCAAAAGTTTATTTCAAAAGATACCAGAAATTAAATTCGTAGTGTAAACATTTTCAATGTTTTTTTTTTTTTTTTTTTTTTTTTTGTGGTTTTAGGGCGCACAACTTCTATGGTCATTAGCGCCCAGCTAAGAACATTGATTCGCTATGATCTCAAAAAAATGGTGACTGTCAGAACATCAGCAAGAGGCTAAAAACGAAAGAAAAGACAATTAAAAGGGTTAAATATCCTTGGATAAGTTGGCCAAATTGATAAAACGCAAAACCCGAGCAGCTGCTCGGGTGTCATCAGCTAAAATTTCCTCCAGAGTAGACGGAAAGTGAAGGGCTACACGGAGATGATTAAAATTAACACAAGTCAGTAAAACATGTCGCACTGTCAGCAGTTCACCGCAGGAGCACAGCGGTGCAGGTTCGGCGGATAGCAAGTGACGGTGGCTGAAACGGCAATGACCGATCCGCAACCGAGCCAGGATGACCTCCTCCCGCCGAGAGGGGCGTGAGGATGTCCTCCAAGCGGTCGGGATCGGTTTGACAGTTCGCAGTTTATTGTTGTACAGTGAAAGCCACACACTGTGCCATTGCGACACGATACTCCGGCGAAGAGCCCGTAGAACATCGTCCGATGGGACGCAAAAGGTAGCCATGCGAGGCAAAAGAGCTGCTGCCTTGGCTGCTGTGTCGGCGGCCTCATTCCCGGGCACACCCACATGGCCAGGAACCCACAGAAAAGAAACGTGACAGCTGTCATCCGCCAGCAACTGGAGGGAGCGTTGGATCCGATACACGAGAGGATGGTTCGAGAAAGGGTCCTTAAGACTCTGCAGGGCACTAAGGGAGTCAGAACATATGGCATAGAAAGGTTGGCGGTGGCGGCAGGTATACAAAACAGCCTGGTGGAGGGCGAAAAGCTCAGCCGTGAAGGTCGAGCACCGGTCAGGGAGCTTGTACTGGAACCGGTTGTCACCGACGACGAAGGCAGATCCGACACCGGCAGTGCTCTTGGAACCATCAGTGTAAATAAATACGGCATTATCGAACCGCGAACGGAGTTCGACAAGCCTCGAGCGGTATACCAAATCCGGAGTGTTCTCCTTGGGAAGCGAACTAAGTTCGAGGTGTGTGTGAACCTGGGCCTGATGCCACGGTGGCAATGGGCTTTCGCTCAACCGAAAGGTGGAAGGAAGGGTAAAATCGAGCCGCTGTAGCAGGCGGCGAAACCGAACTCCCGGTGGAAGCAAGGCAATCGCAGACAACTGATATTGGCGATCGAGTGAGTCGTCAAAAAATAATCTGTAAGATGGATGGTTGGGCATCGACCGTAGGCGGCATGCATACCGACACAAGAGTATGTCACGTCGAGTGGTCAAGGGTAATACAGCAGCCTCGGCGTACAGACTTTCAACAGGGCTGGTATAAAATGCACCGGTCGCCAGACGTAATCCACGATGGTGGATAGAGTTGAGACGGCGGAGAATCAACGGCCGTGCTGAAGAGTATACAAGGCTTCCATAGTCGAGCTTCGACTGAACAATGGCCTGGTAAAGGTGAAGCAGGACGGTACGATCCGCTCCCCATGACGTGCCACTGAGGACACGAAGAACGTTAAGGGATCGGGCACAACGGGCAGCCAGGTAGGACACGTGCGTGGACCAGCAAAGTTTCCGATCCAACATGAGTCCCAAGAATTTTGTGGTCTCCACGAAAGGGAGAGCAACCGGGCCGAGACGTAGAGAAGGTGGAAGAAATTCCTTGTATCTCCAGAAATTGATACACACAGTTTTCTCAGTGGAGAATCGGAAGCCGTTTGCGATGCTCCAGGAATACAGACGGTCAAGACAGCGTTGGAGAGAACGCTCCAAGAGACACGTCCGCTGGGCGCTACAATAAATTGCGAAATCGTCAACAAAAAGAGATCCTGAGACGTCGGCTGAAAGGCAGTCCACGATCGGATTGATTGCAATGGAAAAGAGCGCCACACTCAAGACGGAGCCCTGTGGTACCCCATTCTCCTGGCAAAAGGTATCTGACAAAACAGAGCCCACCCGCACCCGGAACTTGCGATCCGCCAAAAACGCTTGAATGAAAAGAGGAAGGCGGCCCCGAAGGCCCCATGTGTGCAATGTGCGGAGAATGCCCGCTCTCCAACAGGTATCGTATGCCTTCTCCAAGTCGAAGAACACGGCTACTGTTTGACGCTTCTTCAGAAAGTTGTTCATAATGAAGGTCGACAACGTAACGATGTGGTCAGCAGCAGAGCGGTGTCGACGAAAACCGCATTGGATATTAGTCAGGAGGCGGCGAGATTCGAGGAGCCAGACCAACCGAGCGTTAACCATGCGTTCCATCACCTTACAGACGCAGCTCGTCAGAGAAATAGGACGATAACTGGAAGGAAGGTGTTTGTCCTTCCCTGGTTTGGGGATGGGGACAACAATGGCTTCACGCCAACTTGTGGGAACATGACCTTCAGTCCATATGCGATTGCAGGTACTAAGAAGAAAGCACTTAGCCGCTGGAGAGAGGTTCTTCAGCATTTCAAAGTGAATGGAATCGGCCCCGGGAGCAGAAGACCGGGATAGGGCGAGAGCACGATCTAGCTCCTGCATGGTGAAGGCGACGTTATAATTTTCCCGATTAAAAGAGCGGAAAGAAGGCGGCCGTGCCTCCTCTACCTGTTTGCGAGGGAGAAAGGCAGGGTGGTAATGGGCAGAGCTCGAAACCTCCGCAAAGAAACGACCCAATGCGTTTGAAACATCAGCTGGGTCCACGAGGACCGCGTTCTCCACGGTCAGGCCAGGAATCGGGGAGTGGACCTTGATGCCGGACAAACGGCGTAGGCCACCCCAGACAACCGTGGAGGGAGTAAAACGGTTAAAAGAACTAGTAAAATCTGTCCAGCAAGATTTCTTGCTGTCGTTTATGATACGACGGCACTGCGCTCTCATACGTTTGTAATTGATGCAATTCTCCAAAGTTGGGTGGCGGCGGAAGGTGCGTAAAGCACGGCGTCGGGCTCGAAGCGCGTCGCGGCAGGCTGCAGTCCACCAAGGGACCTGGACATGACGTGGAGAAGAGGATGTACGAGGTATGGAACGTTCAGCAGCAGTGAGGATAACCTCTGTGAGGTATTCGACCTGACTGTCACAGTTGGGAAAATTCTGATTGTGAAAAACAGCCATGGAAGAATAAAGCCCCCAGTTGGCTTTAGAAATGTTCCAACTGGTGGGACATGGAGATGGGGAATGATGTAGGAAGTGGATGATACAAGGGAAATGGTCACTCGAGTACGTGTCAGAAAGTGCATACCACTCAAACCGACCGGCAAGCTGAGGAGTGCATATTGCGAGATCTATATGGGAATAAGTGTGTGTTGTGTCAGAAAGGAAGGTCGGTGCACCGGTGTTGAGGCAGACAAGATCGAGGTGGTGGAGAATGTCCACCAAAAGGGAGCCTCTCGGACAAGGTGCCGGAGAGCCCCATAGGGGGTGGTGGGCATTAAAGTCGCCTACCAACACGAAAGGTGAAGGGAGCTGGTCAACAAGGTTTAGCACATCTGCCCTAGTAAGGGCAGATGATGGCGAATATATATTACAGAGGGAGAAGGTAAATGTGGATAGGGTGATGCGGACGGCAACTGCCTGTAGGTGAGTGTGCAAGGAAATGGGATGGAAATAGACGTCGTCTCGAAGGAGCATCAGAACCCCTCCATGGGCTGGGACACCTTCCACGGGTGGCAGGTCGAACCGCACAGAGGTGTAGTGTGGAAAGTCTGCACGATCACGTGGACGCAACTTAGTTTCCTGGAGGCAGACTAGAAGCGGGCAGTGCAATCGAAGGAGTAATTTTAACTCCTCCCGATTAGAACGAATGCCGCGAATGTTCCATTGAAGGAGCGCCATGATAAAAAAGAGAAGAAATAAGGATAAAAACCAAGTAGCGAGCGGGGTCACCTCGACGGCCGCTGAGGACCGGATTTCGAGGGAGCACTGCTATCGCTGTCCAGGGGCAAAGGGTCGTGGTCCATAGGTTCGACCGACGCGCCTGCCACCTCCCTGAGTTGATCAGGAGGGGCAGTTTCCACCGCCGGTAAAGGGCCGGGCGCCCGGCAAACGGAGCGTCCCGGTGAAACAGAAGACGGCCGAGGCCGGCAACTGTTGGACGGCGCGACAGATGGGTCACGCCTCGGCGGGGAAGGAGAGGAACTCTTTTTCTTGTCAGCTCTTCTGGAAGAGTGACGGCGGGAAGAGGCAGTTGACGGTTGGGAAGCCTGAGAACGCAGAAAATCCTCACGGACGGGTTCCTTTTTCAAGGTCCGGGCATCTTGTTTAGGTGCCCGCGGTTTACTAGAGTTGGACGAAGACTGTACCCTAGAAGCAGCAGGAGGAAGCGGGGACGTGGAACGGGCAATCTTCGGGCTGGCAGATCTCACAACTGTGTCAGCGAAAGTCAAGTCACATGTCTGGGTACTGGAATCCTTGGTAGGTCGAGGTGAGGTGAGTACCTTACTGTATGTACCCGCTGGGAGGACAGTGGGCTTTCGACTCGCCAACAACTTTCGAGCGGCAGATGTTGATACCTTCTCCGTAACCCGAATTTGCTGGATTACCTTCTCATCCTTGTATACAGGGCAGTCGCGAGAGGAAGCCGCATGGTCACCGTTGCAGTTTAGGCAGTGAGGGGACGGAGGTGGGCAATCCCCCTCATGGGCGTCCCTACCACAAGTGACACACTTTGCTGCATTTGGGCAATGTTCACGGGTATGGTTGTACCTGTGGCATTGAAAACAGCGCGTCGGGTTAGGCACATAAGGTCGGACGGAGATGACTTCATACCCTGCTTTGACCTTCGACGGGAGGTCAACCCTGTCGAACGTCAAAAACACAGTACGAGTCGGTGTCAATTGGTTATCGACCTTTTTCATCACCCTGTGGACGGCTGTCACACCCTGATCGGAGATATACGATTGGATGTCTTCATCAGACAACCCATCAAGGGATCTCGTGAAGACCACCCCCCCGTGACGAGTTGAGTGTGCGGTGCGCTTCGACCTTAACTGGAAAAGTGTGCAACAACGTAGTACGTATCAGTTTTTGGGCTTGGAAGGCACTTTCCACTTCCAGCAACAATGTGCCATTGCGCTGACGTGAACAGGTTTTAACAGGGCCAGCAATTGCATCGACACCTTTCTGTGTAACGAAAGGATTGACAGAATTGAAATCCTTTCCGTCGGTGCGAGAGACAACCAGATATTTAGGAACGTTAGGCAGAGTCTTTTTAGGCTGAGGCGAGTCTAACTTACGTTTCTGGGTCAACGTCATGAAAGAAGATAAGGAGGAAGTCATCGCGGAAGTGTCCCCCGTGATTACCGGCGTCTCCGATGGCGCGCTCCTTCCTAGTGGGGGCCCTCTCCGAGGGCTTACCCGCCTTAGGTGATTGTTCACACCTCAGGTCACACCTCCCGAGAACTGACGGAGGGACCAATCGGCACGTTCGGAAGGTACCAGCTCGGGTAATCACCCCTCCCTGGGCCTGGCCTTTACCAGGGGGTACGTACGTGCCTTACATGTCTACCCGGGGCGGGGAATTACGCGTTACCCCGTCACCTGCTACGCACGATAATGCGTGGGTCGGCCTTCAGACACGCACAGGGAGGAAAGAAGAAGAGGATAGGAAAGGAAGAGAAAGAAGGAAAGAAAAGAAGTGTCTCAAACGCCGAGGCGGAGACTAATGAGGAGAAGAAGGCTAGGAGAGTTCAAGGAGAGAAAGACAGAAAACGAAAGGTAAGAAAGGAAGGAACGAAGGAAGAAAAAGCACAACAAGAACCACCGTATCTCACGAAATGTGCCCGTCTCCGGGCGAAGGCATAAACCGGGAGGGAAAGTGAAGCAGCCTGGGGCAGAAGAAAGGCTGCTCCGGCTCGGGGCCCCGTGCGCGCCACACACGTACCCACAAAAGAACTGTGGGCCCCCTGGGGGACATTTTCAATGTATCGTACCAAACCCACTTCATTTCTAGTTATTTAATACAATTAAAGGTTGCCGCCTTCAGTTTACAATATCGACTTAACAAGTGGAATTCCATTAACATTCGGACGATTTAGAAAACGGTTACTTCAATTACATTTGAACATGGATTTTAATGCCTACGAATTCAATTACCTGTTTAAAATAATCTTTTCAGAGTGGTGTCTTACAAAAGCCAGCCTGCCATCAATGGGATGAAAGAGTCGATTTCAATTACAGTCAAGAAATATAAAGTAAAGAAAAAAATGATACAAAAATCTTCACTGGGTAATGCCTGGTATATCCATTTAAATTTTGGGGTATGCTTGAGCGACCAAGCATACCGATAGTCGGCGCCTATGCTAACGAAGCATCACAATACCAACTTTTACGGAGTTTATAGTTAAAATCAACAAAATGCTTCCGTGAAGAGATTTTTCAACACAGAATCAGACAAACGAGATCTGTGTTGATGAGTAACTGTAACTGGGGAGGGGGGGGGGGTGTCAATTACAAAACTTCCTTAAATGTAGTACAAATAAATATCGCCTTTCATTCCAGCCGCGATTCCGTAATTGCGCCTTACAATAACATTGCGTCTCTTCGACGTACATTGCGAGGAATTGAGTCGCGTGGTTGAACAACATTTAGAGGTAAATACAGAAATGGATAATGGAATACGTAGCCTATAATTATAAAACTTTTTAAACCGCCCAGAAATATATTTGAAAATGTTTTTGTACACAAAAATGAAGCAATGAATATTATTTAACCCGCAGGCACTAGCGATCTGAGCATTTTGCTCACCGTAATTTTAAAACGACTGGCATTTTGTTACTTCTTAATATTAAACTTTAAGGTTATTTCTTACTAAAACTACAGGAATTACTTGTCTACACTTATTAAGTACATTTCGAACTGGTCGTGTAATCTGAGCAATAGACTATACACGCGAACGATCGTTTAATTCTCAAAGCCTGGAGATCTCATGGGTTAAAAATCCCGGTTTCTGGCTGAAATTCAAGGTTTTTTCCCAGTTTCTCCCGGTTTCCCCCCCCCCCCCTTCAAATTCAAGGCTTTTTCCCGGTTTCAAGGTTCGGTGGCCACCCTGTATGTGTAATCAAAATGTCAGAGTCTGTTAAATTGTGTGTTAGAAATTGTAAAAACTGAGTTTTACTGTGATTTAACATCAACTTGTTCTACTCTTGAACTGCATAATTTGATGCTGTGTCAATATTACAAACAACATCCTTCACTACCTTCGTCAGCAAACAAAAATGCCTTTGAGTATAACAGCCGATTGTAAAATATATCATTTATGGAAATAAGAAACAGAAATGGTTCCAAAACAGACCCCTGGTGCACCCCACAATTGTGCCCCATTGCGATTGTACGTTATAGCCATTTTCTACAATGCAGAGAATTACCTTCTGTTGCTAATTATTAAAGTAAGAGGTGAACGAGTTGTGAGCTGCTACTCATATTCCATCGCCAAGGGTGGGCCGGGGCCCACCCAAAATTCTCTTGGCCCACCCAAAACAAGTCACACAAATTTCAGAATCTAAGTCCAATTTTATACTACAAAATTAAGTAACTAGTTAAAGACAGATACAATAATCTATTCCATTAATTTCTTCTATAATGAAACCGTTAAATAAAACAAATACATTTGAAGCGAATCTTATGACGACAAAGTTAACACGCAATTATCGATTGATCCGCACAAGAAACGAGCTAGTCAATCGATATATTGAATATACGGTTCTTCCCCGTTTCTGTTTGGTATTTAGTATTTGCGCAGGAATGGTAAACAATAAAAGCATACCTGACATTGTGTTCAGTGTGTATTTGTGTGAATTGTGCATAGTTTTTTTTTTATTGGAAGTGAACGTAGTATCATGGCAAAATGGCCTAGAATATCAGACTACTTCGGTCGGCAAAAAAAGAAGTATTAAATCAAATCAGGAAATTACAACCTCTCCATGTGTAAGTGCAGAAACTGCGGGTGTTAGCTTTCATCATCCAGAAAGCTAAGTGGAAGAAATTGTGTTTGTTGATGATGAAATGGGTGTAGAGGGAGGATTAAAACAGATGGAAACTGCAAATATCTGTGAAAATGAAGGTACAGATTTATGTTCTATTCCTAGCAGTAGCAGCAGCCACAGCAGTAGCAGTCCTAATCCATTTGCTTTACAGTGTGATGTATCTACAAAAGCTACTGACAGACCAAAACAACCTCTCAGAGCATTTTCCTTTCCATGGTCTGGGATACCTTCCACAGATGGCAGGTCGAAATGCACAGAGGTGTAGTGGGCAAAGTCTATATGATCACATGAACGTAACATAGTTTCTTGGAGACAAACTAGAAGCGGGCAGCGCAATCGAAGGCGTAGTTTTAATTCCTCCCGATTGGAACGAAAGCAGCGAATATTCCATTGAAGGAGCGCCATGATAAAAGGTAAGAGAAGAAAGGAAGATAAAAAGGAACAAGCAGGTGGGGTCACCTCGACCGCTGAGGACCGTACTTCGAGGGAGCACTACTGTCGCCTTCTAGAGGCAGAGAGTCATGTTCCGTAGGTTCAAATGATACATCTGCCACCTTCCCGACTATCAGGAGGGGCACCTTCCGCCGCCGGTAAAATTCCGGTTGCCCGGCTAACGGTAGTGCGTCCCGGCGAGACAGAAGATGATCGGGACTGACTACTGTTGGGCAGCGTGACGGATGGGTCACGCCTCGGCGGGGAAGGAGAGGAACACACTTTCTTGTTGGCTCTTCTGGAAGCGTGACGGTGAGAAGAGGCACTTGACGGTTGGGAAGCCTGAGAACGCAGAAAATCCTCACGGACGGGTTCCTTTTTCAAAGTCCGGGCATCTTGTTTAGGTGCCCTTGGTTTACTAGAGGTTGACAATGACTGAACTGTAGAAGCAGCAGGAGGTAGCGGGGACACAGAACGGGCAATCTTCGGGCTGGCCGATCACACAACTGTGTCAGCGAAAGTGAAATTGCAGGCCCACATACCTGCATCCTTAGTAGGTCGAGTGGAGGTGAGGACCTTACTGTATGTGCTGCTGGGAGGACAGTGGGCTTTCGACTCACCAACAACTTTTGAGTGGCAGATGTTGATACCTTTTCCGTAACCCGAATTTGCTTGATGACATTTTCATCCATATATAGAGGGCAGTCCCGAGAGGAAGCCGCATTGTCACCGTTGCAATTAAGGCAGTGAGGGGACGGAGGTGGGAATCCCCCTCATGGGCGTCCCTACCACAATTGACATTTTGCTGCATTAGGGCAAGATTGACGGGTATGGTTGTATCTCTGGCATTGGAAACAGTACATTGGGTTTAGTATATAAGGGCGGACGGAGATAACTTCGTACCCTGCTTTGACCTTCGACGGGAGGTCAACTCTGTCGAACGTCAAAAACACAGTACGAGTAGTTGTCAGCTGGTTATCTACCTTTTTCGACACCCTATACATGGCTGTGACACCCTGATCAGACATATAGGTTTGCATGTCTTCGTCAGACAACCCGTCAAGGGATCTCGTGAAAACTACACCCCCCCCCCCCCCCGTGATGAGTTGAGCGTGCGATGCGCTTCTACCTGGACAGGAAACGTGTCTAACAACGTAGTCTGGATTAGTTTTTGGGCCTGGAAGGCACTGTCCACTTCCAGCAACACTGTACCATTGCGCTGATGCGAACAGGTTTTAACAGGGCCAGCAATTGCATCAACACCTTTCTGTATAACGAAAGGATTGACAGAATTGAAATCTTTAGCGTCAGTGCGAGAGACAACAAGAAATTTCGGTAGATAAGGCAATGTTTTCTTTTGCTGAGGCGAATCTATCTTACGTTTCTGGGTCAATGTCACTGAAGAACAGAAGGAAGTCATCGCGGAAGTGTCCCCCGTGATTACCGGCGTCTCCGATGGTGCGCTCCTTCCTAGTGGGGGCCCTCTCTGAGGGCTTACCTGCCTTAGGGGATAGGTCACACCTCCCGAGAACTGACGGAGGGACCAATCGGCATGTTCAGAAGGTACCAGCTCAGGTGATCACCCCTCCCTGCACCTGGCCTTTACCAGGAGGTACATACGTGCCCTTCTTGTCTACCCGGGGCGGGGAATTAAGCGTTACCCCGTAACCTGCTACGCACGATAATGCGTGGGTAGGCCTTCAGACACGCACAGGGAGGAAAGAAGAATAGAGGAAGTGAAGAGGAAGAAGTGTCTCAAACACCCAAGCGGAGACTAATGAGGAGGAGAGGAAGGGTAGGAGACTACAGCAAGGAGAGAAAAACAGAAGCAAATGTTAGGAAAGGAAGAAACCATGTAATAAGAGAAACTAGGACGAGAAACCACCGTAACTTGCAAAAAAAACGCCCATCTACGGGCGAAGGCATGAACCGGGAGGGAAAAGGAAGCAGCCTGGGGCAGAAGAAAGGTTTCTTCGGCTCGTGGCCCCGTGCGCGCCACACACGTATCCACAAATCCACAAAAGGGCTGTGGGCCCCATGGGGGGACGAGACAGACAGGTGAAAAAAGTATTCAGATGAGAACAGAATCAACAGTCTCTAAATACTGTGCAACAGAATAATGCTAGAGAATGGGTGAACCGTATAATCAATAAAAGAGAAGAAAAAAATTAATTTCTTTCTCTCTGAACTCCCAGTGTGGTCTGAACTGAGTGGGGCCATTTACCACAATTCTACAAATACATATCAATGTATGTGCAAGTATGTCTTAAGATAAGGGACTCACGACACTGAAGTTGAACCGAACACAATGTAATGCCCAACTTACCTCCCGATCCGATCGCCGCTGCTGACGGCCTCGTGCCCGCAGTGCCTGATCCCGCAGCCACATCTCTTGTCGCTGCCGCCGGAGCCTCAGCGCCTGCTCGCAAGCCAACGGCCCTAGCTGCTGTAAAGCAGTGGCCCTGTTTGAGGCCCCAACGGCAGCAGCCTCCACAGATGCGGCAGATGCGGCGGCCTCCACAGATGCGGCAGATGCGGCGGCCTCCACAGATGCGGCAGATGCGGCGGCCTCCACAGATGCGGCAGATGCGGCGGCCTCCACAGATGCGGCAGATGCGGCGGCCTCCACAGATGCGGCAGATGCGGCGGCCTCCACAGATGCGGCAGCCTCCACAGATGCGTCCAATGAGGACCCCATTGGTCTGTGCACTGTTGATGGTGATAGTAATGGTTGTAGAGGGACTATACAAGACTTATCAGAACTACTGTCTGAGAATAAGCCACAACATATGTCTACATGTACATCTATACTAAGCAAATTCATGAGGAAGATGGAGACAATTTTCCAAAACACAGAATTCCTGAAGTTAAGCTAAGTGACAGAAAAGTATGTGAAATCCATGGAAAGAAAAAAAGAGTCTCACTGGACGGCATCAGCAATGCTCGAAACTATTGTCAGAGATTCTGAAAGCTTCTCTAGGTCTCTCTTCTCATTTGCTGTGAACGGTGGTTGGTATGTTTTAAGTACTGCCAACTGTCGAATCGATGTCTTACTGAGGCTCGCTGTACATCTGTAATAACAGGTGTATGGGACAGCACAACAGCTTATACTGTATTTCTGAGATATAAACGATATAAAACACGATATGTGGAGTCCCGCATTCATCGTCAAAATAACTAAACTCATACATGGATATTAATCTGAAATAATAGAATTTGCTCTGAATAGGATGTCACATTGATATTCTTTGGTGCAATCTAAATTCATTCTTTCCTTCTGTATGTGGAGCTGTGCAAGTGCATCATGGCCAATGAAGTAGGAAGCAGTGAAACTGAGTTTAGTTTTTCCAATTCAATACTTAAGGAAATTATCTTCAATTAAATGGTCTTGGACCTAAAATTAATCATTCAATATAATTCATTAAAGTGATTAATTCTTAAATTAAATAAACGGATACCAACAAGTGCTCATATAGAGCATTTCTAGTGAGTGCAAAGAGATTCTTCACCAAAGAGGCCTAGGCTTAGTAACAAAAACTTTCAAAAACAGCTGCTTTGGAATTTTCAACAGCACTCAAATTCTAAATGTGTATGTAAAATGGTGCTAACTTATGTATTCATTCTTATCTCATCATCTTTTATATAAACATTGGCCAATACAGTCCTGTTAATTAGTGTTCGGTCCCTTTTTCATCTAAAATGGTGCTCCCTAACTTTATATGCCAGTAATGCTTGTTAGAATCAACATTCCTTCTCATTCAGACCACTAATCATCAAGGTACAGGGTGTGTGGCTTCACTTATCCATTGCACATAATAGAATTAGTGAGTGAATGATGTCTGTTGAATAATGAACCAACACCAGTCATTAGACATGAGAGAAGGGATTGGGAAAGGCAGAAGTGAAGTGAACCTGAATGGGTTGTAGCAGAGGCTGTTTTGTATGTTATTTTGGAAAGGACAGGTTGCTACTAACCACAGATATGTCCACTGAGCCGCAGGAAGGCACACACAACAGAAAAACAAAGCAAATACAATAAATACAGCTTTATTCTCTGTAACAGATGAAGGCTTAACACCCAAAAGCTTTATTTTTTTGTTTTTGTGTTGTTGTTCTGTTATGTTTGCCTTTCTGCAGCTCATCGGGCATCCCTGTGGTGAGTACTTAAGTCAAAAGTTCCAACTAACTGCAAAGTAATTTACTTTCACCAATTACTTAATGAAAACGTAATTTGTAATTTTAGTAAATACATATACTACCAAGCAAATGTAGTAGACTCAAACTACCTTTTAAGTACTTTTTCCAATGCTGGTCGTACAAAACATTTGCAAAATTATTTAGGAAAACTAAAAATGCACAAGCTTCACAGGGTGATTTTAACTAATTATGTAAGTTAAAAGAAACTGCTAGGATGTATAAAAGAAACAAACTCATTAATATTGCCCATAATGTTGCCCTCCAACATATCCTCTGTTCCCACCATCCTCCTGGCCTAAATCTATGCTAACCTCTCCCCCTCCTCCACTAGGTAGGTAACCTCATGACCCCACCGACACCCCGCACCCTCACCTTCTACCTACTTCCCAAGATTCACAAGCCCAATCATCCCGGACGCCCCATTGTGGCTGGTTACCAAGCTCCTACAGAACAAACCTCTGCCTACATAGACCAACACATTCAACCCATCATGTGCAGTCTCCCATCCTTCATCAGAGACACCAATCACTTCCTCGATCGCCTGAAATCCTTACCCAACCTGATACCTACAGAAACCATCCTTTAAACCATTGATGCCACTCCCTTATACACAAATATCCCACATGCCCAGGACCTCGCTGCAATGGAGTATTTCCTTTCACGCCAACCACCCACTTCCCTACCTAAAACCTCTTTCATTAATCGTAACCCACAACTACTTCACTTTTGAGGGCCAGACATACCAGCAACTACAGGCAACAGCCATGGGAACCAGGATGGCCCCCTCGTACGCAAACATATTCGTGGGACGCTTCCTGGATACCCAAGCCTGTCAATCCAATGTTTGGTAGAGATTCATTGATGACATCTTCACGATCTGGACTCTCAGTGACGAACACCTCCAGAATTTCCTCTTCCCATCAAATTCACCTGGTCCTATTCCAAATCCCATGCCACCTTCCTCGATGTCAACCTCCATTCGTGCAAGGGCCAACTTCACACATCCATCCACATCAAACCAACCAATAAACAACAGTACCTCCATTATGACAGCTGCCATCCATTCCACATCAAATGTTCTCTTCCCTACAGCTTTGGTCTTTGTGGCAAAAGAGTCTGCTCCAGTCCCACATCCCTGAACCAGTACACCAATAACCGAATAACAGCTTTCACATCCTGCAGCTATCCTCCTGATCTGGTTCAGAAGCAAATTACCAGAGCCGCCACCTTATCCCCCCAAATCTAAAACCTTAAACAGAACCCCAGAATTGCCCCTTTTGTCACCGGATACTTTCTGGGACTGGAGCAGACTCTGAATGTGGCTCTCCAGCAGGGATACAACTTCCTTAAATCTGGTCCTGAAATGAGATCCATCCTTAATGACATCCTTCCCACTCTACCAAGAGTGTCTTTCCGCCGTCCACCTAACCTTTGTAACCTTGTCCATCCCTATGAAATCCCCAAACCACCTTCCCTACCTTCTGGCTCCTATCCTTGGAACTGCCCTATACACCCACAACCAAGGGCAGAGCCACTTGCAATAGCACTCACGTGATTTACCAACTGACATGCCTGCACTGAGAAGCGTTCTATGTGGGAATGACCAGCAACGAACTGTCCATTCGCATCTTGGCACAGTGTTACCACAGTCTAATATATACAGTCGCGACACTACCGCTGATTTTTGTTATACTAGGCGACTGGAGCGCTTCTTGCGGACGTAAAGCCACGTTGCTCTATATCGTATACGAGACGTGTGTTTTAGTGTACAAAATGGTTTTACGAAGGGAAACGTGTGTACTGCTTTAAATTGCAGCAACATAAACTAGAATACGTCATATTTATCATTCTTTAGGTTTTCTACAGAGCCTGAAAGGTATGTGACAAAGTTTCGGTAATGATTATTTACAATTATGTTGTGAGGAACACACAGATATTGAAGATTATTTCTTTTTAGGATCAAGAAATGGCTTATAAATAGCAGGCGACAAGATCTTTTGAATTAAGTACACTTCGATGCAAACCAGTTCATGAATGATGAACGGAAGAAGCTGGTGTGGAATGCTGTGCCTAGATTGTTTGATGTTTCAAACCACCGAAACTGGGAATGAAGAGGAAACTACCGCAAAGACGCGATAATAAAACGGCGGAAGTAATTAAACTGTGTCCTGAAGCAAGTATTACGACTGTGGTTGCTGCTACATCACAGCTAGAAACATTTTTGTCTGGGCATTCGAAAGTAATTCATTATAGAGGCAAATGTATAAGAAATGCATGGAAAAGAAGTGTTCATTGTTACCGTTATTAATGTTTGAAAGGTTAAATGTTTTCCGTTTTATCAAATGGAAAGCACAGTCTAATAAATAAACCTATTTATCGGAACCACGGAACCACAGACGATTGTCGCCCCGCCCTCTCCCACTCCTAGCTCATCTTCGAACCATATGATGACAGACACTGATAATGACTGAGGATCATACATATAATATGACATTTACATTGTCGTGTAATCGACGTAATATTATTTAAAATAACATATAATTGAAATAATCTCATAGCAAAATTATATTAGATGAAAGTTTCATAGCCAGTGGATGATCTCATAACTAAAAAGCAGGGAAAAAACATTTCGCACCTTTTAACACCGGGAAGACCAATTACATGCTTCTCATGTGCGAAATACTATGTTTACCAGCAAAGTAAGGTGCAATGTCTGAAGAATTTAGTCATAAATGTGTTGCAGATAGCGTCAGTTTATTCACCAGTTTTTAGTAAATTTACATTTGTTGATATTTAACTGTCCCTTAGGAGTTCTATTATAGGCTTGTCTGCACAAAATACTATGTTTGTCTATCACTCACAGCAAGGTAAGCTGCAAGCAATTTCTAAAGAATTATTTCGTAACATATTGCACAATTGCAGTCTGTGTCCGATCACAACGAGTTTTTGCTCGGTTTACGTTTCTTTTACACTCAGTCATGTGTCAAGATACTTAAATAAAGCTTGGAATGCAATAATATATTCAATATTTAGAGAATCGCAAAAATGTAATTACAAGCGGGCATTATTAATGTGTCGTATACGGCGTTAAGGGACAACCGGCTTTACGACCGCTTGGAGTGCTAGCGTCGCTCCAAGTGTCCGGCGGTAACAGCTTTCACAGCAGTGAGTGTCGCGACTGTATATATTAGACTGTGGTGTTACACCGTCCGGGTTATCTGAATACTTCCCACCAACACCAATCTTTCAGAACACCAGAGATGGGAACTTGCCCTTCAACACATTCTCTCTTCCCGTTGCCCACCTGGTCTCAACCTCCGCTAAATTCTAATTCCCGCCCACCATCTTTAGCATCTTTGCCTCGGTTCTGTGGACAAAGCCTCTGCCTGAAGTGGTATCTCTGTCCAACTTCTTTGCTTTGAAGTGCGGCAGTTGGAGATGATGGTTGTATGACTGTGTTGTGTGCCTGTGTGTTTGCGTGAGTGTTCCATTTTATGAAGAAGTCCATAGCCAATAGCTGAATGTGTTGTATGTGTGTGTCTTTTGTATGTGCCTGTCACAGCTCATCGCCACATCCTTGCGGTGAGTTGTAAACCGTCCTCACTATATTTGTGTGTGTGTGTGTGTGTGTGTGTGTGTGTGTGTGTGTGTGTGTGTGTGTGTGTGTAAAATGGCTCGTCAATAGAAACAAATAAAATCTCTCACACACACAATTCATTATCCTTCTCAATGGCTAATATCAGCTTTCATCATTCCCTAACCAAAGAAAAAGAATGCTAGATGATAAGATCATAGACTCATTACTCTTATATGCCATACATTGAAAATTTTTTTAAAGGTATTCCATCAAATGTTATAGGTAAAAGTGTGAGAAATTCATTGGTGACAGTTTTGATTTAGGATGTTTAGATACAAGAGAAGCAACAGCAGTATCACGAGTTCAAATCTAAAACTATGATTTAGGCTGGAGTTCAACAATATAATGTGGATAGTTTGTAACTCATGTTGTTCATCTATGAAACACACATAAAAAAATACGTATATACACATACAAACTTTCAGCTAATAGCCTTCACCAGTAAAAAAGACTCCGTTCATACAGTCACATATGCACACTTCAGAGACATGTCCAGCTGTTGCATTTCAAGTATAAGTCTGCAGTGAAGTGCTAGGACGGAAAAGGGAGGGGGGGGGGGGGGAGTGAATGGGATGGGAGGGCAGGAAGGTTGCTAGGTGGGGGAGGAGATGGATACGACAGACGTATGGAGAAAGCAGGTACTAAATGGGTGGAAAGAGGTGCAGCTTACAAGTGGAGTAGGAAGGCATACATCCACAGCATACAGACGACACATGGAATGGGAGTGGTGTAGGACAGAGGGGGGCATGAAAGAGAGGTTACCATAGATTGGGGCCTGTATAATTTCAAGATTGGAGAATGTTTTGGAAAGACAGCTCACATTTGTGAAGTTGCACGTTGTTTCTGACCTCAGTTTAGTGGTGGCCGTTCATCCTGTGTCACAACATGCTGCTGAGCATATGCTTTATTTCAACAGCTGCTTCACAACCTGGGCCATCTGGATTACCCCCCCCCCCTCCTCCCCCCACCCCATATCTACCAGCTTTTCTGAACTTCACAGATGGGAGTTATCCTTGCAGTAAATTCCAATCCAGGCCTCAACCTAAAATAACCTTGTTTCCCCACAATCAACAGTTCCTGTCCCCTCTACGTCGACTACATCTATTAGGGATATTCTGCAAATCACATTTACATATGTATTCCACTGTACTGTTTTTAAAGAAAACACCTTTTGCTACTGCAAATGAAGGGTATTTATTTTTATAATTCACCCATACGCATTTCGCTTTTGTCACAAGGCATCCTCAGTGGTTGTCCCAAAATATTTGCATGTTTCTGTTGACACAAAGATTAGGTTTCTTACATATGTACAAAACACTTCGTTTCTGATTCAAAACAGTTCGTTATTTGCTATAAAATGGTGTACTTACAGAACTTGCTACTCCATATCACTCTTTCCGGCTACCAGGTCGAAAGGTTCACCGTTTTCTGATAAACTTCACATTTTTCTGGTTCCACTTTGATCTGCTGCCATGCTGTGTCCAATGTAGTTTGTTTTGTAGTGTTGCCAACTTTCTCAGCTTATTTGAAATTCAACTATTTCACTGAAAGAGTGTTGGTATCTTGTTGGTATCTTTGTGTGTCTGTGTGTGGTGGGGGGGGGGGGGTGGATTTGTGATTATGCGTTGGGATTTGTGTCTATCATATGGTCAATCAGTGAGAACAGTGACTGATTAGTCAGGTTTATTTGGTCATTTAGTAGCAACTTTTTCTCAGCTTTTGTTTTATATATTTGATAATTTTCTTCTAATGTTAGGAGATGTTTTTTTTATTATTTATTCTAATTATCTTCATGTCTTTTCTATTGTGGTGGGTTTGTGGTTATATTCTTTCAGATGTTCTGCAAATGTGGAGTCGTTTGTCCCGTATTTCCATGCCCTTATATGTTCCTTGTATCAGGTATCAAATGTTCTGCTGGTTTGTCCTACATACCTTCCATCATACGAGTTGCATTGTAGTTTGTATATTCCAGCTCTTAGGTAGATATCTGTGTCTTATTTTTGGGATATATTTTTAGATTGGGCTGTCTGTTCCGAGAGCTATTTTTATGCCTCATCTTTTGAAAATATTTGTTATTTTATGTGTTAGTTTTTGTCTGTGTATCATTGTGTACCATCTTGAGTTTTCTTTTTTATTTTCATGTGTTCTTTGAACTGCGATGGGATGCCTCGGGACAATGGCAAAACGCGTATAGGTGAATGAATAGCACACAGGAAGAAAGTACACCTGAATCTCTCCGTTCGAGCTCTGATTTCCTATATTTTATTCTCATGATCATTTCTACCTATGTAAGGGGCAGTCAACAATATATTTTCACATTCAGAAGAGAATGTTGGCAATTGGAGTTTCGTAAGTAGCCCACACCGCAGCGATAAGCGCCTTCGCCGTAATGATTCCCATCCCAGATCCTATATCATTTCCAGAACACTGTCTCCCCTGTATCATGACAATACAAAATGAGCTGCCCTTCTTTTGACTATTTTGATGGCATTCATCGAATCCACCTGATAAGGATCCCACACTGGGCAGCAATAATCCAAAAAAAGACGGACAAGCGTAGTGTATGCAGTTTCTTTTGTAGTTCTGCTGCATCTTAAGGATTCCACCAATAAAACGCAGTCTCTGGTTTGCCTTCCCCACGATTTTATCTGTGTGTTCTTTCCAGTTTAAGTCCCATGTAATAGTAACTGCTAGGCATTTTGTGGAGTTTACGGCCTTCACTTTTGATTGCTTTAACTTGTAAAGTTTAAAGGATTTCTTTTTGTACTCATGTGGACAACTTCACAATTATTATTTAGAGTCAATTGCCAATTTTTAAACCATACTGATATCTTATTCAGGTTGTTCTGCAGTTGGTTTTGATATTCACATGATTTGACGAGACGATAAATGACGGCGTCATCTGCAAACAATCTAAGAGAGCTACTTAGATTTTCTCCGAAACTATTTATGTAAATAAGGAATAGCAGAGGACCAATACCACAACCCTGTGGAATGCTCGCTTGGGTAGATGTTTAAGAGGTGAAAAACCTGGCCCATCACTTAAAAGCCATTTGGAAAAAGGTGCAAAAGAACAACAAAAGAGCCACTGGTCATCAATTGCAGTATGGAAACAAAGGAGCCACCTTATCCACTTACCACTCCGAGGAATAGGTATTGTTCATAAATACAGTTATTAAAAAGGGACGAACTAAGATATTCACTCCTTTATTCGGGGGACGATATCAGATCATACATTTGACATCACCCGTTAATGCAGAACTGCAATTATCTGGCCGCACCATCGTCCTAAATTTCGACAGATTAAAATCTTATCATGGGCAAGTGACTACAAACACGTCTGCTGCAGTTTCAGCCGCATCTAGATCAGCTGGTCATCCAAGAAAAATTCGTAAAAAGAAAGCCCAACTTCCCCCTACACTTACTACATATGCATTAGGACCCAAGCATTCCTATGGACTACGATCCAGGGATTGATGGTGCAGTGTGCTCCTTGCACACAAATAGAGCCAGTGCACATGTTCTATTTTGCATGCCTTTTGTTTGTAGGTAATACCGCTGCCTGCTACACACATTTTGCTTATGATTAAATTTAAAGATTTTTGCAACATGTAAACTAGGATGTCGCAGACTGGAAAACATAGTATACCGGTACCGTTTTCCCATTAATGGGAACCATTGTTCCTCGATTTGCCATTAGAAACTTCATTGTTGCAATTGCTGACACAATAATGGAAGGAACACAAACTGCAACATAAAGGTAGAGAGTGTTTAAATGGAGCGCCTCGCGATGTCAGCAGACAGCCCTAGCCACGCTGTACGTTTACAAGGCCGCGTGGCGTCACTGGGTCATTGTCCTCCGCCTCAGCCCCTCCCAACTGTGCCACTCTTCGCCTGCCTATGCTGCATTTGACGCTTTCAGCTGTGTAGTGCACGTGGCTCGCACCTGCCACATTGCGACTGCCTGGCATCAGTCCATCCGTACTATTCTTCTGCTTCAGGAAATCATCACTATAATCAAAACACACATGTAATCATACTTATAATTGTGAAACAATTTTGTTTCCTACTTGAGCCTATTCCGTACGATGATGTGGAAAAGTGGAACATCTACTATAGCCACCTTCAAGGCCCGCGGCGCACCTCAAGGTGAGGAGAATTCTTACGGAGGTTTTCGCCGACCTCACCTTCAGGCCATAAGGCCGAGAGCCCCATCGCCGTCGTCCCGCAGTCGCATTGCCCCGCGGTCGCCGGAGCGTACCTGCGGCTTCTCGTGACGAATGCGGCAGTACTCGGCGTTCCACTTCTCAGGGGAAATGGAGATCATGAAGCTCCTATGCGGCGATCGGGCGTGAGCCCGCCGGGCAGTTACTTACTGGAATTGTGCCTTCTACAGCAGCAGTGGACGGTAAACTGCCTAATAGCGGCACTGCCGCAAATGCTAAAATATCGATGGTTAAGGATGTCCGAACGTCGTCTTTTCAAATTTTTTCAAAAAGAAACTGGAAGAAAAACTTATGGCATATTGCAACAGTACAAACAGAAACTGCTTAAAAATTTTAAGAAACCCAAAGAAATTCTTTATTTTCACGTAATTTTATCTGTCAATGTCAAACACTGTCCAAATAGTCTAAGAGCAAGGTCTGCTCCGACAGTCTTCCCCCTTTAACTATTGTATGATCGTCAGTATAGACTTGCCCAACTGTTTGGAAATTTTAGGTTTTCACCCCACTTTTGCAGGGAAATAGTGCGGGGCCTCGACCGAGATGTGGAGGCGGCTCTGCCGTCGACGGGCAGCCAGCATATATAGTGGAGGCGGCTGCCGTCAGAGTTATACATTTGTTGCATCGTTTCTAGAACTGAACACGGTCCTCGAGTTTGGAGCCACGTGGGAGGCCGAAACCAGAATCTCTGGAAATTCTGCGACAATCCCGGATGTGAATTTCTCCATCTCCATCATTATGAGGAGAAATGTGGGGTGGTCCTTAACAACTCGGGCACATGAATGGTTGCAAACTATCCGGTACATCCCAGAGATCTTTCCAGCCACAGAATGCTCAGGAAAAAAAAAATTCCATTGGGCAGCAATATGTAGGGCCTTTCCTTTCAAGACAGTGTCATCTATTGCAACATTTGCTGTGAGAGTGACAATTCACTCAAATTCTTCCAAGGGTGTGGACTTCATTGATTGCCTCTTCTAAGAAGATCCGAAGCAGTAGAGATTCTTCATAATGTCTTCATATTAATTACACTACTATTTATCAATGTCACTGGAATTCCAAAATAAGCAGCTAACTGTACATGAATCCTTGTATAAGAGGCAACTTATTTCAGTATATGCATCTTTTCTTCGAGAAAATAGGTGCTTTTCTTGTTCAAATTATTATTAATGTCAGACAAGATTTTTTACGTGCACTACTCAAAAACACTTAAGAACTTTATCTACATTAATGAATTGTCAACAGTGCATATTTCCCCTACTGTGTGAATGTATGTTTTCCTTTTTTCTGGTGAGGGCCATGGCCAGAAATTTATGTTCCATGCAAGTTTCTTTATCTATTAACTATTATTAACCTTTAAATCTTACCTTCTACTGTGACTGTCAGACGTTTATAATCACTGGAGTCTGACCTCCTCCTCCTCCTCTTCTTATCCTGTTAAATATATCAGTTGTTAAGTGACAATAATTGAAGGTTCAGTAAGGAATGTTAATAACAATACGTACATTGGGAATAACTCACCATAAAGACAAACGTTAGCCACCAACAGACATAAATGAAACACACCACACACACACACACACACACACACACACACACACACACACACAAACAATTCTAAAAGGCCAAGACCAAAAATTTATAAGTGTGTGTGTGTGTGTGTGTGTGTGTGTGTGTGTGTGTTGGTGGTTCAATGTTTGGCTTTACGGTGAGTTGTTCCCTATCTACATATTAGTTTAAACATTCAGTTCTTAGATAAGTATAAATCAAACACATTTAACTATATTACACTATAACGATGGTAAGCAAAACAAATGTTCTTAATTTACTATAAATGAGGAAAAGTACTATCGTCCAAGAAAGGTATTTAACAGTGAGTAGATTTGTTAAAGTTGTATTCATTATTGATACTGGAAGAAGTAAATATTCTTACAGCAGCCAATAGTCACACAAAAATACAAACAAATATCATGACAAAGGAAAGTATTTCCAAAAGCTTGTGTCGATCTTCACCTTCGCCTCCGTCTTTTTCTTATTTTCTTTTAGTAACTGTTGATGTTAATGAGGTAATGTAAGTAACAGCCAGCCATTCATCCCGGGCACAACGTTAAACTGCCCCCCCAACCCAAGGTGTGGTGCGACCTGTGCTTACGAGTGCATGGCACATGGGTGGATAGTATATCTAGATCGCGGTACCCTCATTTTTGTCTGTGAGGGGGAGCACTCAGCAGAATGGCTTAAGTACAAGGTGCCCATGATATCCCCATGGGACGATGCGAAGCTGCTGGTCAAGACAGCAGCCGAACTCCTGAAGACCGCAAAGGTATCAATATGGGTACCAAAGATCCTTAAGGATGTCTCCAAAGACTGTTCGAGAAAATAAGAGTCCAGAACCCTAAAGTCTCGACAGAGGATTGGAGGGTAATTAACCAAAAGGTCATTCCGGAAGGACGAACCCTGGTGGTGGAGGTCGGAGAGAAGTCCCTGAACGCAATGCAAGAGCAAGGCCTGAAACTGTTTTTAGGGTTCTCGCAGGTCGGCGTCAGGGTAATCAACGACCTTAAAGGCAATAATGGCAGCAAGATGGGGACTGGAAGTGCTGCAGATAAACCTGCAGCACAGTAAAGGGGCCACTGCTGCCCTGAGCCATCGGCTGGGGAGACAGGAGGTGGACGTGGCCCTGATACAAGAACCCTATTTATACAAAAGGGGTGTATGTGGCCTCGGTGGTACTGAAAGTAAGCTGATTTATGCCAGAAATATAAAAAACTCCAGAACATGCATTTATGTTAGAAATGGAATACCTTTCATACCAATGATGGATTTTTGTTCCAGGGACTTGGTGACCGTCAGGATACAGCAACGTGAGGAAGGTATCACGAGGGAAATTGTTTTGGCCTCAGCATACCTTCCTTACGAAGACAGCTCTCCTCCTCCTTTGGAAGTGAGGAGACTGACGGAAGCCTGCCATCGGCAAGGTGACGAACTTGTGGTGGGATGTGATGCCAATGCCCACAATCTATAGTGGGGCAGCAAGGACACCAACAGTAGAGGTGAGCACCTTCTTGAATTTCTCCTATCTAACAACTTGGATATCCTGAATAGGGGTGATGTACCTACATTCAGGAATAATAGAAGGGAAGAAGTAATTGACATAACTTTTGGTTCCATGTAATGGGCAGTTACGTCAAACAGTGGAATGTGGTTCTGAAGCCATCCTCATCAGATCACATGTATATTAAATTCAAGGTTGAAATGGGAACCAGACAGACCATGGCCTATATGACCCCAGGAAAACGGACTGGGAGACATATAGGAGAGACCTTGACTTCAGCCTATCAGAAATTAAAACTTCGATAAGGAATCCAGCAGAGTTTGAGGAAGTAGCAGAGGCCGTAAGCTCTGCTATAGTGACCTCATGGCAGGACAACTGCTCAGTCACCAAGAAGTGCACAAATAGGAGTGTGCCTTGGTGGAATAACAACCTGGAAATGTAAAGGAAACAGGTACGAAGACTGTTTAACCTTGCGAGGCGCAAAGGACAATGGGCGAAGTATCATGAGGCCCTTGTCAATTACAACCTTGCCATCAGACGGACAAAGGAGGCATCCTGGAAGGTATTCTGTGAGGAAGTGGAGGGCACGGCTGCTCAAGCGAGACTTCATAAAATCCTCACTAAGGTACGAACTAATCCAGGAGGAACATTGAGGAAGGTGGATGGGGAGTATACAAAAACAGCACATGAAACACTGGAACTGCCCCTCAAGACTTACTTTCCTCAATATACTTTGGGGGATAACTCAGACCAAAATGCGATTCCTGAGAGAGAATGGTTCTCAGGTATTCGCAAAGAGGACTGGGATTTGGCCTACGAGTGTCGATTTCAGTAAGGTCCGATGGGCAGTGGGGACATTTCAACCGTTCAAGTCACCTGGCCCTGATGGAATCTTTCCAGCTCTCCTGCAACAAGCAGGAGAAAATCTTATCAGATTTCTATGCAGGTTATTCAGGGTTAGCCTAGCAGCAGGAATCATTCCCAAGGCCTGGAGGGCAGTGAAGGTTGTCTTCATTCCTAAACCAGGGAGAATTGATCATACCAAGGCTAAGGATATTAGACCAATCAGCGTGTCCTCCTCCATTCTTAAGACATTGGAAAAGCTGGTTAATGTGCATGTTGGAGAAACAAGGTGAAGTAGGGCTCCTCTACATTCAAACCAACAAGCATATCAGCCAGGTAAATCATGCGAGACAGCTCTCCACCAACTCGTTGGTAAGGTGGAGAAAGCACTACACTTTCAGGAAATAGCCCTCTGTATCTTCCTGGACATCGAGGGGGCTTTTAGCAACACGACCTTCGATTCCATGGTTAGGGCAGCAGAGGTGCATGACCTAGGGACCACAATATGTAGGTGGACTAGGGCCATGCTCAGTGGAAGAAAGGTAGAAGCTACCATGATGAGCGAAAAAATGGTAACACCACTAGGGGTTGCCCGCAAGGAGGAGTTCTTTCCCCTTTATTGTGGAATCTAGTGGTGAATGATCTCATTGGAGAATTAAACTCTAGGCAGTACTTTTGCCAAGGATACACAGATGATCTTGTCATAGAAATATTTGGCAAATTTGCTGACACAGTAAAGAATATGGAACAAGGTGCGTCGGACATTGTGCAAGACTGGTGCAGAAAACAGGATCTGGGGGTTAGTCCTAAGAAGACTGTTGTTGTACCATTCACAAAGAAGCATATACAACATTCAAGTTGGAATCTAAAGCTTTTCAATGAAGTGCTACCTGTGAAGGGAACAGTGAAATATCTAGGGGTTACCCTAGATGAGAAAGTGACATGGACCCCTCACATCAGGAATATTTGCTCCAAGGCGAAAGGTACTCTTGTGAGTACCAGGAGAGCTTGTGGCAAAAATGATTAGACCCAGGATCACCTATGGGGCAGTCGTGTGGTGGAAGAAGGTAGAACAGCAGGTTGCTGCTAAGGAGCTTGGTAAGGTGCAGAGATTAGCCTGCTTAGCCATAAAGGGCGGAATTAGCAGCACACCAACTGCTGGGATGGAAACCATGCTGGATATGCCCCCTTTACACATTTGGGCCAAGATGGAGGCAGTGGCTGGTGCATACAGACTCAAAACTGGTAACAACTGGAACTCTTTGGGATATCCAGAATCACACACTAAAATACTGAATGAGGTAAATATAGGAAAGGTTGGGGAAATGCCAGCCAACTATATTATAACCCCATACTGCTTCAACAAGCCTTTCAATATAACAATTGGAAGTAGGGAGCAGTGGGAGAAAATAGTTCGACACCGTACGGGGTCAAAATCAGACCAAAACATTGGGGCCGGGGTATACAGGATGCAGCCAAGACTGGAGGGCGTCATCTCTTTAGGGAAACTGGCCTCAGTATTCCAGGCCGAAATCACTGCCATCAGGGCGTGTGTGGAGGAGAATTTGTGTAGCTGCTACTAAGATCATAGCATCTATATCTATTCAAACAGCCAGGCAGCTCTGAGATCACTGGCAGCTCCTGCAACAAGGTCTAAAATTGTTGCAGAATGTCACAGGATTCTGGGTGAGCTAGGGGAAAGCAATAGGGTAAACCTATAGTGGGTCCCTACTCAGGGATCAGTGGCAACGAACATGCCGACAGATTAGCCAGGATGGGGGCAGAGACTCCATTTATTGGACCGGAACCTGTCCTGACAATCACCAAGGCAATTATCAAATTGGAGCTACGTAACTGGCTCAGAAGACAGCACGTAGAATATTGGACCAAAGTCAGTCAAAAAAACATGGCAATGTAATGATGCCAAAGCCTTGTTTTAAAAGAAGCTCTGCAATCCTGGATCTGAACAAGAGAGACTCATGGTTGGATGAAACTGCATCACATCTAATCTTCGAATGCATTGCATTGGAGAATAAAAGGCACAGAATATTTGGGACAACCAGACCCGAAGAAATTTTGTCTAATAAAGAACTGGTAAGGGGACTCCTTGCACTGTTTAAGGGTATTGGTTGGCTTTACTAGATATACAGAGAGCGATACTGCACAATAAAAATAGTTTCGGTACGGGCAGTGGCGGGTTGGACCAAGACTGTTTTGGCTTCCCTGGAAAAAATAAATAAATAAATAAATCAATCAATCAATCAATCAATCGCCATCCATTCTATAGCTTTAGTTTAATGATACTAAACGTCAACTCCTAAAATGTTAGAGATTTAATTGAATTAACGAACAACATCTATTTACAGGTATTTCATATATTGGACAGCACATCAAGTATTCCTCTATAAGCAATCCACTTTTCAAACTATCACTTAGTACTAGCGTTAACTATTTTATGTGCTTCCACGCTTAAATACAAGTGCACCAGATACTGCCACTGCAGTCGCAAATCGCACGTCATATCCCGTGAGAGGCAGTAGGCCCTACAAAGTGCACAGCAGCCACAATCCACCCGTATCGCACATGCTCCACTATTTAAACATTGCACGCAGCACGGCTTTAGCATACTTTGGAAGCAGAAGCTGAGTCTGCGTCACCAGATTTTGAATTACACCAGACAGCGAGCAATAAGTGAAAAAGCAGTATGGGGACATTGTGGTCAGTCTTTCCACTTTTTTCATATATTAATAAAAAGAATGCTCACAACAGTGAATTCATGTCCCTTTTACCCACTGTGGTAATTATATGTATTTGGGTACTTCCATTTGAAATGCTTCACAGTTCTTTCTTCCTTCTTCAGGTTAAAAAAAAAGACTGAGAATATTCTAAAATTTAAAACTTAATGCAATTGTTTTATTCTTTGTATGTGTACATGTTTGCATAGAATAAAAATGTGTTACTGAACTTCGTAAACAAAATTATTTCTTATCTGTATGGTATTCTATTAACACTGGTCGTTTTTGTGTTAAAGTGTGTAATACAAAGTGCCGCAGACGGACTGGGGCGCATGCCGCAATACCGGACAGACAGCGTTACACGTAAGCTCGGCCGAGTAAGGAAGACCCTTTTAGCCAGGTGGCAAGGTTCCGGCAAGTGAGTGTTTCGACATACGTTCCGAAAAGCGGTCAATCGAGCCAATTGGGAGTGTAAGTAAGTACGAATAATTGCAGGGCACCGGGAGGTGGTCCGTTCCAGCCAGTTACCGGCTGACATAGACGTTGACTCTGAGCCACTCCTCGCCTCGCATCCGGCGGCAGCAGCAGCAGCAGCAGCAGCAGCAGCAGCAGGGGTCGCTACTGTGACGTGGCCACACATCAGCAGTGGAATTCGCGGGCACGCCAAGTGTCCGGTCGAGTCTGCGACATTCAGCATCTGCGTGCTACAACGCCATCTACTTCAGTCGTGCCTATGCCAGGCGTCAGGTCTGCGAGCTCCGCAGAATGCGGCACCTCGGCAGGACCTACCTGTAGCCGAGGCCGGCGCCACCTGTCTCACACCGCCGGTCGCACTTGGCAGTGACACACTGGGTCCGATGTCTCTCTTCTGTGTACTTTGGCAATAAATGGGAATTAGCGACAGATTGCCGGTTTACCACCATCATCCAGCCTGGGTATTCCTGAATGAACGTTAACAGTAGTGACTCGAGAGAGCTAGAACTGTATTAACTGAGAATTCTCTTACTGAACGGACTGTACATACCTACCTGTGTAGGTTCATCCCCAAACGGTTAGACGCTGAGAACACAGATATACCTCGAGGCAGATGATCGTCAAATATTCGAGTTCAGTCAGAAGTTAGACTTCACATTCATAGATTTTTGGCAAGCTTATGACTCCACTGACCGTATCGCATTATGGGAACTGTTTGAAGTAGTAACATTGAAGAATGTCCATCTAATTGCAACTCGTACCTACATTCGACATCTTGTATGTGGTTTAGCAATCGGCTAACACCATCTTTCACTATCCAAAATGGATTGAGACAAGAAGAACCATTGGTGCCAGTACTCTCCAATTATGCCTTGGAAAAAGTAAGCTGTAAACTTGTCGAACCACAGAAATGGAGATGGTGGAAGTAGACTGTTCTAGCGTAAAGTCGGCACCACATCCCGTACGAGAACCATCGTGAAGAAGGCTCCTCGGAGGGAGCGACCTAGAAGCGTGCCCTGAACAAGGCTCCAAAATAGGCAGAAACTATACTACAGCAGAACTAGCATCGTGATAGATGATGCTGCCGTGAGAACGGACTCACTCTAGAAGCTGAGTATTGTAAATAAAACTTATATTACTAATCTGTATGGTTGTTTTAGCTGACTACATATTCTATGAGTCCTGAACAGAACATTTCCTGAAAGAGGCCGGGAAGGACAAAACACATGGCGACGAGGACTAAACGGGTGGCGACAAAATATTAAATTTCAGTGGACGCTGAAATCGCTGACACTACGCTGAGACATTATTTTGCTTACAGGACAGAGATCTATAATCTTGTTTTCTCTTGCAGGAAAGAGTGTCAATTTCTATAAGCAGATGTTTCAGTTTCACTTCCTTGGTGTCTACTGTGCAACAACTTCTGGCTGCACCTGTGTCACCACTGCAGCAGCTACCACCTCCAGTAATTCCACCATTTCACCAGCACAAGAGGAATGGACAGAACGGCTGGAACAGTTTGAAGCCTATGCAAAAGTGCACAGGATACAAGGTACTATCAAACTAAACGTTTTCCTGTCATGTGTCAGCCCCCATCATTCCGTCTTGTAAAAAAACGGTTTCCCACCATGGAGCCTTCTGAACTTCCTTATGATTTAGTTATTAAGAGCCCGCACGTCATTATGAACAGCAAATCAATGTAGTGTCAGCTAGGTATCAGTTCTTCTGGTGTAGGAAAATAGAGAACCAAACATACCAGCAGTGGATAACAGATCTTCACGGTCTTACTAGAAAATGCAAGTTTAAGTGTAGGTGTGAAGCTTTGTATTCAAATGTGATGTTACATGGCGCTATTGTCTATAATATATCTGATGCTAGAATTGGGGAGCAGAATTTACAAGTGTCAGATCCGTCTTTCCATCTAGTATAACAAATTTTTGAACAGTACGATTCAGGTACTGCGGCAGCGAAAATCTGATTCAATTCCAATGTGTACTGTAGTGACGTCACACGCCCGCGAGCTCACGGTCGAATGACGTACACTTCCTCCTACCTGCTTTAAGTGTAAACAGGTTGACGGACACCGAGCCTTGCCCACTGAGGAAGTGAAGTCTTGCCCAAAATGTTTCGCATGGCACAAAAGGCAGAACTGTCTGTCCCGGTCAGTTAAATGTTATGCATGTCGCAAGAAAGGTCATATTCGAGCAGTCTGCTGACAGAAAAAGAAACAGTTTGTCATCCTGGCCCAAACAATGACAAGACAATACTTATTCCATAAATGCGGTATTTTCAAAACCCGTGGCTGCCCCTCGTAACATCACGGACATAAAGTAGCCCACGTCGTTCGCTAGACCAGAAAAATGTATGTCAGTTTGCGAGTTAATGACATTTCTATAAAATTGCAACAAGACACAGGCGCATTAGTCACATTGCTCAATCGCAAAACTTATGAACAGTTAGGATCCCCATGCCTTCCTCACACTAGCACATGGTTAACCACGTACATTGGCAACAAAATTCCTGTACTGGGACAGTGTTCACTACCTGCAGAATACCGTTCGCAAATGCGCACAGTGACATTTCAAGTGCTTCATTCTTATGAAGGAGAGAATATTTTTGGTGTAGATTCTTTTGATCTTTTTTACTGTGCAAGACGATGTTTTGATTGTAAACATTTTTAATACTAAAGAAGGTGTAAACAAGTTGCTGAAACACTTTCTTGATTTATTTTCTTCATACATAACTCTGAAGACAAATGCCACACCATAATTTTGCAAAGCTCGAGATGTAGTGCTCGCTTTACATGACAAAGTTGCAGAAGAACTTCACACATTGCAAGAAAATGGTGCAATTCAACCAATACAAGCTAGCCAGTAGGCGAGTCTGCTGTTATTTTGCCAAAGCAGACAGGTAGCATCCACAGTTTTAGACAGTTATCCTTTGCCGAGACCAGAAGATTTAATGGACAGATTAGGTGCAGAAAAATATTTCTCAAAAATATATTTGTGCAAAGCCTACCTTCAGCTGCCACTAAGAATCACAAAAAAATTGTGTTCTCAATAGTCATCAGGTTTTTCTTAAATATTTGCATCTACTGTTTGGCAGCGCATCTGTGCCCACAATTTTGCAAAGATATTTGGAGCAGCTTACAGCTCGGGTGCCTTGTTGGCACTACTCTGATGACAGTTGTGTCAGGCTGTACCCCAGAAGAACACATTGCAAATATAGCGAGGACAGTTTACAACTCACCCCAAACGTATGGCGAAGAGCTGCAACAGGCACATACAAAAGACACACACATACAACACATTCAGCTATCGGCCATGGCCTCCTCCAGAAAATAGATCACTCACGCAATCACACAGGCACACAACACAGTCATACAACCATCACATCCGACTACCGCACTTCGAATCACGCTCTGCAGCGAATCCGGGACGGGAGGGGAAGCCAGAGGGGATAGGAAGGTTACGTCACGTTGGTGGGGATGGGTTAGATGGAAATAACGACATGCAGCTTAAGAATGGAGTGGGGAGGCGGGTGAGGGGAGAAAATTATATATATATATATGAAGGAGACCTTCTAGGTGGGAAAATGGTATAAAATAAAGATTTTTGACTTACCTAAGTACAGGCTTGTCGATAGAAACACGAAACACACAAAAACACACAACCATTCGAGCTTTCGCCACCAGTGGCGGCTTCTTCGGGAAAAAGAGGGAGGAAGGAGAGGAGAAAGGGAAGGATACGGGTTTTAAGGAAGTGGAAAAGGAGCCATTCCAATCCCAGGAGTGGAAGGACTTACCTTAGGGGACAAAAAGGAAGGTAAACAAATACACACACACACACTCACACATATCCACATCCAAACACACTTAGGCAGACATTTGTAGAAAACCTACAAATGTCTACAAATTTCTACAAATGTCTGCCTAGGTGTGTTTGGATGTGGATATGTGTGAGTGTGTGTGTATTTGTTTACCTTCCTTTTTGTCCCCTAAGGTAAATCCTTCCACTCCTTGGATTGGAATGGCTCCTTTTCCACTCCCTCCTCACCCCAGCAGCACCCCGCACACCCACCTTTTACATGCTCCCCAAAATCCACAAACCTAATAATCCTGGATGCCCTATTGTGGCTGGTTACTGTGCGCCTACCGAACGAATTTCAGCCCTAGTTGACCAACACCTCCAACCTATTGTCCAAAATCTACCTTCCCACATCAAGGATACCAACCACTTCCTTCACCGACTCTCCACCATTCCCACCCCTTTGCCTCCTGGATCTTTACTTGTCACAGTGGATGCCACCTCCCTATACACCAACATCCCACATGCCCATGGCCTTGCCGCTCTGGAACACTACCTCTCCCAACGTCCCTCTGAATGCAAGCCTGATACCTCATTCCTCATAACCCTTACCAATTTCATCCTACTTAACAACTACTTTTCCTTTGAGGGGAAAGTTTACCATCAAATCCAAGGCACAGCCATGGGCACCCGCATGGCACCCTCCTATGCCAACCTGTTCATGGGCCGTCTGGAGGAATCCTTCCTAGCATCCCAAAACCTCAAGCCTCTGGCCTGGTTCCGGTTCATTGATGATATTTTCATGATCTGGACTCACGGCCAGGACACCCTATCCTCCTTTCTTCAGAACCTCAATTCCTTCTCTCCCATCCACTTCACCTGGTCTTCCTCTACCAACCATGCCACATTCCTGGATGTCAACCTCCACCTCACTGATGGCTCCATCCACACTTCCGTCCATATTAAACCTACCAACCACCAACAGTACCTACATTTTGACAGTTGCCATCCCTTCCACGTCAAAAAATCCCTCCCTTACAGCCTGGCCACCCGTGGACGGCATATCTGCAGTGACAAGAATTCCCTTTCTGAATATGCTGAAGGTCTCACAAAGGCCTTCACAAACAGAAACTACCCCACAGACCTAGTCCGCAAACAAATCTCCCGTGCCATATCCTCACACACCCCAAATCCTCTTCCTAACACTAGTAACCATCCACAAAAGAGCGCTCCCCTTGTCACCCAGTACTACCCTGGTCTCGAACAACTAAATTCCATCCTTCGCCAAGGTTTTGATTTTCTATCCTCATGCCCTGAAATGAGAGACATCCTGCCCAAGATCCTTCCCACCCCTCCTAAAGTGGTGTTCCGTCGCCCTCCCAACCTTCACAACATCCTAGTTCATCCTTATGCCACCCCGAAACCCAGCTCACTGCCACAGGGATCATATCCTTGTGGAAGACCCCGCTGCAAGACCTGTCCAATCCACCCACCCAGCACTTCCTATTCCAGTCCTGTCACAGGCTTATCCTACCCTATCAGAGGCCGGGCCACTTGTGAAAGCAGCCACGTAATTTACCAACTGTGCTGCAAGCACTGTACAGCTTTCTATATTGGCATGACCACCAACCAGCTGTCCATTAGGATGAATGGCCACCGCCAAACTGTGGCCAAAAACAAGGTGGACCACCCTGTGGCACAGCATGCAGCGGAGCACATGCTTGATTTCAATGGCTGCTTCACAACCCGGGCCATCTGGATCCTCCCATCCACCACCAGCTTTTCTGAACTGCACAGATGGGAGTTATCCCTACAATACATTCTCCGATCCCGAAATCAACCAGGCCTCAACCTACGATAATTTCCCTATATATATATTTTTCCATACCTTACAGTTCCTACCTCCGTATCCCAAACCTCGCCTGATTTGAGTGGTGTGTGAATGTGTGATCATGTGTGTATATATGTGTGTGTGTGTGTGTGTGTGTGTGTGTGTGTGTGTGTGTGCGTGCGTGCGTATGTATGTGTATGTGGTCTTGTGCACTTGCAGTGTGCATGAATTTTCATTTATAAAAATAAAAATAGAAAACAGATGACTTACCAAAAGGACCGGCTCGTCGATAGAAACGAATAAAATAAATAAAATCACACACAAACACACATACAAGCTTTCGCCACCACTGGCAGCTTCTTCAGGAAAAAGAGGAAAAAAGGGGAGGAAAAGGGAAGGATATGGGTTTTAAGGAAGTGGAAAAGGAGTCATTCCAATCCCAGGAGTGGAAGGACTTACCTTAGGGGAAAAAAAGGAAGGTGAACAAAAACACACACCCCCACACATTTACACAGTACGCAAGTGTACTTGCGTCTGTGTAAATGTGTGGGGGTGTGTGTTTTTGTTCACCTTCCTTTTTTTCCCCTAAGGTAAGTCCTTCCACTCCTGGGATTGGAATGACTCCTTTTCCACTTCCTTAAAACCCATATCCTTCCCTTTTCCTCCCCTTTTTTCCTCTTTTTCCTGAAGAAGCTGCCAGTGGTGGCGAAAGCTTGTATGTGTGTTTGTGTGTGATTTTATTTATTTTATTTGTTTCTATCGACGAGCCGGTCCTTTTGGTAAGTCATCTGTTTTCTATTTTTATTTTTGTTTATCCCACCGGGAAAGTTTCCCTCTATAATTTTCATTTATATATATATATATATATATATATATATATATATATATATATATATATATATATATTATTTTACTTTATTTTATTTTCTCCCCTCACCCGCCTCCCCACTCCATTCCTAAGCTGCATCTCGTTATTCCCATCTAACCCATCCCCACCACCATGACGTAACCTTTCTATCCCCTCCCCTCCCCTCCCGTCCCCGATTCGCTGCAGAGCGTGATTCGAAGTGTGGCAGTCGGAGGTGATGGTTGTATGACTGTGTTGTGTGCCTGTGTGATTGCGTGAGTGCTCTATTTCTGAGGAAGGCCATGGCCGATAGCTGAATGTGTTGTATGTGTGTGTCTTTTGTATGTGCCTGTCGCATCTCGTCGCCACGTCTTTGCGGTGAGTTGTAACTGTCCTCACTATATTATTTATTCAAACCTGGACTTTCCATTATATATATATATATATATATATATATATATATATATATATATATATATTTATGATACGAATATTATAGAGGAAAAATTCCTAACAGGCAAAAAATATACGTAAAAAATAGATGAAGAACACTTACCAGGCGAAGGGGCACAGGCAGTAATAGCAACAAATAAACACACAGACACACAAACACTCAAAAATGCTAGCTTTCGCAGCCTAGCTGCTTCATCAGGCAGAAGGGAAGGAGAGGGAAAAGGAAATGATGAGGGATTTAAGGAAGGGGGTAAGGAGCCATTCCAATCCCGGGACAGGAAAGACTTACCTTGGGGGAAAAAATGGAAGGTAAATAAATGCACATACACCCACACATTTACACAAGTGTACTTGTGTCTGTGTAAATGTGTGGGTGTATGTACATTTATTTACCTTCCATTTTTTCCCCCAAGGTAAGTCTTTCCTGTCCCGGGATTGGAATGGCTCCTTACCCCCTTCCTTAAATCCCTCATCATTTCCTTTTCCCTCTCCTTCCCTTCTGCCTGATGAAGCAGCTAGGCTGCGAAAGCTAGCATTTTTGAGTGTGTGTGTGTCTGTGTGTTTATTTGTTGCTATTACTGCCTGTGCCCCTTCGCCTGGTAAGTGTTCTTCATCTATTTTTTACGTATATATATATATATATATATATATATATATATATATATATGAAACGATTATTAAGACGAAAAATTCCTAGCAGGAAAAATAAAATATAAAAAATAGACGAAGATTACTCACCAGGCGAAGGAGCACAGGTGTGACAGCATCACAAATAAATAAATGAATACACACACACACACACACACACACACACACACACACACACACACAATCGCAAGCTTTCGCAACCCAGTTGCGTCTTCAGGCAGTAGGGAAGGAGAGGGAAAAGGAAATGATGAGGGTTTTAAGGAAGGGGGTAAGGAGCCATTCCAATCCCGGGAGAGGAAAGACTTACCTTGGGGGAAAAAATGGAGGGTAAACAAATGCACACATGCCCACACATTCACACAGACACAAGTACACCTAGGCAGACATACTGTAGAAAGCAAAGAAGTTAAGTTATAGAAGTTAAGAAGTTAGACAGAGATACCACTTGAGGCAGAGGCTCTGTCCAGAGAACTGATGCAAAGATGTTAAGAAGGTGGGTGGGAATTCAAATTTAGCGGAGGTTGAGACCAGGTGGGCAACGGGAAGAGAGAATATGCTGAAGGGCTAGTTCCCATCTCCGGAGTTCTGAAGGATTGGTGTCAGTGGGAAGTATCCAGATAACCCGGACGGTGTAGCACTGTGCCAAGATGTGCTGGCCGTGCACCAATGCGTGTTTAGCCACAGGGTGATCCTCGTTACCAACAAACACTGTCTGCCTGTGTCCATTCATGCGAATGGACAGTTTGTTGCTGGTCATTCCCACATAGAACGCTTCACAGTGCAGGCATGTCAGTTGGTAGATCACGTGGGTACTATCGCAAGTGGCTCTGCCTTTGATCGTGTACACCTTCCGGGTTACGGGACTGGAGTAAGTGGTGGTGGAAGGGTGCATAGGGCAGGTTTTACAACGGGGGCGGTTACAAGGGTAGGAGCCAGAAGGTAGGGAAGGTGGTTTGGGGATTTCATAGGGGTGGACTAGGAGGTTACGGAGGTTAGGTGGGCGGCGGAAAGACACTCTCGGTGGAGTAGGAAGGATGTCATGAAGGACGGATCTCATTTCGGGGCAGGATTTAAGGAAGTCGTATCCTTGCTGGAGAGCCACATTTAGAGTCCGCTCCAGTCCCGGAAAGTATCCGGTGACAAGAGGGGCACTTCTGGGATTCTTCTGTTGAAGGTTCTGAATTTGGGGGGATGAGGTAGTAGCTCTGGCAATTTGTTTCTCTACCAGTTTAGGAGGATAGCCGCGGGATGTGAAAGCTGTTAATAGGTTGTTGGAGTACTGGTTCAGAGCTTCAGGACTGGAGCAGACTCGTTTGCCACGAAGACCTAAGCTGTAAGGAAGGGAACGTTTGATATGGAATGGATGACAGCTATCATAATGCAGGTACTGTTGTTTATTGGTAGGTTTGATGTGGACGGATGTGTGGAGTTGGCCGTTGGACAGATGGAGGTCGACATCGAGGAATGTGGCATGGGATTTGGAATAGGACCAGGTGAATTTGATGGGACCAAAGGAGTTGAGGTTGAAGAGGAAATTCTGGAGTTCTTCTTCACTGTGTGTCCAGATCATGAAGATATCATCAATGAATCTGTACCACACTTTGGGTTGACAGGCTTGGGTATCCAGGAAGGCTTCCTCTAAGCGTCCCATGAATAAGTTTGCGTACGAGGGGGCCATCCTGGTTCCCATGGCTGTTCCCTTTAGTTGTTGGTATGTCTGGCCCTCAAAAGTGAAGAAGTTGTGGGTTAGGATGAAGCTGGCTAGGGTATTAAGGAAAGAGGTTTTAGGTAGGGAAGTGGGTGGTCGGCGTGAAAGGAAATACTCCATCGCAGCAAGGCCCTGGGTATGTGGGATATTTGTGTATAGGGAAGTGGCATCAATGGTTACAAGGATGGTTTCTGGAGGTAACAGGCTGGGTAAGGATTTCAGGCGATCGAGGAAGTGGTTGGTGTCTTTGATGAAGGATGGGAGACTGCACATGATGGGTTGAAGGTGTTGGTCTATGTAGGCAGAGATTCGTTCTGTAGGGGCTTACCTTACGATTGCTTCCATTCCCGTTTTTCCACATTTCTGTTCATGTTTAATACTTTTCCGATCAATTTCAGCAACTTTCCGTTGGTTTTGATTGCACTTTTCCTTCGTCAGACTATTTCAGCCTCAAAATCGTAATCTGCTACCATATAACCAATCCTTTTAGACGTTTTCCTTGCATTTTCACGCAGTTTTCTCGTTCTTTTTCCGATTTTCACCTTCCTTAAACCCTTTTTTCACGCCATACCACTACCAAACCCTTTTATACTACGTTGTTGATAACTAAAGTTGACCACAGTATCAACAACAAATTTTAAAAACTTTTCCTATTTCCTTTCTTTTCTCATACCTGAAATTCTGCCCACTTTCATCTCCCTCCTGACATGTAAATATATTTTTACACTTATTTTTACGTTTTATTTTTTATTTGTTCATTGCAGCCTATTACATAGCCCATATTTCCCACTCCTCCTTCATTCATATACTATGCCTCCCTCACAACATCCCTATAACAACCCCATCCATTTTTATGTACATTCCCTCCGAAAACATGCTTTCTCCCTAGCCAAATTACGCTCCCACATTCTTTTTATGCAGGCTTGTCTGACATTTGGAATCACTCCCAAGGGCCTCACACTAAAAGTTCCCATCTCTGGCTGTAACCCATCCTTTCATCCCGCCCTATACCAATTCCAAACTGAACAATCAATAGCCCTCACCCGACTAATCCTTAACCTACACATCAACTCCGCTAATGAACACACCTGTCAACTCCTATCGCTAATCAAAATCCTCAACCTTTCCTCTCCCACATCCACACCTACTGTCCAGAACATCCTCCTTCAGGCCAACTGCAAATTAGAACAATATGCCACCCACCACCTCAAAAAACTATCCAATCTCCTGGTCACCCACCTCCGGAAAGGCAATACTCTCTCCCTCAACAACCTCTCCAATAAACCTCAACCTCCCCTTATTGCACACAAACCCAGTCTCTCCCATCTACTCAATCTCCCACTCCCAACTCCTCTCCCCCCTAAACCTCAAAACTCCAATCTACACAATCCGGAACCACAACATCCTAATTCAGTAATCAACCTCTCCTCCAAACCTCTCTCCCAATCTGAAACCTCTGTCCTATCCAAAGGCCTCACCTTTAGTCCTACTCCCAAATTCAACCACACAGCTCTCGTCAAAGATCTACTTTCCTATACTCGTAGTCTTTGCTGGAGATACCACTTTGCCACGAAGAAGAATAATCCTACTCCCTATGACCCAGCTCCCCAAGACATCATTCCAATTGAACCCTGCCTAGAACAGTTCCGTCCTCCATCACAGCGAGACCCACCTGCTCTTCCTCAAAACCACCCTCTTCAAACCTTCCAGGAATTCCTTACTTCCCACCTTGCCTCCCAGTCGTTCCTGAGAAACCTTAATCCTACTCCCAACATTACCGCAGCTGAATCCCGAGCTATCCGTGATCTGAAGGCTGACCATTCCATCATCATTCTCCCAGCCGACAAGGGATCCACGACCGTGGTACTTGATCGGCGGGAGTATGTAGCTGAGGGACTGCGTCAGCTCTCAGACAGTACCACATATAAAGTCTTTCATGGCAATCCCATCCCCGATGTCCAGGCAGAGCTTCAAGGAATCCTCAAAACCTTAGGCCCCCTACAAAACCTTTCACCTAACTCCATTAACCTCATGACCCCGCCGACACCCCGCACTCCCACTTTCTACCTACTTCCCAAGATTCACAAACCCAATCATCCCGGCCGCCCAATTGTGGCCGGTTACCAAGCCCCTACAGAACGAATCTCTGCCTACATAGACCAACACCTTCAACCCATCATGTGCAGTCTCCCATCCTTCATCAAAGACACCAACCACTTCCTCGATCGCCTGAAATCCTTACCCAGCCTGTTACCTCCAGAAACCATCCTTGTAACCATTGATGCCACTTCCCTATACACAAATATCCCACATACCCAGGGCCTTGCTGCGATGGAGAATTTCCTTTCACGCCGACCACCCACTTCCCTACCTAAAACCTCTTTCCTTAATACCCTAGCCAGCTTCATCCTAACCCACAACTTCTTCACTTTTGAGGGCCAGACATACCAACAACTAAAGGGAACAGCCATGGGAACCAGGATGGCCCCCTCGTACGCAAACTTATTCATGGGACGCTTAGAGGAAGCCTTCCTGGATACCCAAGCCTGTCAACCCAAAGTGTGATACAGATTCATTGATGATATCTTCATGATCTGGACACACAGTGAAGAAGAACTCCAGAATTTCCTCTTCAACCTCAACTCCTTTGGTCCCATCAAATTCACCTGGTCCTATTCCAAATCCCATGCCACATTCCTCGATGTCGACCTCCATCTGTCCAACGGCCAACTCCACACATCCGTCCACATCAAACCTACCAATAAACAACAGTACCTGCATTATGATAGCTGTCATCCATTCCATATCAAACGTTCCCTTCCTTACAGCTTAGGTCTTCGTGGCAAACGAGTCTGCTCCAGTCCTGAAGCTCTGAACCAGTACTCCAACAACCTATTAACAGCTTTCACATCCCGCGGCTATCCTCCTAAACTGGTAGAGAAACAAATTACCAGAGCTACTACCTCATCCCCCCAAATTCAGAACCTTCAACAGAAGAATCCCAGAAGTGCCCCTCTTGTCACCGGATACTTTCCGGGACTGGAGCGGACTCTAAATGTGGCTCTCCAGCAAGGATACGACTTCCTTAAATCCTGCCCCGAAATGAGATCCGTCCTTCATGACATCCTTCCTACTCCACCGAGAGTGTCTTTCCGCCGCCCACCTAACCTCCGTAACCTCCTAGTCCACCCCTATGAAATCCCCAAACCACCTTCCCTACCTTCTGGCTCCTACCCTTGTAACCGCCCCCGTTGTAAAACCTGCCCTATGCACCCTTCCACCACCACTTACTCCAGTCCCGTAACCCGGAAGGTGTACACGATCAAAGGCAGAGCCACTTGCGATAGTACCCACGTGATCTACCAACTGACATGCCTGCACTGTGAAGCGTTCTATGTGGGAATGACCAGCAACAAACTGTCCATTCGCATGAATGGACACAGGCAGACAGTGTTTGTTGGTAACGAGGATCACCCTGTGGCTAAACACGCATTGGTGCACGGCCAGCACATCTTGGCACAGTGCTACACCGTCCAGGTTATCTGGATACTTCCCACTGACACCAATCCTTCAGAACTCCGGAGATGGGAACTAGCCCTTCAGCATATTCTCTCTTCCCGTTGCCCACCTGGTCTCAACCTCCGCTAAATTTGAATTCCCACCCACCTTCTTAACATCTTTGCATCAGTTCTCTGGACAGAGCCTCTGCCTCAAGTGGTATCTCTGTCTAACTTCTTAACTTCTATAACTTAACTTCTTTGCTTTCTACAGTATGTCTGCCTAGGTGTACTTGTGTCTGTGTGAATGTGTGGGCATGTGTGCATTTGTTTACCCTCCATTTTTTCCCCCAAGGTAAGTCTTTCCTCTCCCGGGATTGGAATGGCTCCTTACCCCCTTCCTTAAAACCCTCATCATTTCCTTTTCCCTCTCCTTCCCTACTGCCTGAAGACGCAACTGGGTTGCGAAAGCTTGCGATTGTGTGTGTGTGTGTGTGTGTGTGTGTGTGTGTGTGTGTGTGTGTGTGTATTCATTTATTTATTTGTGATGCTGTCACACCTGTGCTCCTTCGCCTGGTGAGTAATCTTCGTCTATTTTTTATATTTTATATATATATATATATATATATATAAACGATTATTAAGACGAAAAATTCCTAGCAGGAAAAATAAAATATAAAAAATAGACGAAGATTACTCACCAGGCGAAGGAGCACAGGTGTGACAGCATCACAAATAAATAAATGAATACACACACACACACACACACACACACACACAATCGCAAGCTTTCGCAACCCAGTTGCGTCTTCAGGCAGTAGGGAAGGAGAGGGAAAAGGAAATGATGAGGGTTTTAAGGAAGGGGGTAAGGAGCCATTCCAATCCCGGGAGAGGAAAGACTTACCTTGGGGGGAAAAAAGGAGGGTAAACAAATGCACACATGCCCACACATTCACACAGACACAAGTACACCTAGGCAGACATACTGTAGAAAGCAAAGAAGTTAAGTTGTTAAGTTATAGAAGTTAGACAGAGATACCACTTGAGGCAGAGTGTGTGAATGTGTGGGCATGTGTGCATTTGTTTACCCTCCATTTTTCCCCCCAAGGTAAGTCTTTCCTCTCCCGGGATTGGAATGGCTCCCTACCCCCTTCCTTAAAACCCTCATCATTTCCTTTTCCCTCTCCTTCCCTACTGCCTGAAGACGCAACTGGGTTGCGAAAGCTTGTGATTGTGTGTGTGTGTGTGTATTCATTTATTTATTTGTGATGCTGTCACACCTGTGCTCCTTCGCATATATATATAAAATGCACGTGCACACGATCACACATTCTCACACCACTCCAGCCGATTCGCTGCAGAGCGCGATTCGAAGTGCGGCAGTCGGAGGTGATGGTTGTATGACTGTGTTGTGTGCCTGTGTGATTGCATGAGTCTTCTATTTTCTGAAGAAGGCCATGGCCGATAGCTGAATGTGTTGTATGTGTGTGTCTTTTTTATGTGCCTGTCGCAGCTCTTTGCCACGTCTTTGCGGTGAGTTGTAAACTATTCTCACTATATTATTAATTCCAACCTGGACTTTCCATTATTATTTCAAGTTTTGTCAGATGCAGGTCTCCAGTGTTTAGATAAGTGTGACTTTTTCAAAACACAACTGCGGTATCTAGGACACGAGATAAACAGCCAAGGTGTGCATCCCATGCAATCACATTTGCTTGCCAATTGCGACCTGCCAGCACCAAAAGATGCAGATGAATTTCAGTTAGTCTTGGGAAACTTAACTTACTATATTTGGTTTATTCCAAATGCAGCACAAATTGCATCCCTATTGCATCGGCTATGCCATAAAAATGTTTGTTTTGTTGGGAAAGAAGAACGCCAATGCACATTTCAACAGTTCAAAGAGGCATTGCTCTGATAGATGTTTGGTGCACTTTGTTTAAAAATAAAAAAAATTCTTTTCCAAGTTGACCCGTCAACGTATGGCCTAGGTGCGGTGCTGTCACATAGACATGGATATACGGACCATCCGATAGCGTTTGTATCCAAACTTTTGACAGACACACAGTGCATTAGTCTCAAATTGAGAAGGAAGCTCTGGCAATTATGTATGGTGTCATGCAATTCCATAACTATTTGTATGGGAGAACATTGTATTTAGTAACTGACCACCAGCCCTTGCAGTCATTGTTTCATCCAGCCAAATTGACTCCTACTCACACGGCACGTAATTTTCAATGCTGAGCATTGCTCTTATCAAAGTATCAGTACGAGATTGTGTCAGACCCACAACTTGCCATGGAAATGCCGACACACTTTCCCATCTTCTAATTGATCTTGATAAAGACTGACACTTTGGCAACATCTTGTTGCCTGGTAGATGCACAGGAAGATAGTCTGTTGCTATCCTTCCCATTAGACTATAGGAAAATTGCTCGGCCTACGGAAACAGACCCCGATTTACAAATTTTGCTGCACTACATTGGCACAGAATTATCTTGCTCATAATGTGACATTCAAAGTTCACCAGTATGTGGCTATTTTGCTAGAAGAAATAAACTTTCAGTCCATAGAGGTGTCATTCTAGTTTCAAATGATAGTGGACAATCACGTGTGTTAATCCCGTGATGTTTGCAGAAAGAAGTATTGAATTTACTTCACCAAGAACATTGGGGAATGGTTCGCACTAAGCTATTGACATGACGACACTGTAGCTGGCAGGGTATGGACGGCCATACAGAACAGAAGATGTCAGTGTTTAGGTTTGCGCTACCAACCATCCCGCCCCACATTAGAAACTTTTTCTGTGGCCCACAGAAGATTCACCATGGCAAGGAGTCCATATTCACTATGCAAGTCCCTGGAATACAAAGTGGCTTATTGTGGTTGATGCTTTCAGTGGTTACCCATTTGCAGTGCCAATGTCTTCTAAGACTTCTAGCAGTAGAATTAGAGTGTTATCTTAAATTTTTTGTTTGGAAGGTCTCCCCGAACTGATAGTCTCCAACAACAGCCCTCAATTCACATCGCACGTATTTCGCTCCTGTTGTGCACGCAATGGAATTAAGCATCTCACCAGGGCACTGTTTCACCCAAAGTCAAACTGCGCTGTGGAACGCTTCATCCGGTCATTTAAGGAACAAATGTCCAAACTCCGTTCGGCGCACTCACGGGAGACAGCTCGGCAACTGTTCCTCACCTCCTACCGCTCGCATCCACTAAAACGGTCATCGCCGGCCGAGATTCTGCACGACCGCTGCTCCATTTGCTCCACTCAGAGCAGCAGCCGACAACACACAAGTATCGCTTCATTCTGCGTAACACATCTTTTACAGAGTTTCTAGCAGGCGCAGACAACGGGAGCAGGGTGAGATCGTCAAACACGTCGGTGATTTATGCTCGAAATATCGGGACCTGACGGAGTAGAACACAGGCAACGAAACCAAATTCGCCCTCGTTACGTACCCTGCGATCCTCCTGCGTTTCTCTCGGCAGATTTGTGCAACACGCAGACCACGTGCCCTCCGCCGCCCACACAACCTCGGCAGCCGTCCCCACAGCATATCTCCACAGCACCACAGCCCAACTTCAAGACAGAGCTGTCACCACCTCCGCATCCACTCAACATCCCAACAGACCCGCACCAGTACGTCACGTAGCATCCGACGCCGACGTCGACACCGACATCACCGTCTGTCATCTGGGCCCCAGATCACGGACGTGGGCTTTTCAGAGGTTTTCCCGCAAGCTCAGGCCAGGTGTCAGGACCCGGCCGACAGTCTGTCGTGCTCCGCAGCTACACACTCCAGTGCATCACGACACACACGAGCCTGCCTTTCCCCCCGTTGTCAAGCTCTTTACACGACAATGGTCAGCACTTTAGGCGGGAGGGATGTCGCGGTGTGAAGTCAGCGCCACATGCCAGATGCACGATCCTGAAGAAAGCACCGGACGACCGGCAGCCGATCGCATGCCGGCACTGTGCCTCCTGGAAGGAGCAACCTAAAAATGCACCCTCGACAAGGAACTGTATCTAAGCCGACATGCGTCTGGAAGGGCAGCTCTGAAGTCAGATCCAAACTGAGCAGTGACTATACTACAGTGCAGCAAGCATCGTGAAAGATGATGTCACCGCGAGAACAGAAACACTGTCTACAAGTTGAGTATTGTGAATATTAGTAAATAAAACTTGTATTACTAATCTATGTAGTTGTTTTAGCTGTCCATGCATCCCACGAGTCCTGAGCAGAACCTTTCCTGAGAGAAAGGTCGGGGAGGACAATTCTCGTATTTGGTGACAATGTCAATCTTGACGACACTCGACAGCGAGCTCTTGCTGACATTTCCTTATTTCTCCACAATGCCAACAAAACATTGCATACGTTTGTACGGGTTCAAGAGTTCAGGTACCTTGCCCCATTCTAAACAACAGAAGTGAAGCGATGAAAGAACGTTATCTAAGCTTAGAATTAATAACACTTTAAAGAGATACAGTATTTAGCATAATCCTCCAAGCAGAATGTGAGTAGGGCTAAAGGAATGGCCCACATCCAAATTCAAACCACTGCAATGAACTGCTTGACTTACTGGAAGCTGCTGCTGTTGCTGCTGCTGCTGCTGCTGCTGCTGCTGTTGTCGTTGTTGCTGCTGCTGCTGCTGCTGTTGTCGTTGTTGCTGCTGCTGTTGTCGTTGTTGCTGCTGCTGCTGCTGCTGCTGCTGTTGTCGTTGTTGCTGCTGTTGCTGCTGCTGCTGTTGTCGTTGTTGCTGCTGTTGCTGCTGCTGCTGTTGTCGTTGCTGCTGCTGCTGCTGCTGCTGCTGCTGTTGTCGTTGCTGCTGCTGCTGCTGCTGCCGCTGCAACTGCTCCCACTCCATTTCCTTTAAAGCCTCAAGGACGGACACTAGAAAACAAAATTTTCAGTAGTTGTATCTAAGAATAAATCGTGAACTATTTCTGTCTGTATCGAGATCTATACTCGAACGGCTATCTGCTGTATATTGGAGGAGATAACATTTCTGTATGTATATACATGTGGCATCTATTCCGAAATATCAGACCTCATTTTTGATCTCACAGTTGTTACTTTTTCATATTCACAGAATATATGACAACTGCGAATGGACAAAGCTAAAAATGGGTGCCCTGCCAGGAGACCCGGGTTCAAATCGTAGCAGAGCACACTTTTTTGGCTTTGCCTATTCTTAGTTGATGTCATATACTGTGAATATTTCTGTATGCATACAACCAACATAGCACTGAAAGACCTAAGTCGAAACAAGGCCCCTGGAGTGGACAACATTCCCTCAGAACTACTGGACAGTCTGGGAGAACCAGCCATTACAAAACTATTTCACGTAGTGTGCAAAATGTATCAGACTTTGTAAATACTGTAATACATTATCACATTTTTCTTAACCACTATTCCAAAGAAAGCCAGTGCAGACAGGTGTGAGTTTTTAATAACTCATGGCTGCAAAATTTTAACCCAAATTATTTGCAGAAGGATGGAAAAGCTGGTAGAAGCTGACAGCAGGGAAGACCAGTTTGGATTCAGGAGAAATGTAGGAATACGAGAGGCAATACTCACTTTATGCCTTATCTTACAAGATAGATTATGGAAAGGCAAACTTCATTTTTAACTTTTGTAGATTTTGAGAAACTTTCGACAAAGTTAATTGGAATACACTCTTTCAGATTCTGAAATCAGCAGGAGTAAAATATAGGGAACAGAAAATTGTTTACAATTTCTACAGGGGTAAAATATAGGGACCGAAGAGTTGTGTTCAACTTGTACAAAAACCAGACAGCAGTTATCAGAGTTGAGGGGTGGGGGGGTGAAAGGTATGCAGAGGTTGGGAATGGAGTAAGACAGGGTTGTAGCCTTTCTCCAATGTTATTCAATTTGTACATTGAGCAAACTATAAAGGAAAGAAAGGAGAAATTTGGGGAAGGAATCAAAGTTTAAGGGGAAGAAATAAAAACATTATGTTTTGCCAATGACACTGTAATTCTGTCAGACAGAAAAGGACCTGGAGGAGCAGTTGAATGGAATGGACAGTGAGTTGAAAAGGACATATTAGATGAACATGAACAAGAAACTCAAGCAATGCTTAAGGAATTAGATTAGGTAACGAAACAAAGGTGGTAGATGAGTTTACTTGCTTGGGTAGTATGCTGGTCACAGACAGTACAGAGGATATAAAGTGCCAATGGAAATGGGAAGAAAAACTTTTTTCAAAGAGAAATTTGTTAACATTGAATATTAATTTAAGCATAAGGACATCCTTTCCGAAGGCATTTGTGCATAGTGTTACCATGTATGGGAGTAAATCATGGACGATTAACAGTGCGGACAGGAAGAGGATAGAGGCTTTTGAAATATGATGCAACAGAAGAATGCTGAAGATTAGGTGGGTGGATCCCGTAACTAAAGAGGAGGTACTGAACAGAATTGGGAAGAAAAGGAATTTCTGGCATACCTTGACTAGAAGTAGGGATCGATTGGTAGAACACATTCTTAGACATCAAGGAATCATCAATTTAGCATTGGAGGGAAGAGTGTGGGGTAAAAATTGCAGGGAGTGACCAAGAAATTAATACAGTAAGCAGATTGAAATGGATGCAGGGTGCAGGTCTTATGAGGAGGTGAAGAGGCTTGCTCAGGATAGAGTAGGGTAGAGATCCGCATCAAACCCGTCTCCACACTGAAGGCCACAACAACAAAGACACACGGGGCCACGGGGCCACGGGGCCACGGGGACACGGGGACACGGGGACACGGGGACACCAGTCAAAATAGGAGAGGTTTAGGATGGAGAGGTAGGAAGTGTAAGGTGTGAAAAAATGGATGTTATCATAGATTGAGGCCTAGATTTCCAGATTGGAGTAGGTACTGTAGGTTCTGTGCAATTCAGAAAAGCTGGTGGTGGGTGGGAGGATCCAAATTGCAAGGCGCAGGCAATGAAGCAGCCATTGAAATCAAGCATGTTCTCCACTGCATGCTGTGCCACAGGGTGGCCCACAGATTGGCAGTGGCCGTTCATCTGAATGGACAGCTGGTTAGTGGTCATCCCAATATAGAAAGCTGCATCTAAGTTGGTAAATTACATGGCTGATTTCACAGGTGGCCCGATCCCTGTGGCAGTGGGCTGGTTTTTCCTTTTTTATTTGGGGGGGGGGGGGGGGAGTTAAGAGCGCAAAACTGCTTAGTTAAGACAACTGCCGATTAGTATGATAATAGAAAATCACTTAAACCACAGCGTAAAATACATCAACTGTGAAATTAAATGTCCTCTGATAAATTAGTCATTTGTATAAAACGCAAGACCTGAGCAGCTGCTTGTGCGTCTTCTACTAAATTTCCTCTAGAGTGTTCGGCATATTGAGCACAACATACGGACACGATTGAAATTAAAACAGGATATAAAAATATGGTGCACCGTCGACAGGTGATGCATGAGAACATAATGGCACACGGGGACCCTGTCAGCAAGTGGCGGTAGCTGAACCGGCGATTTCCGATCCACAACGGGGCCGAGATTTCCTCCTCTTGTATAACTATGCCACAACGATAAAATACATTGCCAAATACACCCTTTATTATCACTGGATGGGACACTGAGGGTAGCTGTCCGAGGTAGGAGGATTGCTGCCCTGGCCGCAGCATCAGCCGCCTCATTCCCAGGCAAACATACACGGCCAGGTACCCACAGGAAAAAAATATGAAAACTATCGTCCACTAACAATTTATGGAACATCGGATTCGGTGTACGATAGGATGGATCGGATACTGGCCTTTAAGACTCTGAATGTCACAGAGTCAGAGCAGATGACAGAGGAAGGGCGGCGGTGGCAGTGGACATACAGAACAGCCTGAAAGAGTTAAAAGCTCAGCTGTGAAATTCCAACACTGGTCTGGAAGCCTGTATTGATACCTGTCATTCCTGACGAAGCATGATCCGACACCATCAGTGTTCTTTGAACCATCTGTATAGAGGGTTTCAGGGTGGCGTAGGGATGGACTAGGATGTTATGGAGGTTTGGAGGGCAAATGATGGAGTGTGAAGGTTCTCTGGCAGGGTGTGTCATTTCTTGGCACGAGGGCAGAAAATCAAAACCTTGACGAAGGATGCAATTTAGTTGTTCAACTCTAGGGTAGTACCAGATGACAAGGGGAGCACTCTTTTGTGGATGGTGGTAGAGGGAAGATTTGGGATGTGTGAGGATATGGCATGGGAGATTTGTCTGCATACTGTCTGTGGGGTAGTTTCTGTCTGAAGACCTTTGTGAAACAGTCCGCATATTCAGAAAACGAGTTGTTCTCACTGCAGATACACTGTCCATAGTTGGCCAGGCTGTGAGGGAGGGATTTTTTGATGTGGAAGGGATGGAAACTGTTAAAAGATAGGTATTGATGGTGACTGGTTGGTTTAATATCAACAGAAGCATGGATGGAGCCATCAGTGAGGCGGAGGTTGTCTTCCAGGAATGTGACCGATATAGGTTGGCATATGAGGATAGCCATGCGGGTGCCCATGGCTGTTCCACAGATTTGATGGTAAACTGTCACAAAAAAGAGAATGTAGTTGGTAGTTAGGGTAAAGCTGGTGAGGGTTATGAGGAATGAGGTACCAGGCTCAAATTCAGAGGGATGTTGGGAGAAGTAGAGAGAGAGGCAAGGCCATGGGCATGAGGGGTGTTGCTGTATAGGGAGCTGGCATCCACTGTGACAAGTAGGGATCCAGGAGGCAAAGGGGGTGGGAATGGTGGAGAGTCGGTGAAGGAAGTTATTGGTATCCTTGATGTGGGACGATAGATTTGGACAATTGGTTGGAGGAGTTTGTCAACTAGGGCTGAAATTCGTTCGGTAGGAGCACAGTAACCAGCCACAATAGGGTGTCCAGGATTATTAGGTTTGTGGATTTTGGGGAGCATGTAGTAGGTGGGTGTGCGTGGTGCTGTTGGGGTGAGGAGGGAGATGGGTTCAGGGGAGAGCTTCTGGGGGGATTTTAACATGGATTGGAGATTTTATTGGACTTTGGCTATGGGGTCATTCTGGCACAACTTTTGAGTGAAGGTGTAAGTTGGTGAAGCCCTTCTGCCAGGTAGTCATTGTGATCCATAAATACATTGGTGGATCCTCTATCTGCAGGGATGATGATTATGTCCGGATTTATTTCAAGGTTGTTGATAGCTCTTCTTTCTTCTGCTGAAAGGTTAAAAGTTCTTAGGAAGGGACTTGGGGAAAGATAATGAAGCCAAGTTGGAAGTGAGCAACTCTTCGATGGTCAACAGAGGGTGGTTAGGTGGGAGTTTGGGGTGATTATGTTCGATAGTGGTATGAACTGGGACAGGCAGGGATCAATGTTGGGATTAGGTTGGCTACTGTCAGAGACATTGGTGGCAAAGTAATGTCTCCATCGTAGGGATCGGGGAAAGGAGAGTAGGTCTTTGATGAGGCCAACATGACTGAATTGGGGTGTAGGTCATTGGATAAAAAGGAAATTTCAGTGGGGTTTAGATTTTTTTGTGGACAAGTTAACCAGAGTGTTCTGGGGCTGTTTTGGTATCGGATATTGTGGAGTGTTGGTAGAAAGTTTGGAGGGACAGGGTGGGTTCAAGTGGTCAGCTAAACTTTGTCTGGGAGCTACAAGGCATTCATGAAGAGAGACACCGTGGGTCAGATAAGGATTGGATATGTAGGTGCTCCAAGGCAGCAATATGATGTCAGCAGGTTGGACAACTTGTGGAGGTGGTGGTTGGAGTGCTCCTCCAGTTGCTGGGTAGCAAAGGATTAGATCACAAAGATAGGATGTAGGTGGTTTGGATTAGACAATAATAATATCTTATGAAGGGAGACACAGTAGCTAAGGGATTTATGAGCCATTGAGCGGTTATTTTGTAGAACTACGATCATGAGGGATAAGGATTGGAGGAGTCTGCAAATATGAAGGTCATTGTGGAAGGAGGCGTGGGATCTGGACAGTGGAATTTTTAAGGTCAGACCGTTGGAAGTAGTACCCTGACTAACAACTAAACTGCATCCTTCACCAAGGTTTTCATTTTCTTGTCCTCATGCGCAGACATGACCAACATCCTAAACAAGATCCTTTCTACCCCTCTTAAAAGGGTGTTCTGTTGCCCTACCATGCATTGGAGCACACGCTTGATTTCAGTGGCTGCTTCATAGCCCACACCATCTAAATCCTCCCATCCACCACCAGCTTTTCTGAACTGGACTGATGGAAGTTATCCCTACGATACATTCTCCGATCCCGAAATCGGCCAGGCCTCAACCTACGATAACTTCCCTTTTTTCTACACTTTACAGTTCCTACCCCTCTATCCTAAATGTGTCCTCATTGGAATCCCCTCCCCAATTTATAGAGCATGATTCGAAGAGTGGCAGCCAGAGGTGATGGTTGTATGACTGTTGAGTGCCTGTGTAATTGTGTCAATATTCTATTTTCTGAAGAAGGACATGTCCGATATCTGAAAGTGTTGTATGTGTGTATCTTTTGTATGTGCCTGTCGTGGTGAGTTGTAAACTGTCCTTATTACTACATTATTACTCTTAATAATATGTCAGATGAATTAACAAAATACCAATGTTTAAGTGACAAGTCTCAACAAAGGTTGTTTACGCAACACAGGCCAAAAGACATTTGACGTAGTTAATTTATACAGACATGTCACGATTACTTATTTTTCCTATTCAAAAGAGGGCTAATAATAATGTAAATTATTTTACCTTGTATGTCATTTTGATGTGAAAGAAAAATATGTTTGGCTCTCAATGTGTATAAGCTAAAGACTCATGTGGCCTAAGTGTACTCTGGGTACAGTCAAGGAATCCTTTGTACAAACAAAATAGGAAACATGACTAGGAATCATTTGTCAAGAATCGGTCATTAAAAATAAAGATTTAATAGCTGCAGATGTGGGTTTCTACGCAAAGAGTTCTGAATACTACGCTGGCCAGACAAAGCTAAGATATTAGGCTTTCCATTTTAATCTTCATTACGCGGAGCCTTCCAGATCAGTTTTTTTAGAAGGACAAAACTCATCAAAACCCCACGAGTTGCATTTTGGATAAAAATGGGGAAAGTACTGACAAATAACAAACCACAAACGTGTGCCATTTAAATGAAGAATAGTCTCAAGGGTACTTTCCACAACAGCATGTTACCAAAGAGAACCAAATTGACACCAAAGTTGCTAGAAGCAATGCAAAATCAAATAAATGAATAAAGCATTACTTCAGTCTAATAAGGCAATGCCCATCGCTCAAAAATGCTTCCGTAGGCCGCGACAGGCAGTGCACGCAGCTTAAGTGCGGCCGACGGTGACATCCGTGCCAGCGCCGACACTCGGCGATATCTGCCGCAAGAGACTGCCGAACGTATTCGGTTGTTTCACTGGCACTGAATGATGGTTTAGAAGTTGCAGAATCTAACACCACATTTGTTGCAAAAACTGCACTGCAGGACACACAAATGTATTATACAGGAATTACAGAAACAGTTCTGCTTGCACTGCACACACAAAGTAGAGTGAGTTAGTGTCAGTACTGAAATCCTGCCCCGAAATGAGATCCATCCTTCACGACATCCTTCCCACTCCACCGAAAGCGTCTTTCCGCCACCCACCTAACCTATGTAATTTCGTAGTCCATCCCTATGAAATCCCCAAACCACCTTCCCTACCCTCTGGCTCTTACCCATGCAACAGCCCCCGTTGTAAAACCTGCCCTATGCACCCTTCCACCACCACTTACTCCAGTCCAGTAACCCGGAAGGTGTACACGATCGAGGGCAGAGCCACTTGCGATAGCAACCATGTGATTTACCAACTGACATGCCTGCACTGTGAAGCGTTCTATGTGAGAATGACCAGCAACAAACTGTCTATTCACATGAACGGACACAGGCAGACAGTGTTTGTTGGTAACGAAGATCACCCTGTGGCTAAACATGCCTTGGTGCACAACCAGCACACCTTGGCACAGTGTTACACCGTCCGGGTTATCTGGATACTTCCCACCGACACCAATCCTTCAGAACTCTGGAGATGGGAACTTGCCCTTCAGCTTATTCTCTCATCCCGTTGCCCACCTGGTGTCAACCTCCACTATATTCCAACTCCCGCCCACCATCTTTATCATCTTTGCCTCGGTTCTGTGGCCAGAGCCTCTGCCTCAAGTGGTATCTCTGTCCAACTTCTTTTCTTTTTACAAATGTCTGTCTAGGTGTGTTTGCATTTGGATGTGTGAGAGTGTGTGTGTATTTGTTAACCCTCCTTTTCTTCCCCAAGGTAAGTCTTTCCTGTCCCGGGGTTGGAATGGCTCCTTACCCACTCCCTTAAAACCCTCATTTCCTTTTCCCTCTCCTCCTCTACTCTGCCTGAAGAAGCAGCTAGTCTGCAAAAGCTAGCGTTTGTGTGTGTGTGTGTGTGTGTGTGTGTGGGGGGGGGGGGTGTATATAAAAAATAGACCCCCCCCCCTCACACACACACACACACACACACACACACACACACACACACACACACACACACACACCTTCGGTTGTCTTAGCTTTATCTTTACTAATGGGATCCGTTAAAATCTATTTACCATTAAGAATAATGTAAGCAGACATAGAAAATGAAGAGTCAGTAGCGTTATGAGCCATTCCAAGAAAATACTTTCTAAAGACATCTGAGTTTCTATGAAAAGAGCAAGTTGCACAAATTTCAGAAACCACACTCACTAAATTGTGAATCATGTCGAATCCGAATCTGAACACTTGGAAATGTTTGTTAAAAAATTCTGTAGATAATACAAGCAGATGACATGCGAGTATGTTAAATTGTCAATGAGTTCCCCAACAGTCAGTATCTGTAGAGGAGTTTAACAAGTACACATAATGTCACCACTATTGTTTGATATACACAGTATTTTTCAGGAGGAAATTAACAAAATAGAAAAGTAGAAGTAGTAATGAAGAATTTAGAAATGAAGATAAAAATGGCCATAATGTCAGGATACGACTGCTGGGCACGCGAAATAGACGGTCAAATTCACACAACCTAAATTTTCGGCCTCCGTCTTCATCAGAAAGAAAACACATACATTCACTCCATCACTCGAGCACATACGACCACCTCTGGCTCCTCCAGTGCCAGGGCCCTCCATTTCTTACGTTAAATGCGTAACTGGATCTAACCCACACGGCCAGGCATGTCGACTACAGTCGTCTCGAAATGTAAAAAACTGGAACAGATGAAATACATTCGGAATTCCGAAGGGGAATATTTCACTATGGTTCCTACTGTAACATGGACAACAAAATGAAAATATAACAAAATAAATTACAGAGGGATAGAAAAGACTAATGCCGAGCCACATCTCGACAGTGATAGAGGGCAGGAGCAAAGGGGAGTGGGGGGGACGGATGATGTTTAATGCCACTCCACTCTTGACTCACTGTCAAAATGTGTGTCAAAGCAGAACGGCGGTAGATGATGGCCGTAGGTGCTCAGAGTAATTGCGGGAATGTTACTGTCTACTTCACGTGCCTCTAAGGTGAGTTATCTATCCTCTATTATTAACTTCACAGTAAATCACCTTTAAATCTTACCTTTGTCATCCTTCTTCCGCCTCTTCCTGGAAGTACCGTCAGGCTCCAACTTCCTTTTCTTTTCCTGTTAAATATATGTAAATGATTATTAAATACACACATTTAAGTAAATTACATTATAATGGTGATAAGCAAAAGTAATTTTCTTAATTTACTGTAAATGAGGGAAAGTACGCCCCTCAAAGTGAAGTATTGACAAGTGAATAGGTTTGTAAAAGATATATTCACTACCGATACCGGCCAGCCGGAGGGAGCAGCTCACAGGGAGAGGGAAGGCGGGGGGGGGGGGGGGGGGGGACAGAGGTCAGGTGGCAGTACTGTGCTGTGACGGCACTCACCTCCACCTGCTGCTGCTGCTGCTGCTGCGGCGGCGTCTCCGGCTCCTCTTGCTCCAGAACCTGCTCCTCTTCCTGCCGCTGCTTCATCCGTGTTTTCAGGAGCCAGGTAATGAACTGAGGCAGACAGAATGAGAAGGTGAGGCTAGATAGAGGAAAAGATATATGTAGAGCTGCAATTGGGCCTGGTTGTGAAATTATTTAGTCCCTATGGCAAATTTTGTAACTCACTGCTTGAGCACATACAAATAATTCATGAACTAAACGAGTTAACTGGAAGCCACGAGTTCTGTTAGGTTTTCTTATTCTCAAGAAATTGTGGGGACTTAGCTGCTGCAGTTATCATTCCCTAGGCACATACAAACTACTTAAACTAACTTACGCCAAGGACACACACACACACACACACACACACACACACACACACACACACACACACACACACAAGTGAGGACTCGAACCGCTGATGGTGAGATACCGCACACTCTGCAGCGAGGCACAGAGTCCTCGACCGCTCCACTACAACTGCTCCTAAAGTTGTGCCGTTATTGATACATACAGTGGGCAGAACAAATTTTAAAGATTTATGATCAGGAGTGTTAGAATTCCTCTTCTTTATTTTTTTCTTTTTTCAAACCTTCTCTTACATAAGTTGTCATAAGTTAATTCAACAAATGAAGTAATATTAACAAGAACTGCAGTAACAGGGTAATGATAACATCACTGGAAAGAAGACTGATCCTGTCCGAGGTTGGACTCCAGAAGTTTTTCCATTTATCTGTAAATAATCCCATGACCTATTAAACTGTACTTCTGTAATTTTCACGCTAGTTTGCACTTGCTTTCTTTGGAATTGCAATATTCTTCTTGAACTCTGAGGGTATTTCCCCTGTCTCATACATCTTGCATACCAGGGGATACAATTTTTCACGACTGGCTCTTCTAATACATCAGCAGTTCAGATGGAATATCATCTACTCCAGGGGCCTTGTTTCGACTCGAGTCCATCAGCGGTCTGTCCAATTCTTCTTCTTCTTCTTCTTCTTCTTCTTCTTCTTCTTTTTTTTTTGTGTGTTGTGGATTCAGGGCGCACAACTTCTATGGTCATTAGCGCCCAGCCAAGAACATAGATTCGCTATGATCTCAAAAAAATTGTGACTGTCAGAACATCAACAAGAGGCTAAAAACGAAAGATAAAAGACAATTAAAAGGGTTAAATATCCTTGGATAGGTTGGCCAAGTTCATAAAACGCAAAACCCGAGCAGCTGCTCGTGTGTCATCAGCTAAAATTTCCTCCAGAGTAGACGGAAAGTGAAGGGCTACACGGAGATGTGTAAAATTAACACAAGTCAGAAAACATGTCGCACGGTCAGCAGATCACCGCAGGAGCACAGCGGTGCAGGGTCGGCGGACAGCAGGTGACGGTGGCTGAAACGGCAGTGACCGATCCGCAACCAGGCCAGGATGACCTCCTCGCGCCGAGAAGGGCGTGAGGTGGTCCCCCAAGCGGTCGGGATTGGTTTTACAGTTCGCAATTTATTAGTGGACATCTAAAACCAAGCACTGTGCCATTGCGACACGATACTCCGGCGAAGAGCCCGTTGAACATCGTCCGATGGGACGCAAAAGGTAGCCATGCGAGGCAAAAGAGCTGCGGCCTTCGCCGCTATGTCGGCGGTCTCATTCCCGGGCACACCTACGTGGCCAGGGACCCACAGGAAAGAAACGTGACAGCTGTCATCTGCTAGCAACTGGAAGGAGCGTTGGATCCGATACACGAGAGGATGGTCCGAGAAAGGGTCCTTAAGACTCTGCAGGGCGCTAAGGGATTCCGAACATATGGCATAGAAAGGTTGGCGGTGGCGGCAGATATACAAAACGGCCTTGTGGAGGGCAAAAAGCTCAGCCGTGAAATTCTAGCACCGGTCAGGGAGCTTGTATTGGAACCGGTTGTCCCCGACGACGAAGGCAGATCCGACACCGGCAGTGCTCTTGGAACCATCAGTGTAAATAAATATGGTGTTATCGAACCGCGAACGGAGTTCGACAAGCCTCGAGTAGTATACCAAATCCGGAGTGCTCTCCTTGGGGTACGAACTAAGTTCAAGGTGTGTGTGAACCTGGGCCTGAGGCCATGGTGGCAATGGGCTCTCACTCAACTGAAAGGTGGAAGGAAAGCTAAAATCGAGCCGCTGTAGTAGGCGGCGAAACCGAACTCCAGGTGGAAGCAAGGCAATCGCAGACAACTGATATTGGCGATCGAGTGAGTCGTCAAAAAATAATCGGTAAGATGGATGGTTGGGCATCGACCGCAAGCGGCACGCGTACCGACACAAGAGTATGTCACTTCGAGCGGTCAAGGGTAATACAGCAGCCTCGGCATACAGACTTTCAACAGGGCTGGTAGAAAATGCACCGGTCGCAAGACATAAACCCCGATGGTGGATGGAGTTGAGACAGCGGAGAATCGACGGCCGTGCAGAAGAGTATACAAGGCTTCCGTAGTCGAGCTTCGACTGAACAATGGCCTGGTATAGGTGAAGCAGGACGGTACGATCCGCTCCCCATGACGTGCCACTGAGGATACTAAGAACGTTCAGGGATCGGGCACAACGGGCGGCCAGGTAGGACACGTGTGTGGACCAGCAAAGTTTACGATCCAACATGAGTCCCAAGAAATTTATAGTCTCCACGAAAGGGAGAGCAACAGAGCCGAGATGTAGAGAAGGTGGAAGAAATTCCTTGTATCTCCAGAAGTTTATACACACAGTTTTTTCAGTGGAGAATCTGAAGCCGTTTGCGATCCTCCAGGAATATAGACGGTCAAGACAGGGTTGAAGAGAACGCTCCAAGAGACACGTCTGCTGGGCGCTGCAATAAATTGCGAAACCGTCAACAAAGAGAGATCCGGAGACGTCGGCTGAAAGGCAATCTACGAACGGATTGATTGCAATGGCAAAGAGCGCCACACTCAAGACGGAGCCCTGTGGTACCCCATTCTCCTGGCAAAAGTTATCTGACAAAACAGAGCCCATCCGTACCCGGAACTTGCGATCCGCCAAAAACGCTTGAAGAAAAAGAGGGAGGCGGCCCCTAAGGCCCCATGTGTGCAATGTGCGAAGAATGCCCACTCTCCAACAGGTATCGTATGTCTTCTCCAAGTCGAAGAACACTGCTACTGTTTGACGCTTCTTTAGGAAGTTGTTCATAATGAAGGCCGACAACGTAACGAGGTGATCAGCAGCAGAGCGGTGTCGACGAAAACCGCATTGGATATTAGTCAGGAGGCGGCGAGATTCAAGGAGCCAGACCAACCGAGCGTTAAACCATGCGTTCCATCACTTTACAGACACAGCTCGTCAGGACCGACCGGCAAGCTGAGGAGTGCATATTGCGAGGTCTATATGGGAATAAGTGTGTGTTGTGTCAGAAAGGAAGGTCGGTGCACCGGTGTTGAGGCAGACAAGATCGAGGTGGTGGAGAATGTCCACCAAAAGGGAGCCTCTCGGACAAGGTGCCGGAGAGCCCCATAGGGGGTGGTGGGCATTAAAGTCGCCTACCAACACGAAAGGTGAAGGGAGCTGGTCAACAAGGTTTAGCACATCTGCCCTAGTAAGGGCAGATGACGATGGCGAATATATATTACAGAGGGAGAAGGTAAATGTGGATAAGGTGATGCGGACGGCAACTGCCTGTAGGTGAGTGTGCAAGGAAATGGGATGGAAATAGACGTCGTCTCGAAGGAGCATCAGAACCCCTCCATGGGCTGGGACACCTTCCACGGGTGGCAGGTCGAACCGCACAGAGGTGTAGTGTGGAAAGTCTGCACGATCACGTGGACGCAACTTAGTTTCCTGGAGGCAGACTAGAAGCAGGCGGTGCAATCGAAGGAGTAGTTTTAACTCCTCCCGATTGGAACGAATGCCGCGAATGTTCCATTGAAGGAGTGCCATGATAAAAATGAAATAAGAAATAAGGATAAAAACCATGTAGCGAGCGGGGTCACCTCGACGGCCGCTGAGGACCGGATTTCGAGGGAGCACTGCTATCGCTGTCTGGGGGCAAAGGGTCATGTTCCATTGGTTCGACCGACGCGCCTGCCACCTCCCTGAGTTGATCAGGAGGGGCAGTTTCCACCGCCGGTAAAGGGCCGGGCACCCGGCAAACGGAGCGTCCCGGTGAAACAGAAGACGGCCGAGGCCGGCAACTGTTGGACGGCATGACAGATGGGTCATGCCTCGGCGGGGAAGGAGAGGAACTCTTTTTCTTGTCAGCTCTTCTGGAAGAGTGACGGCGGGAAGAGGCAGTTGACGGTTGGGAAGCCTGAGAACGCAGAAAATCCTCACGGACGGGTTCCTTTTTCAAGGTCCGGGCATCTTGTTTAGGTGCCCGCAGTTTACTAGAGTTTGACGAAGACTGTACCCTAGAAGCAGCAAGAGGGAGCGGGGACGTGGAACGGGCCATCTTCGGGCTGGCGGATCGCACAACTGTGTCAGCGAAAGTGAAGTCACATGTCTGGGTACTGGAATCCTTGGTAGGTCGAGTTGAGGTGAGTACCTTACTGTATGTACCCGCTGGGAGGACAGTGGGCTTTCGACTCGCCAACAACTTACGAGCGGCAGATGTCGATACCTTCTCCGTAACCCGAATTTGCTGGATTACCTTCTCATCCTTGTATACAGGGCAGTCGCGAGAGGAAGCCGCATGGTCACCGTTGCAGTTTAGGCAGTGAGTCGACGGAGGTGGGCAATCCCCCTCATGGGTGTCCCTACCACAAGTGACACATTTTGCTGCATTTGGGCAAGATTCACGGGTATGGTTGTACCTGTGGCATTGGTAGCAGCGCGTTAGGTTTGGAATATAAGGGCGGACTGAAATAACTTCGTACCCTGCTTTGACCTTCGATGGGAGTTCAACTCTGTCGAATGTCAAAAACACAGTACGAGTCGGTGTCAACTGGTTATCTAACTTTTTCATCACCCTGTGGACGGCTGTCACACCCTGATCGGACATATAGGACCGGATGTCGTGATCAGACAACCCGTCAAGGGATCTCGTAAAAACTACCCCACGTGACTAGTTGAGTGTGCGGTGCGCTTCTACCTTGACTGGAAACGTGTGTAATAACGTAGTCCGGATAAGTTTCTGGGCTTGGAAAGCACTGTCCACTTCCAGCAACAATGTGCCATTGCGCTGGCACGAACAGGTTTTAACAGGGCCAGCAATTGCATCAACACCTTTCTGTATAACGAAAGGATTGACAGAATTGAAATCTTTTCCGTCGGTGCGCGACACAACAAGAAATTTCGGCAAATTAGGCAGAGTCTTCTTTTGCTGAGGCGAATCTATCTTACGTTTCTGGGTCAATGTCAGTGAAGAAGAGAAGGAAGTCATTGCGGAAGTGTCCCCCGTGATTACCGGCGTCTCCGATGGCGCGCTCCTTCCTAGTGGGGGCCCTCTCCGAGGGCTTACCCGCCTTAGGTGATTGTTCACACCTCAGGTCACACCTCCCGAGAACTGACGGAGGGACCAATCGGCACGTTCGGAAGGTACCAGCTCGGGTAATCACCCCTCCCTGGGCCTAGCCTTTACCAGGGGGTACGTACGTGCCCTACTTGTCTACCCGGGGCGGGGAATTACACGTTACCCTGTCACCTGCTACGCACGATAATGCGTGGGTCGGCCTTCAGACACGCACAGGGAGGAAAGAAGAAGGATAGAGGAAGTGAAAAGGAAGAAGGAAAGAAGTGTCTCAAACACCGAGGCGGAGACTAATGAGGAGAAGAAGGCTAGGAGAGTACAAGGAGAGAAAGACAGAAACAAAGGGTAAGAAAGGAAGGAATAAGAGAAACGACAACAAGAAAACACCTGAACTCGTGAAATACGCCCGTCTCCGGGCGAAGGCATAAACCGGGAGGGAAAGTGAAGCAGCCTGGGGCAGAAGAAAGGCTGCTCCGGCTCGGGGCCCTGTGCACGCCACACACGTACCCACAAAAGAACTGTGGGCCCCCTGGGGGGCCAATTCTTCTCGCAGTATAATATCTCCTATCTTATCTTCCTCCACTTCGTCTTCCATTTCTAGAATACTGCCTTCAAGTTTATTTCTTTTGTATAGGCCCTCTATATATTCCTTCCACAGTTCAGCTTTCCCCTCTTTGGTTAGTACTGGTTTTCCATCTGTTCTTGATATTCATACAGCTGCTTTTCTTGTCTCCAAATATCTCATTTCCCTACAGGTGGTATCCGTCTTTCTCCTAGTTATGCATTCTTCTACGGTTCTGCATTTCTCCTCCAGCCACTCCTGCTTAGCCAGTCTGCACTTCCTGTGTATCACATTTTTCAGAAGTTTGTACTCCCTTTTTCCTGTTTCACTTGCTGAATTTTTATATTTTCTCCTCTCATCAATTAAGTTCAGTATATCCTCTGTTATCCAGGGATTTCTATTAGGCCTTGTCCTTCTGCCTACTTGGTCCTCTGCTGCCTTGACTACCCTATCTCTCAGAGATGCTCCCTCTGAAACGCTCAACCTGCTGTGGTTCCTTCAGTTTGTCTAGATTCCATCTCCTAACCTTTCTACCTTTCTGCCGTCTCTTACGTTTTAGTCTGCAGTTCATCCCTTCCGTATGTAACTTTAACCTATCAATTTCCATTTTCAAACTTTCTAGCTTACCTACACAATTAAGGGTTAGAATATTCCACACTCCAATCCGTAGAATGCCTGTTTTGTTTTTCTTGATGACGACATCCTCCTGAGTAGTCCTCGCCTGGAGACTCCTCACCATAGTGAATTCTTGTCCCTTTTACCCATTGTGGTGATTATAAATGCTTGGGTAGGATAAACCTGTGACAGGACTGGAATAGGAAGTGCTGGGTGGGTGGATTGGACAGATATTGCAGCAGGGTCTTCCTCAAGGATATGATCCCTGGGCCAGTGAGCTGTGTTTCGGGGTGGCGTAAGGATGAACCGTGATGCTGTGATGGAATTTAGTTGTTTGATATCAGGGTAGTACTGGGTGATAAGGGGAGATCTCCTTTGTGGATCGTTACTGGTGTTGGGATGAGGATTTGGGGTTTGTGAGGATATGGCACGGGAGATTTGTTTGCGGACTAGGTCTGTCAGGTAGTTTCTGTTTGTGAAGGCCTTTGTGAGACCTTCAGCAACTGAACAAAATATCTTCTATTACGTCGCTGAGGTCTACACCTCACAATGATATCAATGGACGTACGTTTGTTTGGGTTCAGAGTTCAAGTACCTTGCCCCATACTAAACAATAACAGAGAAGCGATGAAAGAATGGTATCTAAGCTTAGAACTTAATAACACTTTAAAGAGTTTCAGTATTTAGCACAATCTTCCAAGCAGAATGTGAGTAGGGCTACAGGAATGGCCCACATCCAAATTCAAACCACTGCAATGAACTGCTTGACTTACTTCAGCCTCCTGCTGTAGCAGCTCTTCTTGTTGTTGTTGTTGTTGTTGCTGCTGCTGCTGCTGCTGCTGCTGCTGCTGCTGCTCTTGCTGTTGCTCTAGCTGCTGCTGCTGTTCTCGTGGGTACAGTTCCTTCAGCAGCTCAATGGAAGTCACTAGAAAACAAAATTTTTAGTAGTTATATCAGATTAAATTGTGACCTATTTCTGTCTGTATCAACAGCTATACTCAACGAATAGCTATATGCTGTATACTAGAGGGGATAACATTTCTGTATGTGTACAGCCGACCCTTTTCCTACCGGATTAAATCTGGAAATATCTAGAATCAATGGTATTACTTAAATATTCTTGGAAAAACTGTGTGGTAACGCCACTAACAAACTTGGTTTTATCTCAGTCACCTCTACTAGAAGTCCAACAGGACAGCCCATTTCACACTTATGCCTTAGCCCCAATCTTTAACACAGCAAATGCCACAGACTCAACAATAAGTCAACACATCAGACATACATAGGGACAGGAAATGGTGTCATTTTGTGGCCAAAAACGGCATTATTTCTTCAGTTTTCAGTGATATTTATTGGTATTATTTTCTGGCAACCTTTTTCCATTTTTGGTTCTCTATTTGTGTCATATTTAATCACTTATCAATGCTATGATGGAAATGAAATTGGAGTGAGAAAAATAATTTCCACAAAAAATATATATGCAAATAATTATTTACAAAACTTTCTTCTTCACATCAAGTACGTTAAACATGAGGAAAAAATTCTTTGTCAATAATAGTATCCAACAGACGAAAAAATATACAGAACTGTAGGCATCTACTAGAAATCTGCCTAAGCTAAGTCTAACATTAGGCCATGCTGACAAAAAGAACATTGTAGGTAAAACGACTCAAGTCACCCTGGCCACAAGTACGGGAAATGGCTTGGGAACAAGCAACTGTGATCTCCCTATAACAAAACCTTATAAAATTGACATTTACGCCTATAGTCATGGTCAGGGAATAGCTGCAGAGTTGCAAAGTATTTGTACTGCAAATTATGAGGTTACCAGCATTGTTAAACCAGGCGCAAGTTTCAGAGCAGCAACTTCAGTCCCTCCTGAAAAATTTTCAGAGCTGAATAGTAATGATTTTTCTGTCTTTCTTGCAGGTACAAATGACGTGAAAAGCAAAGCAAAAGACTTCATACTTTCCATTAAACAGAGGCTACTTGAATTTAGGAACACAAATGTGATCATTTTTAGTACCCCATAGGCATGACCTAAACAACAAGTTGAAAAGAAACATGTGCAAAACCTCTGCAGGGATTTTAAGAATGTGACATATGTTGATATTATAATGCTTGGGAAAAGATTTCACACAGTGCATGGTTTCCATATGAACAGACTGGGGCAAAACATTTATTAGTCACAAAAGTGCAGGACGTAGTTATGAAATCAGACATGCATTATTCACATTCAAGTTCTGCCCAAGTTATACCCCTAAAATACAAAAGTGATGTTTTCAAACCTTACTTAAGACAAGAGCAATGACGAAAATGTTTTTTAGGGAAGATTGCAATTTAAACAACAGTGTGTGTAGTTCAAATGTGCCAAGGAAGTCTTCACTTTGGAAAGAAAATAGTGAAGAAATACTTATACGTTGCTGCAGATCAACATCTGCTGTATACGAAATAAATTGTTAGAACACTTTTGCAGCATCAAGGACATAGATGTAATGTGTGTCAGAACATTGGTTACAGAAAATTCTGTTGCTGACAATGTTTAGGGAAAAAAAGAATTTGGGGGGGGGGGGGGCTGGTATTTTCATCAGGCATGGGCCAGAATTTTCAAAAATAGACTTGACATACTGCTCAGAAATAAATTCTGAGTTCAATTTTGTAGAACTTATTGATGACAATGTAATACTTGTTAGGCTTTACGGGTCTCCAACTGGAGATATAAATGTTTTCTTTGAAAATTTTGAATTAATTGTTAAGAAACTTTAAAACTAAGATTATAATATGTGGGGATTTTAATATTGAAATGGGAGCTGCAAGTCAACAAGACTCCAGAAAATTTTTCTAACATTCTAAGATCGTTAACCAGCATTGCACAAATAAATGCCCTACTCATAATGATGCATGCCTTGACAACATCATTGTTAATTTTCACAGAGAGGAATATGTGACTAGCCTGGCCAATACAGTTTTTGCAGATCATGACCCATTACTTTTAAAACTTTATTGTGAACAGTGAGTTCACTCACATGAATCCAGTGTGACGTGGGTAAGAGGTCAGAGGTCAGAGAGAGGAGCAAACTGGAAGAAATTAAAGAAACTGCTTTTGACAATTTTATTAAAACTAGATATACGGTACAGCTGCTCTCCTCTCATAAAAATCAACCTGTAAACAATAAACCTGTAAAGAAAAATATTTAAGTGGTATACAGAATAACTCAATAATATTAGACAAAACATGTTATGTTTGTACCATATGTATAAAGCTTCTGAAGATGGAACAGAATTGAGAGATGGAATGTACAAAGCCTATCTTCAATGCAAGCAAACCTACAGAACTAAGCTGAGAGAAACAAAATGAGCAGCATATGGAACTATATTGATGGTGCCCCAAATAAATGCAATGCTGCATGGAACATTGTTGCACAAGAGCATTGTACATGTCGTGGTCAAGAAGTAACTCTTGACCCAGATAAAATTAAACTTTTTTCATGGACTCTGTAAATGATATTAGCAACAAAATAAAAAGTACTGGAACTAATGCAACTGACCTACTTAAGCTGCAACAATGTGGAAACTATAGTTTTAAATGGAGGACTATCACTCCCACGGACATTATAAAAGTAGTGGCAAAGTTCTCTAACTCAAAGGGCATGGACTACTCTCGGTTGTCGAATTTCATAGTCAAAAAACAATTCATATAATTAGTGAACCACTAGCATTTCTTTATAACAGATGTCTAGAATTCTGAATATTTTCTACAAGTCAAAAGATATCAAAAGTTATTCCAATTCACAAAAAAAGGGGGACAAGCTTTATCTCAGAAATTACAGACCAGTTTCCATAGTTTCTATTTTCTCCAAAGTAACCAACTCAGCTATTACTCTGAGTCATATAATTTACTTTCGGAAAGTCAATTTGGCTGCTGTTCTCTCAATTGTGAACGAGGTAATAACAGCCTTTGAGAACAAAAACAAAGTTTCACTCCTCTTGTGTGATTTAAGTAAGGCATTTGTGTTTCTCATGGTATCTTACTTGACAAACTTAAATATTATGGTGTACAAGAATCTGCCCGAGCAGTATTTGAATCATGCCTAACAGATAGGATACAATTTGTCTCTGTTAAAAATAGATGCTCACAAATGCAACAAGTTAAAACAGGGATCCGACAGGGTTCTGTGTTTGGACCCCCCTCCTTTATAATTGCAGTCCATGATTTACCCCACTGAGTTCCTAACTCTGTTGTCCGCTATGCTGATGACAACTTTGAGGGCGCAGCATGACAATATATTAGACCTGCAAGATATGATGGAAAATGGCATGGAAAGAGCACTAAACGGGTTCTCGTCAAATACTCTACTTTGCAACTCAGAGAAAAACCAGCACATCATATTAGGTTTGTCAAATGAAGTGGAGGTTGTGACGATACTGCTGTCCTCCTCATCTCAATGTCATCCTACGATACCGTCTGCGTCGGACCCAGCATCGTGTGGTGTAATAGTGATATATTTTGCATGTGAAGTTACAAACGAAATAGCCAGCCTAGGAATCAGTGTAGGACAGTGTCTCGGTGATACTGTGATTAAAACAAGTGATGGATTTCATTAATTAAGAGATTCATATATTTTCTTTCCAGACAGTTCTATAAACAATAGTTGCGTCATTGTATGTTATTTCAAGACTTAAACACAAATTGTAAAATCTTTTGTAAAAAACAAAAAGAAATGAAAATTAATAACATTGTACGTATGTTAGGCTCATAAATAAGTTGTGTAGACCGTATAATTGTATTAATTTAAGAGTCGAGATTTAAATAATATAATTCTTTGTATATATTGACTGACGTGAGATTTAGAATCTAGTTTGAGATTTGCTAAGATATTTAATAGTTCAATATATGTTAGGAACATGTATGACAGACTCATTAACAAATCGACATTTAACATTCCGCCTTGTCTAACAAAAAGAACCGAGATTTTGAGTTAAAAAGATTTACGCCATCCAAAATTATTGTATGTCTAGTTTTCATTTTATATTGTGATTATTTGTGTGTTTGTTCATTGTAAATTATTATGTTCAAATGTTATGAACAATGCATAATGTAAGGTCATTATTGCCGATGTTATATATTTGCCTCACCGCCTTGTGTGAGGGAGTTCGAGTTTTGGCTTTTCTAAAGTGCACTGGAACCTATGTCAGTCTGCATTTTAAAGTGGAAGTACTATCTGTTCTAAGTTCCAATGTATGTGTTTTAAATTTGAAGTTGTAATGTTTTGGTGGAGAATAAGTTTGGAAGAGTCCACTTCTTTGATTTTCATTCAGTCACACATACAATATGGCTGTTGATATGGGGACATTCTCCTCACATTAGTGAAATTATGAAAATACACAAGAAGGTGGTATGCATAATGAGCAATGTGTGTAGATTAGAACACTGTCAGCCACTATTAATGAAGCTAAAAATATTAACAGTTGTAAACCTATACATTGTGTCTTCAGTAACCGCAATGCTGCGCTAGCATTGCTTTCATGGACTTGTTGATAGTGCCGCTACAACTAACATTCTCTGCTAGTTCCACCATAAAACACACACTAAATACTATGCCATCAGATTGTACACACAAATCTTATTACTCTAATAATGGAAAGTCCAGGTTGGAATTAATAAGATAGTAATAAGGACAGCTTACAACTCACCACAAAGACGTGGCAACAAGCTGCAACAGGCACATATAAAAGACAGACAGACACACACACACACACACACACACACACACACACACACACACACACACACACACACACACACACACAAAACATATTCAGTTATCAGCCATGGCCTCCTCCAGAAAACATTCACACAATCACATAGGCACACAACAGTCATACAACCATTACCTCCAGTTGCCACACCTCAAATCATGCTCTGGTGTGTAAATTGGGGAGGGGGGGGGGATAGGAAGTTGTGTCACGGTGGTGGGGTTGGATAAGCACGGGGTAGATGGGAATAATGAGATACAGCTTAGGAATGGAGTGGCACTGCAGGTGAGGGGATATAAATTATTCAGACAATTAAGGGAGAGGAAAAGTTAATTGTGATGGGAGACAAATTCGGTAGTAGGAAAACAAAGGGACGGAAAAATAGTACATGAATATTGACTGGACAAGAGGAATTAAAGAGGAAGCCGACTGGTAGAATTTTCCACTGAACATAATTTAATCATAATGAACCCTTGGTTTAAGTATCGCGAGAAAAGGTTGTATACGTGGAAGAGACCAGAAGACACTGGATGGAACCAGATAGATTTTATAATGGTAAGACACAGAATTCAGAACCAGGTTTTGAACTGGAAGATATACTGAGGGGCAGGTATAGACTGACCATATCTTATTGGTCATGAACAGCAGGCTGAAACTGAAAACACTGCAGAAAGGTAGGAAAATAAGAAGATAGGACCTGGATAAATTGAATGAACCTGAAGTTCTTGAGAATTTCAGAGGCAACTTTAGGAAACAATTGACAGAAATAGGGGGAAGGGGGGAAATAAAACAGTAGAATAGGAATGGATAGCATTGAGAGATGAAATAGTGAAGGCAGCAGAGGACAAAATACAGTAAAACCTCGTTTTTACATTCCCAGTTTTTAGATTTTCCTGCCAGTTACACCATTTTTTGTCAGTCCTGTCAAATTTCCTATGTTCACAATGTTAATTCGCCCTCGTATTTGTGTTAACATATTTACACTTTTCCCACATTTTACACTTTTCGAAAGCAAGTTCGTGAAGAAAAAATGATACAATCTGCATAAATTGACGATATCATGGCTTTCCCCTTAAAGTATAGCACTTAAAAATTATTCGCAGTCGAGTTTGACACTTTGCATTTATTCAAATGAATATTTCGCGTATCGTTGTTGGCAGTACATAGCTAGTTGACATACGATGTGCCGATTTGTGGCAATGTAGTTCCTCTTTTCGCTAGCTTCTTTGCCAGAGCGGCTGGCATGTACTCAATCAGAACCAGTTGCTTTGTTGATGTGAGAATAAAGAGTTGCATTGTTTTTGTCATACAAATTTCTGATTCATAAATAATATCTGTCAATGTTGGGTATCATAATACCCACAACTTCAAAAAAGCTTAATAGTGTGAGATGCCGATCCTATGCATATGTTTCCACTCGAGAACACAAATACATTCTCTAATATTGTCATGTGAAACATCGAAACATTCAAAAAGAATGCCGCTTGAGTTTTACTATGTAAATAATTAATGCTGGTAAAAGGCAGTAATTTTGAAGATTTGTTACATAGCCTGGCAGCGGCGTCCAAGCGGCCAAGTGGTTCAGGTAATTTTGAAGATGTGTTACATAGCCCAAGCAGTGACATCCAAACAATATCTATCGAAGCAGTTCAGGTAATTTTGAAGCCCAGCAGTGACATCCTCGATTATAATTAATTAAATCACGTCAAAAATTTCTACTTACCATAAAATTACCAGTTCTGCCCTGTGCTTTAAAAATATTGAAATTTCGATAACCTTTATTAAAAAATTCACTTTCTGGTGAGTACTTAGATGCCTATTATGTGCATATATTACAAACTACAAAAATGCAAGGAAAGCAAGGAGAAATTTGGGGAGGGAATTAAAGTTCAGGTTGAAGAAAGAAAAACGACATTGCTGTCTCTGACAATTACAAAGCGTTTGTGGTTTCATTACGATACAGTAACAACAGAAATGCTGGCAGAAAGTCACTTTATTTGCATGCTATAACAAACAACCATGTTACACTATCTTCCAGAGCAATAGAGCAACTGTCTTGCTGCTGAGGCAGCAATCGTGTACCTCAACCAAAGAGGTAACTTTTGGCTCCCATGTGTAATATCGATACGTGGGATGCCATATGTTGAAAGGGGCATATAAAATGAACATTAGCAAGAATATCAGAAGATGCTGAAGGAATTATTTTACATAAGAAAACAAACATGGTAGACGAGTTTAGTTATTTGGACAGTAACTTAATATATGACGGACGAATAGCAATGGGAAGAAAAGCATTTTTTTTTTTTTTTTTTTTTTTTTTAAGAGATATTTGCTAACATCGAATACTAATTTAGGCATAAGGAAGTCCTTTCTGAAGGCATTTGTGTGGAGTGTTGCCTTCTATAAGAGTAAAACACAGATGATAAACAGTCTGGACAGGACGAGGATAGAGGCTTTTGAAATATGGATCACGTAACTAATGAGGTGGTATTGAACAGAATTGGGAAGAAAAGGAATTTCTGACATACCTTGACGAGAAGAATGGATCTATTAGTAGGACATTCTCAGACATCAAGGAATCTCAGACATCAAGGAAGCGTCAATTTAGTGTTGGGAGGAAAGCGTGCCTGGTAATAATCAGAGACACAGACCAAGAGGTGAATCCAGTAAGCAGATTCAAATGGATGTAGGTTGCAGGTCTTACGAGGAGGTGAAGAGTCTTGCTCAGGATAGAGTAGGGTGGAAAGCTGCATCAAATCAGTCTACGGACTGAAGACCACAACAAACAAATGCAAATGCGCGCGTGTACATTCCTTCTACAAACTTATCACAGGTTGAGGCCTGGATAATTTCAGGATCGGAGAATGTAATGTAGGGTAACTGGTACTTCTGCAATTCAGAAAAGCTGGTGGTGGGTGGAAGTATCCAAATGGTATGACCTGGCCTATGAAGCAGCCATTGAATTTTAGCGTGTGCTTCACTGCATGCTCGATCACAGGGTGGTCCACCTTGCTTTTGGCCCAGTTTGGCAGTGGACATTCATCCTAACAGGCAGTGGTTAGTGGTCATCCCAATACAGATAGCTGCACAGTTGGTAAATTACATGGCTGCTTTCACAGGTAGCCCGGCCTCTCACGTTGCAATAAGCTTGTGAATAGGAATAGTAAGTGCTGGGTGGGTGGATTGGACAGGTCTTTCAACGGGGTCGTCCACAGGGATATGATCCATGTGCCAGTGGGCTGGCTTTCGGGATGGACTAGAATATTATACAGGTTAGGAGGGCGACGAGACTCCACTTTAGGAGGGGTGGGAAGGATCTTGGGAAGATGTCTCATTTCTGGGCACTAGAGCAGAAAATCAAATACTTGGTGAAGGATGCAGCTTAATTGTTCGATTCCAAGGTAGTACTGGGTGACAAGGGAAGAACTTTTTTGTGGATGGTTACTGGTGGTAGAGGAGCATTTGAGATGTGTCAGGATATGGCATGGGAGATCTGTTTGTGGAATAGGTCTGTGGGGTAGTTTCTGCATGTGAAGGCCTTTGTGAGACCCTCAGATTATTCAGAAAGGAAGTTCTCGTCACTGCAGATACGTGTTTGAGAGTGGTAAGGACATGGGCGTGTGGGGTGTTGGTGCATAGGGAGGTGGCATCCACTGTGACAAGTAGGGATCCAGGAGGCAAAGGCGTGGGAATGGTGGAGAGACGGTGAAGGAAGTGGTTGGTATCCTTGACATGGGAGGAAAGTTTTTGGACAATTGGTTAGAGGTGTTGCTCAACGATGGCTGAAATTCTTTCAGTTGGAGCACAGTAACTAGCCACAATAGGGCGTCCAGGATTATTAAGAATGTGGATTTTGGTGAGCATGTAGAAGGTGGGTGTGAGGGATGCAGTTTTTTTTTTTTTTTTTTCTTTCTTTCTTTTTTTTCCATGTGGTTTTAGGGCGCACAACTTCTCAGATCATTAGCGGCCAGATCGGAAGTACCAGATAGAGTATCAAGAGAAGGCTAAAATTAAAGATAAAAACAATTCAATGGGTTAAATATCCTTTGATAAATTGGCCAAGTTGATAAAACGCAAAACTTTAGCAGCTGCTCGTGTGTCATCAGCTAAAATTTCCTCCAGAGTAGACTGACAGTGAAGGGCTACACGGAGATGATTAAAATTAACACAAGACAGTAAAACATGTCGCACTGTCAGCAGTTCACCACAGGAGTACAGCAGTGCAGGGTGACGGTGGTTGAAACATGGCCACATGGCCAAGGACCCAAAGGAAAGAAACGTGACATCTGCTAGCAACTGGAGGGAGCGTTGGATCCGATACACGAGAGGATGGTTCAAGAAAGGGTCCTTAAGACTCTGCAGGGCACTACGGGAGTCTGAACATATGGCATAGAGAGGTTGGCGATGGTGGCAGGTATACAAAACGGCCTGGTGGAGGGCAAAAAGCTCAGCCGTGAAATTCGAGCACCGGTCAGGGAGCTTGTATTGGAAATGGTTGTCCCCGACGATGAAGGCAGATCCGACACCGGCAGTGATCTTGGAACCATCAGTTTAAATAAATATGGCATTATCGAACCACGAACGGAGTTCAACAAGCCTCGAGCGGTATACCAAATCCGGAGTGCTCTCCTTGGGGAGCGAACTAAGTTCAAGGTGTGTGTGAACCTGGGCCTGATGCCACGGTGGCAATGGGCTTTCGCTCAACCGAAGGGTGGAAGGAAGGGTAAAATCGAACCGTTGTAGCAGACGGCGAAACCGAACTCCCGGTGGAAGCAAGGCAATCGCAGACAACTGATATTGGCGATCGAGTGAGTCGTCAAAAAATAATCTGTAAGATGGATGGTTGGGCATCGACCTTAGGCGGCATGCGTACCGACACAAGAGTATGTCACGCAGAGTGGTCAAGGGTAATACAGCAGCCTCGGCATACAGACTTTCAACAGAGCTGGTATAAAATGCACCGGTCGCCAGACATAATCCCCGATGGTGGATAGAGTTGAGACGGCGGAGAATCGACGGCCATGCTGAAGAGTATACAAGGCTTCCGTAGCCTAGCTTCAACTGAACAATGGCCTAGTAAAGGTGAAGCAGGATGGTACGATCCGCTCCCCATGACGAGCCACTGAGGACAAGAAGAACATTAAGGGATCGGGCACAACGGGCAGCCAGGTAGGACACGTGTGCACCAGCAAAGTTTACGATCCAACATGAGTCCCAAGAATTTCGTAGTCTCCACGAAAGGGAGAGCAATGGGGCCGAAACGTACAGAAGGTGGAAGAAATTCCTTGTATCTCCAGAAGTTTATACACACCGTGCTCTAAGGGCATCACGGCAGGCTGCAGTCGACCAAGGGACCGGGACACGACGTGGAGAAGAGGACGTACGAGGTATGGAATGTTCAGCAGCGGTGAGAATAGCCCCTATGAGGTATTTGACCTGTGTCTCAGCTGGGAAAAGTCTGGTCGTGAAAAACAGCCTTAGAAGAATAAAGCCCCCAGTCAGCTTGAGAGATTTTCCAACTGGTTGGACGACGAGATGGGGAACGATGCAGGAAGTAGATGACACAAGGGAAATGGTCACTCGAGTACGTGTGAAAGTGCATACCACTCAAACAGACGTGCAAGCTGAGGAGTGCATATCGCAAGTTCTATGTGGGAGTATGTGTTGTGTCAGAAAGGAAGGTCGGTGCACCGGTGTTGAGGCAGACAAGATTGAGGTGTTGGAGAAAGTCCACCAAAAGGGAGCCTCTCGGACAAGGTGTCTGAGAGCCCCATAGGAGGTGGTGGGCATTAAAGTCGCCTACTAACATGACAGGTGCAGGGAGCTGGTCAACGAAGTGCAGCACATCTGCCCTAGTAAGGGCAGATGACGATGGCGAATAGATATTACAGAGGGAAAAGGTAAATCTGGAGAGAGTGATGCAGACGGCAACTGCCTGTAGGTGAGTATGCAATGAAATGGGATGGTAATAGATGTCGTCTCAAATGAGCATCAGAACCCCTCCATGGGCTGGGGTACCTTCCACAGGTGGCAGGTCGTAACGCACAGAGTGTAGTGGGGAAAGTCTGCACGATCACTTGGACGCAACTTAGTTTCTTGGAGACAGACTAGAAGCGGGCAGTGCAATCGAGTGAGTAGTTTTAGCTCCTCCCGATTGGAACGAATGCCGAGAATATTGCATTGAAGGAGCGCCATGATAAAAAAATGAGATATGAAATGAGGATAAAAACAAACAAGCAAGCGGGGTCACCTCGACGGCCACTGAGGACGGGATTTCGATGGAGCACTGCTATCGCTGTCTAGCGACAAAGGGTCGTGTTCCATAGGTTCGACAGATGCGTCTGCCACCTCCCTGAGTTGATCAGGAGGGGCACATTCCACCGCCGGTAAAAGGCCGGGTGCCCGGCAGATGGAGCGTACCGGTGAAACAGGAGACGGCCAAGGCCGGCAACTGTTAGACGGCGTGACTGAAGAGTCAGGCCATGGCGGGGAAGGAGGGGTGCTATTATTTTTGTGAGCCTTCTTAGAGGCAAGACAGGCAGAGGAAGGGGTTGACGATGGAGAAGACATAGTCTTGATGAAGTATTCACAAACAGGTTCTTTTTTTGAACTTTGGGCAGCAGATTTAGGTGCCCGGGATGTGTGGGAACTGGCCGACGAATGTACAGTAGAACGGGCTGAAGGGATCGGAGAGGTGGAACGAGCAATGTTGGGGCTAGCCGACCGGACAACAGTGTCACAGAAGGTTAAATCACAGGTCTGAATGCCTACCTCCTTAGTTGGTCGAGGTGATGTGAGGACCTGGCTGTAAGTACCTGATGGAAGTACAGCGGGCTTCCTACTCACTAATAACTTCCGAGCGGCATAGGTTGAGACCTACTCCTTGACATGAATCTCTTGGATGACCCGCTCTTCTTTATGAACGGGGCAGTCCCGTGAAGCAGCAGCATGGTCACCCATGCAATTAATACAGGGAAGGGATGGAGATGGACATTTACCCTCATGGGCGTCCCTGCCACAGGTGGCGCACTTTGCTGCATTAGGACAAGATTTACTGGTATGGTTATATCTCTGGCAATGAATGCAGCACGTAGGGTTGGGTATATACGGGCGAACGGAGATGACTTTGTAGCCCGCTTTCACATTAGATGGTAGGTCAACCCTGTTGAAAGTCAAGAAGACAGTAAGAGTCGACACGAGGTCGTCGCTAACCTTTTTCATTACGTGATGAACAGCTGTAACTCCCTGATCAGACATATAGTTGAGTATTTCGTAATCAGATAACCCATCCAGGGATCTCATGAAGACTACCCGCCACGAAGAGTTGAGGGTGTGGTGAGCCTCCACGTTTACTGGGAAAGTATGCACGAGTGTAGCCCGAAGTAATTTTTGTGCCTGGAACGCATTCTTAATCTCAAGCAACAAGGTCCCATTGCGCTGTCTGGAGCAAGTCCTCAAGAAACCGGCGATCGCATCAACACCTTTCTGAATGATAAACAGATTTACAGCAGAAAAATCCTGATCAGTACGCGATACCACCAGGAACTTACGAATGTTAGGCAAGACACTTTGTGGCTGAGAATCATCATGTTTCCGCTTATGGGTCAAGGTTAGAGAAGATTTGGAAGGTTTCATAGCGCAGGTGTCCCCCATGATTACCGACGTCTCCGATGGCGCTATCCTTCCTTGTGGGGGCCCTCTCTGAGGGCGCACCCGCCTTCGGTGACTTCGCACCTCAGGTCACACCTCCCGAGAACGGACGGAGGGACCAATCGGCATGTTCGGAAGGTACCAGCTCGGGTAATCACCCCTCCCTGGGCCTTTACCAGGGGGTACGTACATGCCCTACATGTCTACCCGGGGCGGGGAATTACACGTTACCCTGTCACCTGCTACGCATGATAATGCATGCATACCTGCCAACCTTCAAAATGTACAAATCAGGAGATCCAGTTTAGAAAATCGGGGGATTCTTCAAAAAATCAGGAGATACGTTCTATCAAAAACTGCAGCGCACTTTACTATAAACCTTAAGATAACTGATTTTAGTCTTTTCCTATAATCTCATAACGCTACATAATGGCTAAAAAAGAAAACACCCTTGTGTTAACCCAATTGTTGATTACATCCTTATATTTTGTAGCCAGTCCCGGTAAAGTGTTTGACTATTTTGATCAAAACAAAAAAGTTCACAGCTGTATATTTGTGCTATACTGCTACCTGGGAACATGTTACGGAACAAGTGACCCACATATAGTCATCGTATTTAATTGGTAAATAGTACTCTGTAATAAACAATGTAAATAAGCACTCTACATGTATGACACGATCACTTTCACTTTTTGCAGCAATTTCAGTCTTTTATTGTTACACACTTTTCATATTCTCTGCATGTATTTTGGTACATGGTTTTTTTCACTATGTGATGTGGAAATATCACATCGAGAAAGAGTACAAAATAGAAAAAAAAATGTTCCGAAAACTGCTTAAAAATTGATTATATTTCTTGCCATACTGGAACACCTACCACCGAATTGAAATTCCGTAAACTCGTGAAATGGCCGTTTACACGAAATTTGCCTTTCTGCAATTCGCGTATGAAACTGATGCCTCTAACTATCCAATCAAAAGGTTTACCAGCGATTAAAAAAAAAACCACTGAAGTGATTTCACTTACGTGCACTGACAAAACATCACATTCAAAAACAGCATAACATTGAAACACATGTGTATTTGCAAATACGAGAAAAGAGCAGAAACAATCACATCAGTCAAGTGGAACTCCTAATTTTTATTAATTTCGATACATATTTATTTTGAACTGATAAATGAACACAGGACGTTTGACCATTGGCGGAAAATCGAATCTTCGGTTTCAGGACAAAAGCTAAAAATCGGGAGAAATAATGGCAAAAGCAGGAGGCGGGAGAAAAAGCGAAAAATCGGGAGACTCCCGCCTAAATCGGGAGAGTTGGCAGGTATGTGCATGGGTCGGCCTTCAGACCCGCACAGGGAGGAAAGAAGAATAGACGAAGTGAAGAAAAAGAAGGAAAGAAGTGTCTCAAACGCCGAAGCGGAGACTAATGAGGAGCAGAAGAAGAGGAGAGTACAGCAAGGAGAGGAAAACAGACACAAAGGTTAGGAAAGGAACCAAGGAATAAGAGAAACTACAACGAGGAAACACCGTAACTCTCGAAAGATGTCCGACTCCAGACAAAGGCTTAAACCGGGAGGGAAAGTGAAGCAGCCTGGGGCAGAAGAAAGGCTGCTTCAGCTCGGGGCCCCATGCGTGCCACGCACATACCCACAAAAGAACTGTGGGTCCCCTGGGTTGGAGGGGGGGGGGGGTGCGGGGTACTGTTGGGGTGAGGAGGGAGATGGATTCAGGGGAGAGCTGCTGAGAGGATTTTAACATGGATTGGAGATTTTATTGGACTTTGGCTATGGGGTCATTCTGGCACAACTTTTAAGTGAAGGTGTAAGTTGGTGAAGCCCTTCTGCCAGGTAGCCATTGTGATCCATAAATACATTGGTGGATCCTTTATCTGCAGGGATGATGATTATGTCCGGATTTATTTCAAGGTTGTTGATAGCTCTTCTTTCTTCTGCTGAGAGGTTAAAAGTTCTTAGGAAGGGACTTGGGGCATGATAATGAGGCCAAGTTGGAAGTGAGCAACTCTTCAAGGGTAAACAGAGGGTGGTTAGGTGGGAGTTTGGGGTGATTATGTTCAATAGTGGTATGAACTGGGACAGGCAGGGTTCAATGTTGGGATTAGGTTGGCTACTGTCAGAGACATTGGTGGCAAAGTAGTGTCTCCATCGTAGGGATCGGGGAAAGGAGAGTAGGTCTTTGACGAGGCCAACACGACTGAATTGGGGTGTAGGCCATTGGATAAAAAGGAAATTTCAGTGGGGTTTAGATTTTTTTGTTGACAGGTTAACCAGAGTGTTCTGGGGCTGTTTTGGTATTGGATATTGTGGAGTGTTGGTAAAAAGTTTGGAGGGACAGGGTGGGTCAAGTGGTCAGCTAAACATTGTCTGGGAGCTACAAGGTGTTCATGAAGAGGGACACCATGGGTCGGATAAGGATTGGATATTTGTAATCTTCTCGGGTCTGCAGCCGGATACTAAAGTCAACTTGACACAATATTTCAGCGGCGCAACTGCCCGCCATCCTCAGGTGAGCTTGCCGATAGACAATCTCGCCGGAACTGAGTTACCAGTGCAATTGGCGGCTCCTTTATACATCGAGGAAGGGCCATAGCGCGTGCGCAAGAAGTGACAGTGACTGCCCTCTGGCGCGCAAGACGTACAGCGCTCGGTGGTAGAGTCCGGCAAAATCGATAATCGATGATAAAATTATTATTCAGATTTATGAAATACCAACCATTGTTTAACATCTGATAACACCGGGTTCCAGGATTTAATAGGAAGGTAGCCTTTGTCTCTGTTAATCAGATTGTCAGATAATCTAATTTCTATGGATTCCTTTAAGACACAGTCCCAGTAACGATATGCTGAAGCAACCATGTGAGTTTCGTTATATAACATTCTATGTCCCTCATCAAGACAGTGCTCCGCTACCGCCGACTTCTCGGGCTGGAGCAAACGTGTGTGCCGTTGATGTTCAATACATCTGTCCTGAATGGTGCGGATAGTCTGACCAATATACGTTTTCCCACATTGAAAGGGAATCTTATATACCCCGGGCTTCCTCAGACCCAAATCATCCTTCACAGATCCAAGAAGTGCTCTCGTCTTTACTGGCAGACGAAAAACACTTAATCTCATAGTTTTTTAAAATTCTTCATATCTTTGATGAAATACTCCCGGCAAAAGGTAGGAAAGCAACTGATTTATGGGTCTCATTCAATGGTTCAGGTGAAGGACCAAACTGTAAAGCACAGCGAATCTACTTATCTGTGTAGCCATTCTGTTGAAACAACTTTTAGATGATCTAGTTCTTGTGTCAAACTTTCTGCATCCGAAATGGCGTAAGCTCTTCTCACTAATGTCCAAAGAACGCCAGTACGTTGGGCCGGAGGATGACAACTCGAGGCATGCAGATAGCGGTCCGTGTGCGTAGGTTTTCGATAAACACTATGTCCCAGTTTCCCATCATCTCTTCTGTAAATCAGAAGATCAAGAAACGGAAGCTTCCCCTCCTTCTCAACTTCCATTGTGAACCTGATGTTGGGATGCATGCAATTAAAATGGTCCAAAAGGCACTTGAGAGATTCTTCCCCATGAGGCCACACCATAAAAGTATCATCGACATACCTCCAAAAACAAGTTGGCTTAAGAGCCGCCGCCTTCAAAGTCATATCTTCAAAATCCTCCATAAAAAGATTGGCTACTATGGGGGATAATGGACTTCCCATAGCAACACCATCAGTTTGTTCATAAAATTTATCATTAAATAAAAAGTACGTCGATATAAGTACATCACGACAAAGGTCAGCTGTTTCTTTGTCAACATTTTCACCAATCAATTGCAGAGATTCTTCCAGAGGAACCCGGGTAAACAACGACACTACATCAAAACTCACGAGCAAATCAGAAGGACTAAGGCGTAATGATTTTAAACGTTGTATAAAATCCATAGAGTTCAGAATGTGATGTTCACATTTCCCCACGTGTGGGCTAAGAACAGATGCTAAATGTTTCGCCAAGTAATAAGTAGGAGCGCCCAAATTACTTACAATCGGACGAAGAGGGACCTCTTGCTTGTGTATCTTGGGTAAACCATACAACCTGGGAGGAACAGCCGCGCCAGGATGAAGTTTCTTTTGAACATCGTCAAAGAGCTCTTGTTCAAAAGTGAAAGCGTCATACGTTTTATCCGTTCAGTTGGATCCTTTTGCAGCTGAATCGTCAAGTAAACAGTCCATTTTTTTGTAAATAATCATCCCGGGAAAGAAGAACTGTGGCATTGACTTTATCTGCTGGTAAAATAATCAGATCTTGATCTTCTGTAAGGGACCGAATTGCTGCCCTTTTAAGAGGAGAGATGTTACTCCATGGAGGCGGCGCCCGACGTAACGTTTGAGCAACCTCTAGCCTAATTTCCTCCGCCTGGTCCCCAGGTAGCTTGGACACTGCTTGTTCAACTGAACAAATAAAATCAGTAAGTGGAACATTCTTGGGTGTGGGGGCAAAGTTCAACCCTTTTTCCAATACCGATAGCATGGCGTCGTCCAGTTCTTTGTCAGTGAAATTAATAACAGTTCTTCGATTGATGTTATGCGATATAGAAGGCCGCGATAGCCGTTGAAATTTGGAATACTGCTTATTGACTGTGCTTCCATGCGCCCAGTCTGACATAGCCCACGAAGAGCTATCAACCCATTCCCAAGATACAGGCGACAGCCGTGAAGATACCTCTAGATGTAAATAAAATAAGTCCTTGGATACGAGATCCAATTGTCTTCTAGTATACTGAATGCGCTCTCTTATTAGGGCAAGACTAGCACGTTTTTTGATATTATTGGCCACTTTCGTATCAATATAATGCACAAACTTGGCAAACTTCGGTATGATACTTTCATTACGACATCTCAATAAAAAAGCAAGAGCGCTCAGTAGCTTACCCTTCTTCTTGCGGAGTTTATCCAGTCTTCCCACAGATTCAACCATCTCCTCCCCGTAGAGGTTTCTGATGTGACCACAAAGGTTTTCCCGGCTTAATAACTGTTTTAAATCTTCTCGGGTCTGCAGCCGGATACTAAAGTCAACTTGACAATATTTCAGCGGCGCAACTGCCCCCCATCCTCAGGTGAACTTGCTGATAGACAATCTCGCCGGAACTAAGTTACCAGTGCACTGGTAACTCAGTTCCGGCGAGACTGTCTACCGGCAAGCTCATCTGAGGATTGCGGGCAGTTGCGCCGCTGAAATATTGTGTCAAGTTGACTTTAGTATCCGGCTGCAGACCCGAGAAGATTACAAACAGTTATTACGCCGGGAAAACCTTTGTGTTCTCAAGGATTGGATATGTAGGTGCTCCAAGGCAGCAATATGATGTCAGCAGGCTGGACAACTTGTGGAGGTGGTGGTTGGAGTGCTCCTCCAGTTGCTGGGTAGCAAAGGATTAGATCACAAAGATAGGATGTAGGTGGTTTGGATTAGACAATAATAATATCTTATGAAGGGAGACACAGTAGCTAAGGGATTTATGAGCCATTGAGCGGTTATTTTGTAGAACTACGATCATGAGGGATAAGGATTGGTGGAGTCTGCAAATATGAAGGTCATTGTGGAAGGAGGCGTGGGATCTGGACAGTGGAATTTTTAAGATCAGACCGTTGGAAGTATAACCCTGACTAACAACTAAACTGCATCCTTCACCAAGGTTTTCATTTTCTTGTCCTCATGCGCAGACATGACCAACATCCTAAACAAGATCCTTTCTACCCCTCCTAAAAGGGTGTTCTGTTGCCCTACCAACCTCCATAACATCCTAGTCTATCCCTTATCCACCCCAAAAGCCAGCTCACTGCCACAGGGATCATATCCTTGTCTAAGACCCCTCTGCAGGACCTGTCTAATCCACCCACCCAGCACTTCCTATTCCAGTCCTGTCACAGGCTTATCCTACACCATCAGAGGCTGGGCCATCTGTGAAAGCAGCCACGTAATTTACCAACTGAGCCGCAATCACTGTGCAGCTTTCTATATTAGGATGACCACTAACCAGCTGCCTGTTAGGATGATTGTCCACTGCAAACTGTTGCCAAAAGCAAGGGGGACCTCCCTGTGGCACAGCATGCATTGGAGCACACGCTTGATTTCAGTGGCTGCTTCATAGCCCACACCATCTAAATCCTCCCATCCACCACCAGCTTTTCTGAACTGGACTGATGGAAGTTATCCCTACGATACATTCTCCGATCCCGAAATCGGCCAGGCCTCAACCTACGATAACTTCCCTTTTTTCTACACTTTACAGTTCCTACCCCTCTATCCTAAATGTGTCCTCATTGGAATCCCCTCCCCAATTTATAGAGCATGATTCGAAGAGTGGCAGCCAGAGGTGATGGTTGTATGACTGTTGAGTGCCTGTGTAATTGTGTCAATATTCTATTTTCTGAAGAAGGACATGTCCGATATCTGAAAGTGTTGTATGTGTGTATCTTTTGTATGTGCCTGTCGTGGTGAGTTGTAAACTGTCCTTATTACTACATTATTACTCTTAATAATATGTCAGATGAATTAACAAAATACCAATGTTTAAGTGACAAGTCTCAACAAAGGTTGTTTACGCAACACAGGCCAAAAGACATTTGACGTAGTTAATTTATACAGACATGTCACGATTACTTATTTTTCCTATTCAAAAGAGGGCTAATAATAATGTAAATTATTTTACCTTGTATGTCATTTTGATGTGAAAGAAAAATATGTTTGGCTCTCAATGTGTATAAGCTAAAGACTCATGTGGCCTAAGTGTACTCTGGGTACAGTCAAGGAATCCTTTGTACAAACAAAATAGGAAACATGACTAGGAATCATTTGTCAAGAATCGGTCATTAAAAATAAAGATTTAATAGGTGCAGATGTGGGTTTCTACGCAAAGAGTTCTGAATACTACACTGGCCAGACAAAGCTAAGATATTAGGCTTTCCATTTTAATCTTCATTACACGGAGCCTTCCAGATCATTTTTTTTTTAGAAGGACAAAACTCATCAAAACCCCACGAGTTGCATTTTGGATAAAAATGGGGAAAGTACTGACAAATAACAAACCACAAACGTGTGCCATTTAAATGAAGAATAGTCTCAAGGGTACTTTCCACAACAGCATGTTACCAAAGAGAACCAAATTGACAACAAAGTTGCTAGAAGCAATGCAAAATCAAATAAATGAATAAAGCATTACTTCAGTCTAATAAGGCAATGCCCATCGCTCAAAAATGCTTCCGTAGGCCGCGACAGGCAGTGCACGCAGCTTAAGTGCGGCCGACGGTGACATCCGTGCCAGCGCCGACACTCGGCGATATCTGCCGCAAGAGACTGCCGAACGTATTCGGTTGTTTCACTGGCACTGAATGATGGTTTAGAAGTTGCAGAATCTAACACCACATTTGTTGCAAAAACTGCACTGCAGGACACACAAATGTATTATACAGGAATTACAGAAACAGTTCTGCTTGCACTGCACACACAAATTAGAGTGAGTTAGTGTCAGTACTGAAATCCTGCCCCGAAATGAGATCCATCCTTCACGACATCCTTCCCACTCCACCGAAAGCATCTTTCCGCCACCCACCTAACCTATGTAATTTCGTAGTCCATCCCTATGAAATCCCCAAACCACCTTCCCTACCCTCTGGCTCTTACCCATGCAACAGCCCCCGTTGTAAAACCTGCCCTATGCACCCTTCCACCACCACTTACTCCAGTCCAGTAACCCGGAAGGTGTACACGATCGAGGGCAGAGCCACTTGCGATAGCAACCATGTGATTTACCAACTGACATGCCTGCACTGTGAAGCGTTCTATGTGAGAATGACCAGCAACAAACTGTCTATTCACATGAACGGACACAGGCAGACAGTGTTTGTTGGTAACGAAGATCACCCTGTGGCTAAACATGCCTTGGTGCACAACCAGCACACCTTGGCACAGTGTTACACCGTCCGGGTTATCTGGATACTTCCCACCGACACCAATCCTTCAGAACTCTGGAGATGGGAACTTGCCCTTCAGCTTATTCTCTCATCCCGTTGCCCACCTGGTGTCAACCTCCACTATATTCCAACTCCCGCCCACCATCTTTATCATCTTTGCCTCGGTTCTGTGGCCAGAGCCTCTGCCTCAAGTGGTATCTCTGTCCAACTTCTTTTCTTTTTACAAATGTCTGTCTAGGTGTGTTTGCATTTGGATGTGTGAGAGTGTGTGTGTATTTGTTAACCCTCCTTTTCTTCCCCAAGGTAAGTCTTTCCTGTCCCGGGGTTGGAATGGCTCCTTACCCACTCCCTTAAAACCCTCATTTCCTTTTCCCTCTCCTCCTCTACTCTGCCTGAAGAAGCAGCTAGTCTGCAAAAGCTAGCGTTTGTGTGTGTGTGTGGGGGGGGGGGGTGTATATAAAAATAGACCCCCCCCTCTCACACACACACACACACACACACACACACACACACACACACACACACACCTACCTTCGGTTGTCTTAGCTTTATCTTTACTAATGGGATCCGTTAAAATCTATTTACCATTAAGAATAATGTAAGCAGACATAGAAAATGAAGAGTCAGTAGCGTTATGAGCCATTCCAAGAAAATACTTTCTAAAGACATCTGAGTTTCTATGAAAAGAGCAAGTTGCACAAATTTCAGAAACCACACTCACTAAATTGTGAATCATGTCGAATCCGAATCTGAACACTTGGAAATGTTTGTTAAAAAATTCTGTAGATAATACAAGCAGATGACATGAGAGTATGTTAAATTGTCAATGAGTTCCCCAACAGTCAGTATCTGTAGAGGAGTTTAACAAGTACACATAATGTCACCACTATTGTTTGATATACACAGTATTTTTCAGGAGGAAATTAACAAAATAGAAAAGTAGAAGTAGTAATGAAGAATTTAGAAATGAAGATAAAAATGGCCATAATGTCAGGATACGACTGCTGGGCACGCGAAATAGACGGTCAAATTCACACAACCTAAATTTTCGGCCTCCGTCTTCATCAGAAAGAAAACACATACATTCACTCCATCACTCGAGCACATACGACCACCTCTGGCTCCTCCAGTGCCAGGGCCCTCCATTTCTTACGTTAAATGCGTAACTGGATCTAACCCACACGGCCAGGCATGTCGACTACAGTCGTCTGGAACAGTTGATATACATTCAGAATTTCGAAGGGGAATATTTCACTATGGTTCCTACTGTAACATGGACAACAAAATGAAAATATAACAAAATAAATTACAGAGGGATAGAAAAGACTAATGCCGAGCCACATCTCGACAGTGATAGAGGGCAGGAGCAAAGGGGAGTGGAGGGCGACGGATGATGTTTAATGCCACTCCACTCTTGACTCACTGTCAAAATGTGTGTCACAGCAGAACGGCGGTAGATGATGGCCGTAGGTGCTCAGAGTAATTGCGGGAATGTTACTGTCTACTTCACGTGCCTCTAAGGTGAGTTATCTGTCCTCTATTATTAACTTCACAGTAAATCACCTTTAAATCTTACCTTTGTCATCCTTCTTCCGCCTCTTCCTGGAAGTACCATCTGGCTCCAACTTCCTTTTCTTGTCCTGTTAAATATATGTAAATGATTATTGAATACATTTAAGTAAATTACATTATAATGGTGATAAGCAAAAGTAATTTTCTTATAATTTACTGTATTGAGGGCAAGTACCACCCTCAAAGTGAAGTATTGACAAGTGAATAGGTTTGTAAAAGATATATTCACTTCCAATACCGGCCAGCTGGAAGGAGCAGCTCTGAGGGAGAGGGGGGCAGAGGGCGGTTGGAAGTACTGTGCTGCGACGGCAGACAGCTCTCACCTCTACTTCTTCCGCGGTCAGCGGCAGGACCAGCTCCCACTCCTCATCCTCGTCCAGGGTCTCCTGCCCTCCTTCCTGGAGCTCCTGCTTCCGCTGCTGCAGCCGCCGCGCCCACAGCCGCAGCTCGTCCCGCTGCAGCCGCCTGCGCTCCTCGGCGTTTTGCTGCCACTGCAGCCGCCGCCGCCGCTGCCACAGCTCCAGATACTCCACGTCCTCCCCTGCCTCGAGATTCGAAAACCGCGGCAGGTCGCGGAGCTGCTGCCGCCGCCGCTCCTCTGTCGGCTGGAAGAGAAAGGAAGGTACATTCTACTGTCGTCTAATCGACAGAATTCCAATGCGTTTCCAGAAATGCGAACAATTAAAATTGCGACATTCTTTACTTTCGAAGGTTGGTTTCTTTTTCTATTTAACCCACTGATGGGGAATGATATGCTAATGAGTAGCCAGTTTTGCAGTGACGCTAAAACATTCGACTCTTTACCCCTCCATTACTCGGGACTAAGAACTCTTACGCACGAATATTCTTTGTAGTCAGAATGCACCTGTGCGTGACTGGTGTCCTGGGGGCCAATGCTTCCTGAAGCGTCACAATTTCTCCACGGTGCGGAGGAAACTGGGCTGATGCCGAATGGTGACAGAACGAAATGTCTTCTGTTATGCCGCCTAGGTCTCCCTCCTTCCGATGATTTTGACAGATACACTTTTGAACCGTCTCGAGGAGTTCGAGCATCTGGGCCACGTACTAAACAATAAAAGTGAGGTGACAAAAGAAATGCATCAATGCATAGCAAAAGCTAATCACATCATCTTTAGTCTGAACAACTTTTTCAGATCTCTCCTGTTATTACAGAAGAACAAAATCCACCTGTACACAATATTGCTGCAGCCAGTACTTTTCTACGATTCTGAAGCCTATGCAACATCAGCAATAACAGTAGTATCATTGTGCAGTTTACAAAGAAAGTTACTTCAGAAGATCTAAGGTCCTGCATACAGTGTGAACAAAGAAAGAAAGAAAGAAAGAAAGAAAGAAAGACCTATACCAGCAGTTTGGAAAGCCAAAGTTGAATGAATATGGTTTGCTTATCCCTTTGAAGTGAATGGATAGCTTCCCAACTGAATCCTTCATTTTCAAGTTCGAGGCAGCTTTTAAGAACATGAGGGAAGGATCAATTAATAGAAATGTAACATGTAACATGTAACAATTGCAGAAGATGGCACTAGAAACCAAGAAATGTGGACTCCACTCTCCAACAGATACCTCATCTCTTGAGACGGACAAATTCCATTTTCTTTTTTTGTGTTCCTTTGTAAGTTTTTTTTGTATAGTGTCCCATATTTTCAGATTTTTTATCTAGCAAGTGATATTCTTATATGCACGTTTAAACTCTGAAATTTAGTCCTATATTAAAGTTTACTTTCACATAGACTGTAATATTTCAGAAACTAACATTCAGTTCTATATATATATATATATAACTTTCATTTCAATGACAACACACAAAACATCTTTTTGTACCTTAAAAAGTAAATTGCTGTAGCCTTCTGTAGTAGAATAAAATCAAAGATCATTTAAACACCACTTACACTAACATTAAATCTTGTATGACATTACATCAGTCACCTTGTGAGTTAATTGTGATCAGCAATCACTTCAGGCTAATAAGTTAAAACAAAATTCAAATAGCCCATTAAAGTAGGCCCAAATAAGAAGAATGACCTATGTTTATTATTGGTTGGCCATGAGAAAGTACATTCTACAAAATTCTAAAGCATCTGTATTGATCACGACTTGAGACGGAAACAACATGTGACACACACATCCTGTAAAATCAGTTCTCCATGTTTTTGACTGAGAATAAGTTCTACAGTTTGCAGCAACGACTGTATAGAATAAGTGCAGTTTGTTTATTTCCATTTCATTGTATATTATGGAATAATGTTCTGACATGAAACAATTCTCAGTTGATAGACATTTTTAATTTACAGAAAAGGGCCATTAGAGTGACAAGCCACAGCACTCCTGCACTGCATAGCACACCCTTATTCATGCAGTTAAAACCGCTCACTTACTGTACCATCTCTGTAAACATTCAGAAGTGTAATGCATATGAGAACACACTTGAGTAGTAAACATTTCTTTAACTACAATAACATCATCAGTTAAAATCTGCATGTAGAAAGGGCAAGAAAAACATAAAAACATGTGAGCTATCATGGAATAAAGCTTTAAAATGATCTGCCAGTTTACATCAAGAAAAGGGAAGATTAAGGAGAATTTAAGCTATTATTTAAAAACTGCCTAATCTATTAACTGACATTTAAATCAAGATGTAACATCGCACACATTATATCTTAGTTGTGAGCCCATTTACAATTCCTGTATCGTGTAAACACTGCAGAGGTCGATGGTAAATTAAACTACTTGCTAATTATTGTGTAGTCAAGCCAATGTATCACAAGGACAGTACTCACCACTCTAGTTGCCTTCTTCATTGAAGATAGCTGGAAAAAAAAGAAAATAGTTTTAGTCGTGACAAACTTACATTAATGCCTTTGGACAGGTGTAATGTGTATGTTTTTAGCCTTCACAATGAATAAGCACAATAGCTTCAAATAAAATTTAGAAAATGTTTTTATGATGAATATTTTTAATCCCAAAGCCTTAAATGCTGTAATCTATTCACTGGCATTTAAATCAAGATGTCACATCTTAAGTATTATATCTTAGTTTTGTGCCCATTTACAATTCCTGTATCGTGTAAAGCTTCAGAAGTCAATGCTAAATGAAACTACTTGCTAATTATTGCTCATTATTGTGTAGTCAAGTCAACGGATCACAAGGACAGTACTCACCGCTCTAGTTGCCTTCTCCATTGCAGATAACTGCAAGAAAAAGAAAATAGTTTTAGTCGTGACAAACATACATTAATGCGTTTGGACAGGTGTAATGTGTAAGTTTTTAGCCTTCACAATGAAAACGCACAATAGCTTTAGATAAAATTGAGAATGAAGATAGCTCACAGCTTGATTAGACACAAATTACTTTTTGGAAACCACTGTATGGTGCTTGGTGGAAGATACCTTAACAAGAGACTTCTGAACAGTTTGACCAATTACAGATGGGGGAAGCTGATGATGCCGACAGGTGGTGACGGGCAGTTTACAAAGGAGCAGACCAATACATGGAGAGAGGAGGAGACGGAGCGTGCAGAAAAAGACAAATGGAACACTAGGAAAAATATCTAAAGTACGACATGGTAGTGTCATTTACTTGTACCATTGTAGGAAGAAGGAAAAGCACTGAGGCAGACAGGATGAGAAGAGGTGGTTTTTTTTTTATGGCGCACAACTACTAAGGTCATTAGCGCCCGAATCCAACCCAGGATATACCCAAGGATAACAACACTATATATAAACAGCTAAAAAACATAGAATAAGAAACAACAAAGCGAAGAGCTAAATGTCCCTTGACAAATTGGTCAAATTGATAAAATCCAATACTATATCAACAGCCCGCACTTCATCAGCTAAAATTTCTTCCAATGTGTCCAGCAGATGTAGTGCAAGCCGAACATGAGTAAAATTTGAACACGACAATAAAAAAATGGTGCACTGACAGCAGGTGGCCACAGGAACATAATGGTGCAGGGTCACCACTGAGCAAGTGGCAGTGGCTGAACCGGCAATGTCCAATCCGCAACCGGGCCAAGATGATCTCTTCTTGTCGCGAGCGGTGTGATGAGGTCATCCAAGCCACCGGGAGCGGTTTAATGGTCCAGAGCTTATTATTAGTAAGTGAAGACCACACATTATGCCATGACGATATAGGGCGCCGCGAAAGAGCCCCTTGAATATCGTGCGATGGGACACAGTACGTAGCTGTCCGATGTAAGAAAGTTGCAACCTTGGCAGTGGCATCAGCAGTCTCGTTACCATGCACGCCTGCATGGCCAGGTACCCACAGGAGGTGAACGCGAAGGCCGTCAGAAACTAATAACTGAAGGGAGCTGTTGATTCGGTGCACAATAGGATGAGCTGAAAAGGGGTCGCTCAGACTCTGAATGGCGCTAAGGGAGTCAGAGAAAACAACATAAGAAGGAGAACGGTGTCGACGGATGAAGAGTACAGCCTGATAGAGGGCAAAAAGCTCCGCTGTGAAATTCGAGCAGTGGGCATTAAGCCTGTACTGGCAACAGTCATCCCTGCCGACAAACGCACATCTGACACCGTCATTGGTGTTTGAGCCATCCGTATATATGAAAACTGAATTTTAAAGCCATGCACAAAGTTCAAGAAACCGCAAGCAGTATAAAGCATCCGAAGTACTCTCCTTCGGGAGTGAGGCGAGTTCGAGGTGAATGTGAACTTGGCCTGAAGCCAAGGTCGCACTGGGCTCTCACCTATTTGAAATGTGGAAGGGAGAGTAAAATCGAGCTGCCGAAGCAAACATCCAAAATGGACTCCAGGAGGGAGCAGGGCAATCGCAGACAGCTCATATTGGCTATCGAGAGAGTCAAAGAACGATGGATGGGAAGGATGGTGAGGCATCGAAAGCAAACGGCATGCATACCGACACAGTAATATGTCGCGTCGATAGGTTAAAGGTAATTCGGCAGCTTCGGCATAGAGGCTGTCAACAGGGCTTGTGTAAAAAGCTCCTATCGCCAGGCGTAAACCCCGATGGTGAATCGAGTTCAGGCGGCGTAAAATGGATGGCCGTGCGGAAGAATAAATGAAGCTTCTGTAATCCAATTTCGAGTGGACAGTGGACTGGTAGAGGTGAAGTAGGACGGTTCGATCCGCTCCCCATGACGTGCCGCTAAGAACACGGAGGACGTTAAGGGAACGAATACACCGGCCAGCCAGAAAGGACACATGCGGGCACCAGCAGAGTTTCCTGTCCAATATAAGCCCTAAAAATTTCGTCGTCTCCACGAAAGGCAGAGTAATGGGGCCAAGATGGAGAGACTGTGGAGGGAACTCTTTGTATCTCCAGAAATTTATACAGACTGTCTTCTCACTGGAGAACCGGAAGCCATTGGCGACACTCCAAGAATAGAGACGGTCAACACAACGCTGAAGGCAGCGTTCCAGGAGACACGTTCTCTGGGCGCTGCAGTAAATCGCGAAATCGTCCACAAAAAGGGAGCCAGAGACATCGGCCGGAAGACAATCCATAATTGGGTTAATTGCAATGGCGAAAAGTGCCACGCTCAACACACATCCTTGTGGCAGCCCATTCTCCTGGTGGAAGGTGTCCGACAAAAAAGAGCCCACTCGTACACGGAACGTTTGATCAAGTAAAAATGCTTGGATGAAAATGGGGAGGCGGCCGCGAAAGCGTGCGGAGAATTTCCGCCCTCCAACAGCTGTCATAAGCCTTCTCCAAATAAAAAAAAAGTCGAGTCGCGCCGTGGCGGGGAAGGGGAGGACCTCTTTTCTGTAGTTTCTTTTTGTGGTTTTAGGGCGCACAACTTCTACGGTCATTAGCACCCAGACGAACAGAGATTCGCTAGATCTCAAAAAAAAATTGGTAACTGCCAGTTAGAACATCAAGAAGAGGCTAAAAACGGAAGATAAAAGACAATTGAAAGGGTTAAATATCCTTTGATAAGTTGGCCAAGTTGATAAAACGCAAAACTCGAGCAGCTGCTCGTGTTTCATCGGCTAAAAGTTCGTCCAGAGTAGACGGAAAGTGAAGGGCTACACGGAGATGATTAAAATTAACACAAGTCAGTAAAACATGTCGCACTGTCAGCAGTTCTCTGCAGGAGATACCTAACCCAACGCGCTGTTTTCAATGCCACAGATACAACCACACCCGTCAATCTTCTCCTAACGCAGCAAAATGTGTCACTTGTGGTAGGGACGCCCATGAGGGGGATTGCCCACCTCCGTCCCCTCACTGCCTTAACTGCAACGGTGACAATGCGGCTTCCTCTCGCGACTGCCCTGTATACAAGGATGAAAAAATCATCCAGCAAATTCGGGTTACGGAAAAGGTATCAACATCTGCCGCTCGAAAGTTGTTGGCGAGTCGAAAACCCGCTGTCCTCCCAGCGGGCACATACAGTTAGGTCTTCACCTCCACTCGACCTACCAAGGATTCCAGTACCCAGACCTGTGATTTTACCTTCTCTGACACAGTTGTGCGACCCGCCAGCCCGAAGTTTGCCTGTTCCACGTCCCCGCTTCCTCCTGCTGCTTCTAAAGTACAGTCTTCGTCAACCTGTGGTAAACCGCGGGCACCTAAACAAGATGCCCGGACTTTGAAAAAGGAACCCGTCGGTGAGGATTTTCTGCGTTCTCAGGCTTCGCAATCGTCGACTGTCTCTTCTCACCGTCACTCTTCCAGAAGAGCTGACAAGAAAAAGAGTTCCTCTCCTTCCCCGCCGAGGCGTGACCCATCCGTCACCCGCCCAACAGTTGCCGGCCTCGGCCGTCTTCTGTTTCACCGGGACGCTCCGTCTGCCGGGCACCCGGCCCTTTACCGGCGGTGGAAACTGCCCCTCCTGATCAACTCAAGGAGGTGGCAGGCGCGTCGGTCGAACCAATGGAACATGACCCTTTGCCCCCAGACAGCGATAGCAGTGCTCCCTCGAAATCCCGTCCTCAGCGGCCGTCGAGCTTACCCCGCTTGCTTGTTCGTTTTTATCCTCATTTCTTATCTCTTTTTTTTATCATGGCGCTCCTTCAATGGAATATTCGCGGCATTCGTTCCAATCGGGAGGAGTTAAAACTACTACTTCGATTGGACTGCCCGCTTCTAGTCTGTCTCCAAGAAACTAAGTTGCGTCCAAGTGATCGTGCACTTTCCACACTACACCTCTGTGCGGTTCGACCTGCCAACCGTGGAAGGTGTCCCAGCCCATGGAGGGGTTTTGATGCTCCTTCGAGACGATATCTATTTCCATCCCATTTCCTTGCATACTCACCTACAGGCAGTTGCCGTCCGCATCACTTTATCGACATTTGCCTTCTCTCTCTGTAATATCTATTCGCCATCGTCATCTGCCCTTACTAGGGCAGATGTGCTACACCTTGTTGATCAGCTCCCTTCACCTTTCGTGTTGATAGGCGACTTTAATGCCCACCACGCCCTATGGGGCTCTCCGGCACCTTGTCCGAGAGGCTCCCTTTTGGTGGACCTTCTCCAACACCTCAATCTTGTCTGCCTCAACACTGGTGCACCGACCTTCCTTTCTGACAGAACCCATACTTACTCCCACATAGACCTTGCGATATGCACTACTCAGCTTGCCGGTTGGTTGGAGTGGTATGCACTTTCTGACACGTGCTCAAGTGACCGTTTCCCTTGTATCATCCACTTCCTGCATCATTCCCCATCTCCTCGTCCCACCAGTTGGAACATTTCCAAAGCCGACTGGGGGCTTTATTCTTCCGTGGCTGTTTTTCACGAGCAGAATTTTCCCAACTGTGACAGTCATGTCGACTACCTCACAGGGGTTATTCTCATCGCTGCTGAACGTTCCATACCTCGTACATCTTCGTACATCCTCTTCACCACTTTTTTTTTTTTTTTTTTGGTGGTTTTAAGGCGCACAACTTCTATGGTCATTAGCGCCCAGACAAGAACATAGATTCGCTATGATCTCAAAAAAAATGGTGACTGTCAGAACATCAATAAGAGGCTAAAAGCGAAAAATAAAAGACAATAAAAGGGTTAAATATCCTTGGATAGGTTGGCCAAGTTCATAAAACGCAAAACTCGAGCAGCTGCTCGTGTGTCATCAGCTAAAATTTCCTCCAGAATAGACGGAAAGTGAAGGGCTACACGGAGATGATTAAAATTAACACAAGTCAGTAAAACATGTCGCACTGTCAGCAGTTCACCGCAGGAGCACAGCGGTGCAGGGTCGGCAGAGAGCAAGTGACGGTGGCTGAAACGGCAGTGACCGATCCGCAACCGGCCCAGGATGACCTCCTCCCGCCGAGAGGGGCGTGAGAGGTGGTCCTCCAAGCGGTCGGGATCGGTTTTACAGTTCTCAAATTATTGTTGTACATTGAAAACCACGCACTGTGCCATTGCGACACGATACTCCGGCGAAGAGCCCGTTGAACATCGTCCGATGGGACGCAAAAGGTAGCCATGCGAGGCAAAAGAGCTGCTGCCTTGGCTGCTATGTCGGCGGTCTCATTCCCAGGCACATCCGTGTGGCCAGGGACCCACAGGAAAAAAAGGTGACAGCTGTCATCTGCTAGCAACTGGAGGGTGCGTTGGCTCCGATACACGAGAGGATGGTTCGAGAAAGGGTCCTTAAGACTCTGCAGGGCACTAAGGGAGTCCGAACAGATGGCATAGAAAGGTTGGCGGTGGCGGTAGGTGTACAAAACGGCCTGGTGGAGGGCAAAAAGCTCAGCCGTGAAATTCGAGCACCAGTCAGGGAGCTTGTATTGGAACCGGTTGTCCCCGACGACGAAGGCAGATCCGACACCATCTGTGCTCTTGGAACCATCAGTGTAAATAAATATGGCATTATCGAACCACGAACGGAGTTCGACAAGCCTCGAGCGGTATACCAAATCCGGAGTGCTCTCCTTGGGGAGCGAACTAAGTTCAAGGTGAGTGTGAACCTGGGCCTGATGCCACGGTGGCAATGGGCTCTCGCTCATCCGAAAGGTGGAAGGAAGGATAAAATCGAGCCGTTGTAGTAGGCGGCGAAACCGAACTCCAGGTGGAAGCATCGACAGCAGTTGGCATGCATACCAACACAAGAGTATGTCACGGCGAGAGGTCAAGGGTAATAAAGCAGCTTCGGAATAAGAATGTCAACAGGGCTGGTATAAAATGCACCGTTCGATAGGCGTAATCCCTGATGGTGAATGGAGTTGGGATGGCGGAGAATGGATGGACGTGCAGAGGAGTACACAAAGCTTCCATAGTCGAGCTTCGACTGAACAATGGCATGGTAAAGGTGAAGCAGGACGGTGCGATCCGCTCCCCATGATGTGCCACTGAGGACACCGTTTTCTCAGTGGAGAATCTGAAGCCGTTCGTTATGCTCCAGGAATATAGGCGGTCATAGCGTTGAAGACAACGCTCCAAGAGACACGTCCGTTGGGCGCTGCAATTAATTGCGAAATCGTCTACAAAAAGGGATCCGGAAATTTCGGCTGAAAGGCAGTCTACGATCGGATTGATTGCAATGGCAAAGAGCCACACTCAAGACGGAGCCCTGTGGTACCCCATTCTCCTGACAAAAGGTGTCTGACAAAACAGAGCCCACCCGTACCCGGAACTTGCGATCCGCCAAAAACGCTTGAATAAAATGAGGGAGGCGGCCCCGAGGGCCCAATTTGTGCAATGTGGGAGTATGCCCGCTCTCCAACAGGTATCGTATGCCTTCTCCAAGTCGAAGAACACTGCCACTGTTTGACGCTTCTTTAGAAAGTTATTCATAATAAAGGTCGACAACGTAACGAGGTGATAAGCAGCAGAACGGTGTCTATGAAAACCACATTGAACATTAGTCAGGAGGCGTCGAGATTCGAGGAGCCAGACGAACCGAGCGTTAACCATGCGTTCCATCACCTTACAGACGCAGCTCGTCAGAGAAATGAGGTGATAACTGGAAGGAAGATGTTTGTCCTTCCCTGGTTTGAGGATGGGGACAACAATGGCTTCACGCCAACTTGTGGGAACATGACCTTCAGTCCATACGCGATTATAGGTACAAAGAAGGAGACACTTGCCCGCAGGAGAGAGGTTCTTCAGCATCTCAATATGGATGGAATCGGGGCCGGGAGCAGAAAATCCTAGCTCGTACATAGTGAAGGAGACATAATTTTCACGATTAAAAGAGTGGAAAGAAGGCGGCCGTGCCTCCTCTACCTGTTTGCGAGGGAGGAAGGCAGGGTGGTAATGGGCAGAGCTCGAAACCTCCACAAAGAAACGGCCCAATGCGTTGGAAACATCAGCGGGATCCACAAGGACTGCGTTCTCGACGGTCAGGCCAGAAATCGGGGAGTGGCCCTTTATGCCGGATAAACGGCTTTTTCTTTTTTTTTTTTTTTTTTTTTTTTTTTTTTGTGGTTTTAGGGCGCACAACTTCTATGGTCATTAGCGCCCAGCCAAGAACATAGATTCGCTATGATCTCAAAAAAATGGTGACTGTCAGAACATCAACAAGAGGCTAAAAACGAAAGATAAAAGACAATTAAAAGGGTTAAATATCCTTGGATAGGTTGGCCAAGTTCATAAAACGCAAAACCCGAGCAGCTGCTCGTGTGTCATCAGCTAAAATTTCCTCCAGAGTAGACGGAAAGTGAAGGGCTACACGGAGATGATTAACACAAGTCAGTAAAACATGTCGCACTGTCAGCAGATTACCGCAGGAGCATAGCGGTGCAGGTTCGGCGGATTGCAAGTGACGGTGGCTGAAACGGCAATGACCGATCCGCAACCGAGCCAGGATGACCTCCTCCCGCCGAGAGGGGCGTGAGGATGTCCTCCAAGCGGTCGGGATCGGTTTGACAGTTCGCAATTTATTGTTGTACAGTGAAAGCCACACACTGTGCCACTGCGACACGATACTCCGGCGAAGAGCCCGTTGAACATCGTCCGATGGGACGCAAAAGGTAGCCATGCGAGGCAAAAGAGCCGCTGCCTTGGCTGCTGTGTCGGCGGCCTCATTCCCGGGCACACCCACATGGCCAGGGACCCACAGGAAAGAAACGTGACAGCTGTCATCCGCCAGCAACTGGAGGGAGCGTTGGATCCGATACACGAGAGGATGGTTCGAGAAAGGGTCCTTAAGACTCTACAGGGCACTAAGGGAGTCAGAACATATGGCATAGAAAGGTTGGCGTTGGCGGCAGGTATACAAAACGGCCTGGTGGAGGGCGAAAAGCTCAGCCGTGAAGTTCGAGCACCGGTCAGGGAGCTTGTATTGGAAACGATTGTCCCTGATGACGAAGGCAGATCCGACACCGGCAGTGCTCTTGGAACCATCAGTGTAAATAAATATGGCATTATCGAACCGCGAACGGAGTTCGACAAGCCTCGAGCGGAATACCAAATCCGGAGTGCTCTCCTTGGGGAGCGAACTAAGTTCAAGGTGTGTGTGAACCTGGGCCTGATGCCACGGTGGCAATGGGCTTTCGCTCAACCGAAGGGTGGAAGGAAGGGTAAAATCGAGCCGCTGTAGCAGGCGGCGAAACCGAACTCCCGGTGGAAGCAAGGCAATCGCAGACAACTGATATTGGCGATCGAGTGAGTCGTCAAAAAATAATCTGTAAGATGGATGGTTGGGCATCGACCTTAGGCGGCATGCGTACCGACACAAGAGTATGTCACGTCGAGTGGTCAAGGGTAATACAGCAGCCTCGGCATACAGACTTTCAACAGGGCTGGTATAAAATGCACCGGTCGCCAGACGTAATCCACGATGGTGGATGGAGTTGAGACGGCGGAGAATCGACGGCCGTGCTGAAGAGTATACAAGGCTTCCATAGTCGAGCTTCGACTGAACAATGGCCTGGTAAAGGTGAAGCAGGACGGTACGATCCGCTCCCCATGACGTGCCACTGAGGATACTAAGAACGTTAAGGGATCGGGCACAACGAGCAGCCAGGTAGGACACGTGTGTGGACCAGCATAGTTTCCGATCCAACATGAGTCCCAAGAATTTCGTAGTCTCCACGAAAGGGAGAGCAACAGGGCCGAGACGTAGAGAAGGTGGAAGAAATTCCTTGTATCTCCAGAAATTGATACACACAGTTTTCTCAGTGGAAAATCTGAAGCCGTTTGCGATGCTCCAGGAATATAGACGGTCAAGACAGCGTTGGAGAGAACGCTCCAAGAGACACGTCCGCTGGGCGCTACAATAAATTGCGAAATCGCCAACAAAAAGAGATCCGGAGACGTCGGCTGAAAGGCAATCTACGATCGGATTGATTGCAATGGCAAAGAGCGCCACACTCAAGACGGAGCCCTGTGGTACCCCATTCTCCTGGCAAAAGGTATCTGACAAAACAGAGCCCACCCGTACCCGGAACTTGCGATCCGCCAAAAACGCTTGACTGAAGAGAGGAAGGCGGCCCGGAAGGCCCCATGTGTGCAATGTGCGGAGAATGCCCGCTCTCCAACAGGTATCGTATGCCTTCTCCAAGTCGAAGAACACGGCTACTGTTTGACGCTTCTTTAGAAAGTTGTTCATAATGAAGGTCGACAACGTAACGAGGTGGTCAGCAGCAGAGCGGTGTCGACGAAAACCGCATTGGATATTAGTCAGGAGGCGGCGAGATTCGAGGAGCCAGACCAACCGAGCGTTAACCATGCGTTCCATCACCTTACAGACGCAGCTCGTCAGGGAAATGGGGCGATAACTGGAAGGAAGTTGTTTGTCCTTCCCTGGTTTGGGGATGGGGACAACAATGGCTTCACGCCAACTTGTGGGAACATGACCTTCAGTCCATATGCGATTGTAGGTACTAAGAAGAAAGCACTTGCCCGCAGGAGAGAGGTTCTTCAGCATCTCAATATGAATGGAATCGGGCCCGGGAGCAGAAGACCGGGACAGGGCGAGAGCACGATCTAGCTCCTGCATGGTGAAGGCGACGTTATAATTTTCACGATTAAAAGAGTGGAAAGAAGGCGGCCGTGCCTCCTCTACCTGTTTGCGAGGGAGAAAGGCAGGGTGGTAATGGGCAGAGCTCGAAACCTCCGCAAAGAAACGACCCAATGCGTTTGAAAAATCAGCTGGGTCCACGAGGACTGCGTTCTCCACGGTCAGGCCAGGAATCGGGGAGTGGACCTTGATGCCGGACAAACGGCGTAGGCCACCCCAGACAGCCGAGGAAGGAGTAAAGCGGTTAAAAAACTGGTAAAAGCAGTCCAGCAAGCTTTTTTGCTGTCGTTTACAACACGACATTTTGCTCCCAGTCGTTTATAAATGATACTTTTCTCCAACGTTGGGTGGCGGTGGAACGTGCGTAAAGCACGGAACCGGGCTCCAAGAGCGTCGCGGCAGGCTGCAGTCCACCAGGGGACCGGGACGCAACTTTGAGAAGAGGGTGGAAGACGTATGGAATGTTCGGCAGCAGTGAGAATAACCTCTGTGAGGTATGCGACCTGACTGTCACAGCTGGAAAAATTCAGATCGTGAAAAACAGCCATGGAAGAATAAAGCCCCCAGTCGGCTTTAGAGATGTTCCAACCGGTGGGATGAGATGGGGAATGATGCAGGAAGTGGATGACACAAGGAAAATGGTCACTCGAGTACGTGTCAAAGTGCATACCACTCAAACCGACCGGCAAGCTGAGGAGTGCATATCGCGAGGTCTATATGGGAATAAGTATGTGTTTTGTCGGAAAGGAAGGTCGGTGCACCGGTGTTGAGGCAGACAAGATTGAGGTGTTGTAAAAGTTCCACCAAAAGGGAGCCTCTCGGACAAGGTGCTGGAGAGCACCATAGGGGGTGGTGGGCATTAAAAAATTAGAGAAGAAAAGAAGATAAAAACAAACAAGCAAGCAAGCCAGGTCACCTCGACGGCCGCTGAGGACTGGTTTTCGAGGGAGCACTGCTATCGCTATCTAGGGGCAAAGGATCGTGTTCCATTAGTTCGACAGACGCGTCTGCCACCTTCCTGAGTTGATCAGGAGGGGCAGCTTCCACCGCCGGTAAAGGGCCGAGTGGCCAGCAGACAGAGCGTCCCGGTGAAACAGGAGACGGCCGAGGCGGCAACAGTTGGATGGCGTGACCGAAGAGGGGGGCTGTTCTTTGTGTGAGCCTTCTTAGAGTCATGGCGAGTAGAAGCGGAGGACGGTTGAGAAGACTGAGTTTTGAGAAAATCGTCACGAATACGTTATTTTTTGGAACTCCGGAAAGCGGATTTAGGAGCCCAGGATGTGTGGGAACTGGTCGACGAATGCACTGTAGAATGGGCAGAAGGGATCGGAGAGGTGGAACGGGCAATTTTCGGGCTAGCCGATCTGACAGTGTCACAGAGGGTGAGACCGCAGGTCTGAGCGCCTACCTCCTTAGTTGGTCGAGGGGAGGTGAGGACCTGGCTTTAAGTACCTGCTGGGAGTACAGCGGGCTTCCTACTCGCTAATAACTTCCGAGCAGCATAGGTTGAGACCTTTTCCTTAACGCATATCTCCTGAATGACCCGCTCTTATTTATAGACGGGACAGTCCCGTGAAGCAGCAGCATGCAATTAATGCAGCGAGGGGATGGGGTGGACATTTGCCCTCATGGGCATCCCTGCCACAGGTGGCACACTTGGCTGCATTAGGACAAGTTTTACTAGTATGGTTAAATCTCTGGCAATTGTAGCAGCACATAAGATTGTGTATATACGGGCGAATGGTGATGACTTCGTAGCCCGCTTTCACCTTACATGGTAGGTCAACCTTGTCAAAAGTCAGGAAGACAGTACGAGTTGGCACGAGATCATTGTTAACTTGTTTCATCACGCGATGAACAGCCGTAACTCCCTGATCAGAGATATAGCTGAGTATATCCTCATCGGATAACCCATCCAGGGATCTCTTCGAGACTACCCCCGCGGAGTGTTCAGGGTGCGGTGAGCCTCCACTTTTACTGGAGAAGTATGCACGAGTGTAGCCCGAAGCAACTTCTGTGCCTGACAGGCATTCTCAATTTCGAGCAACAAGGTCCCACTGCGCTGTCTGGAGCAGGTCTTTAAGGGATCTGCAATCCCATCGACTCCCTTCTGAATAAGAAAAGGATTCACAGAAAAAAATCCTGGTCATCTGTACACGATACTACAAGGAACTTTGGAATGTTGGATAAGACTTTCTTGCACTGAGATTCATCATGTTTTCTTTTTTGGGTCAGGGTCAGAATAGATTTTGAAGGTTTCATAGCGGAAGTGTTCCCCATGATTACCGGCGTCTCCGATGGCGCGCTCCTTCCTTGTGGGGGCCCTCACTGAGGGCGCAACCGCGTTAGGTGACTGTTCGTACCTCAGGTCACACCTCCCGAGAACGGACGGAGGGACCAATCGGCATGTTCGGAAGGTACCAGCTCGGGTAATCGCCCCTCCCTGGGCCCAGCCTTTACCGGGGGGTACGTACGTGCCCTACATGTCTACCTGGGGCGGGGAGTTAAGCCTTACCCCGTCAGTGGCTACGCAGAGCGTGGGTTGACCTTCAGACACGCACAGGGAGGAAAGAAGAGAGGCAGGAGAGGAAAGGATGAAGGAGGTCGAGGAAAGGGCGGGTCGAGGGAAAGGAGAAAGAGGGGAATGCGAAAGAACAGGAAAGGAAGAGGACCAAGAAAGGGGGAAGTCTTAGAGGAGGAGAAAAAGAAACCTTGGACTCACTGAAAACGCCCGTCTCCTAGTGAAGGCACAAACCGGGGGAAAGAGGGAAGCGGCCTGGGACAGAAGAAAGGTAATTTCGCCTCGGGGCCACGTGCGCGCCACACACGTACCCACAAAAGAACTGTGGGCCACCCTGGGGGGGCCTCCCACCAGTGGGGACATCGACACTATGTGCTGCCGCGGGCTGCCAGTCGCAGGGCTTCGAGCTGCTCCTCGGTCCCTTTGAGCTGTGAAGCCCCCCCCCCCCCAACCAGCATAGCCGCTGAGGGAGAAAAGGGATAGAAGAAAAAATACACACAAGACGAAAGACACCCCACAGGCTTCTACGCCACACCTCGCCTCCACCTCTGCTTGTGAGGACGAGTTGGAAATCTTCGCATCCGCCGAGGACCTCTCTCCCAGGGACACCTCCAAAGTAATGGATACGGAAGTCGACAGACCTCTGTCGGTGTATGCGAGCGATGCTGAGGTATAATCCGGCTACTCATTTCCTCCGTGTCTTCCCAGCACTCGAACGATGTAATCCTCCAGTGAAACTGATGCACTTCTTCACCGACCCGGATGTGTTTGAGCGCAACACCTGCTTTCTGCATTGCAACTGTAGCATGTGCAACAGGGTCTCAGGTGGAGTGTGTGCGTCTGTCCTCGCCTCTGTATATAGCGAACACGCACAGGGAGGAAGGAAGAAGAATAGAGGATGGAGAGAGGGAGATAGGAAAGTGAGAATCTCAAACGCCGAAGTGGAGATGGTATGGGTGGCTCTAAGGTAGGAACAACAGATTAAGAAGAATGAGCGGAGAAAGCGAGTGAAAGGAAGGAAGGACCTTAGGAAAAGGAAACCGTAGAAAAGGAGATGACCTAAAGTTACCTCAGACACCCGTCTCTGGGCAAAGGCACGAACAGAGCAGGGGGGGGGGGGGAGTGCGAAGCAGCCTGGAGAGGAAGAAAGGCTACTTCGGCTCGGGGCCCCGTGCGCGCCACACACGTACCCACAAAAGAGCTGTGGGCCCCCTGGGAGGATCAACAGATAATGTTTAGCCTACGGATTTCTCCTTTTCAGTTGAATGGGAATCTATTCTTCTCTGTTTAAATCTGTGCACGCGGTTCATGACGTTCGAACATGGTTCATTAATAAGTTTGAGAAAGAGTTTAATGAACCTAAGATAAGAAATTTGAAAAAATTGGACAAAATTATATAGAAATTGCAAAATATTTCTCCATTTTTACAGCAAACTGATTCAGTGAGCTATTTATTTGCAACGGTAATAGACCTACTAAATATGTACCTATATCCACAGAAAAAATACTTCATGTTCATAATTTTGCTCATGTTGTGTACCGTAGCGTTCTACGCTGTGTAACGTAGGACTCAAGTATCATTCACTGTCGTGTTAATGTACAACATGCATAATTTTATTTGAATGTTGGTAACAAACCATAAGGTTAGATTAAGGGTGCGCATCTAGGTCTAGCCGAACAAATTGCACTAGGGAAACACATGTGAGCAGCCTATGTTTTTATATTTTAAACAAACCATATGGTCACTTTTAATGGTTGGTTGCAGCTACTCAAAACAAATCATACTCTTCCGCATGGGTTAATGTTGTTGTACCTTGGGACACTTTAATAAAGGCAGTGCACTCTAGTGGAAACTTTAAGAACTATGAAGTAAAGTTGTCAGGTCTATTTTCAGAGGGAATAGGAGGCCATGTTGTATTCGGATGATTGAGATCTGAGGCGGAGTTTTAAAAGTTGTGTTTGAAAGTAAAATTTAGGCAATATCCTTAGAAGATAGAAATTGAAGCTAAAAAACATGTTTCTTACAGTGTTTTAGGGCATTGTTTAAGTAAGCTATTGATACCGTAAGTTATAAAGATATAAATGTGTACATAGGTTTGGATACTTTTTTTTTGTTATTGTGTATTTGGTTTTACCTTTGGACACTTCTCTGGTTGCACCTTGGGACAGCTGGAAGGTGCATGATTGTCACTGATACACCAGAAAAAGAATCGAAGAGGGGAAAAAAAGAAAACAAGAAGAAGTCTTTCCCAAAGAAAGAAGCAACTAAACGGACAAAAGTTTTCATCTTCCACTTCTCTTGCTGAAGAAATTGCCAAGCTTGGCAGTAGCTTTGGAGGTAGCATATTTGATTTGTCATCTGAAGAAGAGGATTTCTCATCATTCCATCTAGAAACTTTACACTTTCTTGTTCTCAAAGTAGTTGGGTCTTGGTAAAATTTGACATCAGTGGCAGATCTCTTGTTTACTATGCAGGAGTAGTTTTAGAAAGCACTGAAGATGTAACTGAAATTCTTAAGGAAGCAAAGGACCATTTTTTATTCCCTAATGTTGAGAACATCAATGTTGAGCGCAGTAATATAGTGAAAGAACTACCAGCTCCAGTGGGTTTCATTCAATTAATATTTTATTCCCACCATCTCTCGTTTTAAGGTAAAATAACTTTTGTATTTGGACTAACAAGCATTTATTACCTAATTCCAATACCATTTTTTCATTAATAAAACTAAGAAATTGAACATCACCGTGTCCCAAGGTAAAACCACCACTGTCCCACGGTAAAACCATAGGTTGTACCTTGGTGCAAGTTTCGAAAGTCTTTATTGGTGAGTAATTGTGTAAATATTAGAGCTAGAGTAAACTGCTGTTCGTTCAACATTACCTAAAATTGATGCCTGTGGTGAGGTAAATTTTCAAATTTCTTGTAAAAAAGAAATCAGTACAAAAAAATTAAAATGTGCAAAATCTCCCAAGGTACAACCCTTTCCTCTACAGATCACGCACTTTTACTTGGCCCCTGAGCGGAGAATGTTGGGAGCTGAAGTTCGCATTCGGCTCGTAGCGCATTGGCTGGAATAAGCCCCGCCTCTTTCTCCCGGTGCCGCCAGTTTGAGTAATAGAAAACTGGAACGTGTATCCACGAAATTTGAATATTTTAAGGGACTTATGAGCAGGTGTAGCAACGCTTTGTGCATCTTTTTTATTATCGTAGGACAGAATAACAATCGGAATTAACATTCCTCACACCACTTTCAAGGACAGCCTTCCTTTTTCTAAAAGAAGTCGTTGGGGTAAGTGGACTTATTTTGGCAAATAACTGGAAGACAATCAATACCAAGCACAAATCAACAATACATTGATGTTTACGGTTTACAATTCTGTTACGAGGTAAGGTTGGTAGAGAGCATAAACATTCCGTAGACACACGAACTCGGCCGACTTCCGCCGATCACAGAAGGGCCACGAAATAGTGCGTGACCTTGTAAAAACAGCTTTATTTTTTAATAATTTGTAACAAGATAATACTATTCGTATTTTGCGGAAAGTCAAAATCAAAATTACCTTCTGGCGAGATGTGGGCCCTATTGCATCGTATTGTTGTTGTGTTATGGTCTTCAGTCCGGAGACTGGTTTGATGCAGCTCTCCACCCTACTCTATCCTGAGCAAGCCTTTTCATCTCCTCATAAGAACGACAACCCATATCTATTTGAATCTGCTTACTATACGCGTCTCTTGGCCTCCCTCTGCGATTTTTACCCCACACACTTCCCTCCAATGCTAAATTTACAATTCCTCGATGTCTAAGAATGTGTCCTACCAAGCGATCCCTTCTTTTAGTCAGGGTATGCCAAAAATTCCTTTTCTCGCCAATTCTGTTCAGTACCTCTTCATTAGTTATGTGATTACCCACCTAATCTTAAGCATTCTTCTGTAGCACCACATTTCAAAAGCCTCTATTCTCTTCCTGTCCGCACTGCTTATCGTCCATGTTTCACTCCCGTACAAGGCAACGCTCCACACAATGCATCGTATTATTAATATAATAATTATTGCATCGTATTATTAATATAATAATTAGTTCAGCTTCATGCTATTTACCTTTAAGCTATTGTTCAGGAATAATGGTGAACATATTGAGCATTTCCCAGAAAGATCATCATCTTTGCTATGTCTTAATTTGTTATGCTAATTATTGCTTTCCTGATCAGATGAAGCGGCATCTGTCGGACATTTTTCCAACTTTTTCCCCTTCCTTAATAAAACCCCATGTCATTCCAAGCAAGTGTTTCAATTTTTACCTCTCTATGTACATTATTCCGTGATTTAAGTTTTCAAATTTATACCGACTTTTTGATCACCCAGTATTCGTTTTGGGGCACATTTATTAAATTTAATGATCAATTATGCTGCGGAATGTGTTCCTGAAGTATATTGTTTTTCTAAATCATCGCAAAAATTGTCTACCTTTTTTAGCAATAGTATAAAACTGAGCAACGACAAATGGAACTATCCTTTAAGAAGGTTGTCCTACTAGATGGTTTTCAAGAAAAATTAATAATATAGGAAACGTTGTACCAGATAAATTAATTTCCACTAAAAAAGACGAATGACGAGTCTAAATGTTTCCAATAGACTGAGCGAAATAAGAAACCAAAACTCATTCCATGGTTTGCTAGTCGAGTCCAGACACCTATCAGAAGAGCGAGCTGCCAGAGGCGAATGGGTAACAGCTGTTTTCTGTACGAGTAATACATTCGAAGTGTTACCACTGAAGAAACTCCAAACCTGGAAAACTGACTACTAAATATAGTAAACGTTTGTTTAAAATCAAATGTTTGTAGAGCTTATGGGACTTAACTACAGGGTCATCAGTCTCTCAACTTACACACTACTTATGAACTAGCTATTACTAAGGACGGCCCGAGGGGGGGATTCGAACCCCCGATCGTAGTGGCCGCGCAGATCGTGACTGGCGCGCCGCAGTCCCCTCGGCCACCGCGGCCGGCAAATTTATGTTTAATTTCTTTAAAAATGTGTTCAAACATTGAAATTCTGAAAATCCATTCCATTAAGGAACTGATAAAATTCAATAGTCTTGTATCAAGTTTTTTTTTTACCCTTCGTGTAAAAATAGCAACACCTGAAAGAAGTTTTTCGAAATTAAAACCGAATATGGATGATTTAACTTTGTTTGCCGAAAAAAAGTCGGGAAAAGTATATATCTGAATTTTTGGCTAACTTGACTCATAGGAGCATTAGTAAGTATAGGTTACACCAATGAACATTTTATTCAAAATGAGTTTTTGAAAAATATTTAACCGCCATGTGAGCTTCGCCACAGTCATAAAAGAGCCCCCGCGGCAAATTTTGATAGAAGAGGTTAGCTCCAAAAATATATTCAGGAAAAGTTCTTCAAACGTCTGCCGGAAAAAGCACGTTGTGAAAAACGTAAATAAAAAGTCTTTTTAAACTGTCATTCCTCCTTTTGTTCTTCTATCAGATCATATTATGCACAATCACAGTATTTTTATCACATGACAAACGTTGTACGTCACGGACACAATACGAATACGAGTCTTAGCGCGGCCGCTTAATATAGGCGGCAGTGGCCGCAGCGTTGCAATGCGCATGCGCGGCTGAGGTTCTAATCCTGTTGTGAACCCCCTGCAGGCAGTGTATGGGCGCTCCCGTGGCAGAGAGGGGCGCTTCTGACACTGGCGTTGGAACAGGTCGAGACGCAGCTCCTGGCGGTTACGCACGAATGGTCCCGAAACAAGACAATGGAGCTACTGCGCACCTCGCCTTGCGCACGGGCAAATTCTCCACGAAGGCAACGCCTGCCCTTCATATTTGTTTTCCGCGCATTAAAGATTCATCAAAAACACGAAATATTTGGCAAAATATCTTATAACTATAAATAAAAGACGCATCAACTGTAGAAGCCTTCAGAAGGTTCGATCATGAATAATAATTACGTCAAAACTCTCCACCTAGCAAGAATAGCGTGTGGCTAAGCGGCATCACACTGCGCTGACGAAGGTAGGGGGATCGAAACCGGCTGAAAGCAATTTTTTTTTTTTTTAAACCCAACCACAATGACTTGTTACTTGCCACAAATCTTTGGACGTTTTAGCAAATGTATCGCGATTTTGAGGGTAAATGGCATTTACACCCTTCGTTGCAACAAATATTTAACGGATTCTTGAATTTTTCCCGGCGGACATAATATTCCATCATCTTTCGGGAGTGCACCCGGGACAGCGACAATTCTTCCTATATTTCGGCTGCAAACCTTACAGCCATCTTCAAGGCAAGTCCAAGACAGTTCTCAGCGTCTGTGCGTGCCTATTTATACGGTAAATCACGTGATCCAAGCTACTGAGGATTAGACTGCGCATGGGTATTTTCAGATGAGGAACCAGTTTCTGGACGAAGGAATTAGGCTTCCGAGTTGAAAATTTGTTGTTAAATCCATTATTATTGAAACTGAAAGTGCAAAAAGCAGCTAGAAACTGTTCGTTTTGTTTGCAGATGATCCAAGTATTGCAATAAATAGCATGTCTAGCATATTTCTGGCAAGGTCTGCTAATGATATTTTCGTTAACAATAAATGTTTGAAGCCAGCTTATTGACATTAAACTTTGAAATAGTTCAATAAATGCATGTAAGAGTTCCCATCCAGTATATGCATGAAGAATGAAGAGAAGATAGAATTTAACAGTATTGAATTCCTGGGATTGCAGCTTCATAATAAATTCAGTTGGGAAGAGCACAGCACATAACTGCAGAAACGACTCAACAAATCTGTATTTTCAATACCAGTGGTATCAATACTTTGCTTACTTTCACTCCATAATGTCATTTTGGAGTAACTCCAAGTCAAGCTAAAGTTCTCAGAGTCCAAAAGCGTGTAATACGTATCAATTGTGGTGTAAATTCACGGACATCCTGCAGAAGCCTCATCAAAGAACTGGATATATTAACTACTGCCTCTCACTATACTTATTTCTTAATGAAATTTGTCAAATAATATATCCCTTTTCGGAAGAAACAGCTACGTTCATACCTACAATACTACGAACAAAAATGATCTACACAAGGACTTAAAAGTTCTTTAGTTCAGAGAGGTCCACTACTCAGGAACACACATTTTCAATAATTTACCAAGAAGCATAAAAAATTTAGCGATAAATAAAGATCAGTTTAAGAGGAGCCTAGTGGCCAAGTACTACTACTCTAGTTACGAATTCTTAGATAGAACCAATTGATCCATTTTTTGGTATTCATACTATTAGTATTATTACATGATCAGCTTGTAAAACAGTATGTATCTATTAGTATTATGAGATTATTTTTTTACAATGTTCCGCATCCACAAGGATCTCAACACGGATCTATGGAACGAACGACTAATCTTCCCGTCGTACCAACACTAGGTGTACGATGTAACGCGGTAAAAGAATCTTGACACGCAGGAGTATTGTATAATGAATGAAGAGTGTACACTCCCCAATTCCACAAAAGGGGGCAGGGCGGCAAATGCCCCAATACACGGGGGCGCCAGGCGCGCTACACTATAAACATCTGCAAGGTGCGTGGCGGAGGGTACACTGTACCACTACTAGGCATTTCCTTTCCTATTCTACTCCCAAATAGAACGATGGGAAGAAGAATGCTTATATGCCTCCGTACGAGCCCTAATTTCTCTTGTCTTTGTGACCATTACGCGAAATGTAAGTGGGCGGCAGCAAGATCGAACTACACTCAGCTTCAAATTCCGGCCCTCCAAATTTCCGCCGGCCGCGGTGGCAGAGTGGTCTGCGGCGTGCCAGTCACGGTCTGCACGGCCGCTGCGGTCGGGAGTTCGAATCCCCTCTCGGGCATGGATGTTTCTGCCGTCTTTAGTAAAAGCTAGTTCGTAAGTAGTTTGTAAGTTTAGGGACTGATGACGCCGTAGTTGAGTCCCGTAAGCTCTACAAACATTTGAACATTTCTAAATTTCCTGAACAGAATTTCTCGAAAAGAACGCCGTCTTTCCTCCAGCGATCCCCAGCTGAGTTGCCGGAGCATTTCCGCGACACTCGCGCATTGGTCGACAAACCCAGCGGCCGCCTCTATGGGCAACCGCTCCTGCGTGCTGCCACATTCGTTTTCAGCAGTGTTGCCAGACGTAGGCAATTTTCCCTACACGTAGGTACTTTGGTAAAATTTTACAATCGTCGATACAGGCCAAGCAGGTAATGTTGGCAACAGTTAACACGCGGGGATGAAGCCGACCAATGGTGGTGAAGTTTGAAGTAGCCAACGATATTTTAGACGGCGTAGTAGTTTTCTTTTCATAGTAAACGAGATTAATTTGGAAACTTAGTTTACACACATTAAAATTGATACGAAATATTATGATTTCAATGTATCTCAGTTTGAAATTTTCAATGTTATATTACCTTTTGTAGACTTATTTACGTCAGGACGATATACCACTTAGTATTTGTAAGTGAGAAGATATTAACAAGACAACGCTAAAACGTTTGGGATAGCCAACGTTATAATGAACAAAACACTAGATATTCGTTGTCAGCATTACTCTTAGAAAATCGAATCATCAGTGACGGAATTCTTTTGTACTGACTGAACTAAATAATACTGTCCCTACTCTATGGCTGATAGTATCTATGTATCCTTGTGCAGTTAAGTCAGTTATCCTCGTGTAACACTGCACGAGTTTGTGACACTTGCGAGGAGTGACACTTGCGCGGAAAGGGAATGTGTAGACACTTGCGCGGAGACCCGGACGCTGCAGGTATAGTGAACAGGGTGTTCCAGAAGTAGCGATACACCACCCCTACTCCACGCCCTCCAGCCGCTACCTGTGCCGTATTCAGGGAAAGCCCACCGAGCGAGGTGGAGCAGTGGTAACGGGACGTTCGCTAAAAATAGCGTATATTACGAGATTCACGTCTCTCGCATTCCGGCCCAAAATTAGCATGGGCCTATATTTCGCATTCATTGAAAAATGAGAATTTTTCCGGTACCTACTGTTTACTTTGTACATATTTAAGGGCAGAAAATAAAGTTCTCCCAATATTTCTGATTAGTGTTTCACACCAAAATACCATTTATGACAATTTCGGATTTACTGCATTTTGAGTCATAATTCCCATCTATATTCGAATTTATCGCAAATACGAATTTTTCCTGTCCCTAGAATTACTTCTAAAAATAAACAGCTGATCAAGGCACTAAAAGCAAGGGCAGATCTTTAGGTGTATTTCTACAAATAACTAAAACACAATTTGATCGTGGAATTATATACAATCTCATTATAAAGGTTTTCTGTAGGTGGTTTTGAGCAGCTTTTAAATATGTTAGAAATTGCATTATGAAATATAGACAGCTTCACGTTATGTTTATTATGAGATATCGATTTCGGCTAATTTGAGGTCATCTTCAAGTCTCAAACAACAGGTGTTACTTATGCATTTTTCCAGTGGCACTCATAACCTTTAACTGTTTATACACAAGGTCTAACGTTGTTAATCGCGTTAGCGATGAACAGAGAACCCAGAATCTTTGCGTCTAAATGATACATATATTGGTGTGATGTCTTATTTCGAAAGAACAGACATCACACCAATACATATATAGCTCTCGGTGAAATGGAACGGTATCATGTCGTTACGTACCACAGCACGGCCGACTAGAAACGCAGGAGAAGTGCAAACAACATTCACTCCTCAGAGGTATGATTATAATTGGGTTCGGCGTAGACTTCTACAACATACAGTCTACACGGCGAAGATTACACCAAAAAATTTAACTTTTCGTCTACTTTGGCGATAGCAACCAAATTTTAGAATCGTGTCTACTATATAAAGATTAAGCAACACAAAACGCTTCAAGTCCATAACTTCACTGGTTTTCGAGTTCTGAATTTTTAATATGTTTTAATGTTATTATAGAAAAAACAAATTTGGGACTCTCACTAAAATTTTCATATAGCAGATTTTGTAGGTACATTCACAAGACATAATTCAAAGGTTGTGTGCATTCATCTTATGAGAAATATCAATCATTTGTTTTCAGTGTTTATTTCAAATTTCTACATTTAAGTTTCTTTAATTATTAGTACTTAAATGTGGTTATGAAATAAATAAATTACGTGTATATGTGTAGTCTTATGCGGCCAAACTACTTAGGTCATTGGTCGCTAGAGTTACACACTACTTAATCTTACTTAAAATGACTTAGGCAAAGTACAAACAAACATACCCATGTCCGAGGAAGGACTCGAACCTCCGACCGGACCGGCCGCGCAATTTGTGACACAAATTATATGTTTGATAATATTAATGCATAGAAGTATGAAATCACGTCAAGACTACTTCCTGCAAAAATTTTGACAAAAAAAGTTGGCACTGAGTTTAGAAAAACAAATTCTGGTATATTGGATTTTAACATTTTATCAAAAAATGAATGTTACTATAAGAGATACAGCCATAACGTTTTCCCTTCCTGAGTAAATGAGCTGCTTCTTGTAGTTTCAACACATTTTTCTTGAATGTTCTGAATATAAATCTTGACACAGACTTCTTGAGGAGGAAAGTGATACGGATATCTAATTGTAAACCACTGCCTATTACCTTAGACCTTTTTGACTGTACTGAACAGTAATTCCGCGTATTCCGTAATTTATATTTATACAGTTAACAGGCAATGTAATTTATAACCAACTATTGGCGGCCAATTTCGCTTCATTTTTCCTGGAAGTCTTGCAACTTGTTTCTCCCTGTTGGTTTATACCGAGTTCGGAGTAAAAATGGTTCTATATGATGGTGATGGAACTTAGAATTTATCATGAGCATTTTTCGGTGTGTGACATTCCCTTACACATTCCGTATTTCATATATTTCTTAGATGTATTTTTAATTCGAATACAGCCAAATCGTTTTGGGGTCTACGAATAAACGCTTCAAGTATGTAAAATACTCTTTGACGTATTATTAACGTTTTTTAATTGAAGGTTTAAGGTTGCGTCTCCTATTAAAACGCATAGTACGTATTTTTAAAGAGATGGAAGTTGCGTGATAGTGGGGTTAACTACATAGCGGTCAATTACATCAACGTATCTGTGCAGGATGCCTATTTATTGCTTGCGCCGGTGTCTTGATATGCTTAGTGTTCTGAATAATATGCTTTTAGGAGGTATGACTGTGGAAAGTCATAGTCTTGTAGCAGCAGAGACTAACTCTCCAAACAATATCACTATTAAAATACCTTTTTGTTTACAGGAGGAACACTCAACGGATTAATATGTAGTTAGAACAAGTTACTATATTGCTCTTCAGCTTGCAAAGGGTTGTGCAATTTCACTGATTTTCGTGTTATGTTGACAGTGTGGAAACTTGACAACAGCAGTGCTAGACTTATTGGTGTGCCTGTACCCAGGGAAAGCCATTAGCCGCCCCAAGGTCCCCGGGTTCCGCGCGAGTGTTCCAACCCCCACTGCACTCAATTCACGGCACTTTTGGGAAACTAATGCTGTTCCTCTCTAATATTGACATGTTCTTGATGTACCCTTGTCTGGCATTTGGAATTCGTGGCGTAATCTACACTTCACTATCAAAATAAGATCCTTGAAAGTAACAATTCCATCATATGTAATAAAATGCAAATACTCAATGAGTACAAAAAGTTATCATAGAGGCTAACGAAACAACGACCTATCACATGCATTCAGATATTCCATAAATCTCATTGGAAATCGTATAATATCAACCGATTGACCAACAAAATTACCGCGAATTTTTGAATTTAGGGTATTTTGTGTAATAGACAATGTTGTAGAGGACACTTTTCTAAAAACAATCTTAATTGCAATGTTGTAACTTAACCCAGAGCCATTAAAAATTTCGCTAATGTCTCCAGACTGAAAAATCGGCGCGTGCCGACAAATAAAAATGGCCGCCATTCAGTAAAGGTGCAAGATAAATTACTTTAAAAACCTGTTTTGAACTTCTCAAATATAGGGCAATTACAATAAAAAATTAAAATATTAAAAAATGGTCAAGGAACCAACTATTTTTATTGTACCACTTCATTTGGTTTGACCCACGTAGGTAAAGCAAAGTAAACAGAAAAGCTAAATTTTCTCTCGGGGGAGGAGCGGTCGCCCCCTCTCCCCCCTTAATCCGCCCTGCTCGTAAGTTGAAATCTGCCCGACAGCTTCTGTGGCAGGATTTAGTCTTTTCATCAAAAACAACATGCACAAGCAAGTCTAAACATCGACATAATCGTAGATGCCAATTTACACTGAGGAAACAGAAGTCTACGAGACTAATTTTACTATGGAACTAGTAGCCTAACGCAAACCTCAGACTGTAGGAGTAGAAGCTGCAGCAGACACGTTTCCACACTGCGCGGCGGACTAGCCGTGCGCACTGAGCGCCTTGCTGCGGTGTGCGCGGCCGTTCGCCGTCGGGGCTTCGAGTCCCCCTCGAGCATGGGTGTGTGTTGTCCTTCGGTTAGTTTACCTTCGTTTAACTAGTTTGTAAGCTACGGACTGATGACCGAGCAGTTGAGTCCGATAGATTTAAAAAACATTTTGTTCCACATTGTCAACATAATACGAAAATCAGTAAAACTGCTTAACCCTTTACTATCTGAAGACTAGTATAGTTACTTGATCTAACTACAAATTAATTCGTTTTTTTTTCCTCCATTAAACAAAATGTATTTTCATACTGTAAATGTTTGGTAAGTTATTGAGACGTTTGTGTGTTTCCTAAAATATGAATTTCTTAATTCACACCTCTTAAAAACGTTTTATTTAGAACACTAAGGGTAGAATAAGCCTATTACACATCCTACACAGATATATTGATGTGTCTAATCCTACTATCATGCTACTTTCATCACTTTAGAAACAGCTACTCTCCATTTTGCCAGAAGAGCACCAAAACCTTCAATTAAAAAAATAAAGACTTCACATATTTAAAATGTTTACTCTTAGATCATAAAATGATTCGGTTGTATTTCAATACAAATATATCGGTAAAACTTTACAATCCGGGCCGCCGCGCAGTATCGAATGTTCAGATGTTGGTAGCGGCCGCGGCCAACCACTCGTAGCACAGGCGGTGACAGCCAATCAGATATCGCGTAATATAGCCTATGTGTTGCTTTGACGATATATGATATTGATAGTAAAGCAATGTCAAACACGCACATCAAGACGAGATGAAATATTGCCTATTCTAATGTACGAAAAACGTAGTAATAATTACGACGTAAGTGAAAAAAGACTGAGAAGAAAGCACTGAAATATTACGCAATTTATAATGAACACCACACGAAGAATTCAGAAGTAACTGCAAATGGATACATGTTAAACACTTATAATTAGTATCACGAAATAAGAATCGTATTTTATGTTAGCGTGATGATCGTTGTTTAGAACTTCCTGACTTTGAACGTAACACTATGATCACAACATTTGAAAAAAATTGTGTTAACATCACGTTTCAATTACTTTATTTTTAAAATGAATAACACTATTCGAATGCGGAACATCGCTAACTCCAGAATTACGTTTCTGTACATGGACAGGTTTCTTGTTTAAATTCAGTACTTTCCTGTAACGCAAATCGAAATAAGTGTGTCTTTCTCTTACATGATATGAATGGTAAAATTTTTTCCAATGCCTTTGGATATGCTCATAATGCAACTTATTGAAATTGTCATTCAGCTCTCGTAAAGGAACCCATATGTTGTGTAGCACTCAACGTTATGTCCATACAAAAAAGCGGCAAAAATCACTTGTGAACACTATCTTGACAAGGTAGTATGGCCAAAAAGTAGCTTTCGAAGAAAAAAACTGCAATGGCAATCAAGAAACATTCTTCGTCATTATCTTTCGCTGAATAGCAATTCAGAATGAAATTTTTACCGTAACTTGCAATCCCTAAGCAGATAAACAGCGCAATGATATACATGCAAAACGTCACTATAGAAATCAGTACAATTTCTTTGAGAATAGAAAGTACTACCACATTGCGAATGAAAACTAACATATATAAATTGACGAAATAAATAATTTTTTGCATTGACCATCGAGTAAGAAATTAATGCTGTTCCTGCTCTATGGTTGATAGGTTCTCGATGTACCCTTGTCCGCTCAGTAAACTGACTGGAAATACTCAATACGAAGGGAATACATTCGAATATTGCGCCAGTATAAAAGAACCAATTTCATTGGCTGGCGTATACTACCACCAGATTGGCTGGTCAGATGACGTCACCTTAGCCAACATCAAAACACTCGATACTGCGCGGCGGCCCGGATAGTAAAGTTAAGCCAATATATCTAAGAAATGTGTAAGGGGGCTTTGGCAGCCCGAACAATGCCAAAGAATTTCTGATTTCGGTCACCATCAAACAACCATTTTACTCCCAAATTTGTATAAACTCAAACAGAAACAAGTTGAATTATTTCCAGAACAAATTGGCAGGCATCCATATCAAATACTTTGTGTAAATATAAATTAGGAAAAAACTGAACTCCTGTTCAGTACAATCAAGAGTTCTACGGAAGTAGGCAGAAGCTTATAATCAGACATCCGTAGCACTAGTCCTCAATAAGCCTCTAAATAGATTTTTTATTCAGAAAATTCAAGGAAAAGACAACACTGGTGTCGAAAGTACGAGAAGTACCCTCGCATAAGCAGGAAGGGAAGGTTATAGTACCAGTAAATTTTAACGGGTGATGTTTTGCAGTAACATTCACTTTCCACTTTATCCGAGTTTTTTTATTTGTATTTTTTACTCGGTGCAAACTATCATCAGTATTAACCTCAATGAAATGTTTGCAGGAAGTAGTCTGTGTGTCTGCATACTGTTATGCATTAATACCAGGGTGATTAGTCCTCGAACCCAAACCTTCAGTTGTCAAACATTCAGATCGGTATCAAAACGTATATCGATTGATTATCAACCGAAACAACTATAATTCGTGCTAAGCGCTGCCGTCTAGGAGAACGTGCAAAATCTTTAATACTAAGTAACGCCTAACCTACACAGCAGAGAAAATGCATAATTTTGAGCTTATGTCGCGCTGTCGTGGACTAGTTCATCGGAGGGTCGTGGGTTCAAGCACCGCCTAGAGCATTTTTTTTAAATGCAGTACGTTGGAAATTGTTAAAAAGGATGGCTATAACGTTCCAAGGGTTCATTTCCTAAAAAATAGCGGTCAGCTCTAGCAGTAGCAGTAGCGTGCATTATTATTATTATTATTATTATTATTATTATTATTATTATTATTATTATTTAATACTTTCGGACGTATGCTGCAATTGTTTGTTTCATCTACGAATATACTCTACAGGTTTGCTATTTTCAAATAAAACGAGGCAGAAACAAACTGCCGATAATACAGAGCTATAAAATCCGAACAGTCCTTTAACTTTTAGATTTGACGAATATGTTGTCCCATGTAATACTCCGTGTACGTTTGTCGACGTAGAACAATTTGCAACGTCATACAGAAAAAAACTGCGCCACCAGGGTTTGAACCGAGGAGTCTCGTACCGATAAACATTCGCTCTATCAACTACCCCGACATACGCTTCTCCTGTGCTCCGTAGGACAGGTGTTACCTCTTGTTTTCCGTTTACGCACGTTCTGGACGGCAGCACACAGCACCAATTATATATTAGTTTCGGTTGATACTCTTTCGATATACAACGTTTCGTACCGATCTGAGTGTGACATCTGAAGGTTTAGGTGTCAGCGCTACCGCCTTTGCCGGCTTGGGCCGCCCGTCTTCCGCGCTACATTCAATACTGGTTGGCGCGCGAGTTATTCCAGACACACATCACACAAACACAAGTTTATTAGTCACCTGTATTAGGCAAGGAGGTGCTGCAACTGCCTCCCTTCGTTGTTCGAGCATTTCTGACACCTGCTGAGAAACTGACCCGAACTTAACTTTCTTTTCGGACAACCCATGGTTCCACCTAAGACTCAGACGGTAATTCGCAAAATAATCGTTACTAGAGTTAGAAGAAGCCTAACGTAATTCATAAACAACCCCTGCATGATCAAAAAATAGAAGTGTGGTGCGCTGTCAGCGGCGAGAAAAATAACAGGCCCTATATTTTTTTTTTTCGGTGAACAATTAGTTGAAAACATTTTATTCGCCCAATTAACTGAATGAGAACATGCCTTCGCGACATTTCAGAGAGATTGAGACGGCACATATACATGCGGGAAATTTGTAATGTGTTCGGTGAAGTATTTATCAGTAAGGGCCCCCTTGCACGCAGACTTGTCTGTACACACCTTGTTTGCGCAGACATGTCGGCGCGTGTAAATCGCTCATCGACGGATCATTTGCTCTGCTCTACAGGTCGGTGTCGTTCTGCGCAAAGTCTGGCACGGTTTGAAATCACACAGACGGCACTCAGACAGGTCGGAGCGTGTAAACGATATCTCAGACGAATTGCACTGTCGATTGTTGCTGTAGCCAGCGTACAGTGTAGTATTATTGTGACAGTGATGAGGCTAACGTAAGAATATGAGTGATGTTTCAGGAGAGACTCGCGATTGCCGAACGTTCTACATCTACATGGGATACTCTGCAAATCACATTTAAGTGCCTGGCAGAGTTCTTAACGGAATTCACTGAACTTTACAAGTCGTTTCCAGCCATATGGAAGAGTAAAAGACTATTCTGACAAATATAAAAACGTGTAGCAAATGAAGCATTAATGGGAAAGCTGAAAGACGAACCAAATGGTTGTAAAAAATAAATGCGTAACGCGTTTGTATTACAGGAGGCGATCTAATTATATGTTCAAAAATATTGAAGCCAAGATCGCCGATTGATTTCATTTTCGACGATCGGTTTCGCTGGTCTCTGCCAGCATCATCTGGTCCAAAAAACTATACAAGGCCGTCATCTTGTAAAGTCAATCAGTTGCTATAAAATATAATTTAGAGTGGATAGGGGTACTATGTTATTGTAGTAAAATGTAAATTTATTGTAATGACATAGTGCCCATATGCACTGTAAATTGTTTTGTAGCAACTAATTGACTTTAAAAATAACTGCCTTGTAAAAAGTTTTTTCAACCAGCGAAACCGGTCATCCAAACTAAAATCAATCATCAGCGATCATGGGTTTAATATTTTTCGTACAAATGCATAAGGAATTGTGACTAACTTCTGTTCTCACCTTCAAATATTGCTGCCTTATAGCAAGACATGTTTCTGGAATGGCGTCATAGTGATAACACCACAGCAGAAAATTTAAGGTCAGCATAACTTGCCTGTTGCTAGAAACCGCAATGTCACTAAAAATCTCTCGTAAGCAGTTTGACTTTCATGTCTATGTATGGTGTGACGTTCTAAAAGCACAAAAAATGTGTCCTCACCCATTAGTAAATAATTGAACCAGTCATCTTTTTTCGAATTTTAGTTCTTTTAAAAGATCAATGTGTGAAGGTGATAAACATTTTAACAGCCAGTCCTTGACCCACTTTTTACATTGTTTTCTCTTTCTTTTCTTTCAATATAATTGCTGAGAACAGTATTTTGTTATAAGCAAAATAGTTTGCCCATAGCCTTTATACCATGGACAGAACTCAAGTCTGAGCAAAGATGTACCAACGATCGGAACGTGTAAATGCAACGTTTTAATGCACACACGGTCGTTAAAACTAGTCCGCACAGACGTAACGTGTAAAGAGGCCCTAAGAACATTTGGCTCCCTCGTTCTCCCCATTAAACAATGTGCTATTTTATCTGTGGGGAGCAATAAAAGTGTACAAATCAAATCTCCCCACTTTAGATGAACTAAAAAATTTGTTGTGGAATCACTGCAATTTCTGAGAGGGAACTTCAAGAGCAATTAGCAACTTCCTCAGGAGGTGTCAAACGCTCGAACAACGAAGGGCGACACGCGAAGGCGGTTGTTTTATCGAACACGTAACTATTATGATCACATTTCAGTACAAATAGTTTAAGAGAGTTTAAGGATGAAAATTGAAATAAAAACTAAACATGATGAATATATCTCAAAATGAACGCACAGAATTGTTGAACTATGTCTTGTAAATGTACCTATAAAATCTAGCTTTTGAAAGTACCAGAATGAATTCCTTACAGCAAGTTCAGAAAATATTTAAATTTCTGACTCTACATCATTCGAAAAACATGATGCGCTAGACCTGTATAAAGCACCTACCCCAGTATATTAACGGATTAAATTCATAGTAGTGAGATAAAGCAGCACCAGCCACCGTTCATTTGAGCAGCGCAGCTTGCATCACCTTATCCTACCCTTGTTGCGTCTTCAGGCGCAGGAAGGTATTAGGGAAGTGCGGCAGTTATGGTAAAATACTGCAGTCAACAAGAATGCGAACATTTACGTCACTATGGCGAAACAATGAATATTTTTCTAGCAGGTTTTCATTATCTTTTTTAATTTACTATGTAAAGGTTCGAAAATCACTGCTGGAAAGCACCCAAACTTCAGTACATAGCATTCCAATCGTTTTACCTCAAAACAATTATTGTAGTTCAGTCTCTTTGATCTTAAATTAGCTATATATAAAACTTGAAAAGTATCAAGAATTCACACCTATCTGTCGTGACCGCAGGTCTGTGAAGAAACACCACCACAAACCTGAAAACCCACCGCTAAACCTATAATGCAGTATTTGTCTCACTTGGCGACGCCGAAATAAACTACATGCACTTTATGATAATTATGACAGGAATAAAGAGTCTAAAACCCAATTTCCATTACGACAAGACGCTGCCAGCAAATTACTCACCTTCTCGCACGCACGAAAGATAAAGACTGTCGCACGGCGCACAGCGGGCACTGGGTCCGGATATCGATCAGTGATCAATCGAAACGTTGATGTGTCGAATATTTGAAATCGATACTCGCCTAGCTGCCATTCAAGAAATCGCTTCTCCCACCACCGCCACCATCCAGGAGCTCCAACCGTTCCCAGTAGATGGCCGTACTGTCTAATGTTATTCCAAGTCAGTGGTCGTCAAATGTTTTTGCTCAGACCGGTATCACGCACATTATTGGGAAAAGAAATATTCGACTTTCTATCAGTTGCTCCAATCTCGCTCGTACAATTTTGCATGGCGACGTATTGTGTTCTAGTAGCAACGAAATAGAAATGTATGAAACAGGTAAGGCGTTGTGTAACATGCGCTATCCGGAATACAAAAATAGAATGAAAAGAATGGAGAGCTACAAAAAAATTGCCGTTAGCAGAGAAGTATGACCGTGCTGTACCGTCGACGATATAAAAACAGAAAATTCACCTGTAAATTTTTTCATTTAACACTTTTTTTTAATCTCGCCGTGACACTCGCGGTTTTGCCCAAATAAGTTTTCTTTTGTTCTTTTCCTCCTCCTCTAAATGCAGATACAACGTAACTATTTTATAAGCTACATATGGCGCAATACCATCGTTTTGAAGGAACTCTGACTAAACATGGGATGACAGTGTAATACCCCCTTCGCCGTTACCTTCAATATCTTTGTCAAAAAATAGGATCAATATTTAATCCCATTATTCGACCACTTCTTTGTCCAAGAATTTGACAGTTTAATACCGGCCTCAAGGGCCAAAAATAACAATTGCATGAGGTTCCTCGGGCCCACGATTTACAGGTTTTTTTTTATTAATTGGCAACCCATGTAAGTGGTGTGTTAAGAACCTCCAACAAACTAGTTGCAGAAAAGAAGCGAGTGATTTAAATATTTAAAAGTCGACGCTATCTGGAACATTTCGTATAGAACGGTCTCTGTTTAGATTGCGCCCGACGAAATGTTGTTGCGCTGTTCTTTCACAAGAATGGTTAACGACATGTAACACGAGACACGATCACAGCGGTTTACTACATGTTTTCTTCAAATCACTGAGCATTGGCTGGACACGTATTTACTTCAGTCGTATGTCAGCTGTCTTTCTGTCTCCCCTTTATCTCTGTCGCCCCCTCCTCGTTGCCATCCCCACCCCAACAAGACGTTGTCTTTGCTTACCCAACAATATTTATTTACACACTGAAAATGTGTATTAGTTTGGTACAAATCGGTCCGTGGGTGGAGATGTTGAGGAGAAACACACACACACACACACTTTTTAAGAGCTAATGATTAATTATTACTTTTACAAATATGTACCACATTTGAAGCTGACTGTCTCTATAATGTGGATCCAAGCCACTTTCATTTAAGATTTATACAATAGCAGATAATTTGTACGAGGCATATACGCCCGTAAGTTGTCAGGAATTGAAGAAAAAAAAAGGTCCCCTCATACCGCTACAACAAATCGATCTGCCCGTGGCACCTCTAGAGTATGCGCTCCTACTTACAATGCTTACGGTTTATTTTTCATTTGACGAGGGAGACAGGCACAGCGGATAGCTGCAAACCTTTTTATTCTTTACCTGTTGTGGACGTACAGCATGTATTGTCCTTCAGAAGCTGTAAACGTTAGCACCTTTTAAAATGAAATGCAGTAGTACTTTCGAAAGCAAACCACTCGAAACTGTTAAATGCGTGCGAGTCCTTCGCCTCAGAAGTGTGCCCTGCATCATTGAAATTTTTGGAAGAGTGGGGGGGGAGGGGAATTAGTGCTTTGGGCCAGCCTGGGGGGCTTTATAAAACAATTTACAAAACATGAAATAAAATACATTTAATTTAAATATCGAATGGTAAAAGAAGACCTACAATCTCGTGTGTGCGGGGGGCGGGGGGGGGGGCGGAAGGTTGGTCGCAGTTTGGGTAGGGGAGGGGGAGGGGACGTGAGTAGTTCGCCAAGGGGGGGGGGGGTAACCTCTGCTTCGGTTAATAACATTGTTATGCAGTCGCTGACAAGTTTATGAAATTGAAATCCTGCAATACAGGGAATAAGATTTTAAATACCCGCCCGCCACTATGACAACCATTAGCTTTTGAGGGACGTATTCATGGGAGGCGATAGGTGAGCGATGTATACAACAATTACATTTTTAGTCAGTCTTCACGGAAGGCTAGCACTGAGATCGACTGGTATTATCGTTGTGGTTGCATGAGTTCAGTATTACCAGGTCTTCCAAAAAGTCTGATCTTTTTGGCCCACTTTAGGTTACGGTAGTAACACTAAAAATGGGCCTTTGCCATCTCGAAATTTAAATGAAAATAACGGTTTAACCATGCATCTGACACGAAAATTGAATAACCGAATTTGTAGACGAGATAATTCTCTACAACTTTTCTCTTATGGTTTTTTTTTTTTTTTCATATCTCTTATCGTTTCAGAGATATCTGCAAAAATAACGGCGATTTTGGGATGTATGTCTGTCTGTCCGTATGTCTATCCGTAACGTGTTCCCTGTTTTTAAGACGAACCGTTCACTCGATCAGCACCAAATTTAGCACACACAATTGTAGACCGCCAGAGACCAGAATCTCCATTTTTCAAATTTTTCGGACAAAAAGTACGGTAGTAATACAAAAAAGCCGTTTGTAATATAATTGTAATTGCAAACGAACCGTTCATCTGACACGAAAATTGAATAACCTAATTGTTAGAGAACCTAATTCGTACAGGCGAAAATTCTCTACAACTTCGCTCTTTTTTTTATGTTGCATCGTTGCAGAGATATGTGCGAAAATAACGGCGATTTGACGATGTCTGTCTGGCTGTAACGTGTTCCCACTTTTAAGGTCGAACCGTTCGACCAATCGGCACCAAATTTTACAGACATAATTGTTGGCTACCAGAGACCAGAACCTCGCTTTTTGAAATATTTCGGAAAAGAATTGCGTTAGTAATGTAATTTTAATTGCAAATAAACCGTTCATCTGACGCGAAAATTGAATAAACGAATTTTTAGAGGAGAAAATTTTCTACAACTTTGTTCCCTTATGGCTTTTTTATATCTCGTATTGTTTGAGAGATATTTGCAAAAATAACGGGGTTTTGACACCTTCCATTAAATTAACGAAAACCGGCCGTTCGCAGATGTCACGTGACATTCCTCGCCCAGAACTCTCTCTGGAATACGCCATCTTGCGTTGCGCATTTGATGATTTTCTTATTGTAACTTACACGTTGTCATTTCAAAGCAATGGCGCACTGAAGAATTAATAAAAACACGTTGTTCTTCGTACGATAAATGATAATCTAGTGTCTGCAAATGCCATATTAGCACCAGTTAACAACGACCATCAATAGTATGAGATTTAAAAACGCAATTCCTAACTGTTAGCTGTAGCGAAGTGGCCAATGTTGCACTGTGTCACTGAAGGTCAGTGGTTCGGAACCCGCCAGTACCAATTTTTTTTTCCTACAAGAGTTTCAGACACTGTTATTAATTATTTAGATTATGATTTTGGTCCAAAATGTTTGCAAAAACGTAAAAAACTACAAATCTAAAGTAGGCCGTAAAACACGTCAGTGCGGTATTTTTTTTTTCTTTTTTTTAATTATTCCAAAAAATACCATATTTCTTGTTAAGTCTTCCGAAATTTTCCAAATCATTCTGAAATTTCGAGTGAACCTTCCGAAATTTTCCAAACTTCTTTCGCCGATTGTGCATGCTGATACGTGTGTTGTTGTGGTGGTCTTCAGTCCGGAGCCCGGTTTGGTACCCACGCTATCCTGTCCTGTGGAAGCCTCTACATCTCCGAATAAGAATAGCGACTTACATTCCTTTGTATCAGGTTACTTTGGTCGATATGCTCGGCCTTCCTATGCGACATTTGCCCCACACACTTCTCCCAATGCTAAACTGCAGATTCATCGATATCGCAGAATATGTTCAAATGTTTGTAAATCTATCGGACCAAACTGCGTCGTCATCAGTCCGTAGCTTACAAACTACTTAAACCTAGGTAAACTAACCTAAGGACAACACACACACACTCGTGCCCCAGGGAGGACTCGAACCTCCACGGCGAGCTACGGCGCGCTCCGCAGCGAGACGCTTTTAGACCACTCGGCTACTCCACCGCGGCGCAGAATGTCCCATCAATCGATGGGACCACACATATTCGCACACATTGCACAGACTGCTATCCATGTTTTCTTTTTTTAATTGGATGTGGGGTGGCAGTTTTGCAGCCAGCACGGCACGGGACGGCCGTTACGCTTGTAACGGCCCTGTCAGCGTTGCCAACACAGAAAAATCAATCCCGTTAAACTGAAGTTTATGATTGTTATTTACCCTCCTAAAAATAAAATATCAATGCACCGATAACTTAAGGAATTTTTTTTTCATTAGACATTTTTATTATAATTTCTATTACTATTACTTGTAGTTGAAGGCACGGTTTGTCATTTTGCTGTTGATCCTGTAGGTAGTCGGGTGTGTTCAGTGTTGCACTCACCCCGTTTACATGGTCTCCCAAACCGGATTTCGTAAACCGATTTCCCAATTCCGCTTTTGGATGGTCATGTAAACACTCCAAAATCGATTCTGGAAATCCGCTGCCCAAGAGCGGTTTTCCAGTTCCACAATCGATTTTCGTGCCCATGTAAACGCAACCGATTTTGAAGCGTTCTTGCATTGTCAGATTGTGTTTTCTTGTTAAGAATTTTCGGCACGTATGGAAAGAGTGATATTTTCTAATGTGAAATAAAAGTATAAATATTAGAGTGAACATAAATCTGTTTTTGTAAATAACGAAAAATAGCGATTGTGCTGACTAAATCAGGAAACGAATCAGCTGTTTTTCAGCCGCCATATTAAGTGAAATAGGAAATCCGATTCAGGATACGCCATGTAAACACGACGGCGAAAAACGGTTTACGAAAATCGGTTTTCGTCTTCCGGAAGAAGTGTAGCATGTAAACAGTACCGGCGCCAAATTTGAGGGGAGTTTGGGTGCGCCAAACTCCTTGCTAAATTTATATTATTGGAAACAGTGAACTAAAAATTAACTTTTTCATAAACTGTGTAGCAACATTGGCTACTACCTCATGCCATAGTTCTCACTGTTATAGCAACCCCGGTTTCTTTTCGAATCTCCTATAAAGGCAATCCCTTCACCTTATTTGTCTATAAAAAAAATCTCCGTTGACAAAGCTAAAGGCTATTGTTGACAGTTGGGAGTTTTGAGCAACAATAACACGCTCTGACAATTACAGCCGCCGCGGTGCCGACAATTGCACTCCTTGCGACAAAGCTATGTCGGTCGTTCTAACAAACAATATTGAGTTATCGGCAACCGAAAAGAAATTAGTCACGTTTGTACCGTTAAATTGTTGTTGTTGTTGGTGGTGGTGGTGTTTAAAGGGGACTCAACTGCTGGGTTATCAGTCCCCTGTTCCCAGCTAGCAGTGAACTGTTAAAAGTTTCCTTTTCGTCGCATAGTACTCGAAGTCCAGTATACTCCGGGTACAGAGAGACAGTCAATGGTAAAATGATGACATAACAATTAACAAGACAGGAGTTGACAAAATAGACAGAAAACTAAAACAAGGCTGCAGAAGCGTGTGGCTGGCTGATCACAAAATAATACAGGATGAGCCAGCCCCAGCCACTCTGCACTCTTTCAAATCCTTAATGGAAAAACAAGTCATAAACCGTAAAATGACAGCGGCCTATTGTTGTGGAGGGCGTGAAGCCCGTCAGGGCGGGCTTATAGGCCCCACCATTAAATAGACCCATAAAAGCCAGTTGCGCGTATAAAACCTAAAACACGATCGACCATAGCAGCATCGTCTCCTAACATAAAAGAAAGCGCATCTGGTAGATTAAAAGATTGTCGCAAAGCAACTAAAAGTGGACAGTCCACCAGAATGTGGACCAATGTCAAGGGGGCGCCACAGTCACATTGTGGTGCGTCCTCCCGCCGAAGAAGGTGGCCATGCGTCAGCCATGTGTCGCCGATTCGTAGGCGACAGAGAACAACAGATTCTCTACGAGACGACCGCAGTGAGGACTTCCATGCAACCGTAGAGAGCTTCACTGCACGAGGCTTTTTGGGTTGAGCGGAGTCAGCCCACTCGGAATTCCACAGGCCAAGGATCCTCCGATGAAACTCCAGTCGGAGATCGCTCTCCGGAAGACCAATAGCCAATGGACCGGAGGAAGTAGCCTGCTTAGCCAGCTGATCCACACGTTCGTTCCCAGGAATGCCGATGTGGCCTGGAGTCCAAACAAAGACCACCGAGCGACCAGACCGAACAACCCTGGAAACAGACTCCTGTATGGATTGCACTAAAGGATGTTTCGGGAAACATTTGGCGAGGGCTTGCAAGCCACTAAGGGAGTCAGAACAGATGACCAGAGACTCCCCAGAGCCCTCTCTGAGATGTTCAAGTGCCCGATAGATAGCAACCAGTTCCGCAGTGAACACGCTACTTCCACAGGGCAGTGAATGCTGCTCGATATGCTCACCATGGACGTATGCATAGCCAGTACTGCCGTCGACCACAGAACCATCCGTGTACACGACTTCAGCACCACAGAACAACTCTAAAACCGCCTGAAACTGGCGACGGAGACTCAGTGGCGCTACAGAGGCTTTCGATACATGCGCCAAGTCCAGACGAAGCTGTGGACGTGAAAGTGACCAAGGAGCGATACGGTAAGGCCAGTGAAAAGCAGGAGGCATAGGAAGGGACTCAACAGAGGACAGGACGGAACGAACACGGACCGCGATCGGAAGTCCCGACCGCGGTCTTTGTTGTGGAGATGGAATTGCAGCAGTTGGAAAAAGAAGCCTGTGATTCGGATGGTGCGGTATCGCATGAACATGGGCAGCATAGGAGGCCAACAGCTGCCGCCGCCGAAATCGCAGGGGAAGGACTCCAGCTTCAGCAAGTAAGCTTGCCACTGGGCTTGTCCGAAAGGCCCCTGTCGCTAAACGGACGCCACTGTGTAGTACTGGGTCCAAGACCTGCAATGCAGATGGGGCTGCCGAGCCATATACAAAGCTCCCGTAATCCAATCACAATTGAATCAGAGCCCTGTAGAGCTGCAAAAGACTCGTACGGGCGGCTCCCCAACTAGTGTGGCTGAGGCAGCGTAGAATATTGAGGTACTGCACGCACTTCTGCTTGAGCTGGTGAAGATGAGGCACCCAAGTGAGCCGGTTGTCAAAGAGCATGCCAAGAAATCGGCGAGTCTCTTCGACACGAAGAAGTTCATCATATAAATATAGCTCTGGGTCCAAATGGACAGCTCGACGGCGGCAGAAGTGCATAACCCGGGTTTTCGATGGAGAAAACTGGAATCCATGGGTTGAAGCCCACGACTGCGCCTTTCGAATGGCTCCCTGTAGACGCCTTTCAGCTACCCCAATGCTAGCTGAGCTGAAATATAGGCAGAAGTCATCAGCGAACAAAGAGGAAGTAGTTCGTCATTCACATAAAGGTCAGGGTGCGGGTGGACAGTCCGACGCCGACAGAAGGCAGAAAACTGGAAGCCGTGGGTAAGCGCCGAGGTCTGCGCCTTCTGAATAGCACCTTGCAACCTGCGCTCGGCAACTTGGGTGCTGCAGGAACTAAAAGTGAGACAAAAGTCGTCAGCATAAAGAGAGGGGGACACCGACGATCCAACCGCTGTGGCTAAACCGTTGATGGCGATTAAAAATAATGGGACGCTTAAAACGGAACCCTGAGGAACCCCATTTTCCTGGATATGAGAGGAGCTCAGGGAAGCACCAATTTGAACACGAAAGGGACGGACGGCTAAAAAATTGTGAATAAAAATCGGTAGGGAGCCCCAGAGGCCCCAGTCATATAAAGTGTTGAGGATGTGGCGTCGCCAGGTTGTATCGTATGCTTTGTGCATATCGAAGAAGACGGCAACGAGGTGTTGGCGTCGGGAAAAGGCTGTGCGGATTGCAGACTCGAGGCACACCAGATTATCGGTGGTAGATCGACCCTGGCGAAAACCGCCCTGGCATGGAGCCAATAATCCCCGAGTCTCAAGAATCCAACACAACCGCCGACTGACCATCCGCTCCAACAGTTTGCATGGAACGTTAGTCAGGTTAATGGGCTGATAGCTATCCAAGTTCAGAGGATGTTTGTCGGGCTTAAGCACTGGGATGATGATACTCTCCCGCCACTGTGACGGGAAAACACCATCACACCAAATGCGGTTATAGACCGCAAGCAGGTTACGCCGACTATCTGCTGAGAGATGTTTCAGCATTTGACTATGGATGCTATCAGGCCCTGGCGCCATGTCAGGACATTGTTGAAGAGCACTGAGGAGCTCCCACTCAGTAAAGGGAGTGTTGTAAGATTCAGAGCGGCTGGTACGAAAGGAGGGAGACTGGCGTTCTACCCTCTCCTACAATGTACGGAAGGCCGGTGGATAGTGTGCAGAGGCAAAGGCGCGGGCATAATGCTCAGCAAACATCTCTGCAATAGTGGCCGGGTCCGTACAAACGACTCCATTTGAGGAGATCCCAGGGATTCCCACTGGTGTCCGTAATCCCTGTAGCCGCCTGATCTTACTCCAGACCTGCGAGGCTGAGGTGCCTGTCCCAATAGTGGAAACGTACCTCTCCCAGCACTCCTGTTTCCGTCTTCTTATTAACTGGCGAGCACGAGCGCGAAGCCGTTTAAAATCAATGAGACGCTCCTGAGAGGAGTGACGCTTATAGCGCTGTAAGGCCCGCCTACGATCTCTAATAGCCTCAGCTATTTCCGGCGACCACCACGGCACTGCCTTACGCCGTGGGCACCCTGTGGAGCATGGAATTGCAGCTTTAGCAGCAGAAACAATTGTGTGAGTGACGCCCTCAACCACCACATCGATGGAATCGAGTGGGGGAGGTTGAACAATAGCAGTGGACGTGTAATCTTCCCAGTTAGCCCTGCCTAAAGCCCACCTGGGGGGGCGTTCTGGGGACTGACGTTGTGGGAGTGACAGAAAAAGCGGAAAATGGTCACTGCCACACAGATCGTCGTGGGCTCTCCAGTGGACAGATGGTGGAAGGCTGTGGCTGCAGATCGATAAATCAATGGCCGAGAACGTGCCATGTGCCACACTAAAGTGTGTGGGGGCACCAGTATTTAATAGGCAAAGGTCGAGTTGAGAAAGTAAAGACTCGACTACTCTGCCTCGGCCAGAAAGCGAAGTACTACCCCACAACGGGTTATGGGCATTGAAGTCGCCCAATAAGAAGAAAGGCAGGGGTAGTTGCGATATAAGTGCAGCCAAAACATTCACAGAAATATCACCATCTGGAGGGAGATAAAGGCTGCAGACGGTAAACTCTTGTGTTGTCCTTACCCTGACAGCCACTGCTTCTAGTGGTGTACGGAGGGGCACAGGTTCACTATGAACAGAGGTAAGGACATACACACATACACCACCTGAGACCCTATTATATGAGCTACGGTTACAGTAATATCCCCTGTAGCCACGAAGGGCTGGGGTCCGCATTGCTGGAAACCATGTTTCCTGTAAGGCAATGCAGAAGGCAGGTGTTGTGCTTAAAAGGTGTCGTAGCTCAGCCAGGTGGGGGAAGAAACCGCCGCAGTTCCACTGGAGGATAATGCTGTCTGATAACTGGGAAGACATGGAGATTACAAATCAGCGTCACTCAAATCCGCTGTCTGCCTTTGTTCTGGCTCAGTATCCATAATTTCCGTGATGTCCCCGACGGCGAGGTCGTCTGGGGACGCTAGAATTTCCACCTCGTCCCCAGAGGTCGAGGTGGAGTGGTGAGGTGGCTCGGGAGCCACCGTGGTATCCTTCACGTCGTTGTTTTCAACCTTTTTCCTCCGGTCCTTCTTGCCCCTCGGGGGCTTCGCCGGCAGGGCTGGCTTCTCAGACTCAGCCTCAGGGACTGAGGAGGAGCATGAGGCCCTGCGTCCAGCAGCCTTCGGTTTTGCCTGCTGCTGGCGTGTGTCAGAAGTGACACGGGCGGAACCCTCGGAAGGGAGTGTCCCAAGGGACCCCTTCCGAACGAGGGGTGCCGGAGTGGGTTGTTGTGTCTCCGGCAGAAGGGTGGAGGTTGCTCCCGAGGCAGGTACCTGGGGAGCAGAAGAAGGAAGGGGGCCCCCAACCACCTTGGGGGCAGATGTAGGTTTGCGGCCCTGGGGGCCTACAGAAAAAGAATGAGCAGACAAGATGGGCGTCGCCACAGATGATGAAGATGATGATGCAATTGCCGCAAAAGACCTTGTCATGGCCACTGGGTGTAAGCGCTCAAATTTCTTTTTTGCCTCAGTATAGGTCAACTGGTCCAAGGTCTTATATTCGATGATTTTCCTTTCTTTCCGGAGCATAGGGCATTGTGATGAGCAGGGAGGATGCTGCTGGCCACAGTTCACGCAGATGGGCGGCGGAGTACATGGGGCGTCCGGGTGGGCTGGACGTCCACAATCCCGGCAAGTGGCGCTGGAAGGGCAACGGGACGACATATGCCCAAACTTCCAGCACTGGAAGCATCTCATAGGAGGAGGGATGTAGTGTTTTACATCAACCCGGTAGCACATCACCTTCACCTTCTATGGCAGTGTATCGCCTTCAAAGGCTACGATGAAGGCACCGGTGGCAACCCTATTATCTTTCGACCCACGATGGATGCGCCGGACGAAGTGAACACCTCGCCGCTCGAGGTTGGCGCGCAGCTCCTCATCAGATTGTAAGAGGAGATCCCGGTGAAAAATAATACGCTGGACCAGATTGAGGGACCTATGCGGCGAAATGTTGACCGCGATATCTCCCAGCTTATCGCAGGCAAGCAATGCCCGCGACTGGGCAAGGGATGCGGTGTGAATCGACACAGAGCCATTGCGCATCTTGGAGAGGGACTCCACATCTCCAAACTTCTCCTCCAGATGGTCTACGAAGAACTGAGGCTTTACGGTCGTAAATGATTCCCCATCAATCCTTGTACAGACTAAATATCGAGGCGAATATGGCTCATTGATGGTAGCAGCCCTGCGTTCCTCCCAGGGCGTGGCCAAGGAAGGGAACGACTTGGGGTCATATGAAGAGGCATAAAACTTACCACGCTTTGAGACGGTGGTTATACGTCCACCAACGTTTTCTTTTGCTCGTTTCATGTTGTTCCCACGAGCAGCTAGGGATCTAAAGGTCCACCCAGGCAGAGTCCCACTTGCCTGGGTAAGCCTTGTACAACTGAGGTGCGGCAGGTTCCTCAGAGGTTGCTCGCTAGCGGCTGTTCAACCTCAACAGCCATGCATCTCCTCGGCACGTAGCACACCTTGAGATTGAGGGGTTTTTTATAGAGGTTTTTACCATCCTCGCGACCCGGGCGATTAAGCCAAGATCCCCGGGCTCTGAGACGTACAACGTTCCACCGTCGCGCCGAACGATGGTCGTTGAGGCACGCACAGAGCTTACGGTGTAGCGGACTGTTGGCGCGACACAGCCCACAGCTCAGGACCCCGGTTCGCCAAGCCCGTACTCAGCAAATTAATGCTGAGCCCCTGAGGGGGCATTTTCTCGTACTTCCTCTTTGCCTCCGAGTAAGACAGCCTATCCAGGGTTTTATATTCCACGATCTTTCTCTCTTTATGCAGAACAGAGCAGGTGGGCGAGTAAGGGGAGTGGTGTTGTCCACAGTTCACACAAAGTGGAGGAGGTGCACAAGGGACGTTAGGGTGTTCTGCGCGTCCACACTCTCGACAGGTGGAGTTGGCTGTGCACCTGGAGGACATGTGCCCAAACCTCCAGCACTTAAAACAGCGCATAGGGGGAGGAACGTAGGGCCTCACGTCAATCCGGTAAATCATCGCCTTGACCTTCTCAGGTAACGTGTCACCCTCGAAGGCCAAGACGAATGCACCGGTTGCGATCCTGATGGCCTTCGGACCCCTATGCACTCGCCGTATAAAATGAACTCCTCTCCGCTCCAAGTTCTTACGTAGCTCGTCATCGGTCTGCAACAGAAGATCCTTATGGAAGATTATACCCTGTACCGTATTGAGGCTCTTATGAGGAGTGATCGTTACGGGAACATCACCCAGCTTGTCACAGGAAAGCAGTGCTCGTGACTGTGCTGGGGATGACGTCGTAATAAGGACAGAGTCGGATCGCATCTTTGACATGCCCTCCACCTCGCCGAATTTATCCTCTACGTTTTCAACAAAAAACAGGGGCTTTGTGTTGGTGAACGACTCACCGTCAGTCCGGGATCACACTAAGTATCGGGGGGCATAGGCCTCACCTCGATTTCTTGCCCTACGTTCCTCCCATGGCGTTGCCAAGGCAGGGAACGACTGAGGGTCATATTTCTCAGCATTGAAGTCAATCTTACCACGCTTTGAGACGCCGTTTTCGCGACCGGCCACGCTTTTATTTGCTCGTTTCATGCTGGTCCCACGAGCAGCTAGGGAACTAAAGGTCCACCCAGGCAGAGCCCCGCTTGCCTGGGTAAGCCTTGTACAACTGAGGTGCGGCAGGTTCCTCAGAGGTTGCTCGCTAGCGGCTGTTCAACCTCAACAGCCATGCATCTCCTCGGCACGTAGCACACCTTGAGATTGAGGGGTTTTTATAGAGGTTTGTACCGTCCTCGCGACCCGGGCGATTAAGCCAAGATCCCCGGGCTCTGAGACGTACAACGTTCCACCGTCGCGCCGAACGATGTTCGTTGAGGCACGCACAGAGCTTACGGTGTAGCGGGCTGTTGGCGGACACAGCCCACAGCTCAGGACCGTTAAATGTCTCGTGAAAGAAAATTATAAATCAGAAGTCATGTACATGTAGTAACGGCTTCAAGGTGTGCGTATTGTTCTTTTGTCTCCTGAATTTCGACTCAGTAGAAGAATCGTTGCGTTAATGTGTTGTTTATCAACACGTCGGAAAAAAGAAGCCTCCTGGAAATGTATACAGAAAAAGAAGAGCACAATTAGCGGCTGAAAACGAGAAACAGGCAGCAGCGTCAAAGAAATTCTTCTGTACTCCTGAAACAGACAACAATGGAAATGAAAACGTAGAACCATAGAATGACGATACCAGCAAGAAACCAACAAATGTTCCAGAAGATAACAACACAGTACTTGTAAGTAGGCCTACATTACGTAACGTATTTTCGTTTTATTACGTTTAATAGAGAAGAGGTGTTTACACACGTAGCGTCTTAGCAGGCTGGGGTGGGTAGGGTGGCGGCTTCTCAGATAGGCGGCCAACTTCAGGCTCAAAGAAAGTTCTTTCCCAATTGATATAAGTAGCAATAATTACATTCTATGCGAACACTGATGCTTGATACATGTACCAAAACGATAAGACTTACTCGTTAGATGTGTATTAACGAACATTAACTAAAGACTTTGCCAAGAAAAAGGCACGAAAAGTTAACTTTACTTAGCTTTGTAAAGAACTCAAAGGGCAATTTGCATTAAAACTGTATAAAGATATAAAATTATATTACTGGCTGTATTATTTGTCTTACGAAATCTTTGTAGAATGCTTTTACAAAATATATTTGTATATTCTTTTGTTCATATGTGTGTTTATTTTCGCAGTTAACAAAATGTTCAAATGTTTGTATAGTCTATGGGACTTAACTACGGGGTCATCAGTCCCTAAACTTCCAAACTACTTATGAACTACTTACGAACTAGGACGGCACAAATATCCATGCCCGAGGGGGGGATTCGAACCCCCAACCGTAGTGGCCGTGCAGACCGTGACTGGAGCGCCTTAGTCCCCTCGGCCACCGCGGCCGGCTCGCAGTTAACAAGGTTGTTTATGTATATATGTGTAAATAGGTGCTGCATCGCATCATCAATCTTAATTTTATATAAATCGTCGTTTCTTGAATCATTTTGTAAATTTCTAATAAGTGACGTAGAATATTCTGCATGCTCATGTGTAAATAATTGTTTCATATATCGTTAACCAAAACTTACTCTTATTAGTTTCTCCATCGTTGGATGGTTGCTGTTGCCGCAACTGTGGTTCAAATTTAATGAAAGTCCAGCTCCAGTTGCAATTAGTTGCGTTTTATTTAAGCCCACACTACCGGTTTCGACCTCTATGTTAGGCCATTTTCAAGTGTGACAGACGTTATGCCAGAGGCCGAAACCGGTAGTGTGGGCTCAAATAAAGCACAACTAATTGCAACTGGAGCTGGACTTTCATTAAAAATTAAAACTTACTCTGTGTATTTAACTGCCAATAGTTAAGATCTTACTCAGTTTGGTAATTGATTCTTATAGTTATAGTTTTAGAGTTCAAGGAGTTATCCTTTAAAAGCAGCTATCTGTATGGTAGCACAGCAGATTTAAAGTCAGAAATACCAGTGGGTTGTAGGGGGCGCCGTATGGATGCTTTAAAGCCCGGCTGATGTTTTCGCCTTCGCCTTCCCCGGCCCTGCATGTAAACGTGGCGGCTGTCGCGTGTCCACCGCTGAAGCGCCGAGCGAGTCCGCCTCCGTAGCCTGGCGGCAGCGTCGGCCGAGGCCCGGGTTCGATTCCCGTTCCCCACTCACGCACTGGATGTCGTGTTGTCGTCATCATCATTATCGTCGCTCCAGTGGCGTCACGTGAAAGACTTGCAGATACGCTTCTACCAAATGTAGTTGCGCGTAGTGATGGGACAACCGACGTTTTTTAACAACCGATTGGTCGGTCGGTTGTTTTTTCGTTCAGTCGGTTTTTTCAGTCGAATGAAACAACCGAATGAAACTAGTCTCTGTGGCCGTATGAATGTTTTCACTCACTGGCGGGGTTTGAGTGGTTTCAGTCGATGCGAAACAATCGAATGAAACCAGTCTCTGTCGGTTGCAGCCGCTATATGAATGTTTTCACTCATTCAGTGGGTTTGAGTGGTTTCAGTCAATGCGTGAGCACCGAATGAAACAAGTCTCTGTCCTTCATATGAATGTTCTCGGCATTGAGTGGTTTCATTTGATGCGATACAACCGACTGGAAAAAGTCTTAGTCAGTTTCTGCAGTTATATGGATGTTTTTATTAATTCATCGACTTCGTGTGACTTTATTTGCATACTCCTTCACCCTTTTCGGGTATAAATGAACCGTGATTCAGCATCAAACATTCTTAGAGACAAATCTTAAAAATATAGCAGTGTGTGTGTGTGTGTGTTTCTATTGCATGCAAATCTACAGTTTTGTTCCAATCTTGATGAAATTTTGCACACTTGACCTTCAAAGCAAGAGAAACGTCACTGTCTACATCAAATTTCATTCGGTGCATGGCGGAGGGTACTTTACATACTAACTTCGACAAAAACCACAATTTGGCTGCGATCTTGATGAAATTTTGCACACTTGACCTTTAAAACAAGGGGAAGGTAATTGTGTACAATAAATTTCGGCCGGCCGCGGTGGCCGAGGCGACTGCGGCACGTCAGTCACGGTCTGCACGGCCACTACGGTCGGGGGTTCGAATCCCCCCTCGGGCATATTTGTGCCGTCCTTAGTATTAGCTACTTCATAAGTAGTTTGTAAGTTTAGGGACTGATGACCCCGTATTTAAGTCCCATAAGCTCTACAAACATTTGAACATTTTGAATAAATTTCGTAGGGGCATGGCGGAGGGTACTTTACCTACTAACTTCGACAAATTCCGTTTGTATTCGAATTTTAATGATATATATTATGAAACTTGAGATGCATGTTTTCATACACTGTTGATGAATACAGACCCGCTGAAGAAAATTTGCAACACTGATAAATGTTGTATGTCTTCTCGTACTCCTTCAAATTAGATGGAATTAACAAAAATATTTTTATACAAAATACTTTAATAAACGTTTTTTTACAATACCTGATGTTTTAGTGATCTTCGAATTTGGATCTAGCAAATATGCTCAGTTAAAATACTTAACTCTGTCCTACTAGTACCTTAGATAAGTATGAACAAAAAGCCGCAAACCGCACTTTCTACCTGTTCCCACTTCGGAGATACAGTATGCGAGATGAAACTTGTAGCGATCATTTTGGAACACCCTGTAGTTTCGACGCTTCTTTATTGAGACAGTAAGAAACCGACAACAATGGGCGATGGCACGTATGGCCCCGCCCCCCTGGCCAGACGCTGTTGTGTGGAGTTTGGCGCGCGCCTGCTGGACTCGCGCTGTCAGCAGTGAAAACGCCAGCGAGGCAGCACCCCCTCTCGTGTCCCCGCTCCCCGCGGTACTTCGTGGTCATCGCCCACTTATCTTCTACAGATTGTGGCTGTCTGCGAAAGTAATCTGATCGGGCCCAGATGATCGGCGTTTTTGAAGTCTGTGGTGGGCAATGAAAGTGATATGACATCTAATTAGTTACTCGTTGATGGCACCTCGAACAATTTAATCTACAACAAAATATGAATCACTGTTACTGTGTATTATAAAACGAAAAGTTACTTCATTCAGTACATAATTAAATGAACACTGTAATACGCAGTTCAACTTTGGCATACCCCTTTTATATGGCGGTATAATGTAGCACTGCTGTAGTTATCTGATGTGCGTGTCAGTTTCATTCATAGAAATAAATGGATAGCTCTGCAAGCTAAAACACTAATCAGTCGTTTCAGTTGGGATAATGACTCACGGTTCAACCGACAGAAAAACTTACTGCCACTTTTCACTTGAAAAGAAAGAATGAGTAATTCAGTCAATGTACAACACTGCAAAAGTGTCGCATGTTTTCATTCGGTTATTCCCACAGACTACTTTCATTCGAAAAAAAGAAACGAATATTAATCCAACATAGTAAAACTACGACCGACTGACTCTTTCATTCGGTTGCTCCCACTGACTGGTTTCACTCAAAAGAACTAATGAAGAGGCCAACGTACTGTGTCAATTTTTTCATTCGGTTCGTCCCATCGACTGATTTAACTCAAAAGAAATGGAATGAGTGTTCCAACCGACTGTGTCGATTTTTTTATTCGGTTGCTCCGACCGACTGATTTCACTCAAAAGAAGGATTGAGTAGTCCAACCGACTGCGTCGATTTTTTCATTCGGTTGATCCCACCGACTGGTTTCACTCAAAAGAATGAATGAATAATTCAACCGATACGAGAAACTACAACCGAATGATTTTTTTTCCAACAACCCAATGAATCGTTTGTTTTCATTCGATTGTTCCCATCCCTAGTTGCGCGGCGGCAAAACCAAAAGCGCAACAGCCAGCACTTTAGATTTATCTATATATGAATAGGTTTCAGAAATTACAGCAACCTGTAGCCTTTTGTTTCTTCTTAATGAAGATTTATTTATACCATTACCGGTTTCGAGCTGCCTGGCAGCTCATCTTCAGATGGTATAAAATATTACAAGTTACAATTCAATAGTTATGCATTTTACATGTAGTTTGTCCATATTTGGTCCGCTTATTGATAGAATGTCAGAACACTTCTTTTCCATCTTCATGCCACAACAAATCCCATGAATTTTAGGTTGTAAAATTGATAAATATTTCACACACATTACTTTTTTTTATTTTTTTTTATTTTTATTTTATTTTTTTTTTTATTAGTCACTAGCATAACTTACAGCTTGTAAACAAACCAAACTCTTTGGTTGTAAAATTGATAAATATTGTTTGGTTTGTTTACAAGCTGTAAGTTATGCTAGTGGCTAATAAAAAACGAGATATTAATACTCAGACAGGCCATTGTTGTGATTAAATTTTGTAAAGTTTTTTTGATGTCAATAAATACCAAATAGCAGTGGGTATAGTCTGTATTCACTACTTTATATTCAGATGCCTGTCTAGAATAGTAGATGAATTTCGTTATTTGGGTAGCAAGATAACTTCTGATGGCCGAAGTAAAGAAGATATAAAATGCAGAATGGCTATGGGAAGAAAAGCGTTTCTAAAGAAGCGAAACTTGTTAACATCCATTCTTAATTTAAATGTTAGGAAGTCCTTTCTGAAAGCATTTGTCTGGAGTGTAGCATTGTATGGTTGTGAAACGTGGACGATGAGGAGTTCAGATAAAAAGATGATAGAAGCTTTTGAAATGTGGTGCTACAGGCGAATGATGAAAATTAGATGGGTAGATCACGTAACTAATGAGGAGGTGCTTAACCGAATCGGGGAGGAAAGGAGTTTCTGGCATATCCTGACTAAGAGAAGGGATACATTGGTTGGACACATTCTAAGGCATCAAGGAATTGTCAACTTAGCATTAGAAGGAAGCGTGTGGGGTAAAAATCGTAGAGGGAGACCGAGGGACGAATATAGTAATCAGATTCAAAAGGATGTTGGTTACCGAACGTATTCTCAGATGAAGAGACTTGCACAGGATAGGATAGCGTGGAGAGCTGCATCAAACCAGTCTGCGGACTGAATACCACAACAACAACAGCCTGTCAAGAAACTGCGATAATAGTGTGGGTTATACAAATACCCGATGACACAGTTTATTGCATAAAACATTCACGACACCGACTGAGGATTAAAAATAAGATGCTTTTGCTTTCCTCTTGTAATAATACATTAATGATTTTTTTTATAACTTGTGCGATGCTTGTCGCTGACTTCTGCCCTCTCTCCGCCAGCGTATCGATAAACATATGACATTTGTCACGTTCAATTTTTTGCAACAAGCTGAAGGGAGAGAGCGGAACTGTTCGTCACTTACTTTCTTCTCCTTCATGTGCTAGGACGTGCCTCAGGATTTGTTGTAATTCATGTAAGTGTGAGCTTAGTTTGTTTATTAATTTCAATAAACCCCCACAGTTAATTTGAAATATCTTACATACTTACAATCCCTTCCCCATTCTCACTAATTTTAAAGTTATTTATTTTCAGGAGCTCCAGTACTTCATAAAATGATGCTCGGGTATTGTTGCGATTTGTTTCGCGATTGTACTAGAACATTCTCTGTGTAACTTCTATTTATTTCGTGTCTATGAATGGTTTATTACATTTTAATGCCTGCAGAAAAATCTTGGTAATGTTTATGAATTCCGATAATTTTGAAATTTTTGGCGACTATCATGATTAATTTTCCACACGGTCATAGAACAAAAGTAACCGAAACGCACAATCCCAGCATCAATTTATCGAAGTAATATTCCAGTCATCTCAGCTAGAATTACTACAGAACATGACCGAAATGTTTGTACCAGCTCTCAATAAGGTAAAATTTAGATTCCGCCGACTTCTTCTGTAATGTTGCTTTCTGGTGTTGTATTTGCTACCGAAATTACGACCGCTACCATTTAATGACCGAATCCGATAATTTTATTTAAATTGTCCCTTCCTTGTCAAAATTGCTTAGTAATCTCATTTAAAAATATTTCATTACCTGGTAAAATTTCATTTGCGGTCCCCAACCTTAACTTTAATACGCAGCACCCATTTTCATACGAAAGCAGCATTACACTCTCTGGTTTAAACCATTAGGTTTCTCACCTACGGCTAAGGAAACGCGCTTGTGAGACATTGTATGTATTGAATGTATAGTCAGCTGCAGACAACAAAAGCAATGCGTCGACAGGTGAATGCAAACCTGCACCCGCTGGCGGCGCGGCGTGTGGAATCCGCTGAATTTAGCGACTTGGCAACACTGGGCCCTGGAGGACGCCGTGACGTCACACTGCGAGCGCTCACTGCCGAAATAACGGGGAAATACAAGTCGTATACAAGACTAGTCCATATCGTTATATGTCCTTACAAGCTTTGGTGTGCCCGTGAAAAAAGAAAATGCTAGGTGATTCTTACAACGAAGGAGACAGCAACCAACAACTTTTATTATTTACTAAATAGCGCCGTCACCGGTTTCGAACTTTTCATCATCATCAGATAAGTAATAAACAATGTTACTTTTGCCACATGCAGTAATGTAATATACACATGAAATAAGACAGTTGCCCACTCGGGTGCACAATTTATCTGGCCTTCAATTTAAAACGTAATATACATTAATGGTAACACACAAACATGTACACTTATTTATCACTCCTCACTTTAAGTATACCAGAGCTTGTGCTATATCGCTAAGTAAAATTGCTTTAAAAACTGTAACTACAGCTCTCTATGTAATTATAGTCTGTGTCACTGAATGTACAATACACATCTATTACGTTTATTCTGTGTAAAATATTTTACGTCTCTCCTAATGTAAAATACTTCATTGTCAAATCAATGTACATATCTATGATAGAAAACATCTTTGGCAGTGTTGTATTCGCATTATCACCATCTTTGTATTCTGTGTGGCAAAAACGTTTTGTTTGTGTGTGTTTAATCTCGCGCTATCTTGCTCCACATAAGTGATGCAAAAAGTGCTCAACGCAGCAACTGCAGTAATCGGCGATACAACTTAATGGAAACGGCTTTTCGACGTAAGTAAATGACAAAGTCTTGGTGAGTGCTAACAGCCGTCATGTACGTAATAAAATGCATCTTTAACCATCAGCTTTCGGTCCAGGACCGTCATCATAGATAAACTTCGGCATTGAAGAATCACCTTGCATTCTTCAATACCAAAGTTTATCCATGATGATGGTCATGGACCGAATTGTAGGCGATTTTAAGGATTTTAATAAAACAGCTGATGGTTAAAGATGCATTTCATTAAGTAAGTTAATGAATAACAAGAAAAATTCTATCGTAAAAGTTTGTTCAAAACTTTTGTCAGTATCACGAGTAATACTTACGCTCGAGTAAGCAATTCCAATCATATTTTGTATTGTAGGGCACCACACAACCAAAGACTTCACCACAAGCGAAATCATCTGCGTGAACAGCCGTCTAATGATGAACTGAAAGGTTCGAAACCGGTGACGGCGCTATATAGTAAATACATCTACATCTACATACATACTCCGCAATTCACCGTAAGGTGCGTGGCGGAGGGTACACTGTACCACTACTAGGCATTTCCTTTCCTATTCCACTCCCAAATTGAACGAGGAAAAAAAGAATGCCTATATGTCCCCCTAATTTCTCTTATCTTGTCTTTGTGATCTTTACGCGAAATGTAAGTAGGCGGCAGCAAGATCGTACTACACTCAGCTTCAAATTCCGGCCCTCTAAATTTACTTAACAGAAATTCACGAAAAGAACGTCGTCTTTCTTCCAGCGATCCCCAATAGAGTTGCCGGAGCATTTCCGTGACACTCGCGCATTGGTCGAACCTACCAGTAACAAATCTAGCTGCTCGCCTCTGAACCGCCTCTATGTCTTCCTTCAAACCGATCTGCTGCGGGTCCCAAAAACTTGAGCAATACTCAAGACGTGATCGTACAAGCGTTTTATACGCGGTCTCCTTTACAGGTGAAGTACATCTTCCCAAAATTCTCCCAATAAACCGAAGTCGGCTGTCTGCCTTACTCACAACTGTCCTTACATGCTCGTTCCATTTCATATCGCTCTGCAATGTTACGCCTAGATATTTGAACGACGCGACAGCATCATGAAGCTCACTACTAATGCTGTATTCGAACATTATGGGATTGTTTTTTCTACTCATGCGCATCACCTTACATTTTTCTACATTGAGAGCTAGCTGCCATTCTTCGCACCAACTAGAAATTTTGTCTAAGTCATCCTGTATGCTATTACAGTCAGTTACAGACGACACCACAGCATCATCAGCAAACAGCCGCAAATTACAACTTACTCTGTCCATCAGATCATTTATATAGATAGAAAATAATAGCGGTCCTATCACATTCCCCTGGGGCACGCCTGACGATACACTCGTCTCTGATGAACACTCGCCGTCGAGAACAACGCACTGCGTTCTATTACTTAGGAAGTCTTCCAGCCAGTCACAAACCTGTGAACCTATTCCATAAGCTCGTATCTTCGTTAGAAGTCGGCAGTGTGGCACCGCGTGGAACGCCTTTTCAAAGTCGAGAAAAACACAATCCGCCTGTTGCCCTTCGTCTATGGCTCGCAAGATGTCATGTGAGAAAAGGGCAAGCTGAGTTTCACATGAACGATGTTTCCTAAACCCGTGCTGATTCATGGAAAGAAGCTTTTCCGTTTCAAGGAATTTTACTCTATTCGAACTGAGAATATGCTCCAAAATTCTACATGAAACCGATGTCAACGATAGTGGCCTGTAATTGTTATGGGTCAGTTCTCTTTCCTTTCTTATACACGGGAGTCACCTGCTCTTTTTTTCCAGTCACTAGGAACTTTGCGCTGAATTAAAGATTCGCTATAAATGCAAGCTAAGTACGGGGCCAATGCCACAGAATAGTCTTTGTAAAACCGAACTGGTATTCCATCCGGACCAGCAGACTTTTTCGTATTTAGCTCTCTCAGCTGCTTCTCTACACCGGAAATAGCTATTACTATGTCCCCCATTTCGGAATTAGTACGTTGATCGAATGATGGTACATTTGTGCGGTCCTCTTGCGTGAAAGCTTTCTTAAAGGTTAAATTTAGAACTTCAGCTTTCCGTTTGCTTTCTTCTATTACTGCCCCGGAATCATCGAGTGACTGAACTGTGGGCTTTGACCCGCTTATCGATTTTACATAGGATAAGAATTTTTTCGGGTTCTCGGAAAGATCTTTAGCTAAGGTATGGCAGTGATAATTATTGTATGCTTCGCGCATCGATCTTTTTATAGACGCACGAATCTCTACTAACTTTTGCCTGTCATCATTTGCGTGTCCTTTTTGAATCTAGAGTGCAACAGGCTTTGCTTTCTCAGCACCTTTCTAACATTATTTAATTCCTGTCTCTACACAGACATCGTTAATAAGGTCAGGCCTGTTTGTGTCTATAAGGTCCAGAACAGGGGTGGCCAACCTTTACGAAAGGCGGGACAAATTTCTGAGAGGGCATTTCGCCGCGGGCCGGCGATTTATGAATAATAATAAAATAATAATAAAAAAAACAAGATATATTAATTTATTTAAAAAACGAAATAAATTTGAATAGAGAATATTTATTTTACAAATTATTATTCAATTTTACTATACAATTTATTAAACATGTTATAGTAATACAGTGCTAGTGGGATATTTGGCTTTGTTTCATTGAAGTGAGTGAATCAATGTTGATGTCAAGTGAAGTTGTTGCTACACGCAAAGAGTTTTCCAGATGAACATCAGTAAGACGTGTTCTCATGTGTGATTTGATGTAATTCATCCGACTAAACAGTTGTTCACACACGTATGTATTTCCGAATAATGAAATCATTTTTAAGGCATGTTTGTGAAATGCTGGATATTGCTTCTCGTCTAAAAATGTTCTATAGAAAGTTTACAAATCAACCTGATGAAATTTTTCTTTTAATTGTGTATCACATTGCATTTCGCAGCATTCCATTTGCAAATGTCCCGGTAATGAACTCATGTCTACAGAGAGTGGCGTAGCAAATGCTGAGAAAAGCAGATGAGTTTTCTTGAAATCTTGAAATCGGGTTTCGAATTCGAGTTTCAAGTCAGACATTAAAGAAGCATATTTAATGGCTGCTGCCTGTGTGACGTCCGATTGGTTTGACAGTGCAGGAAAATGTGCGTAGCTTTCTGTTCGTAACTGTTGCTCCCAAAGCCCAAGTTTCATTTGGAATGCGGAAATAAGATCGTGCATAACATTAATTAGCTGATCTTTTCCTTGGAGTCGAGTATTAAGATCATTCAGGTGGCTAGTTATATCGACCAAGAACGCAAAATCGGAAAGCCATTCCTAATCTTCGAACTCTGGAAGTCTCTTTGACTTGCTTTCAAAGAATGATCGTATTTCATGCTGCAAATCGAACAGTCTTTTCAACATTTTTCCACAGGTTAGCCATCTTACTTCCGTATAATAAGAAATGTTATCATGCGCTGAATCCAAAGACTTCAAAAATTCTAGGAACTGACGGTGATTGAGACCTCTCGATTTAATAAAGTTCACTGTTTTCACAACTACCTTCATGACATGGTCCATTTTGAGGGACTTGGCACATAAATTCTCTTGATGGATAATGCAATGAAAATTTAACATCGATGTATTGCAAATTTTTCGGGCCTCGTTTTCAATTAACTGAACTAAACCTTCGTGTTTGCCAGTCATTGCTGGAGTCCCATCCGTTGTAGGCCCCGACAAATTGTCAAGCTTTAACGAAAACCGACTTAATGTCGATGTAACTGCTTCCAACAAATCTCGTGACTTCGTGGTATCCTTGAGTGGATACAATGCGCTAAGTCTTCTGTTTTATTGAAATGCGTGTCAACACCTCTGATATAAATTGCCACTTGGGCGGTATCCACCATAACTGTGCACTCATCCAAAGCTATTGAATAAAATATAAACTCAGATGAACGATTTTTAAATTATATTTGATTTGTCTTCCAATGTCGTCCACGCGCCTGGTAATAGTTTGACGAGACAGGCTGATTTTCGAGAAGTCTTGTTTCTTTTCTGGACACACAGTTTCGACGACGGTCTCTAAGCATTCATTTACAATTTCGCCGTCTGAGTATGGCTTTGATTTTTTGCCAGTATCAGAGCTACTGCATAACTTGCTTTTACATAGCACGTTGAGTCTGAATTCGCCCTTGTAAATAACTGCTGTTGAGGTGTAAGTTTCTTTCTTAAGTCGTTTACTTTATCTTGTCGAAATGGTCCTTTGTATTTATTAAACATAACTGCATGTTTAGTCTCGTAATGTCGTTTTATACTATATGCTTTTGGAACCGAGATGGATTCCTCGCATATTAGACATATCGGTTTTGTTTTGTATTCCACAAAAAAATAGTTCACTGTCCACTTGTCTTGAAAAGTTCTCAACTCCTCTGTAACTTTCCTCTTCTTGGGTCCTACATCTTTGCTAGTTGACGCCATACCAAGTGTACGTCTTCAACTGAAACAGACATTTTCCCCCATAAGTCAAACTGCTAGAGAGACCAAACGATAATTGAAGTATTCCGCTTTTTTAAAAATATATATGTGGTACGTGAAGTTCAGAATCAAATATCAATTACCGTACGTAAAGTAGTTCAATGCAACTCTCAAAAATTCCGCACAAAATCTGTTTTACGGTTCCCCGAAGTTGTTTAAAACGACAAAACATTAGCGCCGCATACTGCGTGTTCACTGGTTCAGTGAAGCCCCGAAAAAGAAGCTGACCATGTAAAAAAAGAAAAAAAAATGTATACGAGGGGGATCCACAAAGTAAGTTCGGGTTCTATTTCTATCCGTGGCATCGCTACAAACGCAGTTCCGAGCATGCGCAGAAGTTAGTCTGACCCAAGGAGAAGACATGTACGTTATTTTTAGATAGCTGCTGTCGACGTGTGCTTTGTAGTGATCTTTATAATGTCAGTTCCAATTGAAAATGTCGTCGCTTGTGAGATCTGTGATTCGTTTTCTAATTGAAAGGAGAGTTAAACCAAAGGAAATTCATCGGTAAATCTTAAGAGTTTCATGGACAACAAGTTACGAGTGATTCAATGGTTAGGAGATGGGTCAGATTGTTAAATGTAGGACATGATCAAGTTCACGATGAATAACGAAGTGGACGCCCGTCTGTTGTTACCGACGAACTAGTTGACACAATTGAAGAGACGATTGAGCATAATCGTAAGTTTACATTTAGTGCCCTTGCTATGGAAGTTCCGCAGATCTCACGATCACTAACTCAGGAAATTGTTCCTGACAGAACATGTTACCATATGGTTGAATACACAGGAGGCTGCCTTCAATGAAGAAGCCATACAAAAACTTGTGCCACGTTGTGAGAAATGCGTACAAAGTTTCGGAAGCTATGTAAAAGTTTAACAGTTGTAGATTTTTGTACAATAAATATTACTTCTGCATCTGTACACGTTTGTTTTATAGAAGCAAACGGAACTTACTTTGTGGACATGTATTTAGTTACGATTCTTCTATTCATTCTCGTAGCAGATCATTTTATTTGCTTTGCGCATGCGCAAAGCTTCCCTGAAGGCAACATCTGTTCAGTTGTTTTTCTCGCTTTGAAGATTTATCAAAAACACGTCATAACTGATAAAATTTCAGCAGCCTTAATACACGTGTAAGGTAACACAGTGATTTTGTTGCATTTAGTTTTTACAGTGCTTTAGTGTTCATGACAGGGATTGATAACAAGTGGGTTGAGATTACATGTTTTCAGCCTAAATGGCGGCACCACCGAGGTCCATTGCTCAGTGTTTCTTTCAAGTACATTATTATAGGTGTTTGAGGAATTGCATAGCCTGTTCTCTCGAGAATTTTGGATAGTAGTGATCAACTGCTTTAGGAAATAGATATTTTAGTTCTGAACGTCATGTATCGTAAATGAAAATATTGCTTATGCTTTACTTAACGTGGCAGCCTAACTTTAAAATTTCGGCAGTTATGATTGTTACTGAAAAGTATTCTACATTCAAGTCTTTTAGTTGCTGTGAATAACACAGGTAAATGAAAATGCATTAGAAGGGTCATATCGCTACCTTTATAAAACTTAATCCTTAACCGTCATCAGTAAAACCACATTATTACAATGAAAAATTTATTTATTTTGTACTACTAAAATTAAAAGATGGTACTGAAGCAGAAACCAATGGTAATGTCAATTGGTGTACGTACTTGCCCTAACTGAATACATAAAATACAAGCAAGTCTTCTAGCATCATATATAAATTATAAAAAGGAAAAATCAGGTTTTACTTTAAGGACGACTGCTTAAAATCACATGTGCTACTAATAGTGCCCTTATTACCATATTATTTATTCTCCTATGTGACATCTAATTGAATGAATTATGGACTCAGTCAGTTAATAGTTGTGAAATGTATGAATGATGGGCGTTTCAAAGGTAACCTAAGTTTCACTCTCTTTGTTTTATTTTCCTATTCATATTTAAATTTACTTATTACATTAAACAAAAAAGGGAAATAAAAAAATAATCATCATGTAAACTCGTCGGTATATCAGATAAAGAGAATAGCGGCACTGACTACTAAACCGTTTCTACAATGAGTTAATAGTAATTCCCTTTGTACGATCGTAGCCTTCAGTGACTGGACACGGTTCAAAACTATATTTCCGAACACTCAATGCAAAAGCAGTAGCTGAAGCAATTGCGGTTCAAAGAAAGCAACATCAGTCTGAAGGACGTTCTATCGCACGGTATAGCGAATTCTTACCTTCTCTGAGGTAGTAGAAGAGGAGCTGTAGACGCCGGTGGTGTATTCGTCTGGGGCTGATGTGGCAGCCGTGGAGTCCAACCTGCAGTCACCACAACCGAACGCTACGGATTCCTAAAGCCGCGTGCCGCCTTCCTTGTTCTGCTGAGCCGGCCGCCCGCCAGGTACCAGAGCTGCCCCGCTCTCCGGCGCGGCGGTCCTCTGACCGCACTCGGCCAGCGCCAGGCCGGCGGCCGCCCGCGGCTACGAACCCGCTCTCCACCCTCCCCTCGCCTCACCCCCGCAAACTGTCGCCACGAAATTTACAACGGGAGGTCAGTCGCGCGGCTTCTGACGCTCTCCCGTCCCCTTACGTCTCGCACGTCCATCGCCTCAACCACACGCCGCGCAACATGCATAGTCTTTTTAAAAAAAAGGAATATACACGTAAATTTAAAGGATGTTGAATTACTGAAATGATACATACCTATTGTTATTCGATATGATACGAAAGACACTTAATGGAAAACTCTTTTGCAAGTTTTACATGAAATAAAAGTTAATTTTTTTTTTTCATATCAGACAGCTCCGAGGGCCAAAATTTAGGAGCCCGCGGGCCGCATGCGGCCCGCGGGCCGCGGGTTGGCCACCCCTGGTCTAGAATATTTCCATTGCGCGTGGGTTGCCGGTTTAACTGCTCAAGACAGTTTTCGGAGAATATGTCCAAAAGTAGCTCGCAAGACTGCTTGTCTGTACCGCCTGAAATGTAACTAGCGAGGTCACATCCGACTTATATTACATGGCCCGGATACCTATGTCTACCTGGTGTAAACTTTCTTTGAATGATTCTAAAACTGCTACAGCAGCACTGGGGGGGGGGGGCGGTAAAAACACCCAACTATTAACTTTACTTCTTTTAGACCTGTTATACGTGCCCAGATAACTTCACAGTTACTTTCAACCTCGATCTCAGTAGAAACTATATCTTTGTCCACAGCGATGAACACTCCTCCTCCAGTTGTATCAGATCTATCTTTCCGATATACATTCCACACTTCGCTAAATATTTCTGAACTTGCCACATCATCATTTAGCCAGCTTTCGGTGCCTAAAACTGTCTGAGCGCAATAACTTCCATGCAGCGCTGCAAATTCGGGAACTTTGTTTCTAATACTCTGTAAGTTCGTGGCTAATATATTTATGTTCGAATTTTTGTTCCGAACGTGGGCTGAATTCGCTGTTTCAATGCTGACAGGCGAGTGCTCATCAGAGTTAGCGCCTAGCCTAAAAACCCCCCATGTGCACTCCACAAGTACTCTGCTACCCGAGTAGCCGCTTCGTTCGTGTAGTGCACCCCTGATCTATCTAGGGGCACCCTACAATTCCCCACCCGATAACGCAGATCCAGAAATCTGCAGCCATGACTGTCACAGAGTCGGCGAAGCCTCTGGTTCAGACCCTCCACTCGGCTCCAAACCAAAGGACCCCGATCAACCCTGGGAACAATGCTGCAAATCGACAGCTCTGCTTACACCCCGCGTGCGAAGGCAGCAGCCTTCACCAATTCCGCCAGCCGCCCGTAGGACCTGAGGATGTCCTCAGAACCCAAGCGACAAGCGTCATTGGTGCCGACGTGAGCCACGACTTGCAGTCGACCGCACCCCGCACCCTCGATAGCCGCCGGCAAGGCCGCCTCCACATCTCGGATGAGGCAAACTCACCGAGTGCACGTTGAAATTCTTTCCGGATCTTGACGCTATCTGCCTAAGGGGCTCCATCACGCGCCTAACGTTGTTGCTCCCAATAACTAATAATCCCCTCCCCCCGTGCTCCTGCTCGGACCCTGCTGAAGGAGTGGCCACACTTTCACTCACATGACGAACGGGCGCGGACGGACGTCCAGCCTCCACATTGGCCTTCCGCGTCGAGCGACGCGAACGCCGTACAACCCGCCACTCCCCTTGCGGAGAAGGCGGCTCGACGACGTCCGGTACACCTGAAGGTGCCTCGGTAGCAGGGACAGAGAGCGAAGCCTGAGACACCTGAGGTGTCCCACTCGACGCACCAGACTCCCCACCATCGCTGCACCCCGAGACAGCAGCCTGAAGACGGCTGACCGCAGACAACAGCACGCTCAGCTGTTCGCGAACCGCGGCCAACTCCTCCTGCGTCCGCACACAGCAGGCACACATCCTATCCATCCTATCGATACAGTTAACTGCAATTGACAACTTTAAAGAAGCCTAGTACTCTAATGAAGGCGGCTGGCTGCTGACTGAACTGTGGTCAGTGGTAACTACACTGTCAAAACAACAAAACTGAGTCCGGCAGTTTAGCGCTGTTAACGCTGCGGGACTGGTGGCAGCTGGCACTGGACTGACTGAAAACGAGCTTTAGTAACGGTCTCTGGCTTCTTTTGAAATACACCGGTCAAAGACGAAGACTAAACACAGCGGTATTTATCAAATACGATAGAATAAACTATTAAAACAGTAGTACAAACGAAATCTGCAAGTACGCGGGAATAAACCTCTTAAAACAGAGTACTAACGAAAATGAACTAGACTGGCAAATTAAATTTGACACAAATTAAATTCAGATACTTAGCGCTGTTTAGGTTGTGGCACTGGTGGCAGCTGGCAAATCATAATCAAAAGTGGTTGGTTCCTGTCTTCTTTATTGTAAGAATTACCCAGTATTTCATATACAACCAAGGGCTCAAATTGTCAGTTTTGACAAAATAGCAGAAAAAAGAAAATGTCTACTTTTCATTACGCGGGAGTTTTTAGTTTCGTCACGATTCTCACTCGATTTTGATAAAAGTATACGTTTAAAAAATCTGTATTTGGGACACACTGTAGTAAAACATCTCAGCTTTCTAAAAAATATTTCACCTTCACATAATTCATAAAAGTCGGTTTCAAATGATGCTATTTGTCAAGTGTGTGGGCTTGGTTTACAAATCGTGTGTTTAAAAATTTGGATAGCGGACAGCTTACTGTTCTATGCATTTGAGACCATAGATATCGGCGAGTGAAATGGAGCTAAAAGTACAGAAGAGTTTTTGAAATTGTAGTCGCGCCGATATCTACTTCCTTTCACAAGTAACTGCGGGTTATCTGAGCGATCGCAAGCCTTCGATCTCGGCGGGTGTGAAGCACTGCACCACCGGAAACGTGAGTCGCTGACCACGTGTGTCGATCCCTCGTGATGTGTTGATGATCGACAACCAGAAAACAAGTAGAAAATAAATTTTCTTGGGTGGCAGCCTATTACAATTGACAATGATCTGCTATGGTTTTACATGAAGTCATACTTTATCAGATGCCCACAACTGATTTCTCATCCAAGTTACAGTGGATGTGGGTGGTTAGGGAAGGTACACCTTCCCCAGTGGGTGTGTACCATCACTGACGCGGCCAGTGGAAGCGTACCGCGAGCTGAGAAATGCACACCCACTAGTGAACGTGTTCCATCGCTGGCCCCAGTTAGCCGAGGATGCGGACTGACGTGGGAGCGCATTGGGCTCGTTTCGTGGGGGAGGGGCTGAAAAAGTATTATTTCAGTTGTCTGTGCGTCTCGTCAGTTCCCACTCACTTTCTACACTCTGAAAAGTGTTCTTGAGACAAAACATAAAGCGATGGAGATCGCAATCTTCAGTACACTAGTCAACACCTCAGCTCGCTGATTGCTGAAGGACAATATCTCTGTTTATACCAGAGGGATTTGAAAAACGGCGATTAAACCGAATTGACAATAAAACAATTAATTAATAACTTACAAACTATGGGTTGTAGAAGTTTTAACTGATCTTCGAGTAGGTAGCGAATACTGCTCTCCATTCTAATTTACTGCGCCATTAATATTAGTATAACTCTATCATCATTTGTCATAACTTTACACCTACATCTACATAGATACCCTACTGTTCAATTCTCTAAAGTGCGCGGGAAGAAAGAACACCTAATTCGTTCCAATTTCGATCTGATTTCTCTTATTTTATTGGAATGGTCATGTTTCCCTATATAGGTGGGTGCCAGCAAAATATGTTCACATTCAGAAGTAAAAGTCGATGATTGAAATTTCGTAAATAGATCACGCCGCAACGAACAACGCCTTTCTTTTAATGATTTCCACCTCAAATCGTGCAACATTTACGGGACGCTTCCCCCCCGTAACAAAACGAGCTTTCCTTCTCTGAACCTTCTCAATGTCTTTGGTCAGTCCCACCTGGTGAGGGTCCCACAAGGGGCAACAGTACTCCAGGAGAGGACGCACAAGTGTGATGTAGGCAGTCTCTTTGGTGGAGCTGTTGCATCTTCGAAGCGTTATGTCAATGAAACGTAACCTTTGGTTCGCCTTCCCCACAATATTTTCTGTGTGTTCTCTCCAGTCTAAGTTGCTCGTAATTGTAACTCCGAGGTATTTGGTAGAATTTACGACCTTAAGGTTTGACTGATTTATCGCGTAACTGAAGTTCAGAGGATTTCTCTTAGTCATCGTGTGTATTACTTCACACTTTTCATTATTTAGTGTTAATTGCCAATATTCACACCATGTAAAAAATTGGTCTAAATCGCTTTGCAATTGATTTTGATCCTCTGTTGACTTCACTAAAACGATAAACGACAGCATCGTCCGCGAACAGTCTAAGGGAGCTATTCAGATTGTCCCCCAAATCTTTATATATAAAAAGGAATGTTTGTCTGTATGTCCTCTGTTTGTTCATAAAGCATTCATTCGATTGCAATGAAACTTTGGTGAGCTGTTCACCGTACGCCCATGAAGGTTTCCGACCCAAAAACAAAAGATCACGACACATAGCTCAGGAGACATGACGTCATAAATAACGAGAGGCAGTCGCGTGAGAGTACCCAGCTTTATGCGTCCATTATTGGCAGATGGCGGTAGTCAGGTACCTGCGACAAAGGTTGCGTGTAATTTCGAACGTGTATGAAAAGTTTTGTAACTGACCCCCCCGCCCCCCACCCACCCACAAAATAATGAAACCGAAAAGAAGTCTACCGCTCACAACAGTTTCGCTGTAGAACTGTCGCATCAGACAGGACCGTGTATCAAATAAAGTTAGCGTTACAGATTTGCTTGTTACTATTTATTTTTGTCTCAAGTCTGTTATCTTGCATCTAAAATTAAGCAATCTGTTTTCTTTATCTCTATCTCACTTATTAACTAAACACGACATCTCGAAAACTACTTCACATATGAAGCTGAAATTTGGCATGAATGTAGTTTATAGGTAGAAAACGTCAGCTAAGAAAGTATTTTGTGATAGCTGCATGACAGAGCATACTTCTCTTACACACTCACGAATTCTACAGTTTCATTCCGATCTTCACGAAATTTCGCCCTCTTGACCTTCAAAACAAGAGGAAGGTCACCGTCTACCTTAAGTTTCGTACGGTGCATAGGGGAGGGTACTCTGCAACATAAAATTGGATCCCTAAATACCTCGGTCCCGTCATAACTTGAGAACGGCTCGACCGATTTTACAGATCCTTTTTTTTTTTTTTTTTTTTTTGTTGTTTCCGTTATTCTCATAACAAGAGATGTATGAAATAAAACTGGAATATTTGAGAACAACAAAGTGCGTTTTTTCAATGTCATACTGCGTTTCTACTGCCTAGAAATCAATAGTTTTGTTCCGATAATGATGAAATTCTGCACGCTCCACCTTAAAAACAAGAGGCATGCCACTGTCTGTATAAAATTTCGTTCGGTGCATTGTGGGTGGTATTTAACTTAAGGTATTTTACAAAATGCATATTTTTTCTCCAACCTCTACGAATTTTTGCACACATGACCTTTAAACTAAGAGGAAGATTGTATAGTACATGACAGAGGGTGCCTTGCAGAAAACTTTGCCGAGAGAGGGAAAGGTGGAAACGAACAGAGGGATGGGAAAGAAGTGGATGCAGGGAGAGGGGGGAAGGGGTGTGGACAACGAGAGTGTAGGATAAACAAACACCGGGCGACGCCGGGTTCACAGCTAGTCGTTTATAAACACAAGGAAGAGTAGGGGACCTATAACGCTTCCCTGGGGAATGCCAGATATCACTTCTGTTCTACTGAATGACTTACCGTCAATTACTACAAACTGTTCTCTTTCTTAGAGGAAATCTTGAATCCAATCGCACAATTGCTGCGATATTCCATAAGCACCCAATTTCCTTAGAAGCCGCTTGTGAGGAACAGTGTCAAAAGCTTTCCGGAAATCCAGAAATATGGAATCGATTTGAGATCCCTTGTCGATGTCATTTATCACCTCAAGTGAATAAAGGGCAAGCTGTGATTCGCAAGAGCGATACTTTCTAAATCCATGTTGACTATTATTCTCTTCGAGGTAGTTCATAATGTTCGAACAAAGTATACTTTCCAAAATCCTACTGCAAATCGACGTCAATAAGATTTGCCTGTAATTTTAGGGATCACTCCTGTTGCCTTTCTTGAATATTGGAGTAACTTGGAAAACTTTCCAGTCTTTGGGTAAGGATCTTTCGCTGAGTGATCGGTTGTACATGATAGCTAAGTACGCCGGCCGCGGTGGCCGAGGTGACTGAGGCGCTCCAGTCACGGTCAGCACGGCCACTGCGGTCGGGGGTTCGAATCCCCCCTCGGGCATGGATATTTGTGCCGTCCTAGTTCGTAAGTAGTTCATTAGTAGTTTGTAAGTTTAGGGACTGATGACCCCGTAGTTATGTCCCATAAGGGGAAAAAAAAAAAAAAAAAAAATAAAAAATAAAAAAAAAAGGCTAAGTACGGAGCTATTGCATCAGCATACTCTGAGAGGAATCTAGTTGGTATACAATCTGACCCGGAAGATTTATTTCTGTTTAGTGACTTAAGTTGTTTTACTACTCCAGGAACATCTACTTCTAATTTTCCGCATGCTGGCTGCACCTGTTCTTGGTTCGAATTTCGGAGTGTTCACTTCGTCTTCTTTGGTGAATGAATTTCGGAAAGCTGTGTTTGGCAATTCTGCTTTAGCAGTACTGTCATCGTTAGTGTTACCATTGCTATCGCGTAGTGAAGGTATTGTTTGTGTTTTGCCGCTAGAGTAATTCTCATATGACCAGAATTTCTTTGGATTTTCTGCAAGATCACGAGACAGGATTTCGTTGTGGAAACTACTATAAGCTTCTCGCATGGAAGTCCGCGCTAGGTTGCGAGTTTCTGTAAAAGATTGCAAGTCTTGGGGATTCTGTGTGCTGAAATTATACGGTTGCAAATAAAATATAACAAGTACATAATCTTGCGCAGGCGATAAAATTTTTCTTTGAAATCAAATTTTGATATGTTTTAGATGCCGTTTTCTGTCCAAAATCCGAGGTTTATAGATATAATACTTTGCCCAATTCAAAATTTCGTGAAAACCCATTTTTACGTAAACTATAGATCATATCTACGAGAAATTTTACATTTGTACAGTTGGAGTGCTTTATTGAAACACACTAGTTTCTGCAATACGTGGGTTGAGGGAACAGATGGCGCCCAGCGCACAACAGGTGCGCCTGGGAGGACAGGGGGGGGGGCGATGGCAGCGCGGCTTCTGGGCAGCGAAGGAGTGCCTAGTAGAGTGGGGCAACACAATTCTTTTTTAAGAATCGACTCTTGCGATTCAATCCTACATTGTGAATCGCTTCCTACGATTCGTTCACGATTCTTTCGCGATTCTTTAGTCTGCATTGGCGCGTTTCTTACTTCTACATCTTGCTCATAGATGGCAATACATGTCTGTGTCATGAATGTTGGAATCTTAATCTTTTGCATCTGTTCCTACGATTCGTTCACGATTCTTTCTGGTCTTACATAATGCCGAAAATGTGACAATGTGGGTATCGGATTTTTTAATATTTATGGTGCGTAAAGTTCAGACTTAAAACAATAATGAGGCAAAGCCATTCGATTCAGCTCTCAAACATTCTCGAGGAAATAGTCTTGAAGTTTTGCGAGCGGTTATAAATACATATTACACTGCCAACAATTTCTGCTATCATAGCTAATTTAGTATATAGAACATGGATTAAGAAAAGGCAAACCTACATTTTTAGCTTTTGTAGATTTGGAGAAGGCGTTTGACAATGTTGATTGGAATAAACTCTTTCAAGTTCTGAAGCAAGTAGGAGTAAAATATAGGGAGCGTAAGGTTATTTACAACTTGTACAAAAACCAGACAGCGGTTGTCAGAGTTGAAGGGCATGAAAGGGATGCAGTGGTTGGAAAGGGAGTAAGACAGGGTTGTAGTCTTTCTCCATTGTTGTTCAATTTGTACATTGAGCAAGCTATACAGGAAATCAAGGAGAAATTTGATGAAGGAATTAAAGTCCAGGGGGAAGTATTAAAAACATTGCGTTTTGCCGACGACATAGTAATTCTGTCAGAGACAGCAAAGGACCTGGAAGAGCAATTGAACGGAATGGACAGTGTGCTGAAAGGTGCATATAAGATGAACATTAACAAAAGCAAAACTAGGGTAATGGAGTGCAGTCTAAGAAAATCAGGTGATGTTGAAGGAATGAGATTAGGTAACGAAGCAATAAAAGAAGAGATTAGGTAACGAAGCAATAAAAGAAGTAGATGAGTTTTGTTACTTGGGCAGTAAAATAACAAATGATGGTCGCAGTACAGAGGATATAAAATGCAGAATGGCAATGGGTAGAAAAGCGTTCTTGAAAAAGAGAAATTTGTTAACATCGAATATTGATTTAAGCCTAAGGAAGTCCTTTCTGAAGGCATTTGTATGGAGTGTTGCCTTGTATGGGAGTGAGACATGGACTATAAACAGTGCGGACAGGAAGAGGATTGAGGCTTTTGAAATATGGTGCTACAGAAGAATGCTGAAGATTAGGTGGGTGGATCGCGTAACTAATGAGGAGGTATTGAACAGAATTGGAGAGAAAAGAAATTTCTGGCATACCTTGACTAAAAGAAGGGATAGATTGGTAGGACACATTCTTAGACATAAAGGAATTGTGAATTTAGCGTTGGATGGAAGTGTGTGGGGTAAAAATCGCAGAGGAAGACCAAGAGATGGATACAGTAAGCAGATTCAGACAGATGTAGGTTGCCGTTCTTATGTGGAGATGAAGAGGCTTGCTCAGGATAGGGTATTGTGAAGAGCTGCATCAAACCAGTCTCCGGACTGAAGACCACAACAACAACAACATATTTCGTGTTTGGAACTAGAAGAGAAGAATAAATAAATGTTAATTGTGAGTGGTGGTAATTGACAGAAGTAAAATTTTCTGAAAGGAGGAAATCCAAAATTATTCTGAAATTTAAATGAACATTTATGTCTAAGTCATATGTAGCTCTCGGAAAATGTAATAATAATAATTTCGTGTGGCTCATTTGCCTGGTGCAGTCTTTCAATTGGACGCCACTTCGGCGACTTGCGTGTGCCTAGCCTACCCCAGTACCCAACCGGGGAAAGGAAAGGAAAGGGGACCTACGGCTTAACGTGGAATCCGAACCACGTGTCGTTTCTGACGAGTCTTCACATCGTTGAGAGGTGAAGGATTGGTTAAACCGCAGACTGAAAATATCCGAGGCCGACAAGGTTTTGAACCTGCGACCCTTCAGTTCCAAAAATGTTCAAATGTTTGTTAAGCTTATGGGACTTAACTACGGGGTCATCAGTCCCTAAACTTACAAAGTACTTATGAACTACTTACGAACTAGGACGGCACAAACATCCATGCCCGAGGGGGGATTCGAACCCCCGACCGTAGTGGCCGTGCAGACCGTGACTGGAGCGCCTCAGTCTCCTCGGCCACCGCGGCCGGCCCTTCAGTTTCCAGTCGAGCGGGTCCGACGTACCACACGGTAAAAATAATTGTATACAGCTTGCCCTACATAACAGCAAAATCACTCACACCTGAGATTAAAGTAAGAACAAACGAAGTAAAAAGTAATACATGAAAGTAACATTAAAAACGTGTTGTTGGCTCCTTATAAGGGATGTTGCAAGTGGTGGCAACATCGAGCACAGAATAGCACAGAGAGGCGTTACAACGAAGCCGGCAGAAGGGCTCGACGCCCAACCAACATGGCGGGAACCGTCCTATACTATACTATACTGTACTGTACTATACTATACTATAGTATACTATACTGTACTGTACTGTACTGTACTATACTATACTATACTATACTATACTGTACTGTACTAGTGGCGAGCTGCGAGCACACGCCGCTTCACTGACATCGCTGTCTGTTCATTTCTTGTTCGTATATTCGTTCTCTTTTCGACAATCTATTTTTGCCATAAATAATTACAATTTTCATCTAGGGATAGCAAATCATACTATTCTATAAAACAGCACATTTTCCCTCCGTCTGTGCCATTAAAGCCCGTTTTAAACGATCAACGAACTTGTAATAGACTGATAACAAGTTGCGTTAATGGCGGCCGTCAGTCGTTTGAACGGCTGCGCTAGTATGATCGCGCTAGTATCGAAGCGCGTTAATTATAGCGATAATGAAATAGGGCCAGTTCTAAATTCGGTACTAGTGGGTTCACTGCGCATGCGCGAGCTAGCAGCTGTCAGCTGCAGTCACCGCTCCAGTTAGTCCGCCATTTTCCTTCGTATTTACGTACATTTTTGACGTTAAGCTTTCTCGAGAAGATTGTTTTGATTGAACGGTCGTCTGCTGACATCGGAAGTTAACCTATCTTCGTCACGCGATTTTCATATTGTAGTCGACAATTACACGGTTTGCACGCAAATTTGTCTTATTAATCTTTAGTTTATTGTTATACTTTGGTTTAGCGGTAAATTGCAATTAACTTATAACAATGTCACGTGAAGGATCCCCGCGGGACATAGTCACTGGAAATGGTGAGGATAAAATTGTAGACTCGTCACCACAGCAAGTTTCTAACCTTGTGGTGGGACAAGCAGAGTTTGAGAGGCAGTATGCACGCCTTAGCTGAGCAACAAGCGAGAAATGTTTACGTTCAAGTGGATATTGGGGAAAATGAAGCCTTTAGGGTCTTGAAGGAAACTGTAAACTTGCAAAGGAAGCAAATTGCATTGTTGTTAGAGAAAAAGCGTGCCGTGGTGGAAAGGATTAATCAATTAGACGTGCAATGCGAGGATTTAGCAAATATGGTTAGGAGGTATCAATCTCGCCTTGTGGTGGATACCGTGGCAGCCGAGACACAAACACCTGAGTATGAAGAGGAGGAAGATCGGCTTACAGACTTGCTGGGCGTATTGAAGGATTAGCGGGTAAAGGAAAAAAAGGAGTTGCGCGTGAGTCACTGAACAAGGTGGGAGAGGTAGCCGCCACTTCCGTAGTGAATTCAGTTGCTAGTTTAACCAATACTTCTCCAGCGGTAAATTTCATTGCTTCCTTTTCTGGAAAGAATAATGAGAATGTCGAAAGTTTTGTGCAGAATATCCGTGACGTTGGCCGTTTGTGCCAGTGGCCAGACGGATTCCTTTTGAATGTCCTGAGGCTCAAATTAATTGGGGACGCACGCACGTTTGTGGAGTCGGTAGCCGTATTGAGAGACGCCACACATTTTGAAGTACTGGCGCAAGCATTGATAAGAGAGGTACTAGTTATTACCGGGACCAGCTTTCTACGATGAGGCAGAAGGCCGGTGAGTGTTTTGATGCATACGCGGACCGAATTAGATCTGTTTCGTGTAAGACGTACACGTTAACCGGAGACGCGGTAAGAAATTAGGTGTTGCTCGAAGAGGCTGAAGCCAGGGCAGTGGATGTCTTTATTGGAGGTATAGATTGGAGGCGAGGTGAAGGTTTGCTCCCCCACTACACTGCACGAGGCTGTTAGGTTGGCCACGTTACGCGAAGAGGCGAGTAGAATTGTAGCCGCGCCGATGCGTAGCCGTGAGCCGAGGCGAGTGTCTGCACGAGAAGCCAGCGCGGCCGGGGGGTGTCCGGCGCCCTGCTGTCCACACCGCCGCTCTGCGGGGCGCTTGGGCGTGCACTGTCGGCAGAAGCAGAAGGGGCAACCACATTACCGATACGGGACGCCTGCGAATCGAGGGAACGGTCAAAACCGACGGGGAAATGGTTGGGGGGCAGGTGTAGCCACCCCTCCCCGCCCCCGTTAAAAATCATAAACCCAATAAATTTCGATGGGAACACTAAGGTGACACACGTGATGTTACTAGGAAAGATAGGAGAGAAACGCGTTAAGTTGTTAGTAGATAGGAAAAGCTGGTAGAAGCCGACCTCGGGGAAGATCAGTTTGGGTTCAGGAGAAATGTAGGAACACGGGAGGCAATACTCACTTTACGCCTTATACTAGAATATAGATTAAGAAAAGGCAAACCTACATTTCTAGCTTTTGTAGATTTGGAGAAGGCGTTTGACAATGTTGATTGGAATAAACTCTTTCAAGTTCTGAAGCAAGCAGGAGTAAAATATAGGGAACGTAAGGTTATTTACAACTTGTACAAAAACCAGACAGCGGTTGTCAGAGTTGAAGGGCATGAAAGGGATGCAGTGGTTGAAAAGGGAGTAAGACAGGGTTGTAGTCCTTCTCCATTGTTCTTCAATTTCTACATTGAGCAAGCTATAAAGGAAAGCAAGGAGAAATTTGCAGAAGGAATTAAAGTCCAGGGCGAAGAATTAAAAACATTGCGTTTCGCCGACGACATAGTAATTCTGTCAGATACAGCAAAGGACCTGGAAGAGCAATTGAACGGAATGGACAGTGTGCTGAAAGGTGCATATAAGATGAACATTAACAAGAGTAAAACAAGGGTAATGGAGTGCAGTCTAAGAAAATCAGGTGATGCTGAAGGAATTAGATTGGGAAACGAAGCAATAAAGGAGGTAGATGAGTTTTGTTACTTGGGCAGTAAAATAACAAATGATGGTCGCAATACAGAGGATATAAAATGCAGAATGGCAATGGGTAGAAAAGCGTTCTTGAAACAGAGAAATTTGTTAACATCGAATATTGATTTAAGCCTAAGGAAGTCCTTTCCGAAGACATTTCTATGGAGTGTTGCCTTGTATGGGAGTGAGACATGGACTATAAACAGTGCGGACAGGAAGAGGATTGAGGCTTTTGAAATATGGTGCTACAGAAGAATGCTGAAGATTAGGTGGGTGGATCGCGTAACTAATGAGGAGGTATTGAACAGAATTGGAGAGAAAAGAAATTTCTGGCATACCTTGACTAAAAGAAGGGATAGATTGGTAGGACACATTCTTAGACATAAAGGAATTGTGAATTTAGCGTTGGATGGAAGTGTGTGGGGTAAAAATCGCAGAGGAAGACCAAGAGATGGATACAGTAAGCAGATTCAGACAGATGTAGGTTGCCGTTCTTATGTGGAGATGAAGAGGCTTGCTCAGGATAGGGTATTGTGAAGAGCTGCATCAAACCAGTCTCCGGACTGAAGACCACAACAACAACAACACCGGAGCTCAAGTGAGCATTTTGTTTTTGTCCAAAGACGACAAGGGACCGTTAAAACCGACCCGTTGCCGTATCCGTGGATTAGGCGATAATCTAGTCTGTCCATTGGGAGCCTGTTATGTTAACCTGGAAGTAGGAAAAGAAAGATACCCGTTCGAGATGGAAGTATTGCGTAAGAAGGGACGAAAGTTTGACGTAATCCTAGGGAACGATTTTCTCAGCCAGTTTCAGGGTGTTATTGATTACCGATCACAAACCGTACAACTCGGTGAAGCAATTCATCGGTTCGGCAGCGCTCACACTGAACAAACGCGAGGAGGTCCGGAGAATGGCGCCGTTTTCCCGAACTCCGATAAGCCGCGTACTGCAGTGGTAAAGGCAACAAACCTTGTAACCATAAACGGTGGAACGGGAAAGATCCTTTGGGTAGCAGTTGAACTTCTAGAGATGAATCCAACCTCACTTTTGATCGATCCGTTCGCGCAAAATGAAGTACTGGATAAAATGCAAGTTCATGTTAAGAGAAGCCTGCGTATTGCTGAAAAAGAGGGTGGAAAATTTAGAGTACCGCGGAGTTTGGATAATTTCGAGACGAAAGTAGCTGTAATTCCGCGTGGGACTGTTTTAGCCAGTGTGCAGTGTGTGGAAAGAGGCGAAGTGCCGCCAGTTCAGAGTAACAAATATCCGAAGAGAGAAGCGAGAGTTTTTCCCATTGCAGTGCCTGCCGTCACACCACAATTAGAGGAGTGTTTAAAGAGGAAGTTAACCCATTTGAACGAAGGAGATCAGAAACTGTTATACTCAGTGTTAAGACAATATGCCTGGTTATTTGCAGACCGAAAGTACCTCCCTGCCACTGATTTGGTATATCCTGAAATTCCTACTGGGAATGCCAGACCGATTGCACAAAAGGCGTATCGGCTCCCTTATCACTTGCAACCTGTGGTTGGTGAAATCATCCAGGACCAGCTAGAGGCAGGAATCATTCAGCCTTCAGCTAGTCCTTGGTCATCACCAATCGTGCTTGTGCCTAAGAAAACCTGTGAATGGAGAGAAATCGTATCGTATGTGCGTGGATTAGAGGGCCGTAAACAAGGTTACCACGCCTGATACCTACCCATTGCCAGGAATTGATGAAACCTTGGACAGACTGGGAAACTGTAAATACTTCACTACATTGGATATGAAATCGGGCTATCACCAAATTGAAATAGCACCTGAAGATCGACCTAAAACTGCATTCATTGTTCCGTCTGGGTTGTATGAATTTTTGAGAATGCCTTTTGGTTTGAAAAATGCCCCTGCTACCTTCCAACGTTTCGCCGATTTACTATTACGTGGGCTGAAACCCATCACCTGTCTTGTATATCTTGACGATATTATAGTATTTTCGAAAACCATTGAAGAGCATGCGGAGCGCTTGAAGAATCTTCTAACGAGGCTCCAGGATGCACACCTAAGTCTAAAATTAGAAAAGTGCTTCTTTGCAGAATCACAGGTCCAGTATCTAGGTCACATTATTAGTTCTGATGGAGTGAAACCAGATCCCCGTTTGACTGAAGCTGTCAGAACCTTTCCCGGCCCTACCAATGTCAAAGAACTGCAAAGTTTCTTAGGATTATGTAATTTCTATCGCCGTTTTATAAAGGATTATGCCACAGTGACCAAACCACTTACTAAACTGTTGAAGAAAGGAATAGCATTTCATTGGAGTCCTGAATGTGATACTGCCATGAATCAGGTTAAGGAGGTTTTAACTAGCTCCCCTTTGCTAATTTATCCAGATTTCGAAAAGCCATTCATTCTGTCATGTGATGCTTCGAATTTTTCTGTGGGATGTATCCTAAGCCAAGAGCAGGATGGAGAAGAAAAAACTATTGGTTATGCTTCCCGTCAGCTTACCAAGGCTGAACAAAATTATAGCACCACCGAAAAGGAATTATGAGTTGTAGTTTTCTGTATCAACTATTTCAGATGTTACCTGCATGGTAGACAGTTTACAATGGTAACCGATCATGCTGCTTTGCAGTGGATGCTGAGCCTTAAGGATCCAAGTAGTCGTTTAACCAAGGGGGCGCTGAGACTTAGCGAATTTGATTACGTTGTCAGACACAAACCTGGAAAACTGCACCAGAATGCTGACGCCCTTAGCCGCAAAATAAGAATCGTAAATGTGGAGAATGTGCTTGTTGACGATTTAACAAAGGAACAAAATGCAGATGGGGAATGTCAGGGATATGTAAACCACCCAGATTTCGTGCTTGTAGACGATGTATTGTACAGAAAGACCCCCTTAGAAAACCGCATTGTCATACCAAAATCTTTGCGACCTCAGATCCTAGCACAGTGCCATGATAGTATACAAGCCTGTCACAGTGGTAAAAGAGCCACTAATGCCCGAATTGCAACTCGTTGTTGGTGGAAGACACGCCGGCGAGATGTAGATCAGTATATAAGTGGTTGCCTCTCAGGTGCTCAGAGAACGCAAACTGCCAGACCCGAATACCCCTACAGACTGTACCAGAAACCTCCAGGCCACGGCAGCTCGTTGCTGCGGACGTCGTAGGGCCATTCCCGCAATCTAAACAGATGCATTCTCTCTATCACTGGCCATTTCTCCGGGTATCTAATATTGGTGCCTCTCGCAGACATGACTGCAGAGACAGCAGCCCAAGCATTTGTTAACCATCTGACACTGCCTTTTGGAAGCCCGGAAGCTATTCTTACGGACAGAGGATCAAATTTCATGTCCACGTTATTTGTTCAAGTTTGTAAGCTACTGAGAATTAAGAAATGGCGAACAACGCCCTTCCAGCCTAAAGCCAACGGTAGGGTAGAGAGGGTGCATAAAACCATAGTCAAAATGTTATCTCACTATGTGAACAGTGCGAACACCAACTGGGATAAGTATATGGCGTTCTAGTGATGGGAACAATCGAATGAAAACAATCGATTCATTCGGTTGTTGGAAAAAAAACGATCATTCGGTTGTAGTTTCTCGTATCGGTTGAATTATTCATTCATTCTTTTGAGTGAAACCAGTCGGTGGGATCAACCGAATGAAAAAATCGACGCAGTCGGTTGGACTACTCAATCCTTCTTTTGAGTGAAATCAGTCGGTCGGAGCAACCGAATAAAAAAATCGACACAGTCGGTTGGAACACTCATTCCATTTCTTTTGAGTTAAATCAGTCGATGGGACGAACCGAATGAAAAAATTGACACAGTACGTTGGCCTCTTCATTAGTTCTTTTGAGTGAAACCAGTCAGTGGGAGCAACCGAATGAAAGAGTCAGTCGGTCGTAGTTTTACTATGTTGGATTAATATTCGTTTCTTTTTTTCGAATGAAAGTAGTCTGTGGGAATAACCGAATGAAAACATGCGACACTTTTGCAGTGTTGTACATTGACTGAATTACTCATTCTTTCTTTTCAAGTGAAAAGTGGCAGTAAGTTTTTCTGTCGGTTGAACCATGAGTCATTATCCCAACTGAAACGACTGATTAGTGTTTTAGCTTGCAGAGCTATCCATTTATTTCTATGAATGAAACTGACACGCACATCAGATAACTACAGCAGTGCTACATTTTACCGCCATGTAAAAGGGGTATGCCAAAGTTGAACTGCGTATTACAGTGTTCATTTAATTATGTACTGAATGAAGTAACTTTTCGTTTTATAATACACAGTAACAGTGATTCATATTTTGTTGTAGATTAAATTGTTCGAGGTGCCATCAACGAGTAACTAATTAGATGTCATATCACTTTCATTGCCCACCACAGACTTCAAAAACGCCGATCATCTGGGCCCGATCAGATTACTTTCGCAGACAGCCACAATCTGTAGAAGATAAGTGGGCGATGACCACGAAGTACCGCGGGGAGCGGGGACACGAGAGGGGGTGCTGCCTCGCTGGCGTTTTCACTGCTGACAGCGCGAGTCCAGCAGGCGCGCGCCAAACTCCACACAACAGCGTCTGGCCAGGGGGGCGGGGCCATACGTGCCATCGCCCATTGTTGTCGGTTTCTTACTGTCTCAATAAAGAAGCGTCGAAACTACAGGGTGTTCCAAAATGATCGCTACAAGTTTCATCTCGCATACTGTATCTCCGAAGTGGGAACAGGTAGAAAGTGCGGTTTGCAGCTTATTGTTCATACTTATCTAAGGTACTAGTAGGACAGAGTTAAGTATTTTAACTGAGCATATTTGCTAGATCCAAATTCGAAGATCACTAAAACATCAGGTATTGTAAAAAAACGTTTATTAAAGTATTTTGTATAAAAATATTTTTGTTAATTCCATCTAATTTGAAGGAGTACGAGAAGACATACAACATTTATCAGTGTTGCAAATTTTCTTCAGCGCGTCTGTATTCATCAACAGTGTATGAAAACATGCATCTCAAGTTTCATAATATATATCATTAAAATTCGAATACAAACGGAATTTGTCGAAGTTAGTAGGTAAAGTACCCTCCGCCATGCCCCTACGAAATTTATTCAAAATGTTCAAATGTTTGTAGAGCTTATGGGACTTAAATACGGGGTCATCAGTCCCTAAACTTACAAACTACTTATGAAGTAGCTAATACTAAGGACGGCACAAATATGCCCGAGGGGGGATTCGAACCCCCGACCGTAGTGGCCGTGCAGACCGTGACTGACGCGCCGCAGTCGCCTCGGCCACCGCGGCCGGCCGAAATTTATTGTACACAATTACCTTCCCCTTGTTTTAAAGGTCAAGTGTGCAAAATTTCATCAAGATCGCAGCCAAATTGTGGTTTTTGTCGAAGTTAGTATGTAAAGTACCCTCCGCCATGCACCGAATGAAATTTGATGTAGACAGTGACGTTTCTCTTGCTTTGAAGGTCAAGTGTGCAAAATTTCATCAAGATTGGAACAAAACTGTAGATTTGCATGCAATAGAAACACACACACACACACACACTGCTATATTTTTAAGATTTGTCTCTAAGAATGTTTGATGCTGAATCACGGTTCATTTATACCCGAAAAGGGTGAAGGAGTATGCAAATAAAGTCACACGAAGTCGATGAATTAATAAAAACATCCATATAACTGCAGAAACTGACAAAGACTTTTTCCAGTCGGTTGTATCGCATCAAATGAAACCACTCAATGCCGAGAACATTCATATGAAGGACAGAGACTTGTTTCATTCGGTGCTCACGCATTGACTGAAACCACTCAAACCCACTGAATGAGTGAAAACATTCATATAGCGGCTGCAACCGACAGAGACTGGTTTCATTCGATTGTTTCGCGTCGACTGAAACCACTCAAACCCCGCCAGTGAGTGAAAACATTCATACGGCCACAGAGACTATTTTCATTCGGTTGTTTCATTCGACTGAAAAAACCGACTGAACGAAAAAACAACCGACTGACCAATCGGTTGTTAAAAACAGTCGGTTGTCCCATCACTATGGCGTTCATAGCGTCAGCGTATAACAGCAGAATACACGAAGCAACAGAGCACACCCCGTACGAGGTCGTTTACGGTCGCCCTATGAATTCGCCTTTCGAATTAGATAAGTTACCTCCTGGTGTAGACGCTCAAGAGGTGAAAAACCTGGTCCGTCGCTTAAAAGCCATTTGGAAAAAGGTGCAAAAGAACAACAAAAGAGCCAAGTGCGGCGTGGAAACAAAGGAGCCACTTTACCCACTTACCAGCCCGGGGATTGGGTATTGCTGAGAAATACAGTCATTAGAAAGGGACGAACTAAAAATTCACTCCTTTGTTCGAAGGACCTGACGTCACCCGTTAATGCAGAGTTGCAATTATCTGGCCGCACAGTGGTCGTACATTTCGACAGATTAAAACCGTATCGTGGGCAAGAGACGCCAAACCCGACTGCTGCTGTCTCAACCGCACCTGGATCGGCGGTCGTTCAACAGAAATTAGTAACAAGAAAGCTCAACTTCCCCCTACTCGCACTAAGTATGCATTAAGATCCAAGCATTCCTATGGACTACGATCCATGGATTGATGGTGCTGTACGCTCTTTGCACACAAATAGAAATGTTTAAGCCGGTGCACATGTTTTATTTCGCATGCCTTTTTGTTTGTAGTAATACCGCCGCCTACTACATATGTTTGCTTATGTTTAGATTTAAGTTTCACGTGTAAACTAGGATGTCTCATGTCCGGTTTCTGGAAAACTACAGTTACCGTGCCGTTAGCTACGTCACGTTATAATTTAACCTGCCAGATAACTTCCTTGGGTTTCCCGTAGCTGATTTCAACGACCGTTAGTTAACTATGAGGTAACTACGCCTTCTGTCGAAGCAAATAGTACGTTTCAACAGTAACAGATGGCACTACTAACGAAAATCGCAATTACTCGAATTTTATCGATTATTAAGTAAAATCGAAGACGCTTCTTAAGTTTGTATAGCTGTTACGAGTTTTCTGTTACTGTTTTCAAAGGCAGTGGGCGACAAGCGAGGAAACAAATTGGCTATTAAAAAAAAAAAAAAAAAAAAAAAATCTTTTGGCCGACCTAATTTTAGAAGGGAAAGTAGTTATAGTGAATGGAAAGGCAGATGGTTTGACTATTCTGGAAAAACAACACGCCTTGGAAGATGTCACAAAACTGTACAATTCCTTAAACAGACAGGAGAGAAAACGGTAAGGCAACTCAAAGAGCTGTATTCTTTTTTTAAAAGAAAAACAGGACAAACAACAACGATGATAGGGTTAACAAATATATCATGCGTATTATTACTGTTTTTAAGTTTTCCTCTTCCCAGTGTTCTGTGAATGTGACGTTACTTTTCACGACACAGACTGTCAATTTACGTCCACCCATTCACCTACCCGAGCCCCACGTTGTAATAATAATTTAAAAAAAAACACTGATCACTTGTAACATTGCTTGATCGTAATGGCAATTGCATGGCACAACATTATTTACAAAGGAAACTATCTTTATGCTTAATTGAAAGTTTTATTACGAGAGCATGGCTTTGTGATTCGTATGTGGTAAAATTTTACATCCAGATCGGCGATCGCGAGAGATATTGTTGGCATATGTTGCTCAATGTCGAAATGTCACTTGACCAATCGCGAAAGGTAGCTGCATTTAATGTATACGTCACCCGTTGTCAACATTATCTGTCGCGACCGCCAAGCGCGATGTAAAATTTAACCCGGAATGTTGTTTTCCGCGTTTTTCCCCGTTTGACCTCGGCAATGTCATTGGTCATTTATTATTATTATTATTATTCTGAAACGCATATGAAATTCGCCCTCATGACATAGATCAAATGGCTGTCATCTAACACGAAAAACGCGTCGTGGTCTTTTCATAAGCACAGAGTACAGCTAACTTTTCTTCTTCTGAACAACTGTCCGAAGCATCAGAAGGAAAAGAAGAAGACGGCGGCGACGACAATGATGAAAAATTGCCATTCTTCAACTACATAAATTTTAAAATTATATGAAAATTATACGGAACCCAGTCATAAAAACAAAAACAAATTACTACTGTGAACTAACTTCTGGACTTGCGTTTGGAAGCGTACTAGCGCTACGTAGCGGATATAGTTAGAACTAAAGTTAACGTGTAGGTAACCCCAGGGGAACGCGCACTTATCTTTAACGGACAGGTAACTACGGCTGTGACGGTGACTGTCGTCTCGGAAACCCATTTTGTACTTAACGTTCAGGTAACCTACAGATAACTGTAACGGGACAGGTAACTACTGTTTCGGAAACCGGCCATCAGTCTGGAAAACCCTTTTAATGCCAACCATTATGCCTCGCTTTGCCATTAGAAATTTCATTGTTGCAATTGCGGACAGAGTAATGTAAGGAACATGAGCTGCAACGTAGGAGCAGCAGATGGAGCAGACTGCCTAGCCGCGCCGCGCGACCACGAGGCCGCGCGGCGCCCGGCGTCCGCCGCCTCCCCCCCCCCTCCCCCTCCCAGCCGCGGCCGCAGCCACTGGACGCCTGCCGGTGCCGCATTTGACGCCGTCAGCTGTGTACTGTGTTGAACTGCGTAGCACACGTGGCCCACACCTGCCGCACCGCGACCGCCCGCCATCAGTCCGTCCGTACTAATCTTCTGTTTCACTATAACCGAAACACATGACACATACGTAATCGTTATTATAAATCTCAAACAATTTCATGTAATGCTTCCTACCAGAACCTATTCCGTACGATGTTCTTGTGGAAAAGTGCAACATCTACTATAGCCACTGATATACCCAGTACTATCGTTATGTTCGGTATTGCACAAAGCTACTTTGCCATTCGATCCTTTTCCCTAACCAGAAGATACTTTTGAAGATAAAAGGCATTCCAAAATTTATGTATCTGTAACTTCATAGCATCGCTCGTCGCCTACGGATGCTCAATGCGCTGAAAGTAGAATTCTTGAATTGTAAAATAAATACCTACCAGTATTCAATCCAAGAACAGCAGCCAGCATGCGAAACTTAGAAGTAGATGTTCCTGGAGTAGTAAAACAACTTAAGTCACTAAACAAAAATAAATCTTCCGGGCCAGATTGTATACCAACTAGATTCCTCTCAGAGTATGCTGATGAAATAGCTCCGTACTTAGCTATAATTTACAACCGATCACTCAGCGAAACATCCGTACCCAAAGACTGGAAAGTTGCCCAAGTTACTCCAATATTCAAGAAAGGCAATAGGAGTGATCCCCAAAATTACAGGACTATCTCATTGACGTCGATTTGCAGTAGGATTTTGGAACATATACTTTGTTCGAATATTATGTACTACCTCGAAGAGAACGACCTATTAACCAATAGTCAGCACGGAATCAGAAAGTATCGCTCTTGCGAAACACAGCTTGCCCTTTATTCACATGAAGTGTTAAGTCCCATCGACAAGGGATCTCAAATCGATTCCATATTTCTGGATTTCCGGAAGGCTTTTGATACTGTACCCCACATGCGGCTTCTAATGAAATTGCGTGCTTATGGAATATCTCCCCAATTGTGCGATTGGATTCACGATTTCCTATCAGAAAGGACACAGTTCGTTGTAACTGACGGTAAGTCATCGACTAAAACAGAAGTGATATCTGGCGTTCCACAGGGAAGCGTTATAGGTCCCCTACTCTTCCTCGTGTTTATAAACGATTTAGGAGATAATCTGAATAGCTCCCTTAGACTGTTCGCGGATGATGCTGTCGTTTATCGGTCAGTGAAGTCAACAGAGGATCAAAAGCAACTGCAAAGCGATTTAGACAAAATTTTTACTTGGTGCAAAAGTTGGCAATTGACACTAAATAAAGAAAAGTGTGAAGTAATACACATGACCACTAAAAGAAATCCGCTGAACTTCAATTACGCAATAAATCAGTCAAACCTTAAGGTCGTAAATCTACCAAATACCTAGGAGTTACAATTACGAACAACTTTGACTGGAGAGAACACACAGAAAATATTGTGGGGAAGGCGAACCAAAGGTTACGTTTCATTGGCAGAACGCTTAGAAGATGCACCAGCTCCACCAAAGAGACTGCCTACATCACACTTGTGCATCCTCTCTTGGAGTACTGTTGCCCCTTGTGGGACCCTCACCAGGTGGGACTGACGGAAGATATTGAGAAGGTTCAGAGAAGGGCAGCTCGTTTTGGTTTATCACGTTACGGGGGGGAAAGCGTCACGGAAATGTTGCACGAATTGGGGTGGAAATCATTAAAAGAAAGACGTTATTCATTGCGGCGTGATCTGTTTGCGAAGTTTCAATCACCGACTTTTAGTTCTGAATGTGAAAATATTTTGCTAGCACCCACCTACGTAGGGAGACATGACCATCCCAATAAAATAAGAGAAATCAGATCGAAAACGGAACGATTTAGGTGTTCTTTCTTCCCGTGCGCTATTAGAGAATGGAACGGTAGAGAAAAGTTATGAAAGTGGTTAATGAACCCTCTGCCAGGCACTTAAATGTGATTTGCAGAGTATCTATGTAGATGTAGAATTGGGGCTTAGTCGCCTTTTGCGTGTTTGACCGTTGCTAACGCCATATGCGTTTTACACAGGAACCGCAGCGGTCCGCGCCATCAGCCTGCTCAGTCAGCTCGGCCAGCCACCCGCGCTCGCCAGCTGACTCCAGGCAGACAATGCTCTGCCACGCTGTCACTGCACCAGGTGATGGTAGCTGCCGGTCAGCTCCCGACAGATGGCAACACACTCCTGACTCCTGCTGCGCGTGACTTGCAAATTTGTCGCCGTTTACGCGCCGCTGCTTTATTTCTCTACTACACTCAATTAGCCAATAATTCGGAAGTTTACTGTCCTTCACAATTTCCGCCGCTTACAGATTAATTCCAGTTTCAAGTGACCGGACTTGATACTACGGCGTGACCAGAACGAATATTAATGGACCCGTGTTGGGTTCGTCCACTATGACCACTTTTGGCATTGTTGCCGTGCCTGTTTGCGCTCCTATTGGTGATTGTTGTCGCGGGTATTTTGGCAACAATGAAATGGTAGTCTTATTATCTGTATTGGTACGCGCCTGAAGCTACCGCAATTCCAAGTTCAGCCTTCCGATTCTGGGGTGCTTTCTGAAAGGATAGACTGCATACCTGGTATCACTCACTCACCGTGCCAGGGTCTCAGCAGGGGACTGCTGGTCAACCGTTCACATTGCGACATTGTTAATCCTACATCCAAAGTTGCACTTCACTACAATATGCTGCATTTATCCACTGCTATGCCTGCGTCCACCAACTGGTTGAAAATGCCTCACTTTAATAATTACCATCCCCACCATTTGCTAAACAAGTTACTAAAACATGAGAAAGGCCAAATTACCATAGGACTGTGATGCTCTCCCTCTTACCTTGGTCGTGACTGCACTAACTGTATGGGATTTATGTCTAAAGCGATGACGCAGTTGGTTCAGACAAAACACTACTGCAGAGGTTCCTGAATGCTAGCCGCGTGGCACATTCCATAAGAGAAATCTTATATAAAGGCATGGTCCGCCCTTATTTTTTAAGATACCTTAGCGCTAAGAATATAGTTTTTGTAACGTATTTTGCATTTCAAGACAGGTTATTTGATATCCTCATAATGTTGTTGCATTTGTGCGTATCTCCTGTCGACAAAGTTACTATTTTGCATGTAATCTATAACCAACCGTACTGTAAAATCCCTCTTTGGTAATTGATATTAATATTGTAACTTGGTGTTAGGTCACACCTTCGTTGTGTTTATTGTTTATGTTGCTTGATGTAAATGTAGGTACTCTTGTTCCAAAGACTTAGTAAATGGAGCACTATTCCTATTATGTATAACTTTAATACTGTTAATTCTCATTGGGTATTGCCCACCTACGCTGCGCTCATTAAAACCTCTTGAGGAGGCACGCTACCACACAAATGGGCACCTCGCTAAGGCAAGTGTGAAAGTGTTTGTCTTGCCATTCCGGCATGCAGCCAGCAACTTCTGACTTCGCCAACCGACACGCTACTGGGGCACTGCAACCGGCCATCCCACCCGAACCTCTGTGAGCCGACCGAGGCGCCCTCGGCTTACGCCACAATTCAAGAGAAGCAATTTGTACTTTTCTATATAATCATTTCTCTTTATAAGTGTGAATATAATTTGTAGCAGACCCTTTTTACCCGCCGTCACCAACCATGGAACTTTTTATTGTAATTTCACTAATTTTTGCGAATGGTAAACCATTCCCATGGAAGGGGGAGGAGTGTACACCAGTGGAGAACAGCAGTATTATATTTTCTATTTTTTCCCGTAATTTTCGACACGATTTTCCGTGTCTTGCCGCACGTGCCTCAGGACAGAGGGAGTCCGATGTCCCCTGCCACACGTTTGCGTCATGCACGCCACTTTTCCGCTGCCGCGCGCATTCTGAACCCCCTGGTCCGGTTTGCTTTGTGCTCAGCAACCGGCACGTGTCGCCGATCCGTGCGACTGCGCGCGCGGAACCCGCTGATCAGAGCGCCTGTGCTCAAGTCCACACCGCGGATCGCAACCGATCACAGCATCAATGCAGTTACGTAGACTCAGCACTGCTGCCTAGCTGCGAGATCGCTACAGACTTAAGCGCTGTCTGTCTGTCTGCCGCCGGCTCTCGCCCCGATAGCGCGCTCCCCGCTCTGCAGCCCCCTGGGCTCGCTCTCCTACTTAAGTCATCATAATGATTACTTGTGTTGCACCACTGGTGGCTCTCCTCAGGCCGTAACATTAGAATTTGTATCCCCTTTTCTGAAATACAACCATTTCGTTACACCGCAACACTCGTGTCCGAGCATGATTTGCTGGTCCTGTCAAACCCCGTCCGGAAAACGCCCACAGCCTTTTTCCGTTCGTGTTCATACTGCGGATGCGCGAGCTAGTAGCTGTCAGCTGCAGTCACCGCTCCAGTTAGTCCGCCATTTTCCTTCGTATTTACGTACATTTTGCGTTATGTCGAAGTTTATGATCAGAATGTATTACAAAATGTATTTCTAATGAAGGCATTCACACTGTCCGTCCCAAGACCGTCACCTAACGTCAACGTCACGTTAAGCTTTCTCGAGAAGATTGTTTTGATTGAACGGTCGTCTGCTGACATCGGAAGTTAACCTATCTTCGTCACGCGATTTTCATATTATAGTCGACAATTACACGGTTTGCACGCAAATTTGTCTTATTAATCTTTAGTTTATTATTATACTTTGGTTTAGCGGTAAATTGCAAATGTTTCATGACGACTTAAATATATATCTCAATTATTGTCCACCGAAAAGCGAGGTCGTACATCTGAAACCGAAAAATGGTTTATGTTTTGCAATATTGTAAGAGACAAGACTGAAGTCAATTGTTTATTTGAATAAGATTCTAATTTGATGATGCAATTGTCATTAAATAGCATTTTAAATGAAAAACTCAGTCCAAATGAAAGACAAAAATTCAGTTGTGCATGACGTTATTAACAATGTCAGTGGGCAAATCGTAGTACAATAGATAAAGTAAAGAAGGTCTATCTATGCTCTTATAAATATTGCTTGATGTGTTCGTAAGTTTATTTTTTTCGCTTGAAAATAGATCTGAATGTTTTTAAATGTTGTTTTACTTCCCAGAACTTTACCACACTAAGTTGACAAAAAACATAGATTGCAAGGTTTTCTTTGGCCGTCAATAACATTTAGCGTTGTTTCCTCAATTCCAGTATTAAACTATGACTTCCTACATAACACATCGCCTGTCATAACCTCACATTCAACATCGGGTATTACTGTTCGGTTACGTTTATCGTCTAAACACGCTGCCACAAGATCTTGCTCGAGTTTGTAGTTCAGGACTAGTACGCTGGGAGCGCTTCAGGAAGACTACTACGTATCTCGTTCACCTTCGTTCATCGTTTAGAAAGGGCTTCAGGCTGTGTCACGCAGAGCGGCCGCTGGTTGCATTCTGCCTGGCAGGCGGCAGCTGCGGTCCGTGCAGACCGCGCGGGCAAGCGGGAGGCAAGCGGGAGGCAAGCGGGAGCAGCGTGGGTAAGACTGGCCGACTGTCCACCTGGTGCGTCCAGAGCCGCTCCTCTGCCAGAATGCAAACACGCGTCTAAGAAGACGGGCAGTCGGAAGGAGGTATGCACAAGTCTGAATCACACCGGTTTTCATTTATTTTTCATAATTACGAACCAATGTATACGTACTTGTCTAATCCAATGAATTAAGGGAAATATTGAAAATAACAGTACATTTCTTGTTGTGTTGTGCAAAATAAGTTAAAAAAACGTAAGAAAAACGATGTGGTTGGACAAACATCGCCGCGGAGGAGTAGCCCAGCGGTCTAAGGCGCCTCGCTCCGGTGCGCGCGGTTACTCGCCGTCGGAGGTTCGAATCCTCCCTGGGTCGTACGTGTATGTGTGTGTGTGTGTGTGTGTGTGTGTGTGTGTGTGTGTGTGTGTTGTCCTTAGGTTAGTTTACCTTAGTTTAAGTAGTTTCTTAGCTACGGACTGATGACCGCGCAGTTTGGTCCGATAAATTTATAAACATTTGAACATTTTTGGGCAAACATCAACGCAGATGGTGCAGAAGGTGGTAGTTGGCTGCCAACTGTACATGCAACGTGATGCCAATACCTTGTTACTGGTTATTAGCAAAATACGCAAGAAATTCGTTTCTGTTTTAGTCTTAGCGTATTCGAAAATGTATTAGCCTGCAGGTTATCAATCTGCTCCTCTTGTTCAGTAGGCACTTAGCTCTTGCATTCCTGCGGACGAAATTATTAGACAGCACACTGCTTACAAATCTTTATTTACAGCATCAGTTTGTAGGTCTATTGGCCCTAAAAAGACACGCCAGTTTTCAACAAGAATGGCCTTTTGAGGATCTTCGTAGGCTGCAGCTTCAGGAACGGGACATATTAAATAATTCTGCAATTTAAATCATCACCTACTAACATGCTAGTACTTGTATCCTGCAATGGCTTTCGATGCAGAATATTTTCACCTTGTATAAATCCGAGGAGAAAAGTAGTGTTTTAAAAAATAACCCGGTCATTGTGCCCACATCAAAACCACAAATATGTCATCATGATCAACAATTCCAAACGAGACAACTGATTTTTAACTAGCTGAATCCCCGCTGCTTCGCATGTGTAGGCTGGTTGGCCTGCACCAGTTGTTTGTCTTCGCTAGATATAGTAAATAAATAATTACTATTTTCTTTATTACGAATATATCATTCATTTTTCGGCATAATGTGCTGTTGTTCGCAACGAACTATTGCTTTCCGAGAATAATTTACGGACCAGAGAAGGATTCATACAAGATCCTGTCAACCGTAAATTAGGAACAGTGTTAATTGTTTATTTTGTAAACAACACAAAATATTACTGCTCTCATTTCAGATGACTGACGTTACAAAGAGCATACAACGGTCGTTGCGAACATTAGCACATTACACAACCGCTACCCCTTTTAACATTACCACCTTATCCATTTAAGTTCACCAGTGAACCTACTGAACCCCATGATTTAATTTAAAGACACTAATTCATCATCTGCGATTTTTGTCAAGGACGTCTCTGTTGTAAAAATAGAAACTGATTAATTTACATTGACGCTTCCACCTACAGGGTCCCATGATTTAGTTAAAGAATACTAACTATTTGAAACAGTGCTCATTTGCAACATACGTTTAATGCGTCATACTCTTTCGGCTGCCTCACTTGTTGCTCATCAGCAAACACAGGACCCGCGCAACTCACAGCCAACTCTGCCAACATTGCCGCGCCCCTTCACGTTAAGTACTGTTCGTCGCTACAGCTGATTAAACTTTTACCGAATGATTGTAATAACATTTCTGCTTAATTAAAGAAATTCTTGTGATACTTATCTTTCCAAGCGGTAGTAAATCGTTAGGAGATATGAATCACCATGAATTAAGTGTAAAAAGCCGTTGTAAAAAGTCGTTGTTTCAATGACGTAAGCTACAACATATTTATGAAGATATATCTATTCGCAACTGGTTTTGCAAACGTATCAAAAAAGGATCTAAAACCTTGGGCATATTTCAAAGGAACATCTTGTAAAAAATTTCAATTCAGTCGTTTGAGATAGGAGATAGAGTTTACGAACATTTACATTTTCTATTTGATTGTTCCAAATATCCAAGTTCTGAAAGTTTTTGACCGATTGGAATTTTTGACACAAAATTGCATTCTAACACAGGCGTGTTTTCTTCAACCTATTTTTGCAAAAGTCTACCCGCATCTTTAATGGACGCATGTCGTATTTGAAAGGAAATCTGTAAAATACTTATGCACAACTATATGTTGTTTGCTCACGTAATTTTTAATTTTTTTAAAATTGTAACCAAGAATCCATATACCAATTTATGTAGTTGTAGCTACAAAATTGTCTTAATAGCAACATTTTTTCAAATAACTATTCATCCCCTCTTTCACCCCCTTGACGTGTGAAATTCCAAAAATACCTAAATACTTTCTTATTCAATTGGCCGTCAGGCCAAATATTAATTTCCGTAGCTCTAGCCTGAAAATCGTCCCAATAGTAACGTATTTCTAAAAAGAATTTTTGATCCTCTGGTTGACCATCTAAGTTGTTGAATTTTAACAAACACTAAAACACGTAATTTTTAAATCCTGGCCAAGAGTCCACATCGGAATTTCCAACCAAGTATGCTAATATCATTTTTTGTAATTCTGGGTTCAAAACTGACTTAGTAGCAACGTATTTTCAAAAAAAGTTTCATCCCCTATTTCATCCTCCAATTGATTAAGTTTCTAAAAATACTGAAACACGTGTCTGTAATTCTGACCAAGAAAACATATACCAATTTTTGTGGTTGTAGCTTCAAAATTGCCTTATTAGCAAAAGATTTTCGAAAACCATCCCTCTCCAATTTAACCCCGTTGATGGTTGAATTTCCAAAACTACCGAAACAAGTATTTTTTTAAATTCTAACGAACAATACAAATACCAATATTTGTAGCTATAGCTTCAAAATTGTCTTGACAACAATGTGTTTTCGGAAAGAAATTTTGATCCCCTCTTTTACTCCCTTAGTTGTTGAATTTCCAAAAATACCAAAACGCCTGTCTTTTTAATCCTGATCAAGAGACCATATCCTAAGTTTCGTAGTTATAGCTCGACATTTGAGTTAACAGCTACATATTTTTCAAAATCAATTTTTTGCGTCCTCTATTTTACCCCATGTTGGTTGAATTTCAAAAAATGCCGAAACACGTGTTTTTTTAAATTCGAACCCCGAATCCAAATCCGAAAATTTGTAGTTCTAACTTCGAAATTGCCTAAATAGTAACATTATTTTCGAAAACACCCACTCCAATTTAACCCCATTGATGTTTGAATTTCCAAAAATACCGAAACATGTATTTTTTAACGTCTAACCAACTATACAAATATTAATTTTTGCAGCTCTACTTCAAAATTGTATCAATAGCAACGTGTTTTCAAAAAGAATTTTTGATCCTTTATTTAACCCTCTTACTTGTTGAATGTCCAAAAATACTAAAAATCAAGGATTTTTAGTCTTGACCAAGATTCCATATCCGAAGTTTTGTAGTTGTAGCTTAAAATTTGAGTTAACAGCAACATATTTTTGAAAATCAATTTTTGCGTCACCTATTTTACCCTCTGATTTGTCGAATTTCAAAAAATGCCGATACACGTTTCCTTTAAATTCGAACCCTGAATTAAAATTCGAAATTTTGTAGTTTTATCTTCAAAATTGCCTAAATAGGTACGAATTTTCAAAAAACCTTTCATCCCCTATTTCACACCCTTACGGACGGAATATCGAAAAATCGCTTCTTACATGACGCCTACAGAGTAAGATCAACACCCTCCACAAATTTCAAGTTTCTATCGCCAGTGGTTTGGGCTGGGCGATGATGAGTCAGTCAGTCAGTCAGTCAATCGGGACATTTCCTTTTATATATAGAGATAACTTGAACCACTCTTTTCTTGGACATTTTATCCGTACATGCTTTCTATGTAGCTGTCAATGCAGTTAGCGAGACATTCGAAAATAATTGAAAAAACTGTCTTCACACAATCAAAGCTCTTTGCAAAGACGATGAAATTCACCACATTCTTCTCGTTTCATATTAATCTCATGGACTTATTTTCTTCGCTTCTTTGAAGCAAGCAAAATGAGAAGTAGAAAGTCATCCTCGTCTGAACTGCTGTTCACGTTTATTCGCTCGGCTGCTGACAAACACGCTAGAAGCGCTATTCTGCACTTTAGTCAGCTATGGAGCCTACACTGTAAGAGATAGGCCCGTGTACATAACATAGAATCGCAGAACTCACAAAGACCATGTGATTTGAACGTTAAAATAAAAAGGCCATTTAGCCAAAGCTGCCGTGTTAATTATATATCACAAATTTACTTTGTGGTACGGTGCTCAAGTGGTCAAATGTGCAAAGGGAGCACCCAACCATGAACTAGTCTAGCACAAAACCAGAACTGTTTTCCGCCGTGGCTATCAATGTGGTACGTTATGATGTATAGTGCAGAGCTTTCCAAACTGGATGTCACGACACCCAGGGGTGTCGCAACAGCGCCGGCCGCGGTGGCCGAGGGGACTGCGGCGCTCCAGTCACGGTCTGCGCGACCACTGGTGTCGCGAATTCTGGGCCCACTGAATTCTGGGCCCGGAAAAGGTCGGGCCACTAATCCTCCCCCCCCTCCCCCTCACGCCGGGATGGGTGCCGGCACTCTCTGCTGCCGGGCAGGTAAGCGAGCCGACTTCATTATTTTGCGCCGGTAGCTTGGTTCATGTAAACACACTCGGCCCTGAAATACTTTTCTACAAACATTACAAGGCGACAATGACCAGCATTGTTATAGTACATGTGGCTGCAATTCGAGTGGTTCTAATGATACCAGAAAACATTGTGGGCCAGTGTTGTCGGCAATAACAATTTTTATGGCCCGTGCAAACGTAGCTTTACATGCTGTACTGATGAAAGAGGTATGGAGATGATCAAACGAGAAACAAAAGTGATACAGTTGGAAGTGGTCATGTAATTTCTGTTTGACAACTTTTACTTATGATTGGATATTCAGAAGCTACAATGGAAAACCTGGAAACCAAATTACAAATACAGAATTTTAAAATCACGTCTGTTTGACAAAAAACATTGAAATTAACGTAAAATAAAATCTGTTCCTCACCCATCGAACTGAGAATGTTAGACCTACATGTAATGTACATGAACCAGGAGTGTGCACGTATAGGTGAAATAATCTGCGTATTGCTTCCCATCTCAGTCATAGCGCTAAATGTGCATGGCCCCTACATATGACTTCGAAACCGGAAAACCCTTTCTATTTTGGAATTATAATCCTGCATAACGTTATTAGTATTGCCAAATATAAAATATGTAGAATCAGCAATATGAAGGCGCGTATTAATACATACATTACAACGAGAGTGTGTGAACTATAAAATAATTTACATAATAAGAGTGCGTGTTTACGGCTACAATGAATGACATGATTTTCCATACCACGACAGAGAATGCACCGTAAAACAAGGGAAAACAGGAAAAAATTAGAGCCAGTGAAATACGCGTTTAAAAGAGGGAATATCGTTGAACATTATGTCAACATTCAACGTTGTTCTTCCGGCAGCTGGACATTTTGTTTCCGTTGGTGGTCATTTGAAGGACGGCATAACATCATAAATCTTAAAGTAGGCATTAGGAAAAAATTTATTTTTCTCATTTCTTTTTGCAATCTGTATCTCCAACGCAGAGTCGCGTTTGTGCACCATTTCCATTTGATCTTCAATATTATCTATGCTAAATTTCTCCTTGTCAAAATGCAAACCTAATGCAATTTTCTTGCTACCATACGTATTTTTTCAAATCGCCTCGTATGAAGGACCTTTGAGTCTGGCTTCTCAGCGACAGGACATTTATAAACCCCGTAATTTGCATATTCGGCTTCTTTTGTGGTATATTATCACGCAATCGCGCTTTAAGATTATGTGTCGTTATGAACGCAGTTTTAACTCTTTTCTTCCAAAAATGTATGTTTTAGTTTTTCTGACGGCTTGCCAGTTGTTATTCTGTTTTCAAATCACGTACAGGAGATATGCGCATGTAGTGGTAGGAGCTTATGTCACCTACGCACTGTATGTGAGTTATATCCAATGATCTTTAATTATGTGCATAATCCTATTCTTTTTTAATACGCCATCATATATTATGTTCTTTACATTACAAATACCATCCAGAGGTATGAGGAGTATATTATTTTATATTTATTTTAATATAAAGTTTTGTAAAGAAGAATAGATACGATTTTTAAATTACATTTTTGGAATTAGGTTTTAAGTTTTCCATTGTTTTTGGAGGTAGTTGACATTGGATGAAATTGGTCATAAGTAAAACCTTTTTGAATATTTAGATGTAAATGATAGCGTCATAGAGACAATATATTACAAAAAGTCACAGTGCTCCATATAAGAAATTCGCTTTTTCCGGGAAGTGATCATGTTATGTTTACGGAATTTTCGTAATAAACAGACTCCCATCACACTTTATCCAGGCTTTAGACTGGCTAAATGACAAGAATACATTGTCATTCAGGCGTGTTTCATCTCAGTTTTTTTATTTTATTAACTTTTAAATTATTATTTATTTGTACATTTTTTCACATAATTTGTCTCAAACTAGGCCAATGAATTTACTAAAAAATGTTTGAAGGTAAGAGATCGCTTTCAAACAGGCCCTGATGTCACCACCCTCTTCGTACTTTTGTACTATTTTTGCCATCCTTTCATCGAGTTTCACCTATGTTTTTTTTTTCCTTTTTCCCTCCATACCTAACTCTGATCTCATTAAATCACGTGCCGAGTTCTCTGCTTCCGTCTTCATGCACTTGATTACGTCTTTAATTTTAGGATTCGGTTTCCCAAGCAAATTATTAATCTTGTTGTGCCAACCTCCTACAGCGTTGGTGGTACGATGGCGCAGTCTGTAGCAGCTCCAAACACTGATCGGGACTTCATCGTTTTCTAACCACCTGTCTAGGAAATAGTCGAAAAACTGAGACAGCTTGGGGATATCTGGTGCTTGTGAATGGATTTCGAGCCAGCCATCGCAGACATCTTCCGGTCGAAGGAATGCCAGAGAAGCACACATCTGAATTTGCAACCTTACTTCTTCATTTTCTCTGTATTCGGAAGCAAGTCCCAAGTCTTGCACTTTCCACCAGAGAAATTTCTTCATGTGGAAATGGCAGCCATGAACTTGAACCGACGGGAGCACAACTTTTAATGCAGAAATAGCAGTATTTCAAAATCAACGGTGACATTTTGAGGATTCCATTCTTTTATACTATTTTTAAGATTGCTGAAAAGACGAATATATGTCTGCTTTCTTTTGTTGGGTAACAGTGCAAAGCCGGCCGCGGTGGCCGAGCGTACTGCAGCGCGTCAGTCACAGTCTGCACGGCCACTACGGTCGGGGGTTCGAATCCCCCCTCGGGCATGGATATTTGTGCCGTCCTTAGGATTAGCTAGTTCATAAGTAGTTTGTAAGTTTAGGGATTGATGACCCCGTAGTTAAGTCCCATAAGCTATACAAACATTTGAACATTTGTCGCAACAGCAGCAAAATGTTAAGATAGAACATTGTGGGGAAAAATACTAAACATCCTTCAGTTCGTTCAGTGTGCACTTAAGTACAAGTGAACCATAAAAATTAATATTTCTTTAAACTATCATTTCGAATAGATAAGTCTCTGTAATGAAAATCAGTCTGTTTCACGTAAAAGTTTATATATTCGAAATGGTGTCGCGACTAGGAAGAATTTGGGAAAGCTCTGGTAAAGTGTATAACAAAAATCATTGAAAATTACAAAAATAAATAAATAAAAATACTATATGGGTTTATTATTTGACGCAAATGTGACATCAAATAGAACAAATCTCCTTATTGTTTACAATTCATATCTGATCTCCGTAAAAAAAAATGCATAAAAGCATTTTCTCCTACAGAGCAACAGACAACTGATTACTAACTTGTTGGCTTTCGGAAACATTGCTCTTTTAGGCAATATTTGCCTAAAAATCTAAAGAAGACTAAAACGTGTTTGCTATAAATAAGTATGGAGATTTCTATTTGCGCATATTCTCGGGGTAGACCCCTTCCCATCCTCCTCATACTTCTCAGGAAAAGCAAAAGACCTATTTTGGTGGCGTCCATTAATTACGTGAGGCGATTTTGGCGTTTTCACGAGAGATGTGTAAAGTCCTGTGTGTGTAAAGTCCTATGGGACCCATGCCTGAGGGAGGACCCGAAAATCCGCAGTCGTCCAGTTGATGACATGACGCCTCAAACCACACGGCTAAACCCGCGCGGTTTCTCGACAGAGATGGCGTCACATTTTGCTAGACACCCTCACCCCGCCCTGTACTCTCAGTGTTCAGAATGCGTATTTTAGTGTCAGTGCGTTAATCTGTGCTCGATTACGCACGGTTTTATACGCTGTAGTAAAGGCAGCAATGCGGCACCTCATACATAGAAAAATCATGTATACATGGCACAGCACGTAGATAATGCTCTTCAAAGTGGGAATCAGTCCTCGATATGTATCGTGTAAAATATGAGTAATACAGAACCTTGACTGGTTGTAGAAAAAAAAATTTCATAACAAGACCTGTAAAATTTTATCATTGTAGTCAGGAAGTCTGTAACACTTTCATTCAGGATCTTTTAGGGATAAAAGTAAAGAAGATGTGGAAGAATATGAAAGATTTATTCCAAATGTGTCAAAAATTAACGAGACCATTCCGGAGACCATATTTGTTTCATAAGCAGTAGTCCTTCCCTGAAGTAGTGCTAAGTGGACACCCGCGATTAATGCGCGTGAAGAGAACGCTGCTTGTATGGCGGCCTGGCCTGGCCTTCTGTTCACGCAGCTGTGGCTGCCGCGCATGGAGAAAAGGTGGTGTATCCTGAGAGAGACAATCTAGGGGCTACTGTGATGTCTGCATAACCGCGATAATACTACTGTGCGGGATTTAGCCTTATTTTAGACGTGAAACATGTTGTGCTTAATTGAGTAGCCTATTATCAAAGACGGGTATCTGTCGTTTGGCAGAAACTGAGATAAACGTCATTTTTATTGCGAAACGTAGAGATAATATATTTATAAGCTGATTTGAGCATTATCAACTTTAATACTCGAAGATTTATACCTGGAAGTGGCTAATATCAATTTGATTACTCAAACACCTTCAAATTGTGTTTGAAAATACAGATGTCCGACTTTGAAACCAAAACGTGTAAGTGTCCGCTTTTGAAAGGAAGCTTAGGATTTAACGTCCCATCGACGGCTTGGTCATTGGAGACGGAGCTTACGCTCGGAGTTTCGGGGATGGATGTGGGAGGAAATCGGCCGTGCCCTTTTGAAAGGAACCATCTCGGCATGTGCCGGAGTGATTTAGGGAAATCACGGAAAACCTAAATCTGGATAGTCGGAGGTGGATTTGAACCACCACCCTTCCGAATGCGAGTCCAGTGCGTCACCACTGCGCCACCTCGCTCGGCCCCGCTTTCAGATGTCCGTTTCTGATACGCAGAGATTCGCTTACTGCTGACGAGAATCTTTTGCACGTGTATAATCTAGGAAATTATAGCAATATCGACATAAAGTGAAGGGTCCACGGGAAAAAGGGGGTAAGTCAGTTCTTCTCAATTTATCAGGAGAGAAGATTTTAACACCAAACCTTATGTACCAAATGCAATTTTTTGCCAATTCTCTAGAAATTTATGTTTAGTGTAGCCTTACAAATAGTCGTTAGATACCTCTGCAAGGTTTTCCTGTAAATGTACTGTAACAAGCTAAAGAAAATATTATATCGAATGACGTCAATTTTTTGTAGGGAAAAAGGGGGTAAGTCATTATGAAACGGGGAATGTCAGTAAATCTCGCTAACAGAGGGATCAAGAATTGCCATCACAAAATAAAACAAAAAGGAAGCGGCCTCGTTAGACCCTTTGTAGGCTACTGTTCCATCATACACGAAGAAATAAGATTCATCGGTTGACAATATATGAATATTAAACATGCACAACGTTAACTGTCTCTTGTAGTACACGTCGTTAGTTGTGATGTTAGGGATAGGTAAGTTCTTCTGGAAATCCATAGTAATGCTGTTTGCTTTAGAACATCTTTTACGAATATAAAACGTATCAGATTTTAATGAGTGAAATTTTTTCTCCGTTGACAGTTGCTAGATTTTTTTTTTCTGCACTCGCCCTTTCTGAACTATTTTCCGGGTACGATTTCAAAGCATGTTCAACAGCTCGAATTTCGGCAGCATGCCTATCACAGTAACTACAAGTGACCACTCTAGGGCATCCGAAACCGACGTTAAATTCTGTGTTGAAAACAAGTCTGTACTTTTCATACGACACAGATTGTGTAGGGTATGATTTTTTAAATAACTCATACATCTTACTGATGTCCAGATCTGTGGTAGATACACTTTCTTAGTTTTCAAGCTGTAATGGCTTCGTTCATCTTTAAATGAACTAATGTGTTGGCGAACTGCATCAAGTGCCTCTGATGTCACACAATGTTTCCGATTAGAGTGTTGGCCTCGACCATCCTTAGGATTCACACGTGTTTTCAGATAACGTTGTATTAAAACAATTTTAATCTGCCAGGAAGTTTCATATCAGCGCACACTCCGCTGCAGAGTGAAGTTTCATTCTGGAAACATTCCTTAGGCTGTGGCTAAGCCATGTCTCCACCATATCCTTTCTTCCAGGAGTGCTAGTCCTGCGTGTTTGCAAGAGAGCTTCTGTGAAGTTTGGAAAGTAGGAGGCGAGGTACTGGCGGAAGTAAAGTTGTGAGGCGGCATCGTGAGTCATAACCTCGCCAGCAGCAGATGCTCAACACCTGGACTACGGAACGTAAACGACAGGTGCGCTCAGTGCTGCCAACTGACTAACCCCCTTTTTCCCTAGTTTCACATTGACTTACCTCCTTTTTCCCGTGGACGCTATATTTTTAAACCGCTGTAACTTTGAGACTATCCCCCTTCTTTCCATGAAACAAAAACCGATAAAAGCAGCTTTTTGAATGCTTTCTAAAGCTGTAATAATCTAAAATTTCATTTTATTTGACTTACCCCCTTTTTCCCGTGGACCCTTCAAGTGGAAAATATTAAATTCTGAGCTCTATTAAATATTGGAAAAATGAAAACCACAATAATCATAATAATCTTTTTAATTTTATATACAAAATGAAATGTTACGGCACTGAATCTCTAAAATTATTAACATAAGGTTTGTTGAAACTGTCGCCAGATTTTTCCGTAAACATCCTTATGTTATTTCCGACATCGAACTTCTTCCCAACAAGAGATAATTTCGTACAACACACCTTACGATAGAACATTGTAGTTTACAAGCTGGTCTTACCTTTGTTTCTTTTCAATGTTTATTTTCCACTTTTCCGGTTGTCTCAACCGCTTCCTAGCTTTTCCTTCGGACGCTGCTGATATATTATGTTTCATTTTACTCGTTTTAAGATGGTTATTAGTAATAATACTATAAAATTATGGAAAAACCTAAGTATAATACGTCTTAGTACCTAGCACATACTGTCGCCATGTCTGATTTTCGAGGTCACGTGATCGTATACTATATTCCCATTGGTGCACACGGCTTCATTCAACAAGTGTGCGAATTTGATATCAAGCTCTTGTGTAGGTTTCCGCTTTTGATGTGAACAGTCAAATTTAAAGTGTGATGTATCACATTTACGTCAATGTTTGGTAAAAAAAGGATTTCACCAACGAAAAGTGCGGAGAAACTTCACTTAGGAGCGACTGCTAACTAAATTTCGATCATTAGGTCAGATGTCCAGGTTTGATATTAGGCTACTCAATTAAGCCTGATTATCTCGCAGTTTTACAACGTTTCTTGCGGGGAAAAAATTTACGGCAGATTTGCCGAGACACTCCTCTTCCCAACGTGAGGTTTGGTGAGATTCTGGTCGAACTCCCCCCCCCCTCCCCCCCAGACACCTCACGTAATCAATGGACGTCCCGTTTAGGCAGGTGATTTTCTTTCAAGGAAATAAGATCTTTTTGTTACAGAATTGAGTTTTTTGCAGGGTCGGAACGGCAGTTTTTTATGGCCACTTCAAAGACAGAATTCGTCCTCCAAAATATTTGAAGTACTTCCTATCCCCACTCCCTTTCGTTACGAAATGCCAAACGGGCGACCTTGCCATGGCAGAACGTTAATTGACTTGAAGCTATCTGTGCGAATATTTCGTAAAAATGGAAGTGAAAGTTCATGATAAGAAGGGAAACATTTCTTTTGTTGCTCTGTGAGATAATTATAGGATTACCAGCGCAAAAATGGTTGGTGCAGTGTTTTACTTTTTTCCATTTCAACAGATACGTTTTAAAACGAAAAACATCGCTGTTGAGATCATCATCAAAAAATTTGAATATTTCCCCTCTTTTTCTCATATGCAAATAAAGTTTGTTATCACCCATTCAAGAAATAAGATGAGCGAACTGCTTTTCCTAACACTGCTGGTATCTTCTCATGAATTCATCACACGATGTAATTCTCTTAGAGAAACTGAATTGACTGAAAAGCGGATATTATGTTTGACTTCCTGTAACATGTGCGGATTTGTGTTTTACACTTCATTGTCTAGTGCTTCCCTCAACAGAAACTTCACGGCATAAAACGGAGTTCCAAAGAGCGAGACACGACTTTGTTATGTACGGCAACACCACAGTCTAACATACACAGTCGCGACACTCCCGCAGCGCTCCAAGCGGACGGCCAGCTACGTTTCGAATACGATAGTTGATGAGCGCGAATAGTATCGTTTAGACTGACTTAAGTATCCTTTTTACATTAGGGAACGTATGTAGTGCCTTATAAATAGGTAATAATTAAAAAATAGATCCCCATTTGTATTTCTTAGGTTTCGTAAGATCTCTGACAAGGTACGAAACGGTACATTACAGGATAGTTAATTTACAATTATCCTGTAACATACAGGCTTTAAATGAATAATTTCATTTTCTATTAAAAATATGAATTCCTAGGAAACACCAGGAGACATGCCCTTTAGCAGAGAGACGTCAATTTCTACGCAGGAACGTTAAGTATTCTTCATTGCAATTCCAGTAAAATCGGTGACGGTGAAACATGGGAAACATATATAAAAAGCAATAAATACGGTATTTAACGTACCAAATCAACCATCACAGCTGTAGCTGAAGGAAAAACGTTACAGACATGGCAATATAACGATAAAAGCAACCAACTGTTTTCCAACAAAGTACCCATTTCCACAATTGTTGCTACATCTGAACCAGAAACGACAAGAATCATAAAAACATTGGTTTTTAAAGCTAAAGTAATTACACTTAAAAGAATATACACGTATAAGAAAGACGAGTGACGTGCAAAAATGTGAGAATCATTTGACTCCATACCGAATTGATATACGTCAAAAACTGGTTGCCATAGTAAGAACGGACCATAATAGAATTTTATTATACCATTATGTTTATATGTAACTTACTTTCAGCGGAATAAGCTGCAAATATACACATATTCGTAAGTATTTGTTCAAGACAGATTTGTTCTTTATACCATTCAATCATTTAAATTAGGCTGTTTTATATTAATTTCCGTATTATGATTGTCTCTCGATATTTTAATAATGCTTGTAACGCAAAAAATATAGTAAGTATTTCGCTAATTACGTACAAAGGCGACTGTAAACAAACATCACTACTTGGGCGGCTTGCCCACCGCTAGGAGCGCTAGTGTCGCAGCAACTGTCAGTTGGTGACAACTTTTACAGCAGTGAGTGTCGCGACTGTATATGTTAGACTGTGGTAACACTTCGTCAAATGCGTGCAAGGAAACATTGGTCCTGGCCTCCTGGCACCTACTGCAAAACCGCAGGGCTTCGTTATCTTTCTCTCAGTTTATTTAAAAAAATGTTGCAAAAGTTTTGCTCTTTATTTTTCATTGTTAACTGTGTCATTGAAAATGGGGCCTATTATTCAGCCACCAATAACTGCGCACCTCGCTTCTATTTTTCTGATCGTGAAGGGGTTCCTCATGAAGCAGAACAGGTCTATTGGTGCTCTAGTGCTGTTAGTTTAGGCTTCAGCCCTCGCATGGTATCAGCTCTAGAAATACGTATTGTATGCCTGGGGTCTTTTTTGACTCCAAAGTGATTCAAGTGACTTTATGGAGATAAAATTTCAAATATGTCCATAAAAAGTAAATATAATTTATTGAAAAACATATGCACAATGTTGATATTACAACTTCATACAATTAAGTTACATATAAGTTGTAATTACTTACTACATTTGTTTCAAATATGAAAACATATTTTGTTTAGTTTGTTTGGTTCCAAAAATTATTTTAACACAAAAGATTCATGACCCACAGACTATGTACTACTACTGTAATTTATTAGTGTAATGTGTAATATCATTTACATGGAAAATTATTAGAAATACACTCCTACACGCTACCAGTGCCAATCCCGTTCAATCCGGCGTTCAGGAGTTGGGTACATTATTTCATTATCTTTTGCATTATTTTGATTATTTTCCTAACAAAAGTTATATATGACACTGAAAATCACTTATTGTATACCTGAGGTATTTTCTGACCCCACTGCAAAAATTTCAAATTGTTGTACTGAAAAATGAGATAACCATAAATATTTTACCCACTTATAATAAAAAGTCTGTGGATAGCATATATGAAGCATGAGTTGTCTACACCCAGATAAAAACTGTTTATCTATAGTTAAATGAGCCTTGGGGCCTGGAAAGACCCCAGGCATCATGCGAGGGCTAACATAACCGTGGAAGTGGGATCAAGCCTCATCTGGAAACATAATGAGGTAAGGATCCATATCGCCGCCAAGCACTTGGTTCAAAACCAGTTCTCAAGACCTAGCCCTGTAGCAGAGATCGCCAGATGCGAATTGTTGACTGTTATAATCTTTTAGGGCTCCACCCCAAATACCTCATCTTTGTAGAGAGTTGCGTGTGCCAGTCCAACATATTGAACACCCGTGTACTGTCCATGTGGACACAGGCACCCACAAAAACACTGCTTGCTAAAACCCCCATCAGGGAGAACCAGAAGAGACTTTCTCAAGGAGCTTAAAAGTAACATATCATGAAAACTAGGAGAAACATCACAGAAAATGAAGAGCCCTTCTCTAACACGAACGGTAACTGTCTTTCAAAACATTGTGTTACTTGCAAGGGGTGTGTAAGTAAACTACGTACTTTGCAACTTTGTATGCACAAAATGTTTAGCAATACTTCAGTATTTCAGTGGGGCAAAAAAGGCTTTGAGCTGTAAAACGTAGACGCCATTTACGTACTCAGTTTAGTTTCTTTCATTTTTCACGTAATAATTTTAGTGTCATTGTTGATAAGTCAATGTTTTTTGTACATAATAAATTGAAAATTATCATTATGGTTTCGTTTCATCAATGTGTAATTGTTATTATTGATTAAATGAAATAAATATTGAGACAAAATCTTTTTCTTTTTGTAGAAACATAACTTAAAATACACGTACAAACACGAAACGGTATCGCCCAAGTGCGGCACAACAAAGAAAAAACAGAGGGCCAAACGTTTGGAAGACCAATCGCTGGTCAGTTCAGTGCTGAAATCTGTTAAGCCTTCAGCATCACCATCAAGCAGTCAGAGATTACCAGAACAAAATGAAAGAGAAGAGGTGGTCACAAAATTGCTTCAATCCGAGAGTGAAATTGTAGTTAACGAAAAAACCGCCAGAAATAGTGAAGATAAGGGAGCAGTGAGAGACGATAGCCTCGAAGAAACCTGAAGGCCTCCAAGAAAATGTGGACAGTGGTGTAGAGAATTGTGAAGACAGCTTACCAGATGAAGAGGATATGAATGTAGGGGAAACTATCGACGTTCGTAGCAATACTTTGTTTCCCTACATCTCTGAATGGCCATATCCTGTACCACAAAATCTAAGAGTGCATTTAATTAAAGTGGGAAGTACAACATTTCAAAACAAAGATGGTCCATTTGTTTCAGTTAACAGACAAGTTGACAAGGATAAGACGAAAGGTACTAATCGACAATTGACATCGGTCAACCAAATGGTGAGAAAATTTCCCAAACCTGGATGGCGTGTTCAACTAAAAAATGCAGAGTTTATACTGTTTTTATTGTACACTGTTTAGAACAGACGCAAGTTCTCATAGCACACCTAAATATGTAACTGTTTTTCAAGGTTGGTGGAAAGTTAGTCTGAAAGTTCACAACCACGAAACGTCTGAGAAACATCAAGCTTGTTTTGAAAAATGGAAAACATTAAGGACAAGTCTAAATGCCAATGAGAACTATTGATTGTATTATCCAGACAGCACATGAAACGGAAAAAAGAGAATGGAGAGAGATTTTAAAACGACTGTTAGACGTCACTCCGTGTTTGGCTCAACAAAATCTTCCATTCCGTGGACACTGAGAGCATATGTTGGCAGAAAGCAGAGGACCTTTTCTGCAGCTGATTGGACTGTTATCTAAATACGACGCTGTACTAAGGGAACACTTGATCCAACTAGAACAGTCCACTCAGTCACAGGGAGGCAAATTATTTACGAGCTATTTACCCCCACCACACAAAATGAGTTTATCTCACTTCTGGGCGGAATGGTCAAGGAAGAGCTTTTAAAAGATATAAAGAATGCTAAGTAATTTTGTGTCAGCTTTGATAGCACGCCGGACACATCGAACATAGAACAGATCAGTGAAATCATTCGTTATGTTCACATAGAAAACAAAAAGGTAGAAGTAAAGGAGTCATTTTCGAGTTATTTTCAGCAAACAGGGAAGAAAGCTGTTGACGTAACAGAAGATATTTTTACGGGTTATTGCAAAAGACGGTCTGGATACAACGATGTGCCGAGGACAAGGATATGACAACGCCTCTACAATGACTGGGGTACATTCAGGCGTTCAAGCAAGAATCTGTGAACTTAATCCTAAGGCACTGTTTGTGATCTGTGCAGACCGCTCTCTCAGTCTTTGCGGATTGCATCCTCTTGCAGCAGTTCCATTTTGTGTGGCTTTCTTTGGAACTTTAAAAAGTTTGCAGCTTCTACCTACATATGGACGATCCTTTTGGAAAACGTTGGAGTTACAGTGGAGGGACTGTCAGATGCGATGGAGTGCCCACTACCTAGCAGGGAAACCTGTGTTCCAGTGCTTTAAAAAGATTACTGATGCCAATGAAGAAGTTTCTGATTCTTCGGAAACCTTGGAAAAAAGAGGTGCTGCTCTAATTCTGTTGTCTGCATTGTGTGATTTTTCGTTTTTGTGTTTTTTGTATTTGTGGAATACTGTCTTACAACAGGTCAATGTAGCTCAAAAGTATTTACAGATTCTTGGGGTCGGCTTGAAATGTGTATTACCAAGTAAGGAGTCTGAAGCTCTTTTTGAAAGACAAGAGAAATCAGCTTGTGGACGAAGCCTTTCGATTTGCGAAGGTCACATGTGAAGAGATGGGTACTCCTGCCGAAACAAGAAGAAATATTAGGCAGAAAAAAATTATGCCTGGGGAAAGGCTGCAGACGAGACTTAAACTTTGCACCAGGAACTGAGAAGGTTAGAGTGCATCGACAGGTTGTGAACAAAAATTTGATACACGATGCAGAAACATGGAATGTATATCAGATCGTTTTGCTGTTTTAGAGCCCAGAAATCTGATTACAACTTCAGAAAAGGAACTTACCATGATTGTAAAATGTTTAATTGACAATTACGATGAGATTTCTGAAGATGATATCCTCGCAGAAATTCAACGGCTGCGACGAATTCTCAGGCTGCTAATGTCCGAAAAGAAGAATCTATTGGAATGACATCTTTGAAGAGTTTTACAGTTTGTTGTTGAATATGAAATTTCTGAATCTGTTCGGAACCACCTTGGTGTTCAGATTTGTGTTACCTTTGTGTGTTTCGGTAGCGTCCTGTGAGAGAATTACCTTAGGTCTACTATGAACCAATCACGACTCTCTAATTCGGCAATTTTGTCAGTTGAAAATAGTGCGGCTAAAGCTATTGACTTTGATGATACAACTTCAAAATTTGCTGCAGAGAAAGTTAGACGGGTGAAATAGTACACTGCATGTGAAAGTCACCAGTCATTAAGACAATCGTCAGCTGTTTGTTCTGCTTGATAATATTCGATTAAACTATGTTATTTATAAAAACTAGTTTTATTTATTTCCTTTCATACAGACTGTTTACAAACTAAATAACTTTCTATTTTGCTCATTTCATTATGGGTATCACAAATTTATTCCTTTCTCGTTGAATTTTTCTTCCCATTGTTTCGTGAGGTTGGCGGGAGTGGTGGTGGTGGTGTGTGTGTGTGGGAGGGGGGGGGAGGGGGGTGACAAGTTAGATCACCGCACCGGCTGCCAAACTACTTAGCTACGTTGCTGTTGAAGAGCATCAAATTTCCTGCATATTTCAATGGTCAAAAGTATTTTTTGATCCACTGATGACTGAGATCCGGATGTTCAAAACTACAGTAATTTTCTAAAATAACCAAAAATAATTCAAAAATTCAATTTTTTCCTTGTAGTCCAGTAGGATAGAACCAAAAATTAGAGAAATCGGTCGTGGTCGTGGTGTGAGTGTGTGCTTTCCCGATGGATTGTGGGTAAGCTGTGCCCCCAAAGCATCGGTGAGCAGATGGAGGTGTTCACTGGAGTACGCTCACAGACGACTGAACAACTTGTTGATCCCAGGTCTACCCGTGTTGACATCAAGAAACTTAGTGATTGATTGGCTGAATTTCCGCCATTCCTTGACTCACAACAGTTGTCAATAGCCACAGGGGCCGTGGCTTCTGAACTTGTGAACTGCCACTTAGCGCGAACTGTTGGTATCACTTGTATGAAGACTTGTTTGGAAAAAGGAAATTTTGCAGATATGAAGTTGAGGCGTAAGGATAAGGTGGTAAGTGGTAACTCTAGCATCCGTTTCCTGTTCTCTTTAAATCAAAGACAAGAAGTTCAGAATACAGCCTCTGACTATTTCAACGGAATTGCACACTCAAACAATCAGATGCTGATCTCAGGAACTTGTTCGATTACGAACTAGCTCCCTTTCCGATATTGCTTTTCACATAGGAAGGTATGCACAAGGGCAGAAAGTCGATGTTGTACGAGGCGTTTACTGCAATAGAAGAACCAGTAGACTTGGGCAGCAGAAAATGCGCAGTTATTGATAGTGGATACCTACTGCGTAAAGTTACTGGAGCAAATCACAAGAAGGCACATTTGAACTGGTGTGCCAACATTACGTCGATTTTGTTAAAAAGCACTTTGGGAACAATGCCATTGCGGTTTTTGACAGGTATCCTGTTAACATAAGTTACCAAAGCATCAAAGCAATAGAAAGATATCGACGGCCTTTGCTGCACTTTTCAACAAAGATTTTATTTTCCAAAACATCTGTTATCACAATTTCACAAACTAAATTTTCCAACGATTTCAATAAGAGAAACCTCATTACATTTCTGATGTCTGAAATGGAAGCCCAGAGAATTCAGGTCTAACAGGCAATAGAAGATGCCGATGGCCTGTTAATGGAAACGGTTATATCAGAAGCTAACAATTTCGACAGTGTCGTCATAACAGGAGAAGACATCGATCTTTTGGTTTTGCTGACAGCATTAGCGTCTTCTAAAAATAACATTATTTCCAGAAGAGTGGGAGAATAAGAGAGTGTTTTGTATTCGGCCCACTCCTGTAAATACAGCACTGGAGAGATTCTCATCCGACACCACCGCACCGCCCTTCGGGGTTGGGAAGCAGAAGGTGACGCAAGTTGTGAGAAAAGCCCCTGGCTCTCAGACGTAGTTGGCGTCTAAACACCCTGATGCAACAACACACCAAATTTCTGAGTCATCATAGAAATTTCTGGTGAAACTGTACGGTGAAACCATCGACGTAGATAAACTGGAAGATTTGCGGTATCGAGTTTTCTCATCCAATGTTTCTGTAAAAGCGAATTTTCAACTGGTCAGACTGCCCCTGTAAGTGATGCTGCGACGTACCACTCCTTCAGGACATACCTGCAAATACAAAGATGGTTAGGGAGCCCACAAAAATTACCGTCAGCTTGGGGATGGAAACTGACCAAACATGGATAGTATTGTTCGTGGTATTTGTCATTTTTTAAATAAATTTGTACCATACTTGTGTGCTATTTGTCGATAGGTCTTCTTTCCAATATTCTTTTATACTACGTTAAAATCACCATTTACTTCATTATACAGGTGTGATAGCCATTAGCACAGCCGTGGATGCTGCTCCACAGCGCCTCCTCGACACCATTCGGTGCAGGTGCACCACAGGGGGCCTGCCGCAGCAGATAAGCTGGACTCGTGTGCTCTGCCGTCTGCAAGACCTGTGTTGGTGCTGCATGTGAAAATACACCAGAAGCAGGCTTCGGTGAAGAAGACACTGACGCTAAATGCGAAGAACAGCAAAACTTCGTCGACGATATTGTAGCGCATGAGGAAGAAAACAGTGACGTCACTGACGAAAGCGTGCCATCTGTGTCCAAGAGTCAAGGCACACAGGTACCTGAAGTTCAGTTTTGAGTGACTGGGTTCCACTGTATTAAATTATATTCAAATGTTCAAATGTTTGTAGAGCTTACGGGATTTAATTACGGGGTCATCAGTCCCTAAACCTACAAACTACTTACGAACTAGCTAATACTAAGGACGGCACAAATATTCATGCCCGAGGGGGGGGGGATTCGAACCCCCGACCGTAGTGGCCGTGTAGACCGTGACTGACGCGCCGCAGTCCCCTCGGCCACCGCGGCCGACTATTAGGTTCATCAAAGTTTATTCTTCTGATGTTTTATTGTTAGGTTAATCATGCTTCATGTAATCCGAGTAATGTATTAATCATAGATACTTCTATTATATTTCTATGTACCCCATTGTAAGTTTTTGTACATAAATATTTTTCATTATTATTTTTAACAACTACACAGAATTTTCCATGCTAACGCTTTGATTTTAAAGCAGACTCGCTTGTGAGTCATGTAAAGTTATGGCGGACTCATTCGTAACCGTCTTATCACTGATAGTGTATTATCTCGACCGATTGTTTCTACATGTCCAAATTCACGGCCACCAAACAAAAGTTACACAAAGAAATGCAGCCAAATAAAAGTTACAAGGCAAAAAAATTGAATTATGGAGTTATTTTAGGTAATTTTAGAAAGTACTGTATTTTTGAACATCCGTATCTCATTCATTAGTGGGTGAAAAAACACTTTTGACCAATGAAATATGTATGAAATTTTACGCTCTTCAAATTTGTTCCGAGGTATGTTTTGCAAAAAACGCATGGTGTAGTGAAAAAAGGCCAAAAATGTCGAGGTTTTACGGCCTCTGCAAAGTTAGCACAGGGTCCTAGAGGACGAAAACTCAGATTCTACTCCACAGAGTACGTACACACAACATACTAAAATTTCATTAAGTTCGGAATACTGTCCTGACTGCTGGACTAGCAGAGCAGCTGAAAACAACGTGTTTAATGTCTCGGCCCGGCCATGTGCAGAGTCTCTCCTTACATATGTTTTCCAGATATGCGAGACTATTGTTTGAGCGCTTTGAGATTCTGGAGGTCGCTCGCTCTATTTCTGGAATTTAACCCTTGCAACACCAACGTGAAAGACCAACCAGATTGCCCAAACAGAAAGAATTCGAAGAAAATTGTTTATCTTTGTTGATTTACCGTAGAAACAAACTTTAAAAAAAATCATCAATACATCTTTTTGTAGACACTCGTAGAAATACCAACAAACTTCCTATTGTGCGTATTACCGAGAAGGGAGCACAAAACGATGGACACAAAATATTTTAAAAATACATTTTTTCTAAATTGTTATTTACATTTTCTTTCAGTATTCTTTTTAAAGAGATACTGATGTGAATATTCGACTGTGAATCTAAAAATATAGGAAATGAACGTTCCCTGAGAAGGTTGCTTTTACTCAGTGATCTCTGTGCTACCCGGATGTTGAACTTCAGTTGTCTGAGCGTGCCAGCCATAGATGTTCATATTTCGTTTCTTGCCAAATTCACGTATGGCTGCTATGAAGTATTGCAAGAAAACTAGAAGAAAATACGTTTCGATTACGCTTCCATATTAGCCTGTTACATCGAGTATTGACATAAATTTCAAATCAAGAAGTAAGAAAGCAATTCTTCGTAACGTAATAACAGTTGGAAATTCGTATGCCAAATTTAAACATGGCGGATAATCCGAGAAAGTGTGGAAAGCATTTGAATGTGCAGGCACGCTGCAGTTACATGCTCAGATACCAGAGTTATACATCCAGTTTGTATAGAGATCAATGCTTTTACTACACAATTTTTTAGGGCACTTTAAATCGAAAAATTTAAAACATTTTTCATTCTTGCAGGATACTTCATTAATAACAACAGATCTTTTGTCACAGTTTAAAATATAATGTACCGGCCTAGATTACAATACTTCCAGAAGGCGGGTTAACGTTAAGCCACAACCCCTGCTACACGCTCCTCCGTGCTGGCGAGTCAAAAATCCGAACGGAGGTAAAAAAAACTGAGTGAATCGTCACTGGTCGCTGCCTTAATTTTTCCCACGGTCAGGGTTTGAAGCTTCATTCTCGAGGGGAAGGGGTGGAACTCAAAAACCGAACTCCAAGTATTCTGTTCACCAAAGACAATCATTTACGATTGACACGTGCGTACAGAATTTGCGCGAGCAGTAAGGCGACATTTCCAGAAGAGTTTCCCCGTGTCCAGGCTCCTAATCGCTGTACGACTCAAGGGTAACAAACAACACCTCGGGCAGACATTGCTGCTTCCCACGCATAGACTGCACGGTGACAGTCCGCACCGGTTGTTTCCTCTTATTAGCATACACATTCGTAGATTTAGCTTAAATGTTATAGTGATGAAATTTTTTGATTCTATTTCAACGCCTTTGCACCTCTTAATGGTCAAATTTTATAAACATACCGAAACACGTACTTTTGAATTCTAAGCAAGATTCCAAATACATTTTTTAGTTCACGGTTCAAATTGATTAATAGCAATAATTTACAAAAGACCTTTCATCCCACATTTCAGCCCTTAGCGCCGGAATACCAAAAAAATCCCTTCTTAAACGACATCTGTAATGTAATAGTAACACTCTCTGCAGATTTCAAGTTTCCATCATCAGTGGTTTGGACTGGGCGATGATGTTCTTGCAAAACATTTTCCAACAGCTGTTGACGCTATAATTTTATTTAGACGACTAGTTTCGGTACATTAATTGTACCATCTTCAGGCCCCAATACTGAATAGTTGGATAAGCTGCTCCAATTCGTAAGGCCAACTTTTTCAAAACTTAATGCGGGACATTTCGAGGAAGTGGAGGAGGACTGAGATCACGTGACTGATTGTGGCAGTTATCCTGAAACCAGGAAAGGCAGGCGAGCGGAGTAGGCACACCCAGTAACATGTGTAACATGAGTCACTTTTTATCTTAATTTTCCACCTTTATTTACAATTCATTAATATACTCTCATGTTCTATTTCGAATTTCAGAGTCTGACAATTTTTACATACTCTATCCCCGTTACGTTTTTCCGATCACCGTTGTCTGTACCAGTTTTATTAATTTCAGCGCTTAAAGCATCGTGATCCACACCTTTTCTAAACTAGCTTACTCCGCCAAAAGAATTATGTTTTTCAGTAACTCCGAATTAAATAGGATAAGAACTACGTTTTAAAACCATTTGAACTACTCTATTACACAAGTTCTTTCGATGAAGTGTGTCTTATTACATGCAATGCTCACTCACTTTCGTTGTTACATTTTCAGAATTTCACCACCTTTTTATTCCTGACGGAAGTAAAATGAGTGCTGATATTTGCATGTCAAATTTTAAATACGTTTATACAAACTGTGATAATGTTATCATGTTTGCCACCTTGAGCACCGAAAAATATTCCATTATACTTATTGAAACGTACTTAAGAAGGCACCGAAAATATGCCAAAAACACGATTTTTTTAATAAGTCATCCTATGACCAAATGCCGTATCAGCTTAAAACGAAAAGAACTTATACTGCTAGTGAATTTCTAATTTTTAAATAGATGATGTGATCATTATGTAAGAAGACTGTCATTTATTCGCAAATGATGCATTGCGAAGTTAACTTATAAGCTGTATGACATGGCGTGCCGTACACAAATAGTTCCGGCTTGTGCTCTTAGACCAACAATATTTCCTTTACTGGAATGCGAGACGCTTTTACCATTTTGCGGGACATTTTCAGTGATTATCTCAATGCGGGACAACGAGTCCAAATGCGGGACTGTCCCGCAGAATGCTTAAGCTCAACTAGCATCCGAAAGCCAGTCGAGGTCCAACCTTATGAATTGGAGGAGCTTATCCAAATAGTCATTATTGGGGCCTGAAGGTGGTACAATTGATGTACCGAAACTAGTCGCCTAAATAAAATTATAACTTGAACAGCTGTTGGAAATTTTTTTGCACGAACTGAACTAACCGACCGACGTCCCACTTCTATCCTCAAGAATGGATACACATAAACTGGGCGATGATGTGTTAGTCAGTCAGTCAATCGAGACATTGCCTTTTGTATAGAGAGACTACACAGAGATTAGGTCTATAAAAACATGCACATATTCCAGTAGAGCATGCGTCAAAATTTCATAGGATTCAGCCAATAACTTTCGGAGATTTACGGTTTGTAACATGTACATAAATACAGTACCTATTAAACAGCAAAATCACCTGTCACTGATCACACTTCTCCACGCACAAAAGCATACTGCACGACACTGAACTACTCTGAGCCTGTCTGCAACTGGCACAACAATACTGTATTGTCAACAATGGTCTGCCTGTTAACCGCCAAAAATTAGTAATTGCCGCTGGGGAGGGGACGTTTTGATGCTAGCTACTAGAGCTGTGAGAGTAACGAAAACATCCGTATCCGTTACTAAAGGTAACGGTACTGGTTGCACACGTATCGTTACTCGTTACCAGTGCCACCCAGAAATACGGCCGCTACACTGTCTTAGAAATCGTGAAAAATTTTTAACTTTAACTGTCAACCCATTAGGACTCGCGCCTTTAAAAGTTACGCGATCTATCTTGTGTATAGCATTTTTCTGATAGTCAAAGTTCATTTTGTAATATAATTAATTTGTTTAAATTAATATTCCTAATTGCGCTTGTAAGAAAACATACATATTTGACTATTTAAAACTGAATAAATGGCGATTGTTTTAAACTTACTGTGAGCAAAATGCTCACGCGCGAGTCATCGCGGGTTAATATTACTTTAACAATTAAATTTGGCACATAGATAGTGTATGCCTGCTTTTTGGGCAATTGCACTACTGAGGAGAGGATCGTAGTCCATTTCCCTCGTGATTAAAATACAAATCATACAAAATGATGAAAATTAGCGAGACCCACCCGCGACCTCCATTTTAAGGTCTGTTCCCACACTTGGAATGTGACAGTCAATTGGAATATTCGTGACGGACGCCAGTGTGACCGATCATAGCATTTGCGAGCAGCAGGACTGTTGTATTTTATTATGTGACATTAACTGTTAAGATAATACCGTCATGAAACTTTTGAGTACTTTTTACAAAACTTGTTTATAGTAGACAAGATCAAAACATAATTAACCATTAAACTGAAACCTATACAGGTTAAAAATACAATAAAACGTGTGTTTGCATTAATGGCAGACGTCAGATCATCGTTGATTAGCCCAGAGGGGGCCCGAATGGACTGCGCAGTCCGAGCCAGAAATTCCTCGTACTGCGCATGACGTCATCGCCGAAGCACGCGGCGGCAGTTGTAGCAGTAGCTTGTTGTTTGCTGTGTATGTTTTGTTTCGTTTATTCGTGTGTTTTACGACAGAAAATTCGATTAATATGTTAATTATTAGTTTGACATTTTAAATTCTCCCAGGATCGTTGACACAAAGACATTAGCAAGTGCCTATGGATCAAACGAGCAGCTCCAAAAAACAGTTCTCAGCATAAGGTATTTGTGCTGTAAAACAATACAGATTGGAAACCGAAGGATGCTGTTACCATTTCAGAAAGAACTCTTAATGTCAATTAACTTTTTATTTGGCCTTCATTCTGATCTTTTGTCACTAGGCATTAAGTTTATATTAACCCGCGAGAACATGCACCTTTAAAAGTTACGCGATCGATCGCGTGTATAGAATTTTTCTGACAGTCAAAGAACAGTTTGTAATGTACTTACTATGTCTAAATAAGTGCTTCTAGTTGCGTTTATAAGAAAAGACAAACATTTGACTATTTAAATCTGGTAAAATGCAGTTTTAAAATTACTGTGAGCAAAATCCTCACGCGCAAATCCTCGCGGGTTAACAGCACGTCTGAACCAGGACTGTCTTGAAAATTTGTTTCCACAGATTAGAGGTATTGGCAATTTCTATCAGCACCCTCGCCCAAAAGAAGTAAAACATCGGTTGCGTTTATTGCTTCTAGAAAAGAATGACCAAGACATTCCACTCTCTAATACTTCGTCTATGAGACAGGAAGAAGATTCACAACAATTTCTGTCATCTAGTCCACTGTGTGGAATTTTGCCTGATATGTCTGAAGCAAATGACCATGTCAAATGGAGCAGCAGAGAGCCAGGACATACGTTTTAGTTGTGAGGCTGCTGCACCGTCTGCTGCGACAAATGTTGAATGCCCAATTGAAGGATGCAAATATTTGGCAGGCTACATTGCACGCCGTGATGCGAAATATGAGATCTCACTGGGGTGTCGTCTAATAAACTACTTTGTCCTCTTCCAAAACACCTCTCACAATACTGGTGGATAGAATTTCCATCACGAGGTGGTTAGTTAGTGCCGTCTTACGAGTGAATGCGGCAGATCTCAAAGTTTGAGCTGCTGTTCCAATGAGGTTAACGGAAGTGATACACTTAAAAAAATATTTCTAAGAGATTAGCCGACGTAATTTCGCAGAAATATCTTCATGTGGCGCCGGAAGTCATTAAAATATTCTTACGGACCGAATTTTTATTCGCTTGCGCTACATCAACATGAAGCTGAAGAGAGAAAGCAGCGGCCTCACAGAGGCGAAAATGACGTCAGTGGCATTGTTCGGCTGTCGGTAGGATTTAACGAGACATGTGACTGCAATAAGCAACGCGTGACCAGCTGACTTTGGTGTGTTTGGTGGAGTCCCACGTGACGGCGCAGCAGTGCTGACGTCATTCCAACGGCCAATAGCAGGCCGTTTCGCTCCAGGCCCAACCTTTTATACAATAACCTTGGATTAACCTACAAACACTGGCAAAGAAGTGTGATACAAAATGTTTAAAAACATCGTAGGCCTATGAAATATGCACTTAAAGTTCATCGCCGATGTCTATATAAATTACTAATGATAAACAGTATAATAGAATATATGCATTCTCTCGTAGATGCGAATAACGAAATGTATGCACGCGTAACTTCGTATCGACGCAGTAGATGCGACGACTAACGATTAAGTACTTCTATTAGCCACAGTATTCGTTACTCAGTACCGAATACATACGGTCTGCTACAGCTCTACTATACTCCATTCACCGAAACGATAGACGCACTGTAAACAAGACAACGTGCGTGAGCCAGCTCTACCGGCTAGGGCTAGGGGTGTACAAGGCAAGGGGTGGGATTAAGTACGCGTGGCAGGTGGGAGCTCGATAGTGCGGGATCTCGTAAGTAACGTCTGGGAAGAGGAAACCATAAAGTCCCCAAATCAAGCGCTTCTGTCCGGATTATCCACCGGAAGCGAGGACCCATCAAGTAAAGGGAAACGTCTGATTATCGCTGACATTGGCTGCAAAACAGCATTTGTTGAAGGATGTTTGTGGACTTACGAATCCAAGAAAAGTAGAGGTTATCATGAGGAGATGTGCGCCGAAACCTTCGAGAAGTGGTTTCAATATGTTCTTTCTTATCGTAGAAAAGAAAATGTTCTCAATGCTAATTCCAATAAGCACGAAAGATGAGGATGGCTAAAATCTAAAAATATCTATTTTGAACACAGTATGATGAAGAAACAACTTTTGGATACAGTTAAAAATCACAGAACAGCACACAAAGAATACGCGATAGATGAAATGGCGAAGAATGCAGGGAAAACTATTCTCAGAAGTCCCCCATACCGCTGTGAATTAAACGCCATCGAGTTAGTGTGGGCTACAATCAGAAGCTATGTTGCAGCGAAAAACAAAATATACAAAATGCCGGAAGTTAAAGAATTGCTAGAAGAAGCAGTACGAACAGATACTGCAGAAGGTTGAAACAAGTGCGTCCTCCATGCGGTAGAAAAAGTTGAAATTCAAATGTGAAAATTCAACTGCATTATAGAAGAGAGAGAGAGAGAGAGAGAGAGAGAGAGAGAGAGAGAGAGAGAGAGGAGCGGTTTGTTATAAAACACTATGAAAACATTTCAAGTTCGTCAGAGTTAACCTTGTTTCGTTATCCATTAATATTATTATTACTGATATTGTTATTAAAAATTGGTTTTGTTTGACTGGAGCATTTTGCTAACAACCTGAATGAAAATAAATCTACTTCAACAGAAAGAACTCAGTTTCATCGTACTTTTAACATTATTGTAACTGGCTTTGAATCTTCAATGCCGTCTGTGGTTTTTCTTCCGTTACATTGGTGCCCGGGTTTGTCACGGTCTGCTGTGACGTCAGCTCGCCAGCTGCAAAGCGCGCGCCAAGGATTTTGCACGTCCCTGCGTGTCACGTGAACACCGCGTGCTTTCGCGTAGTCGCTCACGTGACACTGTTTATGTTTCGTCCCAGCTCTGCGTGAATATACTTTAGCTACACAATGCCTTACAAGTTTCAGACGCACTTCGGTATTGAATTAACTCAGTGTGATCGGTGTTACAATCACATATTTACAATAATTTTTATTACAATGCCTTCTCCAAGTAATATGTAATATCTAAGCGGGAAAATAACAAACTGGAAAAAATTCAGAACTAAAAAAAATCCCTACATTCTGTCGATCTTGACAGTAAAATCCCTCAAGCCCTTTCCCACTAATCCCTCGACATGGCGACTCTGCTGGCGTTCCTTCGCCTCGCCTTCGCCGGCAGTCGGGTGCAGTCGGGTGGGCAGCAGAGCCGAAGACAGCCGCAGCCTTACGGAAACACCCGAAGCGACCATGGGAGGTTTTTTGTTGCTCGGATGGAGGTTTTTTTACTTTTCGAAGGTATTTTCATTTCCTTTGGTCACTTTTATTTTTAAAGTTTAGAGTGGCGTGAATAATTCACTTTAATAATAATAAGTGAAGACTAACGTAGGTCACTGTAGCGATTGTTGCTGCAACTGCAAGTGAGTTCGTGTGGCATGGTGTTCAGATTCAGTGTGTGAAACTGAAAGTGTTTACATACAGTTGTGTTTCTTTTATTTTTTAAAAAATTTTTGAGGAACCGTAAGTTGGTGAACAATGGGAAAAATTAAAGTGCCGTACGTTCAAAAGTTTAGGAAAGAATGGTTTAGAGATGAGAAACTGAAAGATTGGATAATGGAAGTTGTGGGAGATAATACTCTTGTTCGTTGTCGTTACTGTAGCTGCAATTTAAAAGCTAGAATGAAAGATATGTTAGATCATACGAAAACAAAAAGAAACACACACTATCAGCACAGCCGTTTAGTGATAAACGACAATGTAAAATCAGTTTCACAACAGAAAATGACAGCACGAAACTTGAAAACGCTAGAAAGGAATGTAGGTTAGTGCTATTCACAGCCTGTCATTCAGCTATTCGGGTTGTGGATCATCTCACCGATCTTTGCCAGAAATCCTTCAATGCCAGTGATATAAAACTGCATCGTACAAAATGCACAGCCATAGTAAAAAATGTTTTAAGCCCTGACTTTCAACAGGAACATCGGTGATGGGTTTTCTTATAATTGATGAATCCACTGATGTGAGTGTGACAAAACATTTAGGTTTGTGAAGTACTTTATCCATTTCAGCAACTGTTCAGGTTATAAATTAATAAAATTCAGCAACCAGTTGCTTGTAATTATTTATTTTAGACTACCGGTTTCGGACGCTTGAGTTCCCTTCTTCTGGTCTATTTTAGTATTGTTGCATAATCTGTGCACTCGGTGTTGATTGTCCTAATAGCATGTAGCTACATTCATTAAGCAACAATACTAAAATAGACCAGAAAAAGGGCACTCAAGCGTACGAAACCGGTCGTCTAAAATAAATAATTACAAGCAACTGGTTGCTGAATTTTATTAATTCATTTAGGTTTATGCATTTTGTATTGTTCGAAAGTTCAAAAGCGCATAAATTCTACTTTTCTGCGTCTGTTTGAACTGTCATCTGCAGATGCTGATTCTAGTGGTGGCGTCCTAAAGTCTGCTATTGATAAATTCAATCTTAATTTGGCACAACTTAGGGGCATACGGACCGATAATTCAAGTGTTATGGTGGGTGTGAATAATGGCGTATACAGAAAATTGCAAAGAGAGGTAGAACATCTTGTTCTCATAAGACGTGTTTGCCATCCAGTACAGGTGGCTGTGTCTTCTGCCACTGCAGGTGCGCTTCCGAGTCGCCTAGAATTCTTACTTTCTGAAAACTATACTTGGTTTGCTAAATCATCGAGTAGACAAGCTGCTTAGAAAATTATTTATGAGACAATGAGGGATTACACCCTTTGAAAATTGTACAAGTATCGCAAACAAAGTGGCTGTCTGTAGAGGTTGCTGTCAATCGTATTGTTGATCAATGATGTGAGCTGAAAGCACATTTCGATGTTGTAAGAAACACAGAAAGGTGTTATACACCTGAGATGCTTTATCAAATGTTCAGTGATCCAGGAAATGAAGTTTATTTTCTCTTCTTGAAACCCATTTTAGCTGAGGCACAGAAAGTTAATAAGGCATTTCAGTCGGATTCTGGTGATCCCTGTAAACGTTTCAATGACCTCGTTTTTCTCATTGAAGGATTAGCTAAGAAAATTATCCTTCCAGGATGCTGAGCTAATTTTCTCAAAGACAATATATTCAATTTTATAGATCGAAAATCGTATCTAGTCTATGCAGTAGAAAAGAAAATACAGGAGTTGGAAAACCTAAGATTAATTTCTGCTGACGTTGAACTAGTGATCAGGGAAAGTTGTATTAATTTTGTAGCGAAACTCGTAACTCAACTACAACAACGGTTACCTACAAATATAGAAATTCTTCAAAAAGTGTCAATGCTTTCACCCAGTGAATGCCTGCGCATGTTCAAACCATCAATACTTCCACTGGCAGAAGTTACGAAGTTTACAGTCGATGAAATTACGAAAATAGATTTTCAATTGAAAAAACTTATGTTGGTCGATTGACAACATACTGGACGCATAGTTGACTTTTGGCATGAAGTTGCTAACTATACAGATGCTTGTGAAGAAAAACCATTTGAAGATCTTTCTAAGTTAGCTTTTTGTGTATTAGTTTTGCCATGGTCTAATGCTGAAATTGAGCGTACGTTTAGCCAGATGAATTTAGTCAAAACTGAATTAAGGAACAGAATGGGTGAAGATGTGCTAAATGAAATTCTTTATATTAGGGCTGGTCTAAAACATGTTGGGAAGTGTTGTTTTGATTACCAAATTCCTGATGGCGTATTGAAGAACATTGGTACCCTTGGGATTTATTCCACACCAATACCAACTACATCCTCTACCAGTACCGGTACTGTGACTGAAATAATGACACCGATTCAGATTCTGACGATCCAGCATCGAGGCAATCAGGTAAGTGAACTGAGGAGTAATTTTTTGCCGCGGTGGGGTAGCCGAGCGGTCTAAAGCACCTCGCTGCGGAGCGCGCGGTTGCTCGCCGTGGAGGTTAAGAGTCCTCCCTGGGGCATGGGGGGGGGGTGTTTGTCCGTACTGTTTGGCCACGATAACTTGACGATTTGCGCGGTGGCTGCTGGGAACTCTATTACGGTGCTGCGGGGAGTGAAGGGTGAGGGGGAGGCAGCTTGCTGCAGTGCTGGAAACGTTACTCTAACAATGTGTACACTAATCTTCCGCATGAGGGACCATTGTAAAGTTGGCAGCACTTGTAAATAAAAGAATAACTTTCAACTAGTGCCGATATTCGTCACTTGTGGCAGCACCAGCAAAATCGTCAAGTTATCGCGGACAAATAGTAGGTTAGTCTACGTAGGTTTAAGTAGTTTGTAAGCTACGGACTGATGACCACGCAGTTTGGTCCGATAGATTTACAGACATTTTGAGTAATTTTTTCTGCATGTACCGAGTTTCCCATTTAACCTGACAAATTTAAATAACTCGAAAAATACGCATCGAACCCAAGAATGTTCCAGACACAAAATGAGTATCTCCCCCCTTCTCCCCGCCCTGTGCATGGTAATTTTACCCCCTTTTGGTTAAATTTTACTCACCGTGTCGTGGCATATTGTGGAGTGTTTCGACATTGGCAACGGTCGCTGCATGTGACGTTAGCCATTCAGGTGGTAGTTAGTATACGACAGCCATTTCGATATTTAATAATTGTCTTCGCGGAATATCCGAATGTATTACATTGTGTGTGTCTTCATAGCAATGAAAAGGTTTTGTTACGAAATATTCCGTTTACGATGATAATTAATTTACTGAGCGGTCAAGGGTACATCAGGTCAGGCAGATCACCCCCTGGAGATTTTCATTTTTGGATACGGTGAATATTTTTATTTTTCGACTTATTTCTATGTATCAGCTTAAATGGGACACCCACACATTATATACTATTTGGCCACGATAACTTGACGACTGGCGCGGTGGCTGCTGGGAGCTGCAGGAGGCGTGTTTGCAGGCAGCGTCCGCTGCTTGTTGCAGTGCTGCAAACGTTACTCTAACAATGTGTGCAGCAATACTTCGCCTCAAGGAGCATTGTAATGTTGGCGGTGCTTGTAAATAAATGAATATCTTTCAACTACTGCAGATTTGGGGCAGCACCAGTAAAATCGTCAAGTTATCTTGGCCCCATATATCAGAAGCATTTCACATCCTTACTGGTGCCCGCCAAGGAGATGGACTCTCCCCCTTTTTGTTTAACTTGGTACTGGAGAAAATTGTGAGGACATGGGAAAAATAAATTAAGGGAATTCAACTTGGAATTAAAAAGGAGCAGAGAATCAGGGTGAAGTGTCTGGCTTTCGTGGGCGATCTTGCTAGTCTAAGAACAGGGAAGAAGCGAGACTCGCACTGGAGAAGCTTCATGAAATCTCACAGAAAACTGGGCTACTAATCTCTTATAAAAAGACTCAATACATGGAAAACAAGCCTGCAGATAGTCTCCCAATCACAACTCAGTATGGAAAAGTGGCACAAGTTTCTCACTTCTAGGAGAGATGATCCAACCATCAGCACTGAACTCAATAGCCAATCAAGAAAGGGTCTCAAGATTACAAAGAGCATATAAGCTAACTTGGAACCATTACAATAAGAAATCTATTTCAATGCAAAACTAAGGCATTACAATACAGTAGTCCTAACAGAGGCACTCTATGCTGCAGAAACTACAGTGATTCATGGTCATACGAAGATCAGAGAGATTGAAAAACAGGAAAGAAAAATGTTCAGGAAAATATATGATTCAGTGTTTCGGGAAGGAATTTGGATAAAGCGGCCAACTAGAGACATGGAAACAATAGCGGACACCATCAGAAAGAGAAGGATGAATGAAACCAGGCTCACAAGGCAAATATTTGACAAGACGAAGTGGATCAGTGAAACAGAAGAGGATATTAAAGAACTGGGAATAACACAAGACAACATAAACAATAGAGAACAGTTCAGGAAATTATAAAGAAACATAAACTTAAACAAGAACACACGGAGAACAGAACAGGAAAAAAGTGGTCAAAAGAACGCAAGAGAGAACACAGTGAACGCATGAAGAGAATTTGGGAAGAACGAAGGAAGAAGAAGTCATAATAACTCAAGTTCAATCGCTCTCTTTAAAGGGAATAATCGAAAATAATAATATATATAATGTATCGTTTCGTCCGAAAAGTTGAAAATAATAATTATAAATATTGTTTATGTACCGATACTTATGTAATTATATAAAAAAGGAGAAATCTGGAGGTTTTTCTTCCGATCCAGAGGGTTTTCAGACTGTGTTCAGAGGTATTTTCTACTATCCGAGAGTTGGCAAGCCTTCATTTACGAGCAGAACTACATTCCCGATCAGACTCTCTCGCCGCAGCTGTGGCGGCGGCGGCGGCGGCCCTGCTGTCGAGGCGCCGCACTGTCCACAGTCGCGCATCCACAACAAGTCACCAGCGTCCCATTGACGTACCCGTTCAATCAGTGGCGGATTTTCACATTTGCCGCCAGTGGGCTATTCAAATTTTGCCGACCTCTACAATTCGATAACCTGTTTCACTATCATACTAATTATAATTTTTTGTCAATGAAATTTTTCTATATGTTTTGTGCACTATCGTCCTAATTATACCGCGCGTTTTTCGTAATTGGTATGACTGTGCACTAGGGAATCTAAGTGTCTCTCTCTAGATTACTTTTACAGCTCAACTATTTGTTTAAGATAGCACAAGAAATAGTTTTTGGGCTAATAAAAACACAGATACTACTAATAACGTGGGGGTAATCTGAACTTAAATACTTCGTACACGGTAATGTAAATTCGGTAATGTAAAAACCAATGGGCTGGAGCCTAGAGCGGCAGCTTTTAGGGGCGGAAATGTCGGTGCAAAGTTGTTAAACTGTAAGTAAGAGTAAGTGGTCCTGACAGTTTGGATACCAGTTACTTTGGGAAAAGGTTGGGCATCTCGGACTTATTCTGAGTCGTGGCCACCTTTGTGTTCAGACGGCAAAGACTACCAAATCCACCGGTTAGTCCCTCAACCGTTAGGGGTAAAACCCAGTGGGGCCCTGGGCAAGTAAGGCCAGCAACCTGCTTCCCAGGTACTTCAATATCATGCTGGCAACAATCAGAGCAAAATGCCTCGGACCTTTGGAGGTGATGGAGTCCCATCTCTAATTGACAGACCAGGGACTCCTCAGATATGACTTGGCAAACGATCTGGAATGAGATGGGGAGCTATTAATATCAATGGGGATTACAATGGGAAGAAGTTAGAGCTGGAAGAAGTCGGAGAATACAAGGTCTACCTGTCAGGAGTCAAAGTAGGACGAGCTCAATGGGGTATAGGGTTTTACATACGGCCACTACGGTCGGGGGTGGGCATGGATATTTGTGCCGTCCTAGTTCGTAAGTAGTTCATAAGTAGTTTGTAAGTTTAGGGACTGATGACCCCGAAGTTAAGTCCAATAAGATTTACAAACATTTGAACATTTGGTTTTACATAAGGAAAACAATCGAACCCTGCATAATTGCAATAAGGTATGTAAATGAACGACTGATGTGGATAGATTTGACCATCTCCAGTAAGAAAATTAGGATGGTGGCAGTGTATTCACCCTGTGAGGGGACAGATCAAGATGAGATGGACAGATTTTACAACACACTTAGTGATGTAGTTGTTAGAGTGAAGCATAAAGATAGTGTTTTACTCATGGGTGATTTCAACGCCAGGATAGGAAATCGAACAGAAGGTCATGGGTAAGTTTGGAGAGGATATGTCGGCCAACAGGAACGGAAAACAGCTCTTGGATTTCTGTTCCAGTATGGGCTTAGTTATCACAAACTCCTTCTTTAAGCATAAGGACATTCACCGCTATACGTGGGAAGGAAGGGGAACCAGATGTATCATTGACTATACTGATCATTATTTAATCTGCAGTGAAATTGCGTTATGTGAGGCCAAAAGAGCAGAAAGTCAGGTCCATGTGTAGAAGTTTAAGAATGGAGAAGCTTCAAGACAAGGAAATTAGGCACAAATACATAACAATGATCTCGGAAAGGTACCGTACCAGTTAGTTGAATGTAATGATTTACAGTCACTGGAAGAGGAATGGTCAAGGTACAGGGACACACTTCTGGAAGCAGCTAGAGAATGTCTTGGAACAGTAGTGTGTAAAGGTAGGAAGAAGCAGACAGCCTGGTGGAATGACGCAGTCAAGGCAGGCTGTAAAAGAAAAAGAAGGCATATCAAACATGGCTCCATACTAGAAATCAGGCAGACAGAGAAAGTTATGTTGAAGAAAGAAACAAAGCCAAACGGATAATTGCAAAATCCAAGCAGAAATCATGGGAAGACTTTGGAAACAAGCTAGAATCTCTGGGCCAAGCCGCGGGAAAACCATTTTGGAGCGTAATTAGCAATCTTCGAAAGGGAGGGAAGAAGGAATTAACAAGTGTTTTGGACAGGTCAGGAAAGCTGCTAGTCAATCCTGTGGATGCCTTGGGCAGATGGAGGGAATATTTTGAAGAATTGCTCAATGTAGGTGAAACGTTCAATGATGTATCAGATTTTCAGGTAGAATGGGATAGGAACGACAATGGAAACAGGCTCTCATTTGAGGAAGTGGTTTAAATGGTCAGTAGATTACAGTGCAATAAAGCGGCTGGGGTGGATGAAATTAAGCCGAAACTCGTCAAACACAGTGGTATATCAGGTCTCAAATGGTTACACAGGATAACTGAAAAGGCGTGGGAATCGGGACAGGTTCCGTCTGACTGGACGAAAGCGGCAATCACGCCAATTTTCAAACATGGAAACAGAAAAGATTGCAACAACTATCGAGGTATCTCTTTAATTAGCGCTGTAGGAAAAATATTCTCAGGTATTGTTGAAAGGAGAGTGCGAGTATTAATTGAGGACAAGTAAGATGAAAATCAGTGTGGGTTTAGGCCTCTTAGAGGCTGTCAGGACCAGATCTTTAGCTTACGGCAGGTAATGGAAAAGTGCTATGAGTGGAACAGGGAATTTTATCTATGTTTCATAGATCTGGAAAAGGCTTATGACCGTTTCCTAGGAGGAAGCTACTGACAGTTCTTTAAGATTATGGTTGTTGTTGTTGTGGTCTTCAGTCCGGAGACTGGTTTGATGCAGCTCTCCACAATACCCTATCCTGAGCAAGCCTCTTCATCTCCACATAAGAGCGACAACCTACATCTGTCTGAATCTGCTTACTGTATCCATCTCTTGGTCTTCCCCTGCGATTTTTTCCCCATACACTTCCCTCCAACGCTAAATTCACAATTCCTTGATGTCTAAGAATGTGTCCTACCAATCTATCCCTTCTTTTAGTCAAGGTATGCCAGAAATTCCTTTTCTCCCCAATTCTGTTCAGTACCTCTTCATTAGTTACGCGATCCACCCACCTAATCTTCAGCATTCTTCTGTAGCACCATATTTCAAAAGCCTCTATCCTCTTCCTGTCCGCACTGTTTATCGTCCATGTCTCACTCCCATACAAGGCAACACTCCATACAAATGCCTTCAGAAAGGACTTCCTTAGGTTTAAATCAATATTCGATGTTAACAAATTTCTCTTTTTCAAGAACGCTTTTCTACCCATTGCCATTCTGCATTTTATATCCTCTGTACTGCGACCATCATTTGTTATTTTACTGCCCAAGTAACAAAACTCATCTACCTCCTTTATTGCTTCGTTTCCCAATCTAATTCCTTCAGCATCACCTGATTTTCCTATACTGCACTCCATTACCCTAGTTTTGCTCTTGTTAATGTTCATCTTATATGCACCTTTCAGCACACTGTCCATTCCGTTCAATTGCTCTTCCAGGTCCTTTGCTGTATCTGACAGAATTACTATGTCGTCGGCAAAACGTAATGTTTTTAATTCTTCCCCCTGAACTTTAATTCCTTCACCAAATTTCTCCTTGCTTTCCTTTATAGCTTGCTCAATGTACAAATTGAACAACAATGGAGAAAGACTACAACCCTGTCTTACTCCCTTTCTAACCACTGCATCCCTTTCATGCCCTTCAACTCTGACAACCGCTGTCTGGTTTTTGTACAAGTTGTAAATAACCTTACGCTCCCTATATTTTACTCCTGCTTGCTTCAGAACTTGAAAGAGTTTATTCCAATCAACATTGTCAAAAGCCTTCTCCAAATCTACAAAAGCTAGAAATGTAGGTTTGCCTTTTCTTAATCTATCTTCTAGGATAAGCCGTAAAGTGAGTATTGCCTCCCGTGTTCCTACATTTCTCCTGAACCCAAACTGGTCTTCCCCGAGGTCGGCTTCTACCAGCTTTTCCATCCTTCTGTAAATAATTCGTGTTAATATTTTGCAACCATGACTTATTAAACTGATGGTTCTGTAGTTTTCACACCTGTCTGCACCTGCTTTCTTTGGAATGGGGATTATAACATTTTTCTTAAAGTCTGAGGGTACTTCGCCTAGCTCATACATCTTACACACCAGGTGAAACAGGTTTGTCATGGCTGGTTCTCCCAGAGACTTCAGTAGCTCTGAGGGAATATCATCTACTCCAGGGGCCTTGTTTCGACTTAGGTCTTTCAGGGCTCTGTCAAATTCTTCTCTCAGTATAGTATCTCCTATTTCATCTTCATCTACATCCTCTTCCCTTCCTAGGAGGCAAATTTCTGCAGGCAATTAAAGGGCTTCATGTAGACTGTCAGTTAGCAGTTAGAGTAGATGGCAAATTAAGCTCATGGTTCAGGGTAGTTTCAGGGGTAAGACAAGGCTGTAACCTGTCACCACTGTTGTTCATACTATTCATGGATCATATGTTGAAAACAGTAGACTGTCAGGGTGGGATTCAAGTAGGTGAAAACAAAATAAGCAGTCTCGCATATGCAGATGACTTAGTTGTAATGGCCGATTCGATTGTAAGGTTGCAAACTAATACTTCAAAGCTCGACCAGAGGTGCAAGGATTATGATATGAAGATCAGCATCTCCAAAATGAAAGTAATGTCTGTGGGAAAGAGATTCAGATTGAGCACCAAATAGGAGGAACAAAGATAGAACAGGTAGACAGTTTCAAATATCTGGGATGTATTTTCTCACAGGATGGCAACATAGCGAAAGAACCGGAATCGAGGTGCAGCAAAGCTAATGCAGTGAGTGCTCAGCTAAGATCTACTCTCTTCTGCAAGAAGGAAGTAAGTACCAAGACTAAGTTAGCAGTGCACCGCTCTATCTTTTGACCAACTTTGTTGTATGGGAGTGAAAGTTGGGTGGATACAGGTTACCTTATTCATAAGATAGAGGTTACAGTAGCAAGAATGATTGCAGGTACCAGCAGATGGGAACAATGGCAGGAGGGTGTCCATAATGAGGAAATCAAAGAAAAGCTGGGAATGAACCCCATAGATGAAGCAGTTAGAGCGAAGCAAGGTTACCTAAGAGACTCATTAGCTCGTCAGTGGAGGGCAAGAGGAGTCGAGGTAGGCCAAGAAGAAAGTACTTAGATTCGGTGCAGAATGATTTTGAAGTGAAAGGCATAACATCAGATGACGCATCAATGTTAGCATTGAATAGGGGATCATGGAGGAATTTTATTAGAGTTACTATGTTCCAGACTTTTTTTTGCCACGATAATCGACGATTACACTTATACTGACGCGAACGGAGAAAATGAGCACAAAATGAAAGATATTCATTTATCTCAGGTGCTGCCAACGTTACGCTGACTGTACACGCGACGTGTTTCAGAACCCATTGTTAAGGGCGCTGGCAGTCAGCAGTGTTGCAAGCAGCAGACATTGTCTGCCCTCGCCCCCCCCCCCCCCACCACAGTCGTCCTGCGGCTCTAAGGTCATTCCCAGCATCCACCGCGCGATTCTTAGAAACTGCGGCCAAATAGTAACAAAGTAGCGCTGTGTTGCCAGACGTAGGGGGTTTTCCCATCACGTAGGTGATTTTACACTTTAAAATCATGTAGGAAATTTTCATTTAAAAGTCCACAACGCGTAGGTACTTTGGTAAAATTTAACAAATGCCGACACAGGCCTAGAGGGTAGAGGGTAGTCAACACGCGGGAATGAAGCCTACAAATGGTGGCGGATTCCAAGTAGCCCATGATATTTTAGACGGCATAATTGTTTTCTGTTCATAGTAAACAATGTTAATTTGAAAACTTAGTTTCAGACACATTAAAATTGATGCGAAATACGATGATTGCAAAGTATATCAGTGGAATAGAGAGTCGGTTTGGAATTAGTGTTAGAAAATGTCTGCACAAGAAAAAATAATTGTTTCCAAGAACGAAAGACGTTATATTACCTTGACTAGACTTATTTATTTATGTCAGGACGATATAATAGTTAGTATTTGTAAGTGAGAAGATGTTGACAAGAAAACACAAAAACATTTGCGACAGCCAACGTCATAATGAACAAAACGCTAGATATTCGTTGTGAACATAACATTACTCTTTGAAAATCATTACTTTATAGAAAGTGAAAAGGCAAACCTCTTAAAGATATCTACTGAACAGTTTTGAAACAAAGTGTCACAGTGCAAGAACTTTAACATTAAACAGTAGGAGGGGTAAAATAGGGGGAGCGAAGAGTTATATTCAACCTATACAAAAACCAGAAGGAGTTATTAGAATCGAAGGGCAAGAAGGGGATGCAGAGTTTGGGAAGGGATAAGACAGGGTTGTAGCCTTTCCCCAATGTTGTTCAATCTGTACATTGAACAAGCAATGAAAGAATGCAAGGAGAAATTTGGAGAGGGAATTAAAGTTCAGTTCTGACATTTTGTCAGAGACTGCAAAGGATCTGGAAGACAATGGAATGAACAGCGTATTGAAAGAACGGTATAAAATGAACATTAACAAGAGTAAAACGAGGTTGAAGTAATGGCTATGGGAAGAAAAGCGTTTCTAAAGAAGCAAAACTTGTTAACATCCAATATTAATTTAAATGTTAGGAAATCCTTTCTGAAAGCATTTGTTTGGAGTGGAACATTGTATGGAAGTGAAACGTGGACGATAAGGAGTTCAGACAAAAAGCTGATAGAAGCTTTTGACATGTGGTGCTAGAAACGTATGATGAAAATTAGATGGGTAGATGACATAACTAACGAGGAGGTACTTAACTGAAATGGGGAGAAAGGGAATTTCTGCCACATCCTGACTAAGATAAGGGATAGGTTGGTGGGGCACATTCTGAGACATCAAGGAATTGTGAACGTAGCATAGAGATCAATGTTCCACAAGTATTTTTTATCTTTGAGTCTATCTGGATTTTTATCTTTGTTTTGTGTCTCTGTTCATAGTCGGTAATGAGGTGCTTGACGGCAACACGTGATCTATTTAAAAAATCGCGTATTTTATATTCCTCGTCGTTATTAAAGTCTGAAAGGATCGCATTGTCTGACGATTGAAAGAATAAACAGATTTTGACTCGTACCGTAAAATTCACAGAGTATACTGCTTTTCCTAAGAGTACTTATTGCATATTTTGGGAATTTTTGCTCGTCACACTCACCCACTGCCACGCACCGCGACCAAACCCCCTTACTAACATCATTAGACCAAGGGCTATCTACCACCACAACCACGAGTGGGTGGCAGTATGTGGTCACAGAGAAAAGTCTGTCAGCACGTACACACTAGGATGTATTGGGCCACAAATGAAGCCATTGAGACAATAGAACCATTTGTGGCGATTATTTGCGATTTGTCTAATTTTTAGACTTGACCCTGCTGGACTAGCTACACACTACGTAGCATGGGTAGGCGGGAAATGGTTTCGGCATTCTGTGCATACCATAAGGACTATTCGTGGGATAAAAATCAGAGGGAGACCGACGGACGAATACAGTAAGCAGCTCAAGATGATGTAGGTCACTGAACGTATTCTCCGATGAAGAGACTTGGAGAGCTGCATCAAACCAACCAAAGCAGTCTGCGGACTGAAGACCACAACAACAACAAAAATACTGTTTTTTGTTGGTGACTAATTACGACAATCAACCTGCATTAAGTACTAACCTATTCTAAAACGTTTTTACATTTTAGATATAATTTCCTTTCCATTTATTACACTCTTGAAGTTCCAATATAGTGGCGTATATATTTTCTCCACAAAACAAAAAAGCATCACAGAGGGAGCGTCTATAAAAGTACCTTTTCTTTTTTTTTCCAAGGAATCAGATTGAGGTATGATACCACCCCCCCCCCCTCCAGAGTCCTGGATTTAGTCCTCAGTCCCTTCCAGACCCCTAATATAGCGGCTTTAATGAGGTGGTAGGCAGAAAGTAGGGAAAACGTAGGAACATTTCTGTGAGACTGTAGGTATTTTCTCTTTCTGCCATCTGGCAACACTGAGTGTTTGACTTGAGCAGATACGATTAACGAAGCTTTCGGACTGTTGAGTTTGTAAAGTGTCTGTTGACGTGAATAAAATCATGGAAAAGAAAAAAGAAACCTAGTGGTGCGTTTAAGCGAAAACAACGCAAGGAAAAGGAAGACAGGAAACAAAAATTGACAAATGTTTTACTCAGCTTTCTACAAGTACTTCCAGCCTAAACATTTGTGTCGATTGTGACTCAGATAATGCGGTACCTGATGAAAAGCCTACTGAAGAGGATCCGACAACAGCTGCCATTAAAAATGTCGCTGATCTCGACGACATCTGCAGGGAATACGAAACAGGAAAAGAACCGTCGACGTCTACAATCTTCGAAAAACGAAATAAAGCTTACTATGACTTGGGGAGTTTCACGAACAAGATATTGAGAAAAGCGTCTAATTCTTGATATGGGACCGTCATAGCCTTCAGGACCATTTCCAGATCCTCAGCAGAACATCAGGTGTTTCTCAACCTCATACTACGTTTCAGTTAATCGTGTTCGACTGTGTTTTTCCAAATTTCTAGACGATGCCTACTGTTAACCTCGCTGGTTGTTTGCATCTCAGAGGAATAATATATGGTGTACGGGTAATCGGGACTGACAGCACTTATCAGAAAGAATTAAAGAACAGTTTTTCGAGTGGCTATACAGAAACAAGTGCTGTGTACAATCTTTGGAAAAATAATGATACTGTCGACAAGGAACTTGAAAATGAAATTCGTAAGGAAGTGTAGTTTTGGAAAATGGTTCTCACAAGGTTATTCGATATCATACTTACTCTAGCAAAACGTTCATTGGCTTTCAGAGGACATCGAGAGAGCTGAAGTCAGGAGGAAGGATACCACGGCAATTTTCTGTCAGTTTGCCGATTTTGCGACAAGTGTTGGACATGCCCAAAGGTAATTATTTTCACTTCAAAGAAATTTTGTAGCATTTCTCTTGTTGTTTATTTGTTCAATTGCTTATATTCGAAATCTTTTTTTTTTTAAATTTCTCTCTTTTTATTTTTAGGATTTACAAGGTATCCGAGTACAACAATCCAAAATGAAATGATCGAGTGCTTAGGAACAAACTTGAAGACAAGCTCCTGGACCAAATTAGAGCATCACCGTTTTTCGCCATCATAATAGACACTACACAGGATGTATCGAAGGTAGACCAGCTAAGCACTGTTATCAGATATGCTGTAATTACCAGATCTGAAAATGGACAAGATGTTTATAGAAGTAAAAGAATTATTTGTAGGCTTTTATGCAGTCATCAAACTTGGCGCAGATGATTTATTCAAGCAGGTGACGAAATTTTTATTGACAAAAATATTGATTTAAAAAAGTGTGTGGGTCAAGGTTATGTGGTGCCAGTGTGATGAGTGGTGTTTATAACGGTGTACAAAAACAGATTACGAATATTCAGGCAATGCGCTAGTCATAATTTGAATTTAGTGGTGAATGATGCCATTAGCAGTTGCGTGGAAGTACAGATTTTTTTCGCAACAGTATAAGAGATAAGAAATCACTCTCAAAAATTAAATCCGACTAGATGGGCTAGTAGAGTTAATGCAATAAAACTTCGTTTTTATAATATAATCAAGGCCTTATCAGAAATATTACTGAAGAGTTCTAGTAAAGATGATGTAGAGAAGTAGAAAATATTAAAACAAAAATGCTAAATTTCCAGTTTGTATTTCTTTGTGAATTCTTGTACCAAATATTGAATGACAATTATGCATCCAAAATTTTACAAAAATGCGATATCGATTTGAACGAGGCAAACAGATCTTTAGCAGATGTCGAAACAAAACTGAAACTTTACAGAAATGATTTCGAATCATTCAGGTGCAAAGCCACTGAAACTACAAAGAAAAAAAAATAAATAAAGAAGAAAAAAAAAAAATAAAGAAAAAAAAAATATAAAAAAAAATCATGAAATAGATCCCAGTTTTCAAGAACAACGGCGAAAGAAAGTAAAAAACATATTGATGAACTAGCTTCTGACTACCGATTTCGAAACAGGGAAGAAATATTTAAAGTTACTGTTTTCAAAAATGTACTAGACACAATAATAACTCAATTAAACACACGTTTTACTGGCATGAGTGCAGTCTCTCAAGACCATAATTTTTGGTCACTTGTAGATGAAGCAGTTTTGTTACAAAAATGTGATCAGTGATCACTTCGTTTATTAACTGAAATTGTCCCCAACATAGACAGTTCGCCAATTATGCAAGGAAATTATAACAAAATATGCATTATTAGAGTGCGAGATTACGGAGGTGTTTACCGCAGTTTTATTCTTTTATACAGTACCCGTCACTTCTGCAACAGCTGAAAGATGATTCAGCAAATTAAAAATTATTATAACGTATCTCAGGAACAGCATGGACAAACTGCGACATCTGGCACCCATAGCAATTAAAAACAAGGCTGCACCATGTCTAGACTTAACAGACCTTATTGATGATTTTGCAAAAACCAAAGCTAGGAAATTGTTAAAATAAAATTGAGTTCTTTCTAATTGTGTACCCATGTTATTACTGTACAGCCACGAAACCATAGCCCCTGCTCTGTGACTGACAGATTCTTGTATGTACCCTTGTCTGATCAGTAAAAGTAATTGGCCTCGTAAAATGAAGAATTAGAATCATTTGATCCTGTCAACCATAGAAGTACTACAGCATGTTATATGTATTTTATACGTTCGAAACAGTCATCAACTAATTCTAAATCATCATTTTACGAGGGCATTAACTGTTACTGACCGGAGAAGGGTACATACAAGAACCTGTCAACCATAGAGCAGGTATGGCATGTTTTATTTACCGTATGATCTGTACGAAACAGTGATCAAGTAATTCTAAATCTTCATTTTATGAGGCCAATTACTGTTACTGACCGGACAAGGGTACATACAAGAACCTGTCAACCATAGAGCAGGTATAGCATGTTTTATTTATTTTATCATATGTCTGAAAGTGTAATGAAGTGATTTCGAAAATAAAATAATTCAAACTTCATGTTAACAAGTTAATTTTCACAACTTGTAAACATTGCGTGCTTTCGTCTATACAACACATTACTGCATATTTAATTTCCAACGTCAAAAATTATTATTTGCATATTGCGAGGCGGTAAAGTTTGATTACCATTGGCTGACGACGATACTCTTCTTTGTGCTGTGATTCGCTAACCACATAATCACGTGGTCTACAACAAATGACCATCGCGTTGCGCAGCCTCCAATTCAGGCGATCGGAAGCAAATGTGCCGTATTTGGTGGATTTTGTATTTATACTTCAATATTACGAAAGTGAGCAGATTAAATGTAACGCCACTTGAAAGACATTTGCGAAACACGTATTTTAAGGTAAGGTATGTCGTAATTAAGTACGGAGAAATTATGCCTACGCATATAAAACTTTTACCTTTTTCCGCTGAGCAAGCCAGTGTAATAATGACAAACCGTGATAATGGACCAGAAAGTTACCTCCAAAAAATCAGACACGAAATTTGACACAATTTGCAGGCAAATATCTTTAAATAGGTTAACTCAGATTTTAATTTAAACTGCACCATTAGAAAGACGACCTTATTCTCTAATAGAATACTGTTTGTTTATACTCGGTGCTCTATGGGTTTAATTGTTATAGAACATGAAAGATGACGCAACTCGTCATATGCAGTGTATATAGTAATATATAAGTAGTTTCCGTATGTTTGTACGTGTTGCATACAAATCTACAGTTTTGTTCCAATCTTTATGAAATTTTTTACACGTAAGCTTCAATCCGTAAGTGTAAGAATCACATACGATATATAGTTCACGAGATATGACGTCATTAACAATGAGATGCGCGAAAAACTGTTGCATTTAGCGACAGTGCTGTTCATTTTCTCTTAAATCATTGGACCGATTTCAACCAAATTTAGTAGGCACATTCCTTACCGTGAGGTAACAATTGCTGCATGGTTAAGAATCAGATACGGCACATGGTTCAAAAGATATTACGTCATAACCAATAGAAATCGCAAAAAATGCCATATAATGCAGCGAGACTTTCGAAATACACTGTATGAGAATGACAGTACTTAGCGACTTGCAACAAACTTTAAACATAATTTCAAACCTTTATTAAACTTTTTCTCGCTGGCAACCATAGCAATATGATGAAAGGAAAAAAGTTTCTCGTTACTACTTTTCCGCTGTTTATGGAGTAAAACTACAGCATTCGGTGTGACGTAACAATTTATAATTTCTACACTGTAATTGTAGCCGAAGGAAATTTTACAGACAGTATACACACATATATCTGGATGTACCTTCGAAATTGTATCACAACACGACACGTAGTTCATGAGATATGAGCACATAAACAGCAACGTTTCGCTGTTCATGAAGCAAAACAACGGTATTTAGTATGACGTTACAATTTTTAATTTCTACGCTGCAAATTGTAGCTGCAGGAACTTTTACAGACAGTATACACGCATGTAGTCTAATGATCCTAATATAGTAATAGGCAGAACACGGGGCTCCTACTTACGGTAGCAGTGACTATGGCACAAGGGCGGCGAGCTCTCGTGACGCAGGCGGATTAAAACGCGTCGTGGAGCGGGAAGGGTGTCAGGCTAGCGTCGCGAGGCAAGCTGCACGTAGCGCCAAACTCCGCGAAGAAAACTGCGTCGTTTGGCGTGCGTCCACCCCGCAAGAAATGTGAACTGCGAGAGCCGGCAGCGGGCAGCGGCCTGGACAAGCTTCTGCCTGTCCTTTGTCCGCGGGTGGGCCACGCACCCCGACAGGGCGTAAACCGTCGCCTGGTGGGCGGGCGAGCGAAAGATGCTCTTCCTAGTAGTGCATTTTAAATTAAAAGCACAGGCCACCTACATAAATACATTTGCCTTCACATTTGGTCAAACGGTCCGTTACTCAGGAAGAACAAAAGATACTGTTTTGTCATTATTACACTGGCATGCCCAGCGGAAAATATACACAAAAGCGTAATAACAAGGTGTAAAAAGGCTTTGCCGTTTAATATTGAATACCCAAAGTTGACCATACATTTCTTGTCACGGAATTTACCCTTTGAAAAAAAAAAAAAAAATTACTGTTCAAACTTTAATCATTGTAATGATATTTCGGAGTTCTCTGAATACAACTGATCTAGAGACCTACATTTGTAAATGTTAAGTACCGTACCTTACATGCTTAGCAATGAGAGTACAAAGTTAGCCGTACAGAAACGTGTGGTCCATTTCTTTTTTGGTCTCATCAAACACAAGATTTATTCCTCTACATTGTTTATGTCAACCACGTTATTGATAGATGGGTTAGTTTCAACGATATTACAAAAAGCAAATTGAAATGGAAATTTTTCATGAACATGGAAAATTGGTCCTATTTTTAAGAGCACTAGTATGAAAACAGGAGGTCCAAAAATATGCGGATGGTCTAATTCAACGTTTAATTTCACTATGTTTTCGATATTGTGAGTCATTTACGGGGTATAATCGCAAAACAGAAAAAAAACCTTTTTCGGGTACATTTTTGCCCTTCACCACTTTTGCACAACTCCACAGAGGGAGAAAACCTAGGATGTATTGGGCCACAAATGAAGCCATTGAGACAATAGAACCATTTGTGGCGATTATTTGCGATTTGTCTAATTTTTAGACTTGACCCTGCTGGACTAGCTACACACTACGTAGCATGGGTAGGCGGGAAATGGTTTCGGCATTCTGTGCATACCATAAGGACTATTCGTTCTTCAATTTACGTACATTACTAATTGACTATCCCTCCGTCGCATTCTTGTCAGTTGTTCTAAATGAGGAAACAAAATAATGGTAAGAATTCAGTGCTTCACGCTATTTTTAAGGTACTTTTCTACCCGCGCACTTTGTTTATTCTGCTATTTAGCGATTCAGATACTTGACGGATCCGATGTTTAATGTTATAATTAATTGTGCACTGAAGACGGTGTCCTCTACCCACTGTCACGATAATAACCGAAGTTGCCGATTTCGTTATTTTACTTTCTACTGGCCAGACAATAACATAATCTATATCTATAAATGTGAATGTCTGTTCGGTATGTTTATCGCGTCTGAACCACAAGACATAAAGAGCTAAAAATTTGTACAGTTACTAATGTCTACCCGGGGAAGGCTTTAGGCACGGTTTTATGGCGATCGGGTAGCTATATATATTAATGTCAACATCTGTTCGGTGTACGCTTATCACGTTTGAACGACAAGACGCTGAGACTTAAATATTTGTACAGTTAGTAAATTATACCTGAGGAAGGTTTTAGGCACGGTTTTATAGCGATCTGATAGATATTTAGTAATTTGAAGAATGTAACGCGAAATGCGGAACAATAATTACTCTTTGAAAATTATATTTACTCTTTGAAAATGGTTTTATTGGTTGCGATGTTGCTTGAGGGTTGATAACGATAAAAGGGTGGAGTATATTGGGTTGGAAAGTTATCGGTGTATATAAAATTCTACGTGCGTGTGTTAATATTTCGCTCTGCAGCAAAAACTAAAGAACGCAAACGAATGGTATGTGTGTAATTGTTGTCCGAAGTCTCCTGTTGTACACCATAGCAGTTCCATGCCGATAGCTATAAGGGGGTGGAAGATATGGTGGTTGAAAGTCGTCAAATAATAAAAAAATTCGGACTGAAGGCCAGCGATGACGCTTGCGACTCTATATCAAGGAGGTTACATATAGCGAAACGTGATGCCTAGTGATCTCTATACTAACTGGATGAATAACTTGGATGATTCTATTTACACTTCGGTAAAATCAGACTTCCAGAAGAGCGGCGCATCGACTTTTGCGATCGTTCGAGACGCTGGGTTTGGGCGCGAACAGTACAAACAGTCGTTGATTGTCTGAACCAGCATGTTGCAGCAACTTGGCGGTGGATGAGTACCCAGTGTTACCTGATGTTCGCGGAGCCTCTGTAACAAATCACTGTATTAATATCCAGCTCATTTGATTTATAGTTTCGGCCAAAACATACATATACCCACGGCGACTACATGTTGTTTTTGTATGTCGCATATTTTGACATGTCCAAGTACACATTTTCGTTCCATAGCCTGGTAACCATATTTTGTCCTCTTAGTTTAACGTAGACTCCGTACTACAATGCATCTCTGTAGCATTTTTCGCTTAGAGAAAAGTTTCCATTAGTTTTAAACACAACCTCCATCAATGGGCCACGATGACATCAGATTTGGCTGAATAACGTTTCAGAAAGAAAGCAAGGTAATAGTTTCCGAAACTGTAATGAATATACCAATAGAGGATATTATCAGCCACTCCTTTAATTCGTCTGCTACAATTGCAACCGCAGTTTTGCGTCTAGAACGACCACATAAGTCGATCATGGCTCCAGTCGTCTTCGATAGTGTGGATACGTCATAATGACGTCACGTCTGATTTTACCGAAGTGAGCATAGAATTGCAGCGTGCCTGCACATTCGTATGTTTTGAAAACGATTTCGCATTGTCCGCCAAGTTTTAATTTGGCAAACGAGTTTCCATTAGTTATTGCGTGACAAAGAATTGCTTGATTACCTCTTGATTCGGAATTTAATTCAATATTCGATGTTGTAGGCTTGTATCGGAGCGGAATCGAAACATATTTTCTTCTCTTTTTCTTGAAATGCTACTTAGCAGCCATGTTTGAATTTGGCAAGAAACTAAATATGGCACGCTAAGACAGCTGAAGTTCAACATCCAGAGTGTATAGAGATCTATGGTGATGCCACATACCATAACTTTGGTCTATGCGTGCTACGTCTTCAGCTCTTTCTCTGTAAGGATAAGCATACGAATAAGGAAATATAAGAATAAAAAAAAAATAATGCAGTAAAAAAGAAATTTAAAAAAAAATCGATTTGTTCGTTTCGCGCATTACATCAAGTGATCGATCTGTTATATTATTACAATCATTATTGTTAAATTTCGTGATTGGATTCTTCGAAACGAGTGCATTTTTACGTGTGATTTGATCTACACTACTAACTTTCCTGATAAACGGTAAGTGCATAGACTTCTGCAATCTGATAGGAATATTTTTCAGTTTCGTTTTATCAGCGACTTTCCTCAAAAATGAGTGAATTTCATTACATTAATTTAATTGTTATTTAAACTTCGTTTTTTATATATTCTCCAATGATGTTTTCAGAAAGAAGGAACTGGACAGATAGAAGGCATAGGAGAAGTACTAACTCAAGGTAGGAACAAATAAATAAATACCTGGGCAACGCCGGGTTTTCAGCTAGTATACTTCATAAAGCCGGGTAGGGACACGGCTCAGTCAAAAGTGTTTCAACAAACAAAATCCGGACGTTCATTTTGCTGAAACTATCCTACACGAATACTTCCTATATTTTTATTGTTTGACTGGGATTTCAACGAAATTAGGCTGATCGGTACGGAGCAATGAGGTAACAGCGCAGTAGTTTAGCGAGACAGTCTTCTGTCACCGCGGACGCGCCAGTCCTGACTTGGCTGTTCCCGGTTTGCTTCGCGGCAGGGGGCCATGTTTTAGTGGTCGAGTAATACTTCCTCGTTGTTTATTTTTACTAGCTTCTGCCTGCGACTTCATTCGCCTAGTATGGAACAACTTGGAAAACTATCCAATGGGTTCGTTTTATCTGTTTGTTCTACACAGGCCCAGCTCTATCCCTATGCAAAATTTCCTCCAAATCCACCCAGTGATTTTTGCATGAAATCATAACAAACTATCTTTCATAATTATATTAGAGAGTATGATTAAATATTATCTGCTGCCTGGCACATAATAATTTACTTAGTAGTCTTTAGGTTTGCCTTATTCTGTTTTCCAGTGGATGGTAAGGAGCCGATGATGAAGTAGTTTTGCATCTGTATAATTTATTTCTAGTTTAAAGAGAGCCCCAATGTCAGTTTTGCCCCGGGGCCCTTGGTGACGTCACTGGGTGTGTGTGTCCACACGCAGACTCGTGTAATGAGCGCTGAACTCCTACTGACAAGAAACTCTTATCCGCCCAATACATGTGGAAGTATTCACCGGTCTTCATTCGGAATACTTATTGCTATGAAAGCTCTGTAGGCTCAAATTTTACTAATATCACTCCACTCCATATTTTTGTGGCGCTGTTCCAACAATCGTAATAGATATGTTGATAAAAAACAGTGTTGGTTGCACAAAATTGGTGTTTCACGTAATAATGTAGTAAGGACAGTTTACAACTCACCGCAAAGACGTGGCGTCGAGCTGCGATAGGCACATTCAAAAGACACACACATACAGCACCTTCAGCTATCGGCCATGGCCTTCTTCAGAAAATAGAACACTCAAGCAAGACACAGGCACGGGGAGAGGGGATAGGAAAGTTACTTCACGGTAGTGGGGATGGGTTAGATGGGAATAACGGGATGCAGCTTAGGAATGGAGTGGGGAGGCGTGTGAGGGGAGAAAAATAAAAAAAATAATAATAAAATAAAATATACAAAATGCGTGCACACTGCAAGTACACAAGACCGCATACACACACACATACACTTATTTATACATGACGCGTTTCGCCTCTTCTGCGCATCATCAGAAGTTGAAAGAGGGAATAAATTTACAAAGTAGTTTAAAAACAGAAGTAAAAAAAAAAAAAAAAAAAAGTTAAATCTTTCCTAATCAAGAAATGTTAGGGTGCAGACTGATAAAATTGCTGGCCACATGACCACATTCACGTTTTGACGGCGGGGGGTGGGGAGGGGGAATGAAGACTGAACTAATAAATATTATTAAAGAGCATAGTGCAACAAGTAAAATTACTTATCTCGGAGATTGCAGAGCGTCAACTTAGTCAAATTATTAAATTCAATAAAATAGAACCTTTACACCAGATGTAACTGTTGCTCAAGAATGGCGGGGAGGGGGGGGGGGGGTTGGCAACGAAGTAAATTGTGATTTAGCAGCGCCAAGATTTGTTTGTTCACGTAAGAGCCGCTCCCTGCCACAAGCGCGGAACAGGCGAAACGCGTCATTTATAAATAAATGAAACATTAGTTCTGCGCAACCAAGACTGTTTTGTATCATCGTAAATTTTATGTTACAAAGTGTTTACTTCTCAGTGCAAGACTTCTTTTTAGTTGAAACTGTCTTAAATTTATGAAGGTTTTGTTTGCTGTTACTGACACCTAAGACAAATAAGTCGTATAAATAATCTTCAAATAGCATTTGTTGCCGATCACGTAAACAATAGAAGAAACAAAAATTATTCACAGAACATAAATTACAGCGTCGATATTTTATTTCGATGAACACTGAAACAATATTGGCAGTTATGGCGAAAGTTTCAATTTTTGTAGGCCGGCACCGGGTGGCAGAAATCGACGCTACGCCACTGCAGTAGAAGAATGCGCTGTTATGCTCGGTAACGTAATAATATTCGCTTTCTTGCCTGAAGATCGTGAAGGTTACACAAACCACTGCAATCCTTAAAACGGCTCAGCGCTTCAGTCACGGTCTGCACGGCCACTACGGTCGGGGGTTCGAATCAAAAATGTTCAAATGTTTGTAGAGTCTATGGGACTTAACTACGGGGTCATCAGTCCCTAAACTTACAAACTACTTATGAACTACTTACAACTAAGGACGGCACAAATATCCATGCCCGAGGGGGGATTCGAACCCCCGACCGTAGTGGCCGTGCGGACCGTGACTGGAGCGCCTCAATCCCCTCGGCCACCGCGGCCGGCTGGTTCGAATCCCCCCTTCGGGCATGGATATTTGTGCCGTCCTTAGTATAAGGTAATTGATATGTAGTTTGTAAGTTTAGGGACTGATGACCCCGTAGTTAAGTCCCATAAGCTTAACAAACATTTGAACAATCCAACGCTGATCGAGGAACCGCGATGGCTACCAACCGTGTCCACCACGGAAGAAAGCTGCAAACTGCCGAGACCAGTCAAGAAGAAAGCTTCACCTGGACGGGTCATGTCCCTTTGTCAGCGCCCAGAGAGAGCCGTCAACTGTTTGGCGCAGTGGGCGGGCGCAGGAAGCGTCAACAGAACATTCACATTGTAATCCTGTCAAGTTGGCACCCCTTTTTTGGAAAATTTACATTTTTTCAGAGTTCTAGACAGATATGCAGTAGTTCTGGAATTCTCTGTACAAAATTTAAAACGTTCTGCAAAATTTCGCCGAAAAAATACGAAAAATTACCACATATTTTAGTTTTTTCAAAGTAATTATTTGCCTATTAGTACAAACGTAGTTCTGACATTTTTCTGTGCAGCTTATACTTTATGAGATAAATGAAGTAATGTGGAATTGATTTTCACGTTACTGTGAAATTGGCACCATTTTATCGAGAAATACACGTTGTTTTGGGGGGTTCTGTGTACGTATACTATAGTTGTAGAGTTCATGTAAATACCTCTATGTAATTGCCCCCCCCCCCCACCCCCTGCAACGAGCAGTTGGCATGCAAAGATCAAACATTCCTAGATATTATGATGTCTCTGTTCAAATAAAATTCCTTTCGTTTATAAGTACCAACATCAATTCTGTCCTGCTTAATAACCTCGTTTTGTATTCAGATAGCTAGATTTCACCCGTCCCGTCTTATACATCAGCTTCCTATGTCACTCCCTACCAGTGTTCACAACCGTTCGATAATTATCGTACATGTACGATAATTTCGTGCCTGTACGAAATATTGTTACTATCGAACACAGATGTACGATAATTTCGAACGTAATAAAATGTAACAATACATTGTCTCATCCAAGATTTTTTCTCGCAGCCCTACTGGTAAATTACTTTCGTAATTAAAATTGTCGCTTTAATCATCTAGTAGCTATGAACGGCTACTTTCGTAATACAGCTCGTCGATTTAATAATCTCAGTGACTGTGAGCGTCACGACAATGTAGAGCCGTTATCAGGATAAATAATTTGATTGTTGAAGTTCGCTCTTTATATGTTTGCGTTACAATGCTCGTAGTTACGTTAAAGTGCTTGAAGCGTGCTTAGCGGTGCTGAAGTTTCAAGCATTCCCTTAAACAAAGCGGCATTCTGACACAAGAAATTTTAACTGGACGAGTGATTGCTTTTGGCTTGAGAAGTAAGGATATCTCTGAAATACGTTAGTTCTTCGGCTGCGTATTATACATTTTCTCTCATTTATTGTAGCAGATCATAAGGAAAGGGATCAGGTGCTACAACTTATTTGTCGGTACGTGCAAGGAAACGTGTGAGCGGAAATGATGACAATGCACAGCGTGCGCACTGATCAGCTGCTAAGGTTTACATTTATACCGAACCAACACTCATTCATGAACACGCGTTTCCCAGACTATCGTCTACTTACTAGCCAGGAGTACGACCCTTAGTTCCGTTACGGAATATTGCGTCCCGATTGTTAGGTCGGTGGCATTGGCAGCAATCGGAGGAAGGAGAAAGTAAACGCAGTCTCTCCGATGAAGCCGATATCCAACGGAATTTAACCAGGAGCAGTCGCACAATTTTCCCTGGAACGGTTTTACACGTCATGCATAAAACATTTTTTTTAAACCGTTCTCCATTCGGAAAAAGTAATATATTTTGCAAGAGACAGACTACAGTACGGTATAAGTCATACAAAATGAGGTTTGCTAGTAAATATTATGTATTATTGTCATTTTGCAGGTAAGTACGATAATTTTGGTTAAATCCGGTGCATTTACGATAATTTTACGGCCCGAGTACGATAGCTACCTCGTTTCAGGTAGTGAACACTGCTCCCTACCCACACTCCCTCAGTCAGTCTGTACAAGTCGGCGGAACAGCACACCACGCCCGTGAGCGCAATTGTAAACATGAGCTTATCTTGTATCATCAGAGAGCACCGCTTCTATTAAGGTCATCTTAAAAATCGGTTTCATGTTTGTCACATCTTTACCGAGTATGTTCCGACTGTAATGCGTTGTTACCCGATCATTTGTAGGGCTACAAGGAAACCCAAAAATTCCAGAAAAATAGAAACACGGCAAAACAACTGACGGTGTCACACCACGGGCAGCGCATTGTAAGCTTTGTTTACCATTTATACTGTGTTCTTAACACAAAATAAGCCCATGTACCATTATACCCGTTTGTAGTTCCGCCTTGTAATTTTGTGTAAATTCTGTCACGCAGATAATCTGAAGATGCACTGCTAAAGGGCGAAACGCGTCATTAATTAATAAAACAATTTGCAATCAAGACGGTTTTTTACTCAAGGAAGGCTAGCAGTTATGTCATTACCAGGTTATTTCTAATTCTCAGCATTATCTCTTGTATGTTTACACGAAGCAGTGTGTTACAAAACGGTACATTTTAAAGACGTCCGTTATGACGCTTCATTAGCAGCTAACAATTTCTGCGATGAATTTGAGTGGCCTCTGTAAGAGATGCCTGCGGAAGAAGATCAAGTCCACGAATACGCCCCACTTACGAGAACTAACGGATCTACACATTCCTTTCGAAAGCAATGAGAAAATGTTATGTTTCTGGCTTTCCCGACTACGGGTTGTCACGCTGAAACAATCGGGCATTAACCTGGTTATTCGCGTCGAAACTGTACGGGAAAAACCGTCAAATAGCCGATTGTTTCAGCATGAGAAGCAAACAATGCTAGTCACGAGTAGTGTTTGTACTTACGCAGTACGTCCGTCAGGCTGTGGCGACACAAAACACGGAAGTGAGCGCAGGGACAGCTGTCAGTTCCTCCCGTCGCTAACCTAACGGCTTTCTGGTTTCTGCAGGCGGCCAGCTTAGCCGGGGGTTCGTCTCCCCGCAGTCCCAGGGGGTTCGTTAGGCACACTAACCGCGGCCCTCGCTACGTAAACAAACACCTGCCGGGCACTTGCCACACTTTTACCTGCTCCGAAGGCTCGGGTGCCCCTACCTCCTCCTCCCTCCACACCCAGCCCCGGAATTCCGTGGACGGTGTCCAGACATCTACACACTGGTCGCTTCCGAATTTCGTAGCGTGATCATCAGTATGGAAGTTATTACAACGGCTAAGGGCAGGCCTTTTGCCCATTATAATGATTACGCGTAATAAGAGGTGGATGTGCTTACGCCTAAAATACGAGGTATGTCCACAAAGTCAGTTCCGTTTGGTTATATAAAACAAACCTGTACAGATACAGAAAAAAATATTTATTGTACAAAAATATACAACTATTAAACTACTTTTCTACATAGCTTCCGAAATTTTGAAGGCATTTGTCATAGCGTGGCAGAAGTCTTTGTATGCCTTCTTCGTAGAAGATTGTCGCCTGTGTATTCAACCATGTGGTAACATGTTCTTTCAGCTCGTCATCATCGATGAAGTGTTGACCACCGTGAACAGGTTTTAGGTGTAAGAAGAAAGTCGCTAGGAGCGAGACTGTACGGAGGATGATGAAACACGTCCCAGTGAAATTCCCGTAAGAGTTGTTTGGTCACATTCGCCTTGTGAGGTCGGGCGGCAACGTGAAGGGAAGAAGAAGACTCCTTTCATCTCTTCTTACACCTAAAATCTGTCCTTGGTGGTCAACACTTCAACGATTATTAGCTGAAAGAACATGTTACCACATGGTTGAATACACAGGGCCGGCCGCGGTGGCCGAGAGGACTGAGGCGCTCCAGTCACGGTCTGCACGGCCACTACGGTCGGCGGTTCGAATCCCCCCTCGGGCATGGATATTTGTGCCGTCCTTAGTCTTACGTAGTTCATAAGTAGTTGTAAGTTTAGGGACTGATGACCCCGTAGTTAAGTCCCATAAGCTATACAAACATTTGAACATTTGAATACACAGGTGGCAACCTTCTACGAAGAAGGCATACAAAGACTTCTGCCATGCTATGACAAATGCCTACAAAATTTCGGAAGTTATGTAGAAAAGTAGTTGAACAGTAGCAGATTTTTATACAATAAATATTTTTCTGTATCTGTTCACGTTTGGTTTATATAACCAAACGGAACTTACTTTGTGGACATACCTAGTAGGATCACTGCAAGGGAAAGCTGATTTCGAAGATGGAGACGTATTGAGCATACAGAACATCTGTGAAGACAGCCTAATGATGCGACCTCAGTCCCGCTGAATAGGTCAGGAGTCGGAGTCCACTATACGCAGGGTAGCGGCCGTGGTCTGGGCGGGAGAGGGCTTTACGGAAACCCTAAATGGGCTGTCTCAAAGGCTGCAGGTCGATCACAGGAGAAATAACGATCTAGGAACTATCGGTATAACAGTTGTCAAGTGTCGTAGCTGTGTCGGAAAAGTACCAGACCTCCAAGCGTTCATAGAAAGCACCGAAAACCAAAGCTGCCTTAAGCCGAATGTAAGTTCAGCAGAAGCTTTTGCAAAATATCTCTATTCAGAGAGGATAGATTAAACAAAATAGGTGGAGGCGTGTTCGTCGCCGTCAAAAGTAGTCTTTTGTGCAGCGAAGTTGAAGTTGACAGTTTCTGTGAGCTATTATGGGTAGAGGTTGTACCTGAAAATCGTCAGAAGTTAATAATTGGTTCCTTCTACCGGCCTCCCGACTCTGACGATACAATAGCAGAAAGGTTCAAAGAAAACCTGACTCTAATTACAAAAACGTACCCGACTCACACGATAATAGTAGGCGGTGATTTTAATTTACCCTCAATCTGTTGGCGAAATTATATATTCAAATCAGGAGGTACGCATAAAACATCGTGTGAAATTGTACTCAACGCATTCTCTGATAATTACTTCGAACAATTAGTTCATGAGCCAACTAGAATTGTAAATGGATGTCAAAACACACTTGATTTCTTAGCAACAAATAATCCTGAGCTCATAACGAGCATCAAAACGGATACAGGTATTAGTGAAAACAGAGCTGTCGTAACGAGATTGAATATCGAATGTCCCAAAGTTACCAAAAATAGATGAAAAGTATATTTGTTCATGAAAGCAGACATAAATACAGTACATTGCTTCTCATTCCAACACTAAACGCAAGTGTAGACCTGGTGTGGCTCCAAATCAAAGAAGTGGTATCGACAGCAATTGACAGTTTTATACCAAATAAATTAATAACACCAAACACGTCAGGACACTGTTGCAAAAACAATGTAAAAGGCATGCTACATTTGAAAGAACACAAAATCCCAAAGAGTGGCGATCCTACTCACAAGCTCGAAATTTAGCGAGGACTTCAATGTGAGGTGCCTACAATACTTTTCACAACGAAACTGTTTCTCGAAATTTGATTGAAAACCCAAAGAGATTTTGGTCCTATGTTAATTATACTAGGGGAAAAACAAGTACAATACTCTAACTACGTGACAGTAATTGCGATCCTGCCGATGACAGCGCTACTACAGCAGAGTTACTAAACACAGCTTTTCGAAACTCATTCACCAAAGACGACGAAACCAATATTCCAGATTTTGAATTACGAACAGCGGCCAGAATGAATAACATATAAATACATATCATCACCGTAGTTAAGTCCCATAAGCTCTACAAACATTTGAACATTTTGAACATATCAGAGTAGTGAAGGAACTGAAATCACTTAACGAGAACAAGTCTTCTGGTCCGGACTGTATACCCATTAGATTTCTATCTGATTATGGTGAAGCGGTAGCTCCTTACTTACAGCCATATACAACTGCTCTCTCGAAGAAGCATCTGTACCAATAGACTGGAAAGTTGCACAGGTCACACCTATATTCAAGAAAGGCAGTAGGAATAACGCACTAAACTACAGGCCTATTTCATTGACGTCAATTTGCAGCAGGGTTTTGGAACATATCCTGTATTCAAATATTATGAATTATCTCGAACAGAATGATCTAATTGACCCAAGGTCAACACGGATTTAGAAAATATCGTTCATGGGAAACACAACTAGCTCTTTAGTCACACGAAGTGATGAGTGCTATCGACAAGGGTTCTCAAATTTATTCTGCATTTCTAGATTTCCAGAAGGCTTTTGACACGCCGCGGTGGAGTAGCCGAGCGGTCTAAGGCGCCTCGCTGCGGAGCGCGCGGTTGCTCGCCGTCGGAGGTTCGAATTCTCCCTGGGGCATGGGTGTGTGTTTTCCTTTTTCCCTTAGGTTACTTTACCGTAGTTTAAGTAGTTTGTAAGCTACGGACTGATGAACATTTTTAGCTTTTGACACCGTACCTCACAAACGGCTTTTAATCAAATTGCGTTGTTATAGTATGTCGCCCCAAATTTGTGACTGCATAGGGTATTTCCTGTCAGGGAGGACACAGTATGTAGTAATCGATGGTAAGGTATCGACTAAAACAGAGATGATTCGCGCGTTCAACAGGGTAGTTTTATTGGTCTTCTGTTGTGCCTTAATAACGTAAACGAATTGGGAGGAAACATAAGCAGCTCTCTTGGTTTGTTTGCAGAGGACGCCGTCATTTACCGTCTAATAAAATCATCTGAAGATCAAAAACAACTGCAGAACGATCTAAATAAGATATCGGTATGGTGTAAAAATTGGCAGTTGATTCTAAATAATGAGAAGTGTGAAGTTGTCCACATGAGTACGAAAATAAATCCGTTAACTTTGTTTACAAGATAAATCACTTCAAAAGTGAACGCCGCGAACTCCACTAAATAACTAGGAATTACTTCAAACAAACTGGAGAGAACACGTAGATAATGTCGTGGGAAAGGCGAATTAACGGCCCCCTTAAAAGATGCAACAGAAGTACTAAAGAAACTGCATACACTACGCTTGTCCGTAATTTTTTGGAGTATTGCTGATGGGATCCTTATCAGGCGGGTTTGACGGAGGACATCTAAAGAGTCCAAAGAAGAGCAGCTCGTTTCTTATTGTCACGATACAGGGGAGACAGCGTTAAGGAAATGATACAGGATCTGGGATGGGAATCATTACAACAACGATGCTTATCGCTGCGGCGTGGGCTACTTACGAAACTCAAATCGCCAACATTCTCCTCATAATGCGAAAATATATTGTTGACTCCCAATTACATAGGTAGAAATGATCGTCAGAATAAAATACGAGAAATCAGAGCTCGAACGGAGAGATTCAGGTGTTCTTTCTTCCCGCGCGATGTTCGAGAATGGAATGGGAGATAAATACTATCAAGGTGGTTCGATGAACCTTCTGTCAGGCACTTAAATGTGCTTAAATGTGATTTGCAGAGTATCCCATGTAGAAGCAGATGTAGAAACAACTTGATGATGAAAGTAGCTAGTCGCAGTTCGGTTCAATAGCGTTTAATCAATAAGCAATAAAATTTGACTCAAAGAAGAAAATACATTAAACATCACTCAAATGATCCTCCTGCAACCATAATTTATTGTTAAAACTACCGCTATTCCATCTGCAATTTCCTATTTAGGTAAAAGCTTCTGTAGTTGGCAAGTTACGAGAATATTTTTCTACCGTTTAATATTATGGCCATAACGTCAAAGATTGTGAATTCTAAAATTATTTCCGGTAACGTCAGAGCCGCAACTTGCTTCTAAAAATCTCATTTTTGTTCAACTGATATGATACATTTAAAAAGAATCCGAACTTTTGAATCACACCTAAAATAGACACCCTAAAACAGATCAGCTCCTAAGGTTGACAAGTTCGGCAACTATAGTGTTGGAATAATTCCCATATCCCCGAAATTGGACAAGGATAGAAATAACTGTACAGTAGATATAGATCTCATGAAGTACTTTTAGCTGTAATCCTTAAAAATTAAAGTTTCTCACCATGTTGTTGACTATCTTTAATCAGGTCAGTAAAAGCTATTGAAACAAGGCAAGGAGCGTACTATTCAAAAATAATTTTAACAAAAGAATATCGTAAACAAATGTATTAGACGTATTTAAACTTTTTGAAAACATATTTGATTATTTCGTCTGCACCATCACTTATTTGATAGGGTGATTTGCTTTGCATCAACAAGGGTATATACGTCTATGTTATGTTTGCACAGTTCTCATTTCGAACTGTGGAATATTTACTTCGTATTCTTTTGTGAAATAATTTCGGAAAACTGCATTTACTAACTCCGCTTTAGTGCCATTACTAACACTACCTTCGCTATAGAGCAGTAAAGGCATTGACTCAGTCTTTCCGCTGGTGTAGATAACATAGCACCAGAATCTCTTTGGATTTTCCGCCACATTTCTACATAGAGTTTCGTAGTGAAAACTATTAAACGAATTTCGAATTGAAGTTGCGCTAAATTTCGAGCTTCAGTAAAACTTCGGCAATGTTGGGAATTTTGCATTCGTCTAAATTTTCTGCAACAGCTCTCTGTTCTGTTTTGTGTACTATGGGGGATCAGTTCGGTCTCTCATTAATTTATTTGATAGGAATCCCTCGAGTGCTGTTGATACTATTTCTTTGAGTGTAAGCCATTTATATCTTCACTTACATAGTTAATTTAGAAGAAATGGAGACTGTCTCCTCGGAAGATATCAACCGAATTTTTTTTTTTTTTTAAGATGTATTTTGCGTTTAGTTTTGGTAAATATCTTTGTTACGGATCTGAGCTCGCTACAACTTTGCGTTTACTTATCCCTGTATCCGTCGTGATGCTCAGAAGTATTTGTGACTAAGAGCTCAAGAATGTTTTCGAAACCACATACAATTTGAATGGCTGCTTGGACTAATTGTTCAAAATAATTTAAAAAAAGCATTTAGACAAAATTCGGAAGATGTATCTGCCATCCTGTCTGAAGGCTTATTTTTGTCATCATAAGGATGTTGTCCAGTATAACATCTGCTCATGCAACTCACAGGAACTATCGACTTCAGTTTCGCTTGTGTGCTAGTACACGTATTACATTACGATTTCCTTAAGTTGTGCTTTTTGTTTCTTTTGTAGTGCAGATCGTAGGAATTATGGCTTTTCCGTTAAAAAAAACAGAGTGCTTCCTCTGCGACTCAGTAGATACCAAAGCTAAACAATGTAGAACAACAGTGTACGTTACAAGCACAGCATTCCGTCATTTCCTTATTTCAAATATTTCAAAATTGTATGTCGACTTTAGGTGACCCGTCAAACATAGACGATCTTATCGCTGTTTTGTAAACGTATTTTGAGTCATTGTTTTGGACTTTATTCAAATCAAATGTTTGTAGGGGGAGAGTGGGGCTACAGTGGACATGGGGGTAAAAGTGGACATACATATATTTCAGTGATATTATCGTTGGAATTTTTTAATTTTCATGTTGGTAGTACCACAGAATGTACTAAACAACTATGCAAAATTTGGCGCTAATATGATAATTACTGCAGGCAACAGAAGTTAAAATATTATTTCAGTGCTTTTGTATTCGATTTTTGTGATACACAAAATTCCAGATAAGTCCAAAAGTTTAGTTCTGAAAATATTAAAAGTTGTGGTTTATGAATCTATAAAAAGTGTCCGATCATTTTCTTGTCCAACACTTCATCTAAATAAAATACATTCATTAGTGTTTGGTTTCATATCCAAAATGGCCCCTTGGGGTAAGTATGGACAGATGAAGTGGGGTCAGTGTGGACAGTGTCCACTCTCACCCTACTTCTGACTGGGACCAGAGGTCCACTTTCAGTCTTATATTTTTACTGTTAAAATTATTTTAAGTGAATTATCTGTACTGTAGATGGAGAGGACATACATCCGCAGAATTTTGAGAGCTAATGTTGTTGAAGGAAAAGTTAAGAGAGCTGTAAAAGAAGTTCTGTTAAAAAAAAGTGGAGTATTCAACAAACTGCAGAGAAATATGGATTAAAGAAGTCTATGCTGCAGAAAAGCATTACCACAGCTAAGAAATATAGCGCCGAAAGCATTCAGTTCTGTCAACTTAAGTTTCCAAACACCTATGTTAACTGTTTTTTTTTTCAAAAATATTTGCTTAGGCAAATAAAAGTTATAGTGAAATGGTTTAAAAATCCCCTTCTATTCTGTCATTGTTCCTGACTATAGTGCCCAGTTGCTTTTCTCTCAGATCAATGTGATAGAAGTTATTCTGGAAAAGCAGACCATAAGAAATCCAAACACTGAATGTTATGAAATACAAAGTTCGGAAGGTCTTTACAGATCCTGAAGAGGAATTATTAGCTAAATACTTCATAAAGGCCTCCAGTTTCCATTATGCACTCACATGAACTGGCTTACATGTATGCTAAAAAAACTAAACACAAAGAATAACCCAAGAATGGCATTCATTGAAGAAGATTTTAGGCCATCAGAAGTAACTGAGCAGCCAGCAGCCTCTACAGCAAGTTGTGATACAGCTTCACCTGGAGAACCTGCAACTGCGTGTGTTTCCTCACCTTCCACTCCAGGTGTGACTAACTGAAATACCGACTCCTGAAGAGTGTACACCTTTTCCAAAAGCTGCAAGGCGAGATGCAGACTCAAGGCAAAACTAATCTGCAGATTACACTAGCATTATAATCAAAGATGAACTAGAAGCATCAGCAATGGCTAAAATGAAACCAGCTCAAAAGAGAACGTTCCTACAGACCAAGACAGGATTGAAGACATCTGCAAAAAAAAAAGGAACTGTGATACAGACAGTGAATCAGACACCTTTGCACAAAGTGTGCTGGAATCTGAGAATGAAGGATGCTGTAAAACAGAAGTTGATGAAGCCAAAATCTAACAAAAGTTAACAGATGATGAGGAAGTGAGGTTTGGTGATTTGGTTTGTTTCACCATAAAGAAGACTTATAAATGTTATGTAGGCTAAGTTAAACATACAATTGGGAAAGAAGAAGTGTTTGTTTCCTATTTGCGGATAGAAGTCTCTAGATTTGTATTCCCTGTTGCCCCAGATGAATCAGTATTAGAGAGGTCAGACACTATTTGTCTCTTGCCTTCTACAAAAACACCTGGGGCACAAACACAAGAGAGGACGTCCCAGTTAATGTTTATTAAGATATAAATTAGACATTTTTTTTTGGAAAATTTGGCCTTATTTATACAAAAAAACATACTGACCACTTTAACCCCATGGAATTTCAGCCAATGGTCACACTTACCCCACCATGTGGATAGATTGCAGACTTTATTTATTTATTTATTTATTTTTTTTTTTTTTTTATTTGGCGGTCAAAATATTCAAGATATAAAGAATGACTTCTATGGTTCTTATAGGGTGGAAACTGCTTAATGCTCAGATAGTAGATTACAAAAATCAGCATCAATTTAGGTTAAGATAAAAAATGAAACATAAAAAGTGTCCACACTAGCCCCACTCTCCCTATAGCTTATGGGACATAACTACGGGGTCATCAGTCCCTAAACTTACAAACTACTTATGAGCTACTTACGAACTAGGACGGCACAAATATCCATGCCCGAGGGGGGATTCGAACCCCCGACCGTAGTGGCCGTGCAGACCGTGACTGGAGCGCCTTAGTCTCCTCGGCCACCGCGGCGGATTGGACTTTATTAACTAATGTTTCGCCACACGAGAAGTGTTACGTTCTTTTCCGTCTGTTTTTTTTCATGCAGTTGCACCGATAAATATATGTACAAATGCAGTGATCACACTTGAATGATCAGCGGACATTCGAATTACCTTTATATCGTTCCTTTCGTGTTCCTTCCATGGCGATGAACTGTGTCTGTCGAAATCAGTAATTGTGGAAGGAAAGCTACCGTACAGACAGAGGGAGAATGGATCCATATTATTTTGTGGTTGTAAGAACTAATTACACACTAACAGATGACGGTATTGCTTTCGTTCCCCTTAAGTTATAAATATATCGATTTTGGGATATTGAAAAGAAGCTGTACATTTCGGCGAGATGTCGAAGAAAAAGATCTCTTCCGTAAGGACTGTATCCTGAAGATCGGAGTACGGGGAAGGTGTCCGGACACTTGCCACGCCGGACTTTTGCCACACTTTTACCTGCTCCCAAGGGTCGGGTGCCCCCGTCTCCTCCTCCCCCCCCCCCCTGCCCCAGCCACCCGACCCGAGAACTCGGTGGACTGTGTCCCGACTTATGCACACTGGTCACTTCCGCTTTTCGTAGTACGACCGTCAGTATGGAAGTTATTGCAATGGCCAAGGGCAGGAGTCCTTTTTCCCACTACAATAGTTACGCGATAGTAAGGTGTAGATGTGCTTTCGCCGAAAACACGATCATTGCAAGGGAAAGCTGCTTTCGAAGAACGGAGACGTATTGAACGTAGAGAACACATGTGAGGACCACCTAACGATGCGACCTTTATAAGACGTAAAAATAAAAAGAGTGTATCAGACGTCAGTATCCTTAAATAACTTAATGGTGAAGCTAGCTGGTCACAGTTCGGTTCACTAGCGTTTAATCAGTACGCGGTGAAATTTGACTCAACGAAGCAAATACATTAAACATCACTCAAATGATCCTCCTGCAAACAGAACTTATAGTTGAATCTACCGCTATTCAATTTGCAATTTCCTATATAGGTAAAAACTCCTACAGTTGACACGTTAAGAGAATTTTTTTCTACCTTCTAGTATTATGGCCATACCGTAAATGATTGTGAGTTCTAAAATTATTTCTGTAACTTCAGAGCCGCAGTTACCTCCTAAAAATATCACATTTGTTAAACAGATAAGGTTCACTATAGGTTTTAAGAAGAATCTGAACTTTAGAATTGCACCCAAAATACACACCCTAAAACAGATCTGCTCTTAAGATTGACAAGTTCGGCAGCTGTAGTGTTGAAATAATTCCCATATCTCCAAAATTAGACAAGGATAGAAATAACATAATAGCAGACGTAGATCTCATAAAGTACATTTAGCTGTAGTCCTTAAAAATTAAAGTTTCTCACCATGTTGTTGATTATCTTTAATCAGGCCAGTAAAAGCTATGGAAACAACGCAAGTAGCTAATTGTTTAAAAATAATTGTTACAAAAATATCATAAACAAATGTATTAGACGTGTTTTTCTTATGCATTAGAAACTTTTGAAAACATATTTGATCATTTCGTCTGCCACATCACTTATTTGATAAGGTCATTTCTTTTGGATCACCAAGCGTATTTACTTTTATGTTATGTTTTCAGTAGTTCTCATTTCGAATTGTGGAATATTTACTTCGTCTTATTTGATGAAAGAATTTCTGAAAAGAGCATTTAATAACTCTGCTTTAGTGACACTGTGTTCAGTAACATTACCGTCGCTATCGCGCAATAAAGGCAGTCACTTAGTCTTTCCGCTGCTGTAGATAACATAGGACCAGAATCTCTTTGGATTTTCCGCCACATTTCTACGAAGATTTTCGTTGTGAAAAATATTAAACGAATGTCTCATTGAAGGCCGCGCTAAATTTCGAGCTTCAGTAAAACATCTGCAATTTTTATGATTTTGAATTCGTCTAAATATTCTGCAAAAGCTTTCTGTTCTGTTTTATTTACCATGGGGGACCAGTTCAGTCTGTTATTAATTTATTTGGTAGGAATCCCTCCAATGGTGTTAATACCATTCCTTTGAATGTAAGCCACATATGGTCTTTACTTACATAGTTAATTTAGAAAAAATGGAGACTGTCTCCTAGGAAGATGTCAACCGAATTATTATCTTTTTTTAGTAGACGTATTTAGCGTTTAGTTTTGGTGAAAATCTTTTTACAGATTTGACCTCGCTACAACTTTGGGTTCACTTATCCCTGTATCCGTCGTGATGCTCATGAGTTTTTGTGACTAAGAGCTTAAGTGTGTTTCCGAAACCATTTACAGTTTTAATGGGCTCGTGAACTAATTGTTCAAAATAATTTTAAAAAAAGCATTTAGAACAATTTCGGAAGATGTATCTGGTCAGAAGGTGTATTTTTGTCAACATACGGATGGTAGATTTAAGTCACCGCCAACTATAATTGTATGAGTAGTGTATCTATTTGTGTTTAGACTCAAGTTTTCTATGAACTGTTCAGAGGCTGCATTATGAGAATGCCGGGGGCGGTAAATTAAAATGTTCAAATGTTTGTTAAGCTTAAGGGACTTAACTGCGGGATCATCAGTCGTTAAACATACAAACTACTTATGAGCTACCTTATACTAAAGACGACACTAACATCCATGCCCGATAGGGGATTCCAACCCCCCACAGCGAAAGGCCTCACGCATCGCAGCGCAGCGCCTCAATGCGCTTGGCCGCGCAGCCGCGGCAGTTATTAATTTATTCCGGTAGTCGAGTATAACATCTGCTCACACTAACTGGCAGGAACTATCGACTTCAGTTTCGCTTGTGAGCTAGTACACATATTATATTATGCTTTTTGTAGTGCAGATCATAGAAATTATGGCATTTCCATTGAAAAACTAGGGTATTTCCTCTGCGACTCAGCTAAACAATGTAGGACAACCGTGTACTTTAAAAGCATAGAATTCTATATTCTTTCATTTCTTTAATTCAAATCTGTATGTAGTTAGCACAGTGGTAGAGTGCCAGACTCCAAATCCAAAGGTCGCGGGTTCGATCCCCGCAAGGTCCTAGATTTTTATCTGTCACTTTCCACATCTTTCACCTCTGCCAGTAATGCTCATGTGAAAAATACCGACTAGCACCGTGGTTCGGAACCCACGTTAAACTGTAGGTCCCCCTATAACTGGCTGGGTAAGTCAGTTCGAAGGTCGGAGGAAGGCAACGGCATACCACCTCCAAACAGGACCATGCCTAGTAAAGCACTGTGGTGTTCAAACCAATCTTCGGATTGTTGACAGCTTTACCTTTTACCTTTATGTCGTTTTTAGGTGATCTGTGAAACATAGACGCTCTTATCTATATTTTGTAAACGTATTTTCTGACATTGATTTGAACATTGTCCCAATTCACTTTATTAACTAATATTTCGCCACAAAAGAGTAAGTTTATGAAGTATATAGTTTTTTTTTCGTCATACAGTTGTAGCAATTAATATATGTACAAATGCTGTGATCAAACTTGAATATAAGCGAACATTCGAATACCTTTATATCGTTCCTTTCATGTTCCTTCCATGCCGATGGACTGTTTCTATCGCAATCAGGAAGTGTGGAAGAAAACAACCATGGATCCATATATGTGGTTGGAAGAACTAATTACACACTGACGTAGCTGACGATATTGCTTTCGTTTCCCAAGAGTTATAAATATTTCGATTTCGGAATATTGAAAAGAAATTGTAAATTTTGGAGAGATGTCGAACAAAAATATCTCTTTCGTATTGGCAGTATCGTGTAAGATCGGAGACGGAGGTTTGGAAGCAAACAGCAGGAGTACGGGGAAGGGCGTCCCTTGCCTGAGGGGCCGCTAATCCGACTACCTGGCGAGGGTCAGGCGTGGCAAGTGTCCGCTATCTGCCCGAGCACTCAGTGCTGATTTTATATCCCATGTCTCTCACTGATTCGCTAACTTGTTAATCCGCTTATTAGGTACTTATGCAAGGTGTTGCGTAACGTACTGTTCTGTCCCTTTATGGAAACGGGAGAGCCATAGAGCTCGTCGCTTCGCTTTTCAACTATGGTTTAATAAATAATAATAATAGTAATAATAATAATTGGGTGTGCCTCAGTGGCCTTGTGTAAATCTGATAAAGCGGTAGTGATAAACAGCATCTCAGAGTGTAGTGCGCGCCTGCTCCTGTAAAGTTTTGGGTTTAGCAAGTAGCATCGAGCACTTGCCGAGTTGTTTACATTAGATCAACAATTTGCGGGAGTGTACTTTGGCGAGTCGCTTGTGTAAGTTAATTTTACGAACTTGCCGCAAGTAGTTGCATAATAAGACGAAAAAAGCAATGTGTGAGTGAAGAAATGGATACAGAAGGGTACATGCGTCAGTTATCAAAAAACACAATTTAATGAACTAAAATCAGGGCATTTCTCTCAGATTAAAAACTTTCGTAGATTACACTACCAGTATGCAAGTTCCGAAAATCCGTCTGTCGCACAATTAAATATTCGAAAACACCAAAGAAATGATGCTAGCTCTGTCGCTAAGAGGTCGCGCTTCAAGTACTCTTAGAATTATGCAAGCTGTATTTATTACAAAATCAATGCGTTCATTCATATTTATGCTAAGATTTAAAAAATCGACTAAAATTGAAAGACGTCTGCACGTTCTACTCCCATTTTACTCCTCCTCCTCCTAATGAAATAAAGTAATCCATATATTCCATTTGAACATGCTTGGCGGACGTTGGCCTATTATATATTTGTTACAGCAGAAGTCTCAAAAATCATGTTAGCAGCCCCCTCCCCCTTGGATTCGCCACTGCTGGTATATCTGTTTTCGCACCATTCTCCTTTCCAACAGTGAAGTTTTCGTGTCCAACACAGAAAACTTATGCGAGTGTGACAAATATTTCCAGCAAAAGGCAAGTTTTAACAAACTGTTTGCACTAACTTGTGAAAGCTACTTGTAGTTGAGAAACCGTGCGGAATTCGACTCGGTGGGAGTCTTTCTACATCAAACAACTTGCAGAAGTAGCTTTGCGTGCTGCTTGTGGAATTTTATTAGTTAGTGGACACTAAAGAACGCGAACATCCTAGACTTACGATCGTTTCTAAACTGCCATTGTGAACTAACTTGAGAATTAAGTGTCCCTTTATACTAGACACAGTTGTTGTTGTTATGGTCTTCAGTCCGGAGACTGGTTTGATGCAGCTCTCCACCCTACTCTATCCTGAGCAAGCCTTTTCCTCTCCTCATATGAACGGCAACCCACATTCACTTGAATCTGCTTACTATACGCGTCTCTTGGTCTCCCTCTGCGATTTTTACCCCACACACTTTCCTCCAATGCTAAATTTACGATTCCCCGATGTCTAAGAATGTGTCCTACCAAGCGATCCCTTCTTTTAGTCAGGGTATGCCAAAAATTCCTTTTCTCGCCAATTCTGTTCAGTACCTCTTCATTAGTTATGTGATCTACCCACCTAATCTTCAGCATTCTTCTGTAGCACCACATTTCAGAAGCCTCTATTCTCTTCCTGTCCGCACTGTTTATCGTCCATGTTTCACTCCCGTACAAGGCAACACTCCACACAAATGCCTTCAGAAAAGACTTCCTTACACTTAAATTAATATTCGATGTTAGCAAATTTCTCTTTTTCAAAAATGCTTTTCTTCCCATTGCTATTCTGCATTTTATATCTTCTGTACTGCGACCGTCGCATGTTATTTTACTACCCAAGTAACAAAACTCATCTACCTCCCACAGTAATATGCATTATTTATAAAGGTGTACGCTCATCTCAGAAACTGGAAATATTCTGAGCCGATTCGACGGAAGAGGAAAACTGATGAATACTACATTTAATTTCTCACCGATTTATTTACACCTTTATAAATGTTATTAATACTGACTGAATGCACTGAACTAATTCTTCCCTGTTAATAGTGACTTACAGTGTTGTGTTCTCGCGTGGGATCAGGGAGGGAAGACTCGTCAAGAACGCTCTTTCTCGTGTTCAATAATATCTTATTGTTGAACTACTTCTATATAATAACAAGTTTTAAATCTCTTCTTCAAACAACAACTCGTTACCACAATTTTTGCCCGCCCCCCCCCCCTCTACCTCGGGTATGACGCCCTTGCACTCCACGCTACCCGTGAATAATATTGCGGAATGTTACTGCCGTTCTCTCTTGCACTGCTCAATAATATTGTGGCGCAGAATATTCTGCTGTTATAATCGTTTCACTTTTTTACAGGCCGAAATATACAGGGTGTTTCACTAAGTGTGTTTGTCTCTGTAACTTATACAATAATACGTGACGGGAAATTTTAATGCGGTAGGTCAACACAAGAAATGTTACACTTTCTGCGGAGCTTTGAACATAGTTTATTGTATCATTTTCCAAAGAGTTACAGCACAAAAATATAATTTTTTAAATGGAACAATAGTTTTTCCTATCGTGCATTGGATTCGTTGAAACCAGCTGCGTTCAAATCAATTTAAACTACCTTCCTATCACTGTTAGTTTGGGAGCTACATCCGTTCAATGTTTCAGGGGCAGATACTGTGGTGTCGCCCAAGTACAAAGTGCGCGCCACCTACTTTCGCCGCGCGCCGTCATGCACGCACGGCGCGGCGATCTTACGACAGCCACGAGCGCCCTCTGCTGCAACCCCGCTCGTGGCCACCACGGAAAGACACCGGTCACTTCGGACTGAGATAGCAACGAGTTAGGACCTTCGTAATCAGATAGGCACCATTGAAGACTTTGCTATCGTACAGGCACTAGGCAGGCCTCTAACAACTATGTATCAACATTCTGCAGTACTATGTAAAAGTTAAGTATTGTTACATTCTGTGCAATATATATCTCTTTCTAATTTACTCTAGTGTTTATAGTTTCTGGCTGCTCCCCTCCATACCTGCACCAGCGTGCTATTTTTGTTACTGTGTCGGTCTCGTTCCACTCGGCCACCGACACCTACGACGAGGCTGGGACACAAAAGGGCGATGAAGTCGGGACACAAAAGATACCACAAATTCTGCGCATAATGTAATGCGCCTTCTAAATGTGGTGCGGCCGAGTTGTAACGTCGCCAGTGTCACGGAGAGAGAAGCTTCCTCGATGCGCTGTTAGATTGCCTACTGTCGCCGCACACGGCCGTATACCTGACAGTTGGAGCCATACAAACAACCGGGGCTCAATATACCACAGTTACTGACATACGATGACGATGGCATACACGACCGAGTACGTTGACATGCTGATGCTCGGCGAGTGCCGACACGATGCCACTGAAGCAGCCACGGCGTATGCCGTGAGATATCCTAGTCAAAGAGCCCCGGCAGCCATTACGTTCTTACGTGCCGAACGACGACTTCGGGAAACAGGCAGCTTCGTAAGACCTGCAAGAAGTGAGGAGACAGAGGTGTTTGTTTTAGCTGCACTACACCACGATCCTCATGTCAGCTTACGAGCCGTTGCTGCAGTCGCTGGTGTCAGTCTCACATCTGTGTGGCGTATAGTACACGGCCACAGGTTTCACCCGTACCGCCTGTCACTGACCCAGGAGCTGCATGGGAACGATTTTCGTGCAAGAGTGACATTCTGTGAGTGGGCCATTCGTAATTTCATGCCGGAGTTTACAAAGTGTTATGTTCTCTGATGAGTCCACGTTCACAAATTACGGTGCAGTGAATCGCCATAACATGCACTACTGGGCCGCAGACAATCCTCGGTGGGTACGACCTGTCGACCGTCAACGTAGGTGGTCTATTAACGTGTGGTGTGGAATCCTTGGGGATGAAATCATCGGTCAACACTACTTCCCAGGTACACTGACAGGTGAGTTAAATCGCGTTTTTTATAGCCGACAGTTTGGGTGGTCTCCTTGAACATGTGTGTCTACATATAAGAGTCCATATGTGGATGCAGCACGATAGTCACCCAGCCCATTCTGTGCGTGCTGTTGTGGAAGAACTAAACAACAGGTTTGCAGGAATATGGTTGGGGCGCCATGGTCCTCATTCATGGCCCACAAGGTCGCCCGATTTAACACCAGTAGATTTCTTTTTGTGGGGATATCTTTAGGATCATGTTTATGTCACTGAGCCCACAGCCCCAGATGATCTAAAACGGCGCATCGAGGACGCATGTCGCTCCGTCACACCGGCGAAGTTACATCTAGTACGCAGATCCTTTCGACACCACATTGCATTATGCATTGAGGAATATGGACACACATTTCAACATCTCGTGTAAAGCAACTTCCCACCGCCATAACATCCATCACCCACCACACAGCCCTGTATTATGTACAGCGTGTGGTATCTGCCCCTGAAATTTTGAAGGGTTGTAGCTCCCAAACTAACAGTGATAGGAATGTAGTTTAAATTGATTTGGACACAGCTGGTTTCAACTATTGTTCCATTTAAAAAATTATATCTTTGTGCTGTAAGTGTTTGGAAAATGATACAATAAACTATGTTCATAGCTCCACAGAAAGTGTAACATTTCTTGTGTTGACCTACCACATTATAATTTCCCGTCACCTATTATTTTATAAGTTACAGAGGCATACACACTTAGTGAAACACTCATATATATATATGTTCCCTCTCTTTATATATATATATATATATATATATATATATATATATATATATATATATATATATATATATATATATATATAAAGAGAGGGAACAAGTGGTGCATGCAGCGTCAAAGATTCGGTCACGAAAAATATCTGAGAGAACTGGGATTGAACGAAATGAAAAGATTATCATTACTGTTTACTACAGTCCGACCGAATCATAAGTTCTAGCACAGACAAATATATGCAGATGTAAAACCTCCGTAAGGGCCAGGTCCTACGCTCAGGGGTGCGGGGCGGGGGTTCTGAAGCAGTTGCGTAAGATGCCCCATGATGGCGCTGCGGTCAGAAGCAGCCCTTTAAACTGGCCAGAGCAGGCGGCAGGTAGCGGCTGTCCCCACCACCACCTCCCCTCAAACGTCAGCAAGCCGGACACAGCCGTGGCCTCGTGGCAGGCGGCACGAGCTCTCCCCTCAGCCAACCCTCCACGCTACCCTCAGAAGCGCCTCTAGTGTCGTCTATAAGTACTAAGCCAGGGAACCGCCTGACACCTGCTAGCATCTTACAGAACGAGGGGAGCGTAGGACAGTGGTTTAGAGGGGGCTGCTTCTCTGTATATGTTACTCTGTTGTTCTAGCCGCGGTGGAGTAGCCGGTGTGGCGAATTCTGGGCCCGGAAAAGGTCTGGCCACTAATCCTCCTCCTCCCCCCCTCCCTCACCCGGGATGGGCGCCAGGAGGGTTTCCAGCAGTTCTGTAAGATGCCCCATGATGGCGCTGCGGTCAGAAGCAGCTCTTTACACTGGCCAGAGCAGGCGGCAGGTAGCGGCTGCCCCCACCACCACCTCCCCTCAAACGCCGGACGCAGCCGTGGCCTCGTGGCAGGCGGCACGAGCTCTCCCCTCAGCCAACCCTCCACGCTACCCTCTGACGTGCGAGAGGCACCCTCAGAAGTGCCTATAGTGTGGTCTACCAGTACTAAGCCAGGGAACCGCGTGACACCTGCTAGCATCTTACGGAACTACGAGGGGAGTGTAGGACAGTGGTTTAGAGGGGGCTGCTTCTCTGTATATATGTTACTCTGTGCCGGCAGGTAAACGAGCCGACTTTATTATTTTGCGCCGGTAGCTTGGTTCATGTAAACACACTCGGCCCTGAAATACTTTTCTACAAACATTACAAGGCAACAGTGACCGGCATTGTTATAGTACATGTGGCTGCAATTCGATTAGTTCCAATGTTGCCAGAAACCATAGCTTTACGTGCTGTACAGATGAAAGAGGTATGGAGATGATCCAAAAGAAACAAAAGTGATACAGTTGGAAGTGGTCATCTAATTTCTGTTTGACAACTTTTACTTATGATTGGATATTCAGAAGCTACAATGGAAAACCTGGAAACCAAATTACAAACACAGAATTTTAAAATCACCCCTATTTGACAAAGAACATTTAAATTAACGTAACATCAAATCTGTTCCACATCCATCGACCTGCGAATGTTAGACCTACATGTAATGTACATGAACCAGGAGTGTGCACGTATAGGTGAAATAATCTGCGTATTGCTTCCCATATCACTCATATCGCTAAATGTGCATGGCCTCTACATATGATTTCGAAACAGGAAAACCCTTTCTATTTTGTAATTATAATCATACATAACGTTATTAGTATTGCCAAATGTAAAATATATAGAATCAGCATTATGATCCCGCGTAATGTCGTATTACATTAAAAATTATCATTCGATAAATAATTTGTTTGCGATGCTTAATCGCTGACCACAACTTTCTCTGGCAGCTAATTACGTTATTCATGTATTTCTGTTTTTCATCTGTCTTTCACGAGCTGCCACCAAGCCACCTAGACGGAAGGCCTGTGCGCTGAGCAGCGCCCCTGCCAAGAGTAGTCATGACAAGTCTGCTCCACCCAAAAGCGCTTTCTACCGGAAAGCATTCCTACGAACGCCTTATTCTGACTGAACAATGTACTTGTATTGGAGTACAGAACTGTTTTCAAATAAATCCACTCTTTTTTTCAGTTATTTTATATGCCAATACCCTGAACCTACCTGTTTTGATACACAAAGTCCAGAACTTTCGATGAGACAAATGGTTTAATCAGGCCTGTAAACGTTTTGATAAAACAAATTGGCACATAAAAAAATGAAAACGTTAGGTCATTCCTATGAGAAATCAACCAAATACTTTAATTCGAGCCATAATCTTTAGAATTTTTTTTATTGTGTTGCACCTTTGCAATAACGAAAATCTAAAACTTGCACTTTTCAAAGTGACCAAAATTGTGCATTTTGTCACGTTTTGCAACTTCGCCAAATTTCGAAAACTGTCTGACTTACTTATTCAGTTTTTTATCAGATTTAATAATGCTGCTTAACTATATTCATAAAAAATGCTCCTATTTTGAAAAGTATATATGATTGTGTGGGCAAAATTTCATGATGCTATTCCAAAGTGAAATATCACAACTATACAGGCTAGTTAATAAACAAATAAAGTGTGCCAAAAGTTGAAACAAAATTGTGTACTAATTAAGCAAACTTCTGCATATTATTTTAAAAATGTAGTAAACAAGGCAGGACAAAACACTAAATATGTAAGTTGCATTTCATGCTGAATAAATATAATTTAGGCCTAGTGTCTTATTTTCAAAGGCAAATTTCACATTAAAAAAGTTCTAGTGTTGATTTCTCTATCCACAGGTTTGCTGTGTACTTATATATGTGTTATGGTCTTCAGTCCGGAGACTGGTTTGATGCAGCTCTCCACCCTACTCTATCCTGAGCAAGCCTTTTCATCTCCTCATAAGAACGGCAACCCACATCCACTTGAATCTGCTTACTATACGCGTCTCTTGGTCTCCCTCTGCGATTTTTACCCCACACACTTCCCTCCAATGCTAAATTTACGATTCCCCGATGTCTAAGAATGTGTCCTACCAAGCGATCCCTTCTTTTAGTCAAGGTATGCCAAAAATTCCTTTTCTCTCCAATTCTGTTCAGTACCTTTTCATTAGTTATGCAATCTACCCACCTAATCTTCAGCATTCTTCTGTAGCACCACATTTCAAAAGCCTCTATTCTCTTCCTGTCCGCACTGCTTATCGTCCATGTTTCACTCCGGTACAAGGCAACAATCCACACAAATGCCTTCAGAAAAGTCTTCCTTACCCTTAAATTAATATTCGATGTTAGCAAATTTCTCTTTTTCAAGAACGCTTTTCTACCCATTGCCATTCTGCATTTTATATCCGTTGTACTGCGACCATCGCATGTTATTTTACTACCCAAGTAACAAAACTCATCTACTACCTTCATTGTTTCGTTACCTAATCTAATTCCTTCAGCATCGCCTGATTTTCTAAGACCGCATTCCATTATTTTTGTTTTGCTCTTGTTCATTTTATACGCTCTCTTCAACACACTGTCCATTCCATTCAACTGCTCTTCCAGGTCCTTTGCTGTCTCTGACAGAATTACTATGTCGTCGGCAAAATACAATGTTTTTATTTCTTCCCCCTGAACTTTAATCCCTATTCCAAATTTTTCCTTGCTTTCCTTCATCGCCTGCTCGATGTACAAATTGAATAACATTGGAGAAAGGCTACAACCCTGTCTTACTCCCTTCCCAACTGATGCTTCCCTTTCATGCCCTTCGAGTCTAATAACTGCAGTCTGGCTTTTGTACAAGTTGTAAATAACTCTCCTTTCCCTATATTTTACCCCTGCTGACTTCAGAATTTGAAAGAGTGTATTCCAGTCAACATTGTCAAATGCTTTCTCCAAATCTACAAAAGCTAAAAATGTAGGTTTGCCTTTCCTTAATCTATCTTCTAAGATAAGACGTAAAGTAAGTATTGCCTCCCGGGTTCCAACATTCCTCCTGAATCCAAACTGATCTTCCCCGAGGTCAGCTTCTACCATCTTTTTCATTCTCCTGTAGATAATTCGTGTTAAAATTTTGCAACCATGACTTATCAAACTGATTGTTCTGTAATTTTCACACCTGTCTGCGCCTGATTTCTTTGGAACGGGGATTATTACATTTTTCTTAAAGTCTGAGGGCATTTCGCCTAACTCATACATCCTACATACCAGTTCAAATAGTCTTGTCATGGCTGGCTCTCCCAGAGACTTTAGTAGCTCTGAGGGTATGTCATCTACTCCTGGGGCCTTGTTCCGACCTAGGTCTTTCAAGGCTCTGTCAAATTCATCTCTCAGTATAGTATCTCCTACTTCATCTTGATCTACTTCCTCTTCCCTTCCTACAACATCGTCTCTAAGTTCATTTCCTTTGTAGAGCTGCTCTATGTACTCTTTCCACCTTTCAGCTTTCCCATCTTTGCTGAGAACTGGTTTCCCATCTGAGTTCTTAATATTCATAGAGCTGCTTTTCCTGTCCCCAAATGTCTCTTTTATTTTCCTGTAGGCGGTATCTACTTTTCCCCTTGTTATACATTCTTCTACATATTTGCATTTGGCTTCTAGCCACTCCTGCTTTGCCATTTTGCACTTCCTGTCAATCTCATTTTTTAGTCGTCTGTACTCCATTTTGCCTGTTTCATTTACTGCATTTTTATATTTTCTCCTTTCATCAATTAAATTTAGTATTTCCTGTGATATCCAAGGATTTTTTGTAGGTCTTGCCTTTCTATCTATTTTTTCCTCTGCTGCCTTCACTATTTCATCTCTCAATGCTTCCCATTCCTCTTCTACTGTTTTATTTCCCCCTGTTTCTGTCAATTGTTCCCTAAATCTCCCTCTGAAATTCTCCAGAACTTCACTTTCCTTCAATTTATCTAAGTCCCATCTCCTTATTTTCCTACCTTTCTGCAGTTTTTTCAGCTTCAGCCTACAGTTCATAACTAACAAGTTATGGTCAGAGTCTATATCTGCCCCTGGGTATGTCTTGCAGTTTATAACCTGGTTCCGGAATCTGTGTCTTACCATTATAAAATCTATCTGATACCTTCCGGTGTCTCCTGGTCTCTTCCACGTATACAACCTTCTTTTGTGATTCTTAAACCATGTGTTTGTTACGATTAAATCATGTTCCGTGCAAAATTCTACCAGACGACTTCCTCTTTCATTCCTCCTGCCCAGTCCATATTCACCTACTATTTTTCCTTCTCTTCCTTTTCCTACTACCGAATTCCAGTCTCCCATCACAATTAAGTTTTCCTCTCCCTTAACTGTCTGAATAATTTCGTTTAGTTCCTCATATATTTCTTCGATCTCCTCATCATTGGCAGAGCTAGTTGGCATATAAACCTGTACTACTGTTGTCGGTGTTGGCTTCGTATCTATCTTGACAATGCATGACAATGATAATGCGATCACTGTGCTGCTCATAGTAGTTTACCCTATTTTCTTATTCATTATCAGTCCTACTCCTGTGATACCCCCAACTGATTTTGTACTTATAATCCTGTACTCTCCTGACCAGAAATCCTGTTCATCCTGCCACCGAACTTCACTAATCCCCACTATATCTAACTTCAACCTATCCATTTCCCTTTTTAAATTTTCTAATTTTCCTACTCTATTAAGGGATCTAACGTTCCACGCTCCGACCCGTAGAATGCCAGTATTGTCTTTCCTGATGACAACATCCTCCTGAGTAGTCCCCGCCCGGAGTTCCGAATGGGGGACTATTTTACCTCCGGAATATTTTACCCGAGAGGATGCCATCATCATATTTTCATACAGTAGAGCTGCATGTCCTCGGGAAAAGTAACGGCTGTAGTTTCCCCTTGCTTTCAGCCGTTCGCAGTAGCTGTGTGGCAAAGCCACATTAGCTGATGTTACAAGGCCAGCTCAGTCAATCATCCAGACTGTTGCCCCTATAACTACTGAAAAGGCTGCTGCCCCTCTTCAGGAACCACACGTTTGTCTGGCCTCTCCACAGATACCCCTCCGCTGTGGTTGCACCTTCGGTACGGCTATCTGCATCGTTGAGGCACGCAAGCCACCCCACCTCGGCAATGTCTGTGGTTCATGGGGGTGGACTTATATATAAAACTGTATATATCTGTATTGTATCTTCTATGAACATGCATTGACTTGCCATCATGTTTTAACGAAGATGTACCCAACAAAAAAGATTACATCTACATTAAAAAACATGATGGCAAGTCAATGCATGTTCATAAAAGATTTTAGGAAATCTAAGAAAACTGTGCAGACAAACCAAATCGAACTATCCACAGGTTCGAAACTGGAATCACAAAATTAACTGTATCAAGGCAAAAATGCATTACAATTTGTGGTAGTGGAACACACTCACTTAGGCCTATGCATTTGTACCATCATCCAGTTTCAAACACACAACAATCCTAATTAAACATTTAAATTTGCTGAACAAAATTTCTTCTTAAATTACTACGAGCAGCTCAGTTGAGATAGTAATAACACCCTCACGGGTAGTGCTGTTAATTATTAATAAAACGATCTCCCTAAGAAAGTTGCGTTTAGTTCTGTTATTCCTTAGAAGACTTCAGGGTCAAAGTTTACGATGCTTCTCGCCGGGCTCCAGTGCTTATGTTGGCAAAGATGAACAATAAGGTGTAGAATTACGTAATACTTTTTACGAGCTACAGAGTAAATGTTATTGCTACTCGTTTCACTCGCAGCAAAATTAATACTGTGCCTGATCTATGGTTGACAGATTCTTGAATATACCCTTGTCCGTTCAGAAAAAAAATCGTTTTAACTGAAATTGTCAAGACGAAACTTTTATTGGTCATCTGAGATGCCGCCATTAACCATTGGTGCCAACATAACCACTGAAGCCCGGCGAGAAGCGTCGTACAATTTAACCGACTTCAGTTTCATGGCAAGCAAATAACTAACTATGGGCAGGTAGAAATAATATGCAGTAAATAAAAAATCGCGGGCACAGGGTCGATCAAGAACTGGCTGTTTAATGTTCCGAAACGTCCGTGAACTCGGCAACAATCACAGTCGTTAAAAAGAATAAAACTGCGAAGAGGAGTGTTCACACTTCATTCACCGTGTTTAGTTTCGATCTCCCGTTACAAAATTTAAGATACGTTAGTGACTATAATAATAACCGAATACTGCCAAAATATTACATGCTAGGTTATGTTTCACGTTTTAAACTTAATACTACTTCGTAGCTGTAAAAGATAGTTGACTGACTTTTGTTGTTTTGTTGATGATCAAGTTTTCCCGTGGGATAGCTCGTCTCCATTTTTCTAACAATTCTTCTTTAGGAAAAGTAAAAAACTTGCACTTTTGGCCCTGTCGGATAGTTTCCTTTACTGCGTAAAATACTCTCGGTGTTCTTGCTGCCTCCAGTTCACGGCAGTCAGTTTTACTCTTGACGACGACTATGCAGGATATAGTCGAAAGCTTGGGCTCCTACCCATATTTGACGCGGTAAGAATACCGGGAGCATTTTACGCAAGGACTACGTCGCGAAAGACTTCGTACTCATACTTTCCTTTACTGCATCACACAACTTCTGTAGGGCATTTTGTCTGCTACTAACAAAATGGTATGCGTATAACACCCAACAAGCCACAAAAATAACTTTATAAAAGTAGAAAACAGTCACAATGTGCAACATTCACGTCTTTTCAAACTCGTCACACGCTATACAACACAACTCGCTTGCATTGTTATGACTACTCTTTGGTATACCCAGCATGCCTTTCGAAGGCAGCGCACAGGCCTTCCGTCTAGGTGGCGTGGCGTTGCCAGAACGCATTTGAGCACTTCGTCTTTTATGTTTTACCCTTCGCTTAGATTAGACGTACGCCAGGGACTTCCTTACTACCAAATGTAAGTGTGTGAGTTCGTTTTCCTCTATAAATACGAAAATATAGTTGGTACAATTAAAATCTTTTACTTATTTAAAATGACCCACCTTTAAATGATTCATGAAGTGTTTCTATTTTTCCAGCAGTAATCTCGATTATGTAACATGATGCTTGAGCCATTGTTGGACTTGTATCTATAATTTACTACATATACTTCGAGATCTCATTATTTGTAATTTTCATGAATGCTACTTTCTAGTAATGTCTGCAAAGAAATCTTCAGAATTAAATGAAATCCGATCGATTTAAAGAGCCTTTTGTCACGAAAGTTAACATTTTTTTTAAACAGTCATTCAGTTAGTACAATCTGCTCCAAGCCAACCAAGCATCATTTTACACAATGCAGCAAGAGGTTTTACAGCTTCATCTACTACATCCAGTCAGCTGAACATAATCATCATGGTAAGAAAGATCATCGTGGAATATGCTAGTTTCTTTGTGTAATATTGTGCTCAGGTGTTGCTTTCATTCGAAATTACTACTCCCACTAAACTTTAAAGTCAGGTTCCGCTTCATTTTTTGTCTTCTGATTATAAAGTTACCTAAATGTGTCAGATCCACCAAATTATTTTCTTGTATTATTCTACCGTTAGTGAACTTTAATAGCGGCTACAAACAGTAACAACTACTTCAACACCTGATCGGAAGAAAGAAAACGCAATATTACATAGAGCATTGGCGAACCGTGACAGGACCCGGTTAGTTTCAAATAAAATTTTACAACATATTTAATATAAACTTGATGACCATAGTTTGTAATTGTCGTAACATCTGCCATTGTTTGAAAACTAATCGCTGTTTGTATTTATTTTCACACGCCAACCAATCAGTGAACGAGAAATTTAGACTACTTCTACTATCGCAATACGCAATTTCTGTTCAGCTTTCACTTTTACCCGTAGAAGGATTGTTATTTCAGATTTTCCTATTAATTAGTTGGTAATTAACAGTGGCGCTAGGAAAATGGCCAAGATGGCATCACGGTCTGTCCTTTAGCTGAGCGATTCTTACTTGTCTCTCTGGAAACTTCTACCCCGAGTGTGTGTTGATTCATTTTACATTATTAAATACATTATTGGATAGCAAATTAATATTATATTTATTGCGTGTGACGATAGTTGCCCCCCTCTATTACAAAAAAAGTATGCTTACTTATTAGTATGGTCAAGACCTGTAAGCAAATGAGCAACATGGATCCCGACAAAGACACCATTGTTTCCCAACAGACAGGTCAAATTACTAATGAAAATGTAGAAAACCGAACTATTGAAATGATTCCTCCCACTGTAGAACCAAATCCTGAATCTAAGGCCCTTCTACACAAATCAGTACTTCAACAATATATATTACTGAAGACTTATTCAAACGTTTTGAAGTTCTTTTTGCGAAAATGTCTCAATAAATGGACGAAAAATTTCAGTCACAACAAGACGTGGCACAAAATCAGATTTCACATTTAACAAACCAAATAGATCAATTTCAAGATTCCACTAAACAGAATTTGCAATTGTTACAAAATTCGGGACTGATGACCTAGCTGTTTAGTCCCCTTAAAACAACAACAACAACATTACAAAATTCTACTCAGAACTTACAAAATTCGACTAAACAAGATCTGCTAGCATTAAAGAGTACCACGAAAGAACAATTAGATCGAGTAGTTGAACAACAAAACCTTATCGCGGAACAAATGATCACTCGCGAAGAGTTTGAAATTCGATTACAAAAATTAGAATCAGCCCAGCAAAATTTGCCAACACTCGTGTCCGAAGAAGTCAGTAAACAACTAAACGCACAGGCACACATTGTCGAGCAAGTTATTAATAATAAGCTGACTACTGCACAAAAGAAAGTTGTTGATGAGATGTTAAACAAAGTAGACACAAAAATTTCATCCGTGATAGGTGATGTAACAGAATACGAAGACACAGTAAAAAACATGTCCGCCTTAATTGATAAACTTGCACAAAATTTGTCGGAGATAAAAATCAAGCAGGAAACCTTGGAAGGAACAGTCTCGCAAATCACAACCCAAGCCGAAAACATGGTAAAAGAAAATCACGATCGTGTGCAACAATTCCTTCTTACCACTGAAGCTCAATTAAATGAAAAAATAGACACCGAACACTGCTAAAGTTTATGAAAAGCATGGCACGACTGTTAAGTCCTTGCAAGAGGATTTGACAGCTGTAAAATCTATCCTAAATGCTCAAACGACACACAGTAGGCATGACGCACCTACGTCAAATATGACACGGAACCGTGGTCACATACCACTGTACACTAACCTCTCACATTTGACCTTTAGTCAGGGCACTCCAAGTAATTTGTCCACTGAAAAATCTGAAAATTATTACCGGATTTCGACCACATGTGATTTTAATAGGTTTGGCAAAAAAATTGCGCCGAAAAAACAGTCAGGAGTGCGTGAGAATCCATAAACTGCTGAGATTATGGACGAGAGCATGATTAAACACCACCAGTTTCAGATTTTCATTAGTGGAAACCTCACAGTACATCCCGTAATTTTTCCCAGTCCTTCAGAGGACTGCTTCCAGAAAACTGGTCTGAGAAAAGAAATATTTTTTTGCTGATAGGTTATATACAAGGTGAAGGAGCAGAGTGGGCGGCAGAAGGCCTGCAAATTTACAATACTTATCGGGAATTCGAGCAGGCATTCTTAGCTATGTTCTGGTCCCCAGTAGTTCAAGAAAGATTCCGTAATGAGGTGTATAATCCACAAGCATTCAATGATAGGAACGGGAGCCTGCGTCGATATTTTGAGAAGTATTTAAATAAAGCCAAATTTTTTGATGGCTCTCTGTCCCACCGCGAAGTTTTACGTGTGTTAATCAACAAGTTGCCAACATATTTAAGGTTGCAACTTGGTAATGTATCCACTCACAATTTAGAAAGTTTTCTCGCCATGGTAGATACGCTGGATCTAATATTTGAAGATCACCGGGCGGGAAACAATAATAATCGGTACGGACACAGGAACTGGTATTTGAATTATGCAAGCAATCAGCTGATTCCCGTCAGCCAGCCACAAGAAAACAATCTGCAAACTCCGCCACGCCCTCCTCCACAGATGCAACAACAACCGATATTCCATCCCGGGCAGCCAAGTCCGCAGCAGATAAACGTGGGTGCGATCGGTGGCAACGCACCGAACGGCCGACAATATTATAGACGCCGCCGTGGCAATAGGTTTATTTCAATGCCAATAACAGAAATTTTGGTAATCATGTTGTTGCATATCCAAGCAATTTTAATGGAATTTCACAACCACAGTGCTAGTATGGCAATGGATACCGGAATAATGTTAACCGGAATTACGGTTCGAATCAAATGAATGCTCAGCAATTTCAGAACTTTTCACGACCTCCACCCAGACCACAGAATACAAACCAAGGACCGATCGCGACCATGACCACTGACACGACGGACCGGACTCATTGGACGCAAAATGATTCAACACATTGACAAATCCACAAAGACGAGCTAATAGCACTCAGACGTCAAACTAATTGAGCTCGTGTCACGCGCTCCCACACTGAGCGGCAGACAATTATCGTTGTGAACATGCTTAGGTGTAATGATGGTACTGACGTCAGAGATGAGCTACTGCAGGAACCATCTAAATAAAACGAAGCGCCTCAAGTTGTTTATCAAACTAATGTTTTGATAGCTATAGAAGGAATACCAACTTATGTTCTGATAGATACTGGAGCAGCTGTCAATGTACTAGCTTACAGTCTCTTTAAGCGTATTAATCAAGTTAAAAGTTGCCCACTGTTCCTGTTCAAAATTGTAAAATTATTGGTGTTGTTGGAGCCAGATCTAAACCTGTAAAGGTGCAAACACTTGTTCGATTATAACTTAATTCTGAAATACACCTGTTCATTTCTGGTTGTAGATTCTGTAATAGAAGATTGCATTCTTGGTGTAGAATATTCGCAAAGTCGAGAAGCCAAGCTAGATTTCAAGGAAGGGAAATGCTACTTGTCACTAAACAATACTGAATGCACTCTGAATTTAGTTAAGAAAGAGGTAACCCATGCAAAACCTTATAATTCTGTCTGGCTACAGAAAGTGCCAATCAAACAAATACATTTTGAAAGGTACCCCTGTCCACAAGAAATAGACCGTGAAACCTATGATTCTATAGCACAAAAAAGTAATGAGTCCACAATTGCTACAAAAGATCAGAGACAACAGCTTTTTCATTTACTGTACAGATATATTCGTGTGTTCGATAAAAAACCTGGCGTCATTAAAAGCTATCAGTATCACATGCAGGTCAAACCCCATGATGTTTTCTGTAAACAAACCATTCCATAACGTGGGCTAAACAGCCTGCAGTACAAGCTGAAATTAGCAGATTGCTTAAATGGAATATAATAGAACCGTCCGTGTCACCATATCTAGTCCACTCCTTGCAATTTTCAAGACAGATGGCTCTGTTCGTCTAGTGCTTGACGCACGCCCGAAAATTTAGAAGAGCAACTTCCGACATTTATGGAGTCAAGTATCTATGTAGCTTTGACCTCAGATCATCATATTCGCAAGTTCCGATCTCAGCCTTTATCTCCTCTGGCCGGTCCTATCAATTCAGAGTGTCACCTTCGGGATTAAGTGTAAGTTCAGGTGTTTTCATGACGGCACTAGACACAGTGCTAGGACCTGAGCTGCTTGACTGCATAACTGTTTATGTTGATGACATACTTGTAGCTACTTCCACATGGGAAGAACACCTTGTTTTGATTGAGAGAGTGCTTAAAAATTTTTGTTATCAGGTATAACAGCAAATCTGAAAAAAATCTACATTTGTTAAAACCGAACTGAAGTTTCTTGGGCATATATATCGCCCACAGGCATGGTACCTGACCCCAAAAAGATCAAAGCTCCTCAAAATTTTCCAGCACCATACAATAGAAAACAATTGAGAGCGTTCCTTGGGCTTTCGTCATTCTTTCGACGTTTCGTCCCACAACAACTACTTACCAGTTCTGCTTTGCTTGCACTTCTTCGCAAAAATACACCTTGGAACTGAATGGAACAATGTCAACAGGATTTCGAAAAAATGAAACAAGCCCTTGTAAATTCAGATATCTTGCATCATCCAGATATGACACAGGATTTCTGCATTGTTGCGGACTCGTCCAACTGTGGTCTAGGCGAGTCACTCTCCATTTCAAATGACCTTGACCCAAGGACCATCAAAGTCGTCAGTGTTGCCAGTCGCACGCTCACCGAGTGCGGCGGCGATATTCCACTGCAGAACCTCAACTACTTGCAGTCGTATGGGAAGCCCTTAGTTTTCTAATGTCGTGCAAGCTTTTACACAACCGACTAGCCAGACGGGCTATGGTGTTGCAGGAATATGATTTCGAAATTAAACACATAAAAGGTTCAGAGAATGTTATAGCGGACGCACCTTCTCGTCTTCCCCAAGGATTACCAGAGTTCGATGACTATATTGATTCGAACACAGAATTCAAGGTGATGCTTATGAAGGATGCAGAATTCAGACCATATTATTTAGATATGTGCAAAAACATGCAGAACTTGCAACAGAGCCGCGGTGGAGTAGCCGAGCGGTCTAAAGCGTCTCGCTGCGGAGCGGGCGGTTGCTCGCCGTGGAGGTTCGAGTCCTCCCTGGGGCATGGGTGTGTGTGTTGTTCGTAGGTTAGTTTACCTGGGTTTAAGTAGTTTGTAAGCTACGGACTGATGACCACGCACTTTGGTCCGATAGATTTACAAACATTTCAACATTTTTGAACTTGCAACAGAAAGATGATAGGTGGAACAAAATCATTGCTCGAATTGCAGGAAACCCAGCAGAACCACTACACCAACATTACAAGCTATATAATGGGGTACTTTTCTTCCGCCGCCACCCACAATCACAGCAATGGTGTGTTTGTATTCCGGCATCTTACGAAAATCCTATTATTTGGCATACCCACCGAGTTTGGGGACACTTTGGTCCGCTGAAGTGCCTCCGCAAACTCAAACAGTACTGTCATTTTCCAAATATGTCCAGAACAATTCACCATACCTTTAAATCCTGTCTGATTTGTCAAAAATGTAAACCAAATAACCAATCTTACTAATGCCGCTTCATTCTATACTCCCCTATCGACCTCTGCAACTTCTTTCTATTGATACTGCTGGCCCACTTCCGATTGGACGCGGAGGTGTTCGACGTATAATTGGCGTATATGATATATTTTCAATATTTATAAAATTATATACATTAAAAACAGTGACTGCCAAGGCAGTGATCCGACATTTGGAGCGTGACTGCTTTTCTGTCGCCGACAAACCGGCGACTATCCTATCCGACAATGCCAAAACCTTCACGTGTCAGGCGTGGATGGACTTCATAAGCAGTCATAATTTAAAACACATCCTAATTTCACGCTACAAACCATCTGCCAACCCCATGGAAAGGATGTTCCGTGAACTTAACCGCTTTATCCGAACATATGCAGCTAGTAAACAAACGCGCTGGGTTGAGTACCTTGGTTTATTCGAACAGGTAGGAAACAACTTACCACTTTATTCCACAACACGCACACCTACCGATCTGGTTTACAATTAAAAGAATCAACGAATGGGTTAAACCTATACCAAAGATACCACGAGGAGAAGTGACACTTGAAGAGAAAGTAAGACAAATACTTGTAGCCTTCCAGAATGAAACTTCACTCTGCAGCGGAGTGTGCGCTGATATGAAACTTCCTGGCAGATTAAAATTGTGTGCCGGAATCGGGACTCGAACCTGGGACCTTTGCCTTTCGCGGGCAAGCGCACTACCGACTGTGCTATCCCGACACAACTCATGATGCCGCCTCACAACTTTACTTCTGGCAGTACCTCGCCTCCTAATTTCCAAACTTCACAGAATCTCTCCTGCAAACATGCAAGACTAGCACTCCTGGAAGAAAGGATATGGTGGAGATATGGCTTAGCCACAGCCACAGTTTCATATCAGCGCACACTCCACTGCAGAGTGAAGTTTCATTCTGGAAACATCCCTTAGGCTGTGGCTAATCCATGTCTCCACCATATCTTTTCTTGCAGGAGTGCTAGTCTTGCGTGTTTGCAGGAGAGCTTCTGTGAAGTTTGGAAATTAGGAGGCGAGGTACTGGCAGAAGTAAAGTTGTGAGGCGGCATCGTGAGTCGTGTCGGGATAGCATAGTCGGTAGTGCGGTTGCCCGCGAAAGGCAAAGGTCCCAGGTTCGAGTCCCGGTTCCGGCACACAATTTTAATCTGCCAGGAAGTTTCACTTGTAGCCTTAACTGATGCTGCTTTAAAGAGAAAAACTTACTATGATAAACAGTTAAAGAGAACATAACAGTTCAAGGTCGGAGATTATGTCCTTACTTAGAAACCAATCAAAACCCTCTGCTATCCTGAAACGAAACAAAAAGTGGCAGTACCTCTACCATGGGCCTTTTCGCACAGTAAAAATACCACATGAAGGCAGTTATTGGTTATCCGTTGTACATTCAGGCCGTATACGTGGACTGTACCCCCACAAACATTTAAAGAAATTTTATGGTTAATCTGAAGATCAGCTGACAAACAGAACAGCTTCTTAGTCTATAAGTTAACAGTTACCAAAAGTGATATGTAAACAATCTAAGAAGAACGTCAATGATGGTAAGTACAAGGCAAACTATTGGTATCGACTGACAGAAAATGTGGTCACGTAGGATAAGTTCACAGTACGTATATTTATTACACTACTTTCACATGCATTAAACGACAAACAACACTTGAAAACGGGCCCTAGTTATTATCATATTCAATTTATTTATATAATATATATTTATGTGTATGAAAGGAGAAAGAGGAGTGATTTATTTTGGCGCGTAGTTGCGGAATTTTTATATATTATTACATGGTGGAGCGCACAATGCACACTTCAATTTAAATTCGTCCCCCCTACGGCCAGGTTAAGGTAGAAAGGGAGTTTTATGAAATATTTCTATGTAATTTTCCCCGTTTGCTCCTAATACGAGCATATACAGGCACGCACACACACACACACACACACATGCACACGAACACATGTAAACACGCACACCTACGTCCACGAGGCAACAGAACATTATTACCCCGCGTCCACACATTGGTACCAACGCTGGCGCCAACATTGGCCAATATTTTTGAGACAACGTCCACACATTGGAGCCAATATGCAGTTGAATTCGTCGAGAGCCAACGAAAACATATCTGACGCACATATCGCGGCCAATGCATTAACGCTTTTGAGTTTGAATAATTACATTTCGTCATTGTAAATCAAAGTAGGAAACATACGTAAAAGATGATAGGATGTTGTATCACTTTCTACCGAACATTAATTTTTTAAAATATGCTACAAGTAAACGATACACATTATAAAAACTTAGACCTGCTACTACAAATGATTGAAAAAAAAAAAAAAAAAAAAAAAACAAAAAAAAAACAAAAAAAAAAAAAAAACAAAAAAACAAAAAAAAACATGTAATTGATATCACTAGTAGTGCTTGAAGTTTGCAAAACGATATTTGAAACTTGACAGGAAATATGAAGTACTGTACTGTTAATTTTAAAAATTAAATTGAGTGATCGGAGTGTGTCGAAAGTCTAGAAAGTTTTTAATTTCACAGTTCGCGCCTAGGTTTTGCTGTGGCATTTCGTTTTTGAGGTTTATTTAAAAAAATGAATCAATTTCTGATACAGTTCTAATATTTACAAAGAGATTTTGAAACTTTAAAACGGCGACGAAGAACGAACGAAGAAAGAAAGAGTTTCGAGATGAGCAGGCGACAAAGACAGAATGAAACGTTGGCGCCAATGTGTGGACGACGTACCCATATTGACCCAACGTCGTTTGATGTTTGGCCGAAATACCGACAAGCAACGGAGCCGTAACAACGTTGGCGCCAACGTTGGTTCCAACGCTATTTCACCGATCCACACATTGGACGAACAATGTTGGCGCCAACGTTGGGTCCAATGTGTGGACCCGGCCTAAGCTGAACAGGAGCCACTCTGCGCTGTACAGTCACCTCACAACAAAAATGGAAACAACGACACGTCGTCATCACAAGCTAGCGCGAAAAAATAAGGAAAACGTTATTCAATTTTTTGATCAGCTGATTAGATTGTGTAACGAACAGCCACACGGTAACTAGTTAAACGGTAATCCAGAAAGTAAATGGAAAATTCACTTCACAGTAATTAGTATAACATCTTATATTATTGCGCATGAATATAGATGTACACCAAAATACAACAGTTTAAGAAACTAGAATAAGATCTCTCTTTCAGCAGACTACGAGAACGAGGATTGTGTTCCAGACTATGCCCTGAAGATCTACGTTATAACACCACAATGTCGGAGGACACATATATAATATATAATGACTTACGCTAGACCAAGTTGTAAGCAATTTTGATAGAAATGATAATCACGACCTTTACAGATAGCTGATACTAATGACACAGTGATGAGTTTGTAAATCCTTTCAATATTTAACCTTCAATTACACACTTCATTCACAACCGAGGTCAGACCGCAAATGCACGCAAACCATGAGAGAGAAGGAAGGAATGGTTCTGCTAAAAACGGCAGTATCTATTTATGTAGAAACAATATTTAATGATAATAGATGTTAATGGTGATTTTTATGCGGGTGATGATGTGATATGCTGAATGGATATTGGGTGCATATGTCTCTGATTGAGCTCTCTCTCTCTCTCAAGTAGCTCTCCATTTAAATTTTTGCGCCAAATAATCAAGCGGGTGTTGCCATTTTGTCGAATGAAACAGTTCGCACCATTTTTCACTGTATACGTGACTGATCCGTGCAATATACCACTATCTTGTCAATGTTTATGTTCCGTTAAAAAAAGGGAGAAAATACCTAATCACCCTTTACAATGTGATTTACTGAACCTAAATCAGACTTGTAACTTATTCACGAAAATTACCGAATGGTAATAATGTGGACAAAAAGGATATTGCTGGAAAATAGAACTTCACGATCAGCCATTGACATTGTCATATGTTGCGAAACAATGTATTGAAGGCACAATGTAAAAAACAAACTGCCATAATGATGATGACAAACCTTAATTTAAAAGAGAAGAATGTAATATTCTTGTTATCTAAACCTAATATTTAAGCACAAATTAATGATTATTATGCAGAAATATCGTGCTAGTGTAAATAGATTTGTAAGTAATTTTCTATTTATATATATTTTACTGGTCATGAACTACAGTAAAATTTGTATGCTATAAGTGACCTATACCTTTCATTCCATCCATGATGGTGGTGGTGGCGGCTGGTGCAGCAACAGTGTTGAATAATTAAATATTTCTCAGTCTCTGTTGCAATATTTTTTATTCTCCAATAATGCGTTTCGCATCGTCTTTTTCCAGTCTGACGATGCTCTAACAGCGCGAAGCGCGTTATTGGAGAATAAAAAAATATTGCAACAGAGACTGAGAAATATTTAACTATAAGTGACCAATCACTCCATGCTGATAGGACAGTGTCAACCAACAGAACCTGTACCATGTATATACTGCAGCGTGTGAAAAGACGCTTCCGGTGATTTTCACATAAAAACAGTCCTATGAACAAAACTTTAGGATGCACATCCAAAACATAGTGTGTGAAAACAATTTCAACCGAACGTGTTACGCAGTGAATTCAAGTGTAAACGGTGACTGTTAAACAACCGAAATAGAAAACTGTGTTACCTGGGAACTTAAACCGTGACAGTGACGAGTAAGGCCTATAATAAGTAGCGTTCTAACTGCACTTATGAACTAAATACTATATAAGTAACTGTGCAAGCTGTGATGAACACTTTCAAATTAGGACACTATAAGCATTATGGTGCCTATCACGAACTGTAAAAAAGTGTGAAAGGAGGGTAACCTGGCCTCAATTAACCAGACTTCAAACAGTGGAGTGTTGTTAAATACAAGTACATATTCGAACTGAAATCACATTCGTGTACCATCAAAGCAGTGCCACGATTTCTTAGTGAACGGATTATTTAGATGAAGAATAAAAGAAAAAAAAGAGTCGAACTGAAAGTACGAGGACGCGCAGTGTTTAAAACGGACTTATTGTAATGCAAATATAATAGACTGCTACTCACCGCGCTGCGACGGTTTTCGTAATCAGATTCTAATGAAGATGTAATCCACTCTGGCAGAAGAGGAGAAGAAAAGCAAAACGCACTGTACGAAATCAAAGCCCGTACCGCACGATGCCCGCTCGCAACTTCCCACAGACCAGCGCTGCAATGCTCATTGTTGTCAAGTGATTATTACGTCACGCAGTTACCGACAACACGTTTCCCTGCGGGTTCTTACGAAGAATATAATAAAGACTGTGATAAACCGTGCACTACGGACACGCAACGTACAAACATTTAAACTTGTGTAAAGAAATAAAAGCTCAGAACTGTGCTACGGCACATATAAAAAAAATAAGAAAAAAAATCAGATAAAAGAAACCGTAAACGAAGTGTTATCCCTCACAAACTTGTACAAATGTAAATATACGTTTATATCGATATTCACGTAACATATAAGAGATTATTGGTAACACTATACAATGATAAAAAAAAAACCTGAATGCAATTAAACTAGCTATGTTATGAAATTCTCGGCAGTTAATATTTTTAAGACGCTGTTCAACTAGCATGAATCCTTGTAAATAATTGCAATAAGTTTTATTTAGTAATTTCTTATGGAACGAGCATATGGTTGTGTTAACAGGTTGATTACTTTGCAAAAGAAAACCGAACTCACACACACATACTACTTCAGTTTGTAAATCCTGCCCATCAAAATTCTGAAAAAAGGAATTCGACCTAAAAAAATGTGCAAAAATAATTAACCCATGTCTCTATCTTCCACAGAAAAAGATGTAACATCCTGTAACGAATCAAATTCTAAAGCTGTACATATAATCTTTTATTTCATGTAAAACTACACCAGGCTGATCCGAGAGCAGCGGCCGGTGACAAGTGGCGGGGACCCGACCGTGACGTCACTTCCCCACCACGAGATGGCGTCACGTGACCGGCGCATGCGCATGCGCAGGCGGCGACTTCAGACCTGCGGCCTGCGGGCCACGCCCCCTGCCGCGGACGACAATCCGAGCGCTGAACCGCCGAGCCACCAGCCAATGCACCGGACCACAAACAACTAAAAGAACTTTAAACAAAATTTAAATGAGCAGAGACTTTGATTAATGTCCAATGTTCCATTAAAAATCAAGAAAAAATATTGTACCCACTATATATCTGAAAGCTTAGTCAAACACACACACACACATTAATGAAATTAATTAAATTGCATAAAATATTGTAACTGTAAATCGCGTGATTTCCATGTCTTTGAGTAGGACTCATACATTTGTCAACTCAAAGCCAGAGGGGGCAAATGTAGTATTACATTTTAAAAAAATTTCATTCGATAAATAATTTATTCACGATGCTTATCGCTGACCACAGCTTTCTGTGGCAGCTAACTACGTTCGTCTTTTTTATTTTTTATTTATTTTATTTATTTATTTATTTTGTTCATCTGTCTTTTACGAGCTGCCCAGAACGCGGTTGTGAACTTGGTCTTTCATCTTTCTTACCTCATTGAGAACAGTCGCACATCAGGGACTTCTCCATTAGTAATTGTAAGTGTGTGTGAGATTGTTTTTCTTACCAAGTATGATGAAAATATATTTAGTTACGTATAAATCTTTTACTTATTTCAAATGACCCACCTTTAATAATTCATGAAGTGTTTCTATTTTTCCAGCAGTAATCTTGATTATGTAATATGATGCTTGCAGCCATTGTTGGACTTGTATCTATAATTTACTAGATATACTTCGAGGTCTCATTATTTGTAATTTTCATGAATGTGACTTTCTAGTAATGCCTGCAAAGAAATCTTCAGAATTAAACGAAATCCGATCGATTTAAAGAGCCTTTTGACACGAAAGTTAACTTAACATTTTTTTTAAACGGTCATTCAGTTCGTACAATCTGCTCCAAGCCAAGCAATCATCATTTTACACAATGCAGCAAGAGTTTTTACAGCTTCATCTACTACATCCAGTCAGCTGAACATAATCATCGCGGAATCTGCTAGTTTATTTGTGTAATATTGTGCTCAGGTGTTGCTTTCATTCGAAATTACTACTGCCGCTAAACTTTAAAGTCAGGTTCCGCTTCCTTTTTTGAGTCTTCTAATTATAAAGTTACCTAAATGTGTCAGATCCACCAAATTATTTTCTTGTATTATTGTACCGTTAGTGAACTTTAATAGCGGCTACGAACAGTGATGGCCGAGTGCACCAACCTCGGTCAAAAGTTAATCGCGGTCAAATCGACATTTAACCGTGGTCAACTCAGGTTTCTGGTGCGCCGACACCGATCAAAGTTAAACAAGAGAGTTGATCGCGGTTAAATTTGATCGCGGCTGACGCCCGGTTTTGTCGAGATGACCAGGGTTATACGAGTGTGCAGTATCAAGATGGCGGCGCGTTTTGAAGTTTTTGACAAAATTGACAAAGATTTATTTTACCTCGATCATTTAAATCGGGATCAAAACCGAAACGTAGTGATTCTGGAAGGGGGGACTCTTTTGAAGATTACAGTGACAAAAAGTTCGAAGAAAGATTTTGTTTGTCCAAAGAAAATGTGGTGGTTGTTAAACCAAATCAATGACATGTTAGAATTTTCTACCGATAGAAATAACCCTATTTCGCCTATGAACAGACTGTTGATTACGTTAAGAGCATTTGCAACTGGTGCATTTAACATACTTATTGGTGACAACTGTAATATATATCGCGACGACACATTGCCAGGAATAGCAGTTCGCCGCGCCATAATTAATGAATATTTCCAGTAAGGTAACTATCAAATTCAGAAAAAGGTTTGAATAAAAAATGGCGAGATGTTCCGTAACTATAATGGTAAATCTTTCGTGTTATTAAAATATGTTATCTGTATATTTCTGTTACCAGGTGAAAATGCGGTGCATGGGAAAATGCGCTGTGAACAACAATGGCATTGGTGTTGATTTGTTCGAAACAATAAATCATAATTTATGTAATTATATACATCTGTTAGGGTGTTTTTTTAATAATCATTTCTCTTTGCAATATGACTGGTTTCGGTAAAATTTTACGAAGCTTCTCGCTGGGCTCCAGTGCTTATGTTGGCAACAGATGAACAATGAAGTGTAGAATGGAGTTAATATTTTTCACTAGCTACAGAGTAAATGTTATTGCTGCTCATTTCACTCGCAGCAAAATTAATGCTGTACCTGCTCTATCGTTGAAAGGTTCTTGTATGTACCCTTGTCCGTTCAGAAGAAAATAATTTTCGTTTTAATTGAAGTTGTCACGAAAAAATATTTATTGGTCATCTTAGTTGCCGTCATTACCATTGGTGCCAACATAACCACTGCAGCCCGACGAGAAGCGTCGTACAATTTTACGGTATTTACAATCTGGTACATACAAATCACGTGGTACTGTCGTCATTCACCAAAGATAGTCGAGAATACACATGTAGGTAAGCTCAACTAACACCTTTGCATCACCTGGGTGCCTTCCACTGCGCTACACGGACTTGATCACGATCAAATGTGCGATTGGCTGACGACGGTTTGCTGACCGGTGATTAACGTTGGTGCACCGCAGAGACGTTTTAACCGCGGTTAACTTTTGACAGTGTTCTCGGAACCCTTGATTATCGTGCTTTTTGACCGAGGTTGGTGCACTCGGCCATAACTACTACTCCAACACCTGATCGGAAGAAAGAAAACGCAATATTACAGTATTAATGTAAAATAATTTACATAATAAGAGTGCGTGTTTACGGCCACAATGAATGAAATGATTTTCCATACCACGACAGAGAATGCACCGTAAAACAAGGGAAAACAGGAAAAAATTAGAGCCAGTGAAATACGCGTTTAAAAGAGGGAATATCGTTGAACATTATGTCAACATTCAACGTTGTTCTTCCGGCAGCTGGACATTTTGTTTCCGTTGGTGGTCATTTGAAGGGCGGTGTTAACGCGGCTCTGACAGGACGGCATAACATCATAAATCTTAAAGTAGGCATTAGGAAAAAAATTATTTTTCTCATTTCTTTTTGCAATCTGTATCTCCAACGCAGAGTCGCGTTTGTGCACCATTTCCATTTGATCTTCAATATTATCTATGCTAAATTTCTCCTTGTCAAAATGCAAACCTAATGCAATTTTCTTGCTACCATACGTATTTTTTCAAATCGCCACGTATGAAGGACCTTTGAGTCTGGCTTCTCAGCGACAGGACATTTATAAACCCCGTAATTTGCATACTCGGCTTCTTTTGTGGTATATTATCACGCAATCGCGCTTTAAGATTATGTGTCGTTATGAACGCAGTTTTAACTCTTTGCTTTCAAAAATGTATGTTTTAGTTTTTCTGACGGCTTGCCAGTTGTTATTCTGTTTTGAAATCACGTACAGGAGATATGCGCATGTAGCGGTAGGAGCTTATGTCACCTACGCACTGTATGTGAGTTATATCCAATGATCTTTAAGTATGTGCATAATCCTATCCTTTTTTCGTACGCCATCATATATTATGTTCTTTACATTACAAATACCATCCAGAGGTATGAGGAGTATATTATTTTATATTTATTTTAATATAAAGTTTTGTAAAGAAGAATAGATACGATTTTTAAATTACATTTTTGGAATTAGGTTTTAAGTTTTCCATTGTTTTTGGAGGTAGTTGACATTGGATGAAATTGGTCATAAGTAAAACCTTTTTGAATATTTAGATGTAAATGATAGCGTCATAGAGACAATATATTACAAAAAGTCACAGTGCTCCATATAAGAAATTCGCTTTTTCCGGGAAGTGATCATGTTATGTTTACGGAATTTTCGTAATAAACAGACTCCCATCACACTTTATCCAGGCTTTAGACTGGCTAAATGACAAGAATACATTGTCATTCAGGCGTGTTTCATCTCAGTTTTTTTATTTTATTAACTTTTAAATTATTATTTATTTGTACATTTTTTCACATAATTTGTCTCAAACTAGGCCAATGAATTTACTAAAAAATGTTTGAAGGTAAGAGATCGCTTTCAAACAGGCCCTGATGTCACCACCCTCTTCGTACTTTTGTACTATTTTTGCCATCCTTTCATCGAGTTTCACCTATGTTTTTTTTTTTCCTTTTTCCCTCCATACCTAACTCTGATCTCATTAAATCACGTGCCGAGTTCTCTGCTTCCGTCTTCATGCACTTGATTACGTCTTTAATTTTAGGATTCGGTTTCCCAAGCAAATTATTAATCTTGTTGTGCCAACCTCCTACAGCGTTGGTGGTACGATGGCGCAGTCTGTAGCAGCTCCAAACACTGATCGGGACTTCATCGTTTTCTAACCACCTGTCTAGGAAATAGTCGAAAAACTGAGACAGCTTGGGGATATCTGGTGCTTGTGAATGGATTTCGAGCCAGCCATCGCAGACATCTTCCGGTCGAAGGAATGCCAGAGAAGCACACATCTGAATTTGCAACCTTACTTCTTCATTTTCTCTGTATTCGGAAGCAAGTCCCAAGTCTTGCACTTTCCACCAGAGAAATTTCTTCATGTGGAAATGGCAGCCATGAACTTGAACCGACGGGAGCACAACTTTTAATGCAGAAGTAGCAGTATTTCAAAATCAACGGTGACATTTTGAGGATTCCATTCTTTTATACTATTTTTAAGATTGCTGAAAAAATGAATATATGTCTCTTTTCTTTTGTTGGGTAACAGTACAAAGGCCACCGGATAGCTATTTGCTTCATACTTTGAACTTCCAAAGTCTGCATGTATCGTATATATTTGAGCAAATTGCTTGCTACAACATTTGAAGGTCCCATCCATAAAAAAGTCTCGTGTAGTCTTTGAAGCCTCTCTTCCTGCTTTTCCACTAAAGACTATCACCCTATCGCCAATGTTGTCATCGCTCAAGAGAAAAGTGCAACCGTCATTCATATTTAGTAGTTCAGGCGAAAGATCGACTTCTTGTCTCGTCTCTGGCTCTTTCTGATCTCTGAGTGCTTTGGACCGATGCCTATATAATATCCGCTTCGTTGATAGCTCTTCTGGCATTTCAGACACAAAATGATACCCTCGATTGCGGAGGTCACCTAATTCTTCAGTATAAATTTTAGAAATCGAAGTCTCTTCGTCTCTCGATCTCTTCTTAGCCCGATGTACTTCCTTCTGTATTTCTATGCGAGCGTCATCCGGTGCTCCCCTTGATGCTCGTTTGAACTAAGCACCTCACAGTCTCTCGCCTCAAGCATTCCTCGGCAATACTTTGTTCTTTGCTTTGAATAGCGCCAAATCACAGTCCCATCTGCTTCGGTTCTCCTTATGGTATATGAGTAGCCGTCATAGAGCGCACATGGCTTACCACGGTTGGTCGTTGACACTTCCATTTCGAACTTAAAGCACACTGGGAGACAAGATGCATCAACTGAATACTACGCACTGGCAGCGGCTGTCTAAAGGGGCCCTCACACGTTCAATAATATTGTCAAACCGTCAATATATTGACCAGCTGAGGGCGCGTATTGACGTATTGTCAATTCTTAAAATATTGACGAAAAGTATTGATGGCCACAAAAATATTTTCAGTATTCTCAATATATATTGCGCGTGTGAAGTCCAGTACTGAAGGTTTGACAATATTCGACTTTCAGATGTTGGCACAGCTTTAAACTTGCACGCAGTACACAGCTCATTGTATATAGCCCTTGTGCAACGACACAAGTTTGTGTTAAATGTGAAATGGAAGATTTCCTGAGACACCAGAAAGTAATTCTGCACACTGCAAGTGAAAACAAATATTTCGGGATGTACAACGCATGCAGGGCTTGAGACAGCGAAATATTTTGCTTTTTATAGATTAAATTACCTGTATGTAACCTTGCAGAGCAGATATAATTGCTTCACAGGTTGCAATGACAATTTTACTAATTGTGTTAGCAGACATGACTGCCCTGAACTTCAAACATTCAAGTGATCTTCCTGTGGCGAAGAACCGTAAAGCGACAATCTTTCATCGGCAGGAATCGCGGATCATTCTGAGTAATTTGTCATATGAATCTGGGCTCATTCTAAAATAATTTAAAAAATCTTTTGGGACAGTAGTTCGGATTTCCATAAGCAGAATCACATGCTAAAAGTCCTTCCTTAACCACTCACGAACCCATTTCCTGCTTTTCGTCGTTCTCGGTTGTCTTTCTTTCGCAGTCATCGCTAAGATGATTAAAGCACACGCTTTCTGTCGGTCGGACATGTTTACTTCACGAAATCGCGTCACCAATTGAAAGTGGTGACAATATTATTGATGGTGTGAGGACCACAGAAAGGTATTGAAGGTTTGACAACATATAACTGTCAATATGTATTGAACCACCCCCATGATCCACAGACATTGCCGAGGTGGGGTGGGTTGCGTGCCTCAACGATGCAGATAGCCGTACCGTAGGTGCAACCACAGCGGAGGGGTATCTGTGGAGAGGCCAGACAAACGTGTGGTTCCTGAAGAGGGGCAGCAGCCTTTTCAGTAGTTACAGGGCAACAGTTTGGATGATTGACTGAGCTGGCCTTGTAACATCAGCTAATGTGGCTTTGCCACACAGCTACTGCGAACGGCTGAAAGCAAGGGGAAACCCGAGGACATGCAGCTCTACTGTATGAAAATATAGCGGCATCCTCTCGAGTAAAATATTCCGGAGGTAAAATAGTCCACCATTCGGATCTCCGGGCGGGGACTACTCAGGAGGATGTTGTCATCAGGAAAGACAATACTGGCATTCTACGGATCAGAGCGTGGAATGTTAGATCGCTTAATCGGGTAGGAAAATTAGAAAATTTAAAAAGGGAGATGGATAGGTTGAAGTTAGATATAGTGGGGATTAGTGAAGTTCTGTGGCAGGATGAACAGGATTTCTGGTCAGGTGAGTACAGGATTATAAGTACAAAAACAGTTGGGGGTATCACAGGAGTAGGACTGATAATGAATAAGAAAATAGGAATGCGGCTAAACTACTATGAGCAGCACAGTGATCGCATTATCATTGTCAAGATAGATACGAAGCCAACACCGACAACAGTAGTACAGGTTTATATGCCAACTAGCTCTGCCGATGATGAGGAGATAGAAGAAATATATGAGGAGCTAAAGGAAATTATTCAGACAGTTAAGGGAGAGGAAAACTTAATTGTGATAAGAGACTGGAATTCGGTAGTAGGAAAAGGAAGAGAAGGAAAAATAGTAGGAGAATATAAACTGGGCAAAAGGAATGAAAGAGGAAGCCGCCTGGTAGAATTTTGCACGGAACATGATTTATTCGTAACAAACACATGGTTTAAGACTCACAAAAGAAGGTTGTATAGTTGGAAGAGACCAGGAGACACTGGAAGGTATCAGATAGATTTTATAATGGTAAAACATAGATTCCGGAACCAGGTGATAAACTGTAAGACATACACAGGGGCAGATATAGAAGTAGTGGGTCTGTGAGCATTGAACGCCACTGAGATTCTACCCATGATGCATTGCGCGAGTACCGCTACCCCCACCCCTCCTCCCTCGGCCAATTGCCGGACCGCAGATCAAAGGATGCTGCCACAGGATGATTGATTGGTCTTCCCGGAAGAAGATTGACAGTTTACATTTAGGTCATCAACGCTACTTGTCCGACCGCTAATCAAAGGACGCCGCCATAACGCACTTCAGGATTGACGGGTTGCAACACCTCCTCAGCCACACACGACGCCCCCCTCCACCCCTCGGCGCCGCCGCCAGACAGGCAGCATCTCCGACAAGTCCAGACCTGTAGACCCATCGACATGTCTGTACTCACACTCTCTCCCACACACATGGCCGATACCACGACCCCTATAGCGAAGACACACATCCGCCACAAGGATGGTCGCAGAAGCCTCCATGTCACATCCTCGAAACGCAAAGCATGCTCCTGGATAGCTAAAATACTCTGTGATACGTTAAAGGTAGCGGGAAGGTAGCGGAAAGGTAGTGGGAAGGTAGCGGAAAGGTAACGGAATGGTAGCGAAAAGGTAAGGGAATGGTAGCGGAAAGGTAGCGGAAAGATAATGGGTAGTGGTAAGGGTAGCGGAAAGGTAGCGGAAAGGTAAAGGAATGGTAGCGGGAAGGTAGCGGAAAGGTAAAGGAATGGTAGCGAAAAGGTAAGGGAATGGTAGCGGAAAGGTATCGGAAAGATAATGGGTAGTGGTAAGGGTAGCGGAAAGGTATCGGAAGGGTAATGGGTAGTGGGAAGGGTAGCGGAAAGGTAGCGAAACGGTATCGGAAAGGTAGCGATAGTCTATAAGTTCAACGTAATATTTGTATCGGTGTAAATAAAATACGAATGCTTAGAGGTTAGGATTTCGCGCATCAGATGGCATTTTAGCTATCCAGGAGCATGCTTTGCGTTTCGAAGATGTGCATTGGAGGCTTCTGCGACCATCCCTTATATATATTTTCCAATACGACACCTTGCGGGAGTTGCGGTGGATGTGTCTTCGCTATAGCCGGGAGGTCCTCCCAGCTGTTGCGCTTCGGGACTCGCCACCGTCGCGTTGTCATATGCAGGATTCGATTCTACGCACCTGTCTCTATACCACAAGTCCCGAAGATCGCATCTAGAATCTCGCCTATATGGTTATTTAGTACTTCGCCTGGAAATATCAGTCAAAACCATAATGTGGAGAACGTCCTGGAGTCTTACTAGGGGATAATCCGCTGGTTGTGGTGTGAATTTTGTGATCCGTGACCTGATTTACCCTAAAAAGAGAGATAGAGGTCTATTTGCTGAATTTGAACACTTACTGCGTCGTTGAGTCGAGAACATGGGTATCACAATATACGATTACCGGATGGAGAGTGTTTTCGATCTTGTGCAAGACTCTTTAAGTTTTTTAAACGGTATCTGCAAAGTGTTTCTCCACCATGTGGGGGGGGGGGGGGGGCGAATAACAAACATCTGGGACAACAGATGCTTTCTAGTATTTAATAGTGTCTTGCAATTTGTGTACTGGCGTAATAAAAATACCCGAAAATTGATCGGTGTACAGGTTAAACCTTCCACATCGATAAAAGCTTATACGTTACGTTCGATCAGCTTGTAGTTTCCATTGTCTACCTGTAAATTAAGTGGAGATTCGTAATACTGACAGCGGCAAAGACTATATAAGTAGTACACTTAAAAGCTACATTAAAGCAGGGGAAACATACTTCTCCCAATCCAGAACATTGTTCTCCACACTGTCTCCAGACATAGATATCACCTAATTAGGCCTGGTACCTACAACCAGTGGCGTAGCTATCATAGGGCTAGGGGGGGGGGGCAGTGCCCCGGGGCCCCCGAGATCAAGGGGCCCCTCGGCCTCCGTGAGCAAAGTTCGAAAAAGTTGAGCGTCGTTTTTTATATTTATTTTATTATTTTTTATTTTTTACATTCCTAACCTACCGTCCATCAATTAATGCCCCCTCCCGTCAAACTAAGCTTCCCACAGTAGCCGCACTGGGCCACAGAGTCACGGAACATCGCTTCTAGCGGGGCCTGCCGACAGTCGCTGAGACCGCAGTCGGCAGAAGTACAGCAGCGGCAGCATCGCAGCTGCTCACAGCAACAGCTGCGCCTCACAAGTGTTGCGCCGTGCAATGTGAAGGATCGCGCGACTCCAAATACTGTATAAATACATTTACTGTACAGTACTTCTTACTGGCAAGTAGAAGTGTACAGTTCGATTATACGAATAATCAGTTTTCTGAACATCCATGTCCCCAATTACACTTTGGATAATCGACGTTCTACTGTATATATTTTAGCTGAATGAAGGATTTTGGACTTTTAACTTTTCGAACACTGCCAACAAAATTCAAACGCACGAAGTGAAAACCAAAAATTAATCCCATCTCAGAATATAAATATAAAAAAGGTATTGCTTGCCTGCTGAATTACTAGCAGTGGCCGGCCGCGGTGGCCGAGGAGACTAAGGCGCTCCAGTCACGGTCTCCACGGCCACTACGGTCGGGGGTTCGAATCCCCCCTCGGGCATGGATATTTGTGCCGTCCTAGTTCGTAAGTAGTTCATAAGTAGTTTGTAAGTTTAGGGACTGATAACCCCGTAGTTCAGTCCCATAGACTATACAAACATTTGAACATTTACTAGCAGTGTGTGACAATACTGTTCATGGTTTGATTCGCGGTAGGCGGCCATATTTTCGTGGTGGAGTAAAACTTCATTGTTACTTTTTATTAGCTTCTGCCTGCGACTTCATTCACCTAGTATGGAGCACCTTCGAAAACTATTCCATGACAGTTTTATTTGTATGTCCCACCCAGGTCCAACTCTATCCCTCTCCAAAATTTCATCCAAATCCACCCAGTAGTTTCTGCTTGAGAGCATAATTAACTTTCACAGTTATAATTATATTAGAGAGTACGATTAAATATTATCTGCTGCGTGACCCAGTAATTTACTTAAGAGTATTTAGCTTTGCCTTATTATGTCTTCCAGTAAGCGGTAAGGACTTGATGAAGTAGTATTGCATCTGTATAGTTCATAGACGCCGATTACGGGTATGCTCGGTCGCTCAAGCATACTCCAAAATTTGAGTGGGTATGCTCGGCATACCCCACTGAAAATTTTGGTATTATTTTTTTCTTTGCGTTATATTTCTTGATTGTAATTAAATTCGACTCTCTCATTTCATTGATGGGCGGCTGGCTTTTGTAATACATCGCTGTAAAAAGATTATCTAAAACAAACATGTAATTGAATTCGTAGAGATTAAAATTCATGTTTACATGTGAGTGATCATTTTCTAAAGAGTCCGAATGTTAATGGAATGCTGCTTGAAAGGTCAATATCGTAAACTGAAGGCGGTAACCTTTAATTGTTGTATTAAATAACTAGAAATGAAGTGGGTTTGGTACGATACGATGAAAATGTTTATACTACTAATTTAACGTTTATGTATTCTCTTAGAAGTCAGTTGTCTTCAAGGAATCGTGTTAATGTCAAGTCGTGACATATTTCATCCTGTTTACTGAATTGGTGTGTGATATAACAATGGGTTGTAAACCTATTGGTATCGACAGACATGGTATGACAGCAGAAGTGGTTAAGGACAATTTTTGTAATACTGTACAGAAAATAAATCTGTAGAAGAAAGAAGACAGGAAGACCATCCGATGTTAATTTTTGCGATAATGAACACAATGCAGGCACATCATTATCTGATATACATGTCTCAGAAGACGAAAACTCTGAAAATGATTTCAGTAGTTACTACAACGGTAAAACAGGTTCAAATGGCCGCAAAAGTCGCCCAGTAGTTCTGGGTAGTAAATTCAGCAAGTTCGATACTGGAAACGTTGGAGATAAGACGAAGTTACTATTTCTGGAATACATGGGGGAAATATGTACGTCCTGTGGGTATATATCTTATAAACTGCAGCTAATCGATGTTTTTTCATGGAGGCGCTCCATCTACACTACAGCAGCAGCTTCGTGTAGATGGCTTCTGTCTCCTGGATTTTTGGACAACACTTTAACCGAGTGGCGTTCGTATCCGAGCATGACTTTCAGATGGAAGAAGCAACAGCGACGTGGTTGCGGGCGAGGATGACATTTGGAAACGACTGCTTAACTTGGTTGGCGTTGAATTGTAGAACCATAATAACTTTATCGAAAAATCACGAGCCCTGGTGTAAGCGAAGTTATCGATTTTATAAAGCGTCCAGGCAGTTGATTGTTAGGAGTTTTATTTTTTCGCTGGGTCGAGAAGATGGCATTATCAGGATGGAGGATTGTGCAAGAAGATTGTTTAAGTGTTCTAAAAGAGAAGATACGGTATTTACAAAGTGCGCCGTTGTACTGTGCAAACGCTTTTAGATTTGATTACTTGGGTATTAAGAGTACCCGAAAATTGACCGCTTTTAGTTTCGACTGTAAATTACTTGTAGAGTCGAGCAAGGAACTATATTTTTTTAGCATTCCAGGACTTTATTCTCCACAGACGTAGATATCGTCTACGTTATTCCACAAGTCCTAAGAAGAAGGGTAAACGAAAACTGGGTTATATGGCGAAGATATAGGCTTTTAAAAGGAGGCTATTGCATATGTGCAAGCCCGGTTTAAACAGATAGTATGGGGAAAAATAATTGCTTTTACAGTAAACAGGCGGGGGGATTGGTCTCGAATCGTTGTATTGGCCGAAATTAGCGGAACACACGACAAACGTGTTTGTACTGTGTGTGACTCCCATCCATTCCTTAGAGAGCAGGTTATGATCGATGTGTGCGGGACTTGGTTGCGATATAAGTGTTTGCGAACATTACGTTGCATTTACTCAGTTGTACTGTAACAAAAAAAATTGTAAACCCTCCATGTCCTATATAGGATCATGTGTTGCGGTGTGTAGGTTAGCATCTTCGATTGCGGTAGACATATACTTGTAATTAAAATAATAAATCTTAGTTCGGAAAGCAAGGAAAAATTTGGAATAGGGATTAAAGTTCAGGGGGAAGAAATAGAAACATTGTATTTTGCTGACGACATAGTAATTCTGTCAGAGTCAGCAAAGGACCTGGAAGAGCAGTTGAATGGAATGAAGTGTTTTGAAGCTATCGTATAAAATGAACATTAACAAGAGCAAAACAAAAATAATTGAATGCGGTCTTAGAAAATGAGGCATGCTGAAGGAATTAGATTAGGTAACGAAACAATGAAGGTGGTAGATGAGTTTTGTTACTTGTGTAGTAAAATAACATGCGATGTCGCAGTACAGCGAATCTTTAATTCAGTGCAAAGTTCCTAGTGATTGGAAAAAGGCGCAGGTGACTCCCGTGTATAAGAAAGGAAAGAGAACTGACCCATACAATTACAGGCCAATATCGTTGACATCGGTTTCATGTAGAATTTTGGAGCATATTCTCAGTTCGAATATAGTAAATTTCCTTGAAACGGAAAAGCTTCTTTCCATGAATCAGCACGGGTTTAGGAAACATCGTTCATGTGAAACTCAGCTTGCCCTTTTCTCACATGACATCTTGCGAGCCATGGACGAAGGGCAACAGGCGGATTGTGTTTTTCTCGACTTCAGAAAGGCGTTCGACACGGTGCCACACTGCAGACTGCTAACGAAGATACGAGCTTATGGAATAGGTTCACAGATTTGTGACTGGCTGGAAGACTTCCTAAGTAATAGAACGCAGTACGTTGTTCTCGACGGCGAGTGTTCATCAGAGACGAGTGTATCGTCAGGCGTGCCCCAGGGGAGTGTGATAGGACCGCTATTATTTTCTATCTATATAAATGATCTGATGGACAGAGTAAGTTGTAATTTGTGGCTGTTTGCTGATGATGCTGTGGCGTAGTATGGGAGGGTATCGTCTGTAACTGACTGTTATAGCATACAGGTTGACTTAGACAAAATTTCTAGTTGGTGCGAAGAATGGCAGCTAGCTCTCAATGTAGAAAAATGTAAGGTGATGCGCATGAGTAGAAAAAACAATCCTATAATGTTCGAATACAGCATCAGTAGTGAGCTTCTTGATGCAGTCGCGACGTTCAAATATCTAGGCGTAACATTGCAGAGCGATATGAAACCATGAACCACAGACATTGCCGAGGTGGGGTGGCTTGCGTGCCTCAACGATACAGATAGCCGTACCGTAGGTGCAACCACAGCGGAGGGTTATCTGTGGAGAGGCCAGACAAACGTGTGGTTCCTGAAGAGGGGCAGCAGCCTTTTCAGTAGTTACAGGGGCAACAGTCTGGATGATTGACTGATCTGGCCTTGTAACATCAGCTAATGTGGCTTTGCCACACAGCTACTGCGAACGGCTGAAAGCAAGGGGAAACTACAGTCGTTACCTTTCCCGAGGACATGCAGCTCTACTGTATGAACATATGATGATGGCATCCTCTCGGGTAAAATATTCCGGAGGTAAAATAGTCCCCCATTCGGATCTCCGGGCGGGGACTACCCAGGAGGATGTGATCATCAGGAAAGACAACACTGGCATTCTACGGGTCGGAGCGTGGAATGTTAGATCCCTTAATCGAGTAGGAAAATTAGAAAATTTAAAAAGGGAGATGGATAGGTTGAAGTTAGATATAGTGGGGATTAGTGAAGTTCGGTGGCAGGATGAAAAGGATTTCTGGTCAGGTGAGTACAGGATTATAAATACAAAATCAATTGGGGGTATCACAGGAGTAGGATTGATAATGAATAAGAAAATAGGAATGCGGGTAAACTACTATGACCAGCACAGTGATCGCATTATCATTGTCAAGATAGATACGAAGCCAACACCGACAACAGTAGTACAGGTTTATATGCCAACTAGCTCTGCCGATGATGAGGAAATCGAAGAAATATATGAGGAGCTAAAGGAAATTATTCAGACAGTTAAGGGAGAGGAAAACTTAATTGTGATAAGAGACTGGAATTCGGTAGTAGGAAAAGGAAGAGAAGGAAAAATAGTAGGAGAATATAAACTAGGCAAAAGGAATGAAAGAGGAAGCCGCCTGGTAGAATTTTGCACGGAACATGATTTATTCGTAACAAACACATGGTTTAAGACTCACAAAAGAAGGTTGTATAGTTGGAAGAGACCAGGAGACACTGGAAGGTATCAGATAGATTTTATAATGGTAAAACATAGATTCCGGAACCAGGTGATAAACTGTAAGACATACACAGGGGCAGATATAGACTCTGACCATAACTTGTTGGTTATGAACTGTAGGCTGAAACTAAAGAAACTACAAAAAGGTAGGAAAATAAGGAGATGGGACCTGGATAAATTGAAGGAATCTGAGGTTCTGAAGAATTTCAGAGGGAGTTTTAGGCAACAATTGACAGAAACGGCGGAAAATAAAACAGTAGAGGAGGAATGGGTAAAATTGAGAGATGAAATAGTTAAGGTAGCAGAGGACAAAATAGGTAGGAAAGCAAGACCTACAAAAAATCCTTGGATATCACAGGAGATACTAAATTTAATCGATGAAAGGAGAAAATATAAAAATGCAGTAAATGAAACAGGCAAAATGGAGTACAGACGACTAAGAAATGAAATTGACAGGAAGTGCAAAATGGCTAAGCAGGAGTGGCTAGAAGGCAAATGTAAGGAGGTAGAAGAATGTATAAATAGGGGAAAAATAGATACAGCCTACAGGAAAATAAAAGAAACATTTGGAGATAAGAAAGACAGCTCTATGAATATCAAGGACACTGATGGAAAACCAGTTCTCAGCAAAGAAGGAAAAGCTGAAAGGTGGAAAGAGTATATAGAGGGGCTTTACAAAGGAAATGAACTTCGAGACAATATTGTAGGAAGGGAAGAGGATGTAGATGAAGATGAAATAGGAGATACTATACTGAGAGAAGAATTTGACAGAGCCCTGAACGACCTGAGTCGAAATAAGGCCCCTGGAGTAGATGATATTCCCTCAGAGCTACTGAAGTCTCTGGGAAAACCAGCCATGACAAAATTGTTTCACCTGGTGTGTAAGATGTATGAGACAGGTGAAGTACCCTCAGACTTTAAGAAAAATGTTATAATCCCCATCCCTAAGAAAACAGGTGCAGACAGGTGTGAAAACTACAGAACCATCAGTTTAATAAGTCATGGTTGCAAAATATTAACGCGAATTATATACAGAAGGATGGAAAAGCTGGTAGAAGCCGACCTCGGGGACGATCAGTTTGGGTTCAGGAGAAATGTAGGAACACGGGAGGCAATACTCACTTTACGGCTTATCCTAGAAGATAGATTAAGAAAAGGCAAACCTACATTTCTAGCTTTTGTAGATTTGGAGAAGGCTTTTGACAATGTTGATTGGAATAAACTCTTTCAAGTTCTGAAGCAAGCAGGAGTAAAATATAGGGAGCGTAAGGTTATTTACAACTTGTACAAAAACCAGACAGCGGTTGTCAGAGTTGAAGGGTATGAAAGGGATGCAGTGGTTGGAAAAGGAGTAAGACAGGGTTGTAGCCTTTCTCCAATGTTGTTCATTTTGTACATTGAGCAAGCTATAAAGGAAAGCAAGGAGAAATTTGGTGAAGGAATAAAAGTTCAGGGGGAAGAATTAAAAACATTGCGTTTTGCCGACGACATAGTCATTCTGTCAGATACAGCAAAGGACCTGGAAGAGCAATTGAACGGAATGGACAGTGTGCTAAAAGGTGCATATAAGATGAACATTAACAAGAGCAAAACAAGGGTAATGGAATGCGGTCTTAGAAAATCAGGTGATACTGAAGGAATTAGATTGGGAAACGAAGCAATAAAGGAGGTAGATGAGTTTTGTTACTTGGGCAGTAAAATAACAAATGATGGTCGCAGTACAGAGGATATAAAATGCAGAATGGCAATGGGTAGAAAAGCGTTCTTGAAAAAGAGAAATTTAACATCGAATATTGATTTAAACCTAAGGAAGTCCTTTCTGAAGGCATTTGTATGGAGTGTTGCCTTGTATGGGAGTGAGACATGGACGATAAACAGCGCGGACAGGAAGAGAATTGAATATGGTGCTACAGAAGAATGCTGAAGATTAGGTGGGTGGATCGCGTAACTAATGAGGAGGTACTGAACAGAATTGGGGAGAAAAGGAATTTCTGGCATACCCTGACTAAAAGAAGGGATAGATTGGTAGGACACATTCTTAGACATCAAGGAATTGTGAATTTAGCACTGGAGGGAAGTGTATGGGGAAAAAATCGCAGGGGAAGACCAAGAGATGGATACAGTAAGCAGATTCAGACAGATGTAGGTTGTCGCTCTTATGTGGAGATGAAGAGGCTTGCTCAGTATAGGGTATTGTGGAGAGCTGCATCAAACCAGTCTCCGGACTGAAGACCACAACAACACAACAACATGAAATGGTACGAGCATGTAAGGACAGTTGTGAGTAAGGCAGACAGCCGACTTCGGTTTATTGGGAGAATTTTGGGAAGATGTACTTCACCTGTAAAGGAGACCGCGTATAAAACGCTTGTACGACCACGTCTTGAGTATTGCTCAAGTATTTGGGACCCGCAGCAGATCGGTTTGAAGGAATACATAGAGGCGGTTCAGAGGCGAGCAGCTAGATTTGTTACCGGTAGGTTCGACCAATGCGTGAGTGTCACGCAAATGCTCCGGCAACTCAATTGGGGATCGCTGGAAGAAAGACGACGTTCTTTTCGTGAATTTCTGTTAAGTAAATTTAGAGGGCCGGAATTTGAAGCTGAGTGTAGTACGATATTGCTGCGGCCTACTTACATTTCGAGTAAAGATCACAAAGACAAGATAAGAGAAATTAGGGCTCGTACGGAGGCATATAGGCATTCTTTTTTTCCTCGTTCAATTTGGGAGTGGAATAGGAAAGGAAATGTCTAGTAGTGGTACAGTGTACCCTCCGCCACGCACCTTACGGTGAATTGCGGAGTATGTATGTAGATGTACAGAGGATATAAAATGCAGAATGGCAATGGGAAGAAAAGCATTTTTGAAAAAGAGAAATTTGCTAACATCGAATATTAATTTAAGTGTAAGGAAATCTTTTCTGGAGGCATTTGTGTGGAGTGTTGCCTTGTACGGGAGTGAAACATGGACGATAAGCAGTGTGGACAGGAAAAGAATAGAGGCTTTTGAAATGTGATGCTATAGAAGAATGCTGAAGATTAGGTGGGTAGATCGCATAACTAATGAAGAGGTACTGAACAGAATTGGTGAGAAAAGGAATTTTTGGCATATCCCGACTAAAAGAAGGGATCGCTTGGTAGGACACATTCTTAGACATCGGGGAATCGTAAATTTAGCATTGGAGGGAAGTGTGTGGGATCGCAGAGGGAGACCAAGAGACGCGTATAGTAAGCAGATTCAAGTGGATGTGGGTTGCCGTTCTTATGAGGAGATGAAAAGGCTTGCTCAGGATAGAGTAGGGTGGAGAGCTGCATCAAACCAGTCTCCGGACTGAAGACCACAACAACAACAACACGTATTGAACGTGTGAGGGCCCCTTAAGCGGTCAGCCACTGCGCTGGACGAGACCACAGACAAATATATTACTCTGTGACGAGACCTTGGGGACCGTGACTGACTGACATGGAGCGTTTCCGGTGGACGGGCACTCCCAGGGGGCAGTTACTCTGTGCCCTCGCCACAGGCAGGCAGTTTCCAGGAAACTGGGCCCACAATGCGCACATTTCTGGCTGGGCCCAGAATTCACTGAACCGGAGTAGCCGAGCAGTCTAAAGCCCGTTTTAAACGATGAACGAACTTGTACTAGACTGATAACAAGTCGCGTTAATGGCGGCCGTCAGTCGTTTGAACGGCTGCACTGGTATGATCGCTCTAATATTGAAGCGCGATAATTATAGCGATAAAGAAATAGGGGTACTAGTGAGTTCACTGCGCATGCGCGAGCTAGTAGCTGTCAGCTGCAGTCACCGCTCCAGTTAGTCCGCCATTTTCCTTCGTATTTACGTACATTTTGCGTTATGTCGAAGTTTATGATCGGAATGTATTACAAAATGTATTTCTAATGACGGCATTCGCACTGTCCGTCACCAGACCGTCACCTAACGTCAACGTCAGGTTAAGCTTTCTCGAGAAGATTGTTTATATTGAACGGTCGTCTGCTGACATCGAAAGTTAACCTATTTTCGTCACGCGATTTGCATATTGTAGTCGACAATTACACGATTTGCACGCAAATTTGTGTCATTAATCTTTATCTTATTGTTATACTTTGGTTTAGTGGTAAATTGCAAATGTTTCATGACGACTTCAATGTTTATCTCAATTATTGTCCACCGAAAAGCAAAGTCCTAGATCTGAAACCGAAAAATGGTTTATGTTTTGCAATATTGTAACCGACAAGACTGAAGCCAATTGTTTATTTGAATAAGATTCTAATTTTTTGATGCAATTTTCATTAAATAGCATTTTAAATCAAAAAGTCAGTCCAAATGAAGGACAAAAATTCAGTTGTGCATGACGTTATTAATAATGACAGTGGGCAAATCGTAGTACAATAGATAAAGTAAAGAAGGTCTATTTATGCTCTTATAAATATTGTTTGATGTGCTCATAAGTTTATTTTATTTTTTATTTATTTATTTTTTGCTTGAAAATGGATGTGAATGTTTCGAAATGTTGTTTTACTTCCCAGAACTTTACCACACTAAGTTGACAAAAAACATAGATTGCAAGGTTTTCTTTCGCCGTAAATAACATATAGTGTTGTTTCCTCAATTCCAGTATTAAACTATGACTTCCTACATAACACATCACCTGTCATAACCTCAGTTTCAACATCGGGTATTACTGTTCGATTACGTTTATCGTCTAAACACGCTGCCACAAGATCTTGCATGAAATTGTACTTCAGGACAAGTACGCTAGGAGCGCTTCAGTAGACTATTATCTATCTTTTTCACTTTCGTTCATCGTTTAAAAAGGGCGTAAGGCGCCTCGCTGCGGAGCGTGCGGTCGCTCCCCGTCGGAGGTTCGAGTCATCCATGGGGCATGGGTGTGTGTATCTCTCCTTAGGTTAGTTTACCATAGTTTAAGTAGTTTGTAAGCTACGGACTGATGACCACGCAGTTTGGTCCGATAAATTTACAAACATGAACATTTTGAACATAATAATATACACATCACTGTAAGCAGTGAAAGTTGGCTCAAGCCGGAAATAAGTTCAGCAAAAGTTTTTGCAAAATATCTAACTGTGTTCAGAAAGGATAGAGTAAACAAAATACGTTGAAGCGTGTTTGTTGCCGTCAAATGTAGTATTGCGTGTAGCGAAGTTGAAGTTGATAGTTCCTGTGAGCTATAGTAGGTACAGGTTGTAACTGAAAATCGTAAGAAGTTAATAATTGGTTCCGTTTACGGGCCTCCCGACTCTGACGATACAATAGCAGAAAGGTTCAAAGAAAACCTGAGTCTAATTACAAAAACGTACCCGACTCACACGATAATAGTAGGCGGTGATTTTAATTTACCCTCGATCTGTCGGCGAAATTATATTTTCAAATCAGGAGGTACGCATAAAACATCGTGTGAAATTGTACTCAAAGCATTCTCTGAGAATTACTTCGAAAAATTAGTTCATGAGCCAACGAGAATTGTAAATGGATGTCAAAACACACTTGATTTCTTAGCAACAAATAATCCTGAGCTCATAACGAGCATCAAAACGGATACAGGTATTAGTGAACACTGAGCTGTCGTAGCGAGATTGAATAAGTTAACAAAATTTAACGAAAAGTATATTTGTTCATGAAAGCAGATAGAAATTAAATACATTGCTTCTTGAAAGACAGAATCCACTTGTTTGTAACACTAAACGTAGATGTAGACCAGATGTGGCTCAAATTCAAATAAGTGGTATCGATAGCAATTGACTGTTTTATACCAAATAAATTATTAAAAGAAGGTGGTGATCCCCCTTGGTACATAAAACAGGTCAGGACACTGATGCAAAAGCAACGGAAAAGGCATGCTAAATTTAAGCGAACTCAAAATCCCCAGGATTGGCGATTCTACACAGAAGTTCGAAATTTAGCGAGGACTTCAATACGAGATGCCTACAATACTTATAACAACGAAACTCTTTCTCGATATTTGACAGAAAACCCAAAGAGATTTTGATCATATGTTAAATATACTAGGGGCAGAACACAAACAATACCCCACTACGTGATAGTAATGGCGATCCTGCCGATGACAGCGCTACTAAAGCAGAGTTACTAAACATAGCTTTTAGAAAAGCATTCACCAAAGATGATGAGACCAATATTCCAGATTTCGAATTACGAACAGATGCCGCAATGAGTAACGTAGTAGTAGGTATGCTCGGGGTAGTGAAGCAACTAAAACCACTTAACACGAACAAGTCTTCTGGTCCGGACTGTATACCCATTAGATTTCTATCTGATTATGCTGAAGCGATAGCTCCTTACTTACAGCCATATACAACCGCTCTCTCGAAGAAGCATGGAGTTGCAGCTGAGCAGCGGCGCGTGCGCATCGTCGGTGCAGCGCGCTCTGTCCCAGCTGCCGGAGCGCTGAGAGGAAGTCCGCGCTGTGGCGGGATCCAAGCAAATTGTCGTTGCGTTGTTTTAACAACGGTGCAAATTGTCGTGTCCTCCCGCACCACAGCACGGTGAAGAAATCGGCGCAGCAGAAGAAAGCTGCAGTGAAGGGGCCGTCGAACACGCAACTCATCGAGGCTGCAGATCACGGCAAGAAGACCGAAGAAGATTGTACATCTCCCCCGCCCTTGTACATCTCGTGCAGTGGCGCGTGGGTCGAGGTGTACGATATTATAGTCGGCTGCTGCAAGAAAGAGGTCGGCATCGAGGCGGTCAATTCGAACGCCACCATTTCGCTACAAGCAGCAACGAAGTCGGACCACAGGGCACTCGAGAGCGCTGTGGCCGCCTTCATCGTCGACGACGACGTCTGAAGGGAAGCGAGAAGTACACCAGGGCGCTGCTGAAGGGCCTGCCACGGTGCTGCGACGAGGCAGCAGTCCGAGAAGGGCTGCGGCGAGCAGGGTTCGCTGGTGCAACTGCTAATTTCGTCAATAGTGCCTCAGGATAAAATCAATGCATTGTGTGACAAATATAGTGACTTGTTTTCGCCGGAACTAGGTTGTGCAAAAGACTTCATGGCACATGTAACTTTAAAAGAATCTGCAGTTCCAAAATTTCGTAAAGCTAGACCAGTGCCTATCGCCTTGCGTGATACAGTTGCCGAAGAACTTAAACGTTGGCAAGATAGTGGGGTGATTTCTCCTGTTTCTGCGAGTCAGTGGGCCTCGCCTATAGTAATTATACCCAAGCCGTCAGGAAAACTTCGTCTCTGTGCGGACTTCAAATCAACAGTGAACAGTCAAACAATTGTAGACACTTATCCCCGGCAAAGACCTGACGAACTAATGGACAAATTAGGACAGTCTCGTTTCTTTTCTAAGATTGATTTAGCAGAGGCATACTTACAGATTCCACTTGATCACGAGTCAAAAAAGTTTTTCGTCATTAATACTCACATGGGCCTTTTTCAATTTCAACGCCTACCCTTTGGCAGTTCTTCCGCCCCCGCTATTTTTCAGCGTTTTTTGGAACAGCTGACAGTTTCTGTACCGTGTTGTTCGAACTATTTAGATGATATTGTGGTATCCGGACGTACAGTTGAAAAACATTTAGCAAACCTGGAGTGCCTTTTCAAAGTTTTGACTGCAGCAGGTCTACGTTGCAATAAAGCAAAGTGTTCGTTTTTTCAAATTGAAATAGAGTACCTAGGTCATGTGATTAATGCCCAAGGAATTCATCCCTTACAGTCACATCTTCGAGCAATCAAAGACTTGCCTCCTCCTAAGAATGTGCACGAATTGCAAGCAGTAATGGGAAAGCTTAACTATTATTTCAGATTTATTCCCAATGCCTCTCAGATTGCAGCTCCACTGCATCACTTACGTTGGAAGAATGTTCCTTTTGTATAGTCCAAAGATTGCCAGGTTGCCTTTGACAACTTAAAGTCTGCACTAATCAGTGATGCATGTTTGATTCCCTTTGACCCACAGAAGCCTGTAGTGCTAGCAGTCGATGCCTCATCGTACGGTCTGGGCGCAATAATCTCACATCGTATTGGATGTCACGATCGTCCTATTGCCTTTGCATCCAAGCTACTGACGCCAACGCAACAGAATTACAGTCAGATAGAGAAGGAGGCCTTAGCAATCATTTACGGCGTCACAAAGTTTCATTATCTCTATGGCAGAAAATTCTATTTGTTAACAGACCACAAGCCTCTCAAGTCGTTGTTCTCACCCACAAAGCCAATTCCGCCACGTACGGCACAAAAGCTTCAGAGATGGTCCTTAATACTGTCTAATTATCAGTATGAGATTTTGTACCGACCTACCACTAAACACGCCAACGCGGACACTCTTTCCCGACTTCCGGTTGGCCAGGATGTGTCGTTTGATTCTTCAGAAATGGCGTTTTGTCAGATAGACTCCAGAGATGCTTCCGCTGTCGCAGACTTTCCTTTGAACTCTCGTCGGGTTGCACAGGAAACAGTTGCGGATGCAGACCTAGGTGTGGTAGCAAGTTTTGTTCGCTCAGGGTGGCCTGCCAGAGCCAAAGACATTCAACGGCCTCTGGTTCGACGTTATTTTGCACAACGTCAGGCATTATCTTTAAGTCAGGGTGTTCTGTTGTTACATACGGACAACGACCAAGCAAGAGTGATTGTTCCTCGTTCCCTGCAACGAGAAGTGTTACGCCTCCTGCATCAAGGACATTGGGGCATTGTTAGGACAAAGCAACTGGCCAGATGTCATTGTACCTGGGTTGGTATGGACGCTCAGATAGAGAGCAAGACATCACAGTGTACTGTTTGTGCGGAGCATCAGGCGGTTCCTCCTCAACGTTTCACAGACTGGCCTCGCCCCAAGGGACCATGGCAACGTTTACATATTGACTTTGCCGGACCATTCTGGAATACGCGCTGGTTAACTGTTGTAGACGCTTTCAGCAAGTTTCCTTTCGTGATTACCATGAACTCAACGACGGCGTCTAGTACAATCAGTGCCTTAACATCAGTGTTTTGCATCGAAGGTTTGCCTGAAACTATCGTCAGTGACAATGGACCTCAGTTTGTTAGTGCGGAATTTCAACAGTTTTGTCGTGTGAATGGCATTCAGCATATCACCACCGCACCTTTTCACCCTCAGTCCAATGGTGAAGCAGAACGTTTCGTTCGAACATTCAAGTCTCACATGGAAAAGATGAAAGGTCAGCACTCCAGGCAGCAAGCTCTTCAAATTTTCCTGTCTACGTATCGATGCATGCCACGTGACGGCCCGTCTCCTGCCGAGCTGCTACACGGCCGCCGTCACCGCACTCTACTTCACCTGCTGCAGCCTCCCACGCACCGAGTCGGTTCGTATGGCGCTACGCGTTTTCAGGTTTCTACGCCGGTGCTATACAGGGTGTTTGCTGGTATGAAGAATACATGGTTGCCAGGCACCATTCAGCGCGTGCTCGGTCGCAATATGTATGTTGTACGTTCTTCCACAGGGTCGGAGCTGCGGCGCCACGCAAACCAATTGCGCTTGCACAGGCCGCGCGATCCTGTCTCCGGTTTCTTGATTCCAGACCCAGTTCACCGCCAGGGAGCACAGCCACATCGCTCGCCGCCGGGCCCAGCTTCCCCGGGCTACGAGCTCCCGATGGATGTCGACGCGCCTCCTACGCAGTCGGCCCTTCCGCCTCCGTCGCCGCCGCAGATGACAGCGTCACCGAGAGGGACTCCGGGACCGTGCGGGCCCCCCCAGCTTGGGCCACGCACCTCAGAAGATGACCTGCTCCCTCTGGGCGGGGGTGTGCGCCCTTCCTCAGGTTTCGCCGGGTTTCCTGGAGGATCGCAAGGCGGATGCCGGGACGCGGACGGCGTCTCGATCCCAGCCTCAGCTACGACGCTCGTCCCAAACGCCCCCGCCAAGGCCCTCCTCCCAGTGCCGTCGCCGTGGCCCTCAGTCCTACGCCTCGACGGCGCGGCGGTTTGGGGGGGAGGGGTGTGGTGTCGCACAAGTACAAAGTGCGCGCCACCTACTTTCGCCGCGCGCCGCCATGCACGCACGGCGCGGCGTTCTCACGACGACAGCCTCGAGCGCCCTCTGCTGCAACCCCGCTCGTGGCCACCACGGAAAGACATCGTTCACTTGGAACTGAGATAGCAACCAGCGAACACTTCGGAATCTGATAGGCACCAGTGAAGACTTGGCTATCAGTTAGGCACTAGGCAGGACTCTAGCTCAACTATGTATCAACATTCTGCAGTATTATGTAAAAGTTAAGTTTTGTATAAATTCTGTTCAATATATATCTCGTTCTAATTTACTGTAGTGTTTCTAGTTTCTGGCTGCTCCCCTCCGTACCTGCACCAGCGTGCTATCTATATTCCTGTGTTGGTCTCATTCCACTCGGCCACCGACACCTACGACGGAATGGGACACAAAAGCGACGACGAGGCTGGGACACAAAAAGAGGTGTATAAACAACATAGAGAGGCTATAGGGAAGCTTCATCGCTCTGGGTGGCAGCAATGAGAAACTCTGGGCGCCATATTTGAGAACGACAGTTGGAAGCATCGGAGTGAGCAGACGCTCCTGCCTGTAATCTAAACTAACGTGTGAGCGCTGTTAGTAGTGCATGTCCGGCGTACACTGCAGCAAGTCATACATAAAGAAAGCGATATGCAATTGTATAGGTCGTCCTGTATCAGCGTGTATTTGTCTATAAACATTCATTACAGTTAACTTTCGCATTTACCAAGTTTCCAAGATTATGTTTACTTCAGGACCATCAAAAAGTTAGGCAGAGGACGGATGTAAATGGTGTGTTTTAATGACAATTGTTTATATTCGTGTAAAAATGCGTATTAACCGTTCGGTAAGCAGCCTAGGTATGTGAACTCTAATTAAACTATTCTTTACACAGGTTTCCTTTGAAAAACGAGGAGTTGCTAACCCTGTGGTGTCGCGCAAGTCCAAAGTGCGCGCCACCTACTTTCGCCGCGCGCCGCCATGCATGCACGGCGCGGCGTTCTTCCGACGACAGCCACGAGCGCCCTCTGCTGCAACTCCGCTCGTGGCCACCACTGAACGACATCGTTCACTTGGGACTGAGATAGGAACCAGTTAGGACCTTCGGAATCAGATAGGCACCAGTGAAGACTTGGCTAGGCAGGACTCTAGCTCAACTATGTATCTGCAGTACTGAGCTATGTAAAGGTTAAGTATTGTATAAATTCTGTGCAATATACATCTCGTTCTAATTTACTCTAGTGTTTCTAGTTTCTGGCTGCTCCCTTCCGTACCTGCACCAGCGTGCTATCTTTATTCCTGTGTCGGTCTTCCTACTCGGCCACCGACACCTACGACGGAAACGAGACACAAAAAACCCAATGGGTAACCAGTATGAGATGTGATAAATGGCAGCCTACAAAGTATAGTTAAATATGCTCTTGTCATTTTGAAGAAAAGTTCACGTATGCTACCACCGATCGAAAGTGGCAACTGGAAAAATGACAATATTTTGGTTTCCTGAGCACCTACAGAAACCAAAAGCTGTAAGGAGAGTACCCAAGAAACGACAAATTGTGGGGAGCTCGATAAATACGTAATGTACTTCAAAGCATGAAACATCATTTGAACCAGAGGCAGAATAAAGGTAATTAAAAATTTTAAAGAATTTCGCCTGGATTTATAGGGTAGATATGTCGGCAAATACAAACGATTATTGACATTATAGTAACATCAAATAATGCAGCAGTTCGACGATTGTAAACATTACACTTACGATGCAGTAGTAAACGAGAAATGCTCTTTGTAGTGGGAATTACTTTCTGAAATACATCGCCCAGAAATTAAGGAAAAATCGAGACTGGCAATGATTAATATGAACTCTATGATTCAGTTGTTAGCAGACGCCCAGTACCACCTGACGTTCTCAAGATGGCGGCAGCCTTTCCAACTGGCTTCAACTATGGCGGCGCTGTGGCCAATCTGTGTGGTCTTTGAGTGGTACAGTAATTCTGTAGCACCAAAGAACAAGAAATGAAAAGAGATACGGACCTCTTCAGGAGGAGCTGCCATCGATTGCCATTGCCTTTGTGGTTGTAAATAAACCTGTATGTTCCATTTAATTATTTTCATTTTTTGATAGTTATATATTGGAGCTGGGCAGGAAGAAGGTTTAGTTGTTTTTATTTTCCAATGTCTGAGCATTGTTCACGATGTGTTTTTTTCTAAGAGTTGAGTTAACAAGTGTGTGCAGAAAACGAAGAGCACGGAAATATAATAATAATAACAGTTTCTGTAATCCAGGTAAATGGTACAGAACATATTAGTCAGCTGCGATTTCTGATTTGCCTAGGGCACTCTTGCTTGTGAACCAGTAGTGTAAGCTGGTAGTGGGGCAGTGAGTCCCCCGCCGCTGCCCTCTCACAGCGGACAGAAAGGTCTTGAAAAATACTCAATCATCAGGCACAGTTGTTTTGTAGTAGTAAGGTCAGACTTTCGTCCATAATTAAAGAATAACAAGAGTTTCATACGTCCAAAATCAAATCTCCATGCAGACTGGAACTGATGACATTTTTCATTAACATTGTACACTCGGTACGGCGGAGTTTTAAATTTAGTAACGAAGTTGTGGAATCCAATTTTGGCAGAAGATCCCCCCAAGTGGTCTACAGTTTTAATGGAAGAGTGCTGAGCAACGTAAACTGCAATTTTAAGTTCAGCATTTTTCACACTGTAACTAATTTTCTGCCACTGAATCTTTTGACAAGAGTTTGCAATTCTTTCCATTCTCACTTTGTCACCATGCTTCTTTGTTTTTGCATGTTTGATTGAATCCTTCTTATGGGCATTCAGGGTAGCGTGACAGTATCCACAGAACGCCTCACTATTCTGTCCAGATAGATCAGGGGATACCCAGTCTGAAACAATAAACTGGCTTTTACAAACGTTGCTATAGGCCTAATTGCAAATAGCGATTAATTATGTATGATTATACAGTTTTACGCTATAATATTGACAATATTTTCTTTACTTCGGTCTGACATGATTTAAAAAGTGTTTATACTTAACTTTATAAAACTGACAGAATAAGTCACAACACAAACCACAGTTTGATATATCTACTAAAAGCTATGATGTTGTGAAATATAAAGCTGAGCCGAAATTGAGAATTCATGTATTTAAGTCTGGAAGGAGCCGTAAAATGTAGCTTTTCTGTGAGTCTTGTGCACAATGTGTTAACGGTAAAGTGGCAGATTTCTGAAGAGTGGAACTGGGAGCGGGAAAAAGCAAACCCAGCTTCTGTATATAGTCCGCGAAAATTATAGTTCTGTCTTCGAATAGTTAGTGGAATTCTGGAAACGATTTAATCATTAACTAGTTCTTTGATTTAAATACTCGAGTTTGTCCCGATTTCATAGCGAAGTTTGTACCACGATGGAAAAGAAAACCACGGAAATGTCATAGCTTCTTTTTCAAATTACTTTGAAGCTCGTAGTTTTACCGAAACCGCCAACGTGGCAGTGGATTTTGTTGCCACCAGCGTGGTTATCGCGGCTATGACGCGGGTCCATTACGTTTAATAGTTCTGAAATGATTATGGGGAAACCAAACCGTTTAGTGTATTCAAAACCACTAGGTATTACACAAGATATACATAACATGTTTTTGAAAAAAAAAAAAAAAAATCCTTTAGAAAACGATAATTTTAAAACTATGAAAATGTAATGTTTTGCTTTGTTTCTCGCAGACAGTTTTATCAGAAAACCTGTAAGCGACAACGGCTTTTTCCGACATCCAGGTATTTAGCATTAATGGAGAGGATAAAGAACAGGTCCGGTCTTTCCTCTACCTCGGAAGTACAGCCACGACTACAGGAGGCGCTGAGGATGATGTCCGTAGTCGCATCTGCAAAGCAAATGGTGCGTTTCTCCAGCTGTACCACATTTGGAGAAACAGGGACATTTCAAGGAAAACAAAACTCCGGCTTTTCAATAGCAATGTGAAGGCAGTTCTGATTTATTTATTTATCCAATGATGATACAGAGCTTCGTTGAGGTACATAGTTCTAATTGTATACATTGTAAGATTGTATGACAAGGACAATATATGTACACGATCATATGTACAGTGTTATATTAAATTATGTACACATTACACAAGTTCTTATAATTCCAAGTCCAAACAGGTGATCCAGTTGAGCCCTTCAGGTAATGCATGGTGAATGTCATTTATTGATCCCCCGAAGGCTGGTTTCGGGCGTTCACCTACAATATGGTTTATGGTTGTAGGGCAGCTCCACAGTCACACTCGGGAGATGTTCCTCAGCCCCATTTGTGCTGGAGATATCCGCAGTTCCCATGTCCTGTTCGGATGCGGTTTATGATTCTCCACTGCTGTCTAGCGACTGTGAAACCTGGAACTCGCATTGAAGGGTTTTCAACCAGATGACCGTTGACCACTGACGATTCTTCCCAATGGCTTTTCCATGCTTCATTGATGTCAAAGTTGGTGACATCAAGATGATGTCCAGTTTTCCAAGATGGTTTTCTTGACTTCAAACGCTGGTGTTCTGCTGTTGATGTATCACTATGTATGTGTAGCTGGGGGTTCTTCTGAATGTTCCTCCAGATCTACGTAGAGCTGGAGGTTGGATGTTACTTAAAACTGGTAGCCAAGCAGTTTGAGTACTATGAATGCAACCCGCATTGTCTGGTTGAGTTGCACATCTATTTTCTTCACTGTTCATCCAAGTTGGACAACAGTATTCAGCGACAGAGTATGACAGTGCCAAAGCAGTTGATCGTAGGGTTTGAGCACTGCAACCCCAGGAGGTACCAGCAAGCTTCTGGATCTTCACTTTAGAGGTCTTGGTGGAAGGTTAGGGATCTGTCGAGTGTTACTCCAAGGTATTTCGGTGTGCTGCAGTACAGCGAGGCGTTCCCTCTGAGTTTTACTTCTGGTTTATAGTTAGAGTACAGATTTCGTAGGTGAAATGCTGAAGTGACAGTTTTCTGAAGGTTTAGGCGGACGCACCATTTCCTGAAGTAGTGTCCAGAATTTCCATGTTGGCAGTTTATGTACTTTCAGCAGTAGTGAAAGTAGGGCTTTGGGTTACCAAACTGATGTCATCAGCATATATGAATTTCCTTGAGGATGTGGCTAGCAGGTCATAGATATATTAACTGAAAAGGACAGGAGCCAATACAGATCCTTGGGGTAATCCGTCATTTAACTTGAAGACCTTATTTCTGTAGTTATCAGAGTGGATCTGGAAAAGTCTGTTGCTTAGCATGTTGCTAAGTAGGTTCGTGAGTTTCCGGTACTGAATGATGCTCACAAATTTCAAGAGAAGGCCTTCTCGCCATACGATTTCATAGACGGCGGAAGATGCAAGAAAACAGCTATGCGAAACTTGGAAAGTGACTGACCAGATCAAAAAACAGCTCCAAGTTTTTATTGACCGTTGTCTCCGGCGTATTTTTAACGTGAGATGGCCAAATATAATGACGAATGAAGATATTTGGAGAGAGACAAATCAGCAACCAATCAACATACAAATCAAGGAAACAAAATGGAAATGGATTGGGCATACGTTAAGAAAACCTAACGAAGCTATTGAAAAGGTGGCGTTGGACTGGATCCCTCAAGGAGTTAGGAAACGCAGTCGTCCCAAACACACCTGGAAGAGAACAATCCACAGAGAAGCTGCAGAGGATTGGAAAACCTGGAGTGAAGTGAAGAGACTTGCTAAAATTCGCAGCAGCTGGAGAGATTTCGTTTCGGTCCTATGTTCCAGAGGGAACGACAGAAAGTAAGTCAAGTCCAGGTATTTACTCATGTTTCTCATTTTCAAACTACTACTATTTTATTCGGTAACAGCCAGTTTATGTTTATCTTAACGAAGTTTAAACTAGCTAAAAGTGCTTATTCAACAGTTGTAATATCTATTTTAAAACAAGTTTTATTTTCATAAAATTTTGTGATTCACTGTAAAATTGGGTCGTTTGAAATGAAAAGAACTGACATTATTATGTATTTACATGAATTAAGGTATCCTTTTTTATACAACAGAAAATAGTTCGTCCTTTCAGATGTTCAGCAGAAGAGCGATCGAACACCTGAATTGCTATACATTTAATCACTCGTAAATCGGGTGTGGCCATCAGGCTATAAATAGAGTTTCGATAATCGTCAATACCTCCCAAATTTCTGATGTTCCCCGTAACTCACTGCGTGTATAATCACAAGAACCTTCGCGAAATTGTTCTTAATTACAGAGGACTGTTTTTTTAAGCGTAGTCTTCTGGCTCTGTCGTAAGAAAGCGTTGCATCGACGACTTGGATAATGAACGCGTTATACCCAGAACTCACCTGGAACTGCTTCTTGTTGCCCGTATGACACATGTAACATTGGACGTGAACATTCTACTCGTGCAGAATGAAATATTTTACTCATTATCGCTGTTATAGAGAGCGAGGGAGGATTTGTAGATGCGAGGGTGACGCCAGCTTCGATACAAAATATTAGGTGATAAAATAATTAAAGACTTTTTAAAAATTATTTTTAAATTCCACTCAGTCTGATGATGAGTGTTTGACGTGTTCTAATCTAACGTGTGTATGTTTGCACATGAAAGATAAGAGGGGCCAAATCGAAAATTATTTGGCGATAACTTAGAGTCAAGAGAACGCAAAGTTAAGAATTTTCACAAAGGTAAATTTTGAACCGTACATGACTTGTAGTAGTCTTAAAATCAGCGCTATTTTAGCGTTACTTTACATATGTTTATCGTTTTTTGTACCAAAAAGTGCGGAAATTTTCCAAGTGTTATAAAAAAAAAAAAAATGTGGGAATGGAGGCAATGCCAAAGTTTCCTATTAGGCAATTGTACGCACGGCCAATACATTTCTGCATATTTCTTAAAACTCATCTCTCTACCAACAAAAATTAAACTGCGATAGTACTGACAATCTCATTTTACAGATTTGACTAAATTGGAACAGCAAATTTTCGTAATCCATCGTGTTAGGCAAGTGATACTCGAAAACCGACATGTTAGAAAAGTAGATTTTGTCTAACACACAAATACGACGGCGAACATCGTATTTGCATTTAAAATTAAGATTTTCGTCCTCCTCATAATGGCCGCATGTTTGCGTGGTGACAGATGGGCCCACTTGTAAGGGTCCCGGAGTGTACGCCAGTAGTGGTCCCCCCCCCCCCCTCCCATACACACGACGGCGCTGCCACCGTGTCACATCGCCACTTTGATGTCGGAAAAAGTGTCCAAATTAGTGCAGGCTTTCTGCTGAAACTGACTGCGAGAAACAAAGCAAAACATTACATTTCATAATTTTAAAATTATCGTTTTCTAAACGATTTTAAAAAAAAATCAAGATCATCGTATTGTATATATCCTATGTAATACCGAGTGCTTTTGAATACACGAAACGGTTTGGTTTCTCCATAATTATTTCAGAATTATTGAACGTAATGGACCCTCGTACCTACCCGCGCACAGTGAGTCCTAGCCGTGTGATTTTGTTGACACTCGAGTGGCGATATCCACTGCCCCGCCAACGGTGCCAAGCATGCAGATGAAATACTACATCGACTGGGAGCCAAAACATTGCTATTTTGATTACATTTGCCTGTATAAAGTTAACTAAGAAATACCCGCCGAGTAAACAAATTTTGGTGTACTTTATACAACTTTTTTCTACTCATTACGTACTATCTCGATAATGTGTAGGTTATGGAATATGTTTTATTCAATCGACAGCAGAAAGTTAACGTTGGGCGTTAGTCATACGTTTTAAATATGATTGAAAATTGGCTATGTTTTTGTTATTTTCTTTGCCTTTTTGTAAACACAAGGTGTTGTGCAATTTGTCTACTATACGTTTTGCGTCAAACTGGTTATTTTACTGGTGTGTTCTCAATAAACGAAATTCTCTGACGTAGTTTTTCTATACGAAAATAGCAACGTTTTGGTACTCAATCGATGTAAATTTCAGTGTTCTAGATATCACTAGGGTTGCCAGATTGAACTCGAGGCAAGCCCGGAGACAAGATGTGCCCCCTCCCCCTTGGCCAATGACTCACCCCCCCCACCCCACAACAGCGACCAATTCCCCCCACAACCAGGATTACACGTGAATTTAAAAAAACGAAAACGGGACATTTTGCTTTAATTCGCTTAGTAGCTTCTCTTTAGCATAAGGCAGAAGCACATTTTTTACTGATGCCTCGCTTTTTGTTCGGCCGCATCTTAGTTTCGTTGCCACTGAGGAATCTCTAAAAACATAAGGATATAGCTTATTACCACAATCTTGAGAATTGTAAGAATGGTGGTGTTTCACACCATGGTAAGTCAAAGTTAATTCCGTTGCAGTAACTTTGTCGTCTTCTGCAGAAAATTGTTTCGGCAAGAATTTAAGAAGCGACTGATTCTTCTTTTGTGTGGTAATATTCGCTTTGTGTCTTTCTGATTGTAAGTGTTTATTCACAGCTTTCACTCCGTCACACTTAACAGTAAATGAGATATTGCATATTCTGCATTTATACATACACTCATCAGTATCGACTTTTTGTAGCCACTCTTTATAATTTTCTTCCTGCAACCATTCTTCATGGATCGAACTTAGATATCGTCTCTGCATTTTACTGTTATTACTCACTAATCTGAGTTAATGTAAGCTTGTCTATTCACACGCGATCCGAGTATTCCAAAAATTGCCGGTAAACTGATAAACAATGAACGAACGAACACAAATAACAGACGTCGCCAGTTGACACGTTGCCGCAACAGTGTTTGCTTAATAATGCGCTAGTCGCTTACTAACGACGCAAGAATGAAAAGTTTTCAGAGGAGGAATAGAAAAGTAGCGTTTTGTTGCAATAAGAAATTGACATTTATATAAAGTTATTCATAATTACTAGAGAGGAGCCGGGCGGGAATGGCCGAGCGCACTGAGGCGTCTTGCCACTGTGCGCGAGGCTGCTCCCGCCAGAGGTTTGAATCCCCCCCTAGGGCATGGATGTTGTGTTCGTCCTTAGTTTAAGTTACGTTACGTTCGATGTAGATCGTCGCTAGATGAGCATAGTACTTAAAAAGCGTCGGAAAAAAAGAAAAGAAAAGAAAAAAAAAATAGATGAAGGTTACATTCAAGCCCGGAGATGAGAGTGATTGTCCCGTAGACCCGGAGGATTCATTCCAAACCCGGAGATCTGGAAACCCTAGAGATCAGCTAACCTTTGGGTTTACGGATAAACGGTTTGTTTGGAAGTAGTCGGGGTAATCGAAACACGCGGTAACTCCCGTCAGGTTGAAGCTCCGCATCGGCGTGTTGTGTAGTGGACTATGTGGTGGCGAGTTGTTTGACTTACGACGAAAAATACTTTTACTGCGCGGGAGGCTACATCAAGAACCTGTAAAGTGTAAACCAACAGAGCAGGAGTAGCGTTATGTGTTTACTTTAAGGTCTCTACTAAACATTAACCAAGTCATGGAAGGCAGACCGTCAGCATGGGAAGTAAAATTTTAATGAGCCGCATGACACTAATCAATTGACACAATTAAAAAAAAATGTTCAAATGTTTGTATAGCTTATGGGACTTAACTACAGGGTCATCAGTCCCTAAGCTTACAAACTACTTATCAACTAGCTAAGACTTAAGACGGCACAAATATCCATACCCGAGGGGGGATTCGAAGCCCCGACCGTAGTGGCCGTGCAGACCGTGACTGGAGAGCCTCAGTCTCCTCGGCCGGCAATTGACACAATTGTTATTTGCAGTTGGCTATGACTGAAATTTGGGTTTTTCGCCAATTTCATGACGTCATGAGTAAAAGCTGACGGGTGGAATCGCGTGCTTCAATTACGCCGAATAATTGCACAGAAACTATAAAACTTCCGAAATTTTGGGGGTTTACTTTTCACTGTGGCTGAATATTCGTTCAGAAATCAAGGCAACTACTGATTATTCCCGTTAGAGGCCTCCTTGGACGATAAAAAGTTTTCAGAACTTTATTAATTTCTGAAAGTCAACTTTCCGTTTAGACAGCTCGTGGGGGGTGGGGTGAAGGCGACGCTGGCGCCTGCAGCGGCGACAGTGCATACTACGCTCCGTGCTTCCGCGAAAGCAGAACTCACTGTTTCTACACGAAACTTAAACTGTCAGCAAAAGTTAGGTCCAGTTACTTCACAGACAGGAAACAAAAGTACATGCAACGAAGTGGAACAAAGTAAAACAGAGAACAATAACGGCTACCTCACGGCTGGCTTACGTTTGCTGCGGCACAAAGGAACTAGCAACATCTCTCCACACGAACGTAGAGGTGCAATACCGAAAGATAACTCAAAATAAGAAATAATTTCAACCTTACCTTTCAGCAAGGGTCCGTTTCCCATATCTTCGCATACTTCCTCTTATCTTTAGTGACCATTTTGTCCAGTAAAACAATGCATTTGCATCACAACTTGAGCTGGTCACTAAAGTAAAAATAATGGTAGATCACGAATACAATACAATGATCGCTAACGCACTAAACTGTTGCGGCAACGTGTCAACTGGCACGTCTATTATTTGTGTTCGTTCGTTCATTGCTTGTTATCAGTTTACCGGCAATTTTTGGAATACTCGGATCGTGTGTGAACAGACAAGCTTACATTAACTCAGATTAGTGATTAATAACAGTAAAATGAAGAGACGATATCTAAGTTCGATCCATGAAGAATGGTTGCAGGAAGAAAATTATAAAGAGTGGCTACAAAAAGTCGATACTGATGAGTGTATGTGTAAGTGCAGAATATGCAATATCTCATTTACTGTTAAGTACGACGGTGTGAAAGCTGTGAATAAACATTTACAATCAGAAAGACACAAAGCGTATAATACCACACAAAAGAAGAATCAGTCGCTTTCTAAATTCTTGCCGAAACAATTTTCTGCAGAAGACGACATAGTCACTGCAACGGAATTAACTTTGACTTACCATAGTGTGAAACACCACCATTCTTACAATTCTCAAGATTGTGGTAATAAACTACATCCTTATGTTTTTAGAGATTCCTCAGTAGCAACGAAAGTAAGATGCGGCCGAACAAAAAGCGAGGCATCAGTAAAAAATGTGCTTCTGCCTTATGCTAAAGAGAAGCTACTAAGCAAATTAAAGCAAAATGTTCCGTTTTCATTAGGTTCAGACGCTTCAAACATGGGCAATAAAAACATTATCCGATAGTTGTAACATACTTCTCCAAAGATAAGGGAAAATGTAATGAAGTTCTTGATTTCTACGAAGCTGTTAACGAATCTGCAGAAGCCATCTCAAACAAACTAAAATCCATTTTATATGAAAATGGTTTGACACTAAATAATGTAGTTTCGTATTGAGCTGACAATGCATCAATTAATTTCGGGGAACACAATTCTGTCTTCACTAAATTGAAAGAAGAAAATCAAAACTTAATCAAAGCCAATTGTTGTTGTCATATTTTACATAACTGTGCTAAGTTTGGATTCAAGATTCTAAAATACGATGTAGAAACTCTAGTTCTTAAAATATATTCAGACTTTTCTTCATCATCAAAAAATTCGGAGGAACTAAAAACATTTTGCGAGTTTGCTCAGCATGGTTACAGCGAAATACTGCGACACACTGTAGTGCGATGGTTGTCTTTGGAGTCTGCTGTGGACCGTCTTGTTAAGATGTGGCGAGTTTTAAAGATGATTTATTTAGCATGGGGTGAGGAAAAAACACATCCCCTAATTTGGAAGTTTGTTAGTTGACAACAAGACGAAATGAACGAGTATTCGCTAACACTAACAGAGTGCTTTAAAAGCAACTTTGCCTGATTATGTTGGAAGTGAAAAAAAAAAAAAAAAAAAAAAAAAAAAAAAAACAAATAAAGGGTCGTAAAGAGGATAAGTTTTATGGATTTGAAGTTAATATGTCTTTAGAACACCTTACAGAAGAAGGAAAGAATATTGTAGTAAAAGAGTGCACATTTGTTTACGATAGGTTATTAAACTATGTTGGTAAATGGTACAGCTTTAGTGGGAATGACAATGTGTATGAAGTTGTATCAGTGCTAGACTTATGTCAACCAAAACTATTTTCATTTAAAGACTTGGCCAAAGTGGGAAAGAAATTGAAAATTAGTTTTGATGGAAACGAACTGTATCACGAGTTTTCTGTTTTGAAGTCTGTAGTATCAAATTTTGATAGGAAGGAAACTAATTGTTGTGAAGTGTGGAGCGAGTTTTTTGAAAAAGCAGATGCACCAAACTTGTTCAATATAGTGAAGCACGTCCTGCAATGCCTGTCAGTAACGCGCACGTTGAACGAGTGTTTAGTGTGATGAGTGCATTATGGTCGGATGCTAGAAACAGAATGTCCGTTGAACTTGTGAAAGCCGAGATATGTGTTCAGATTAATTTTAAAATGAGATGCGAAGATTTCTACAACGTGGCTCTTAAAAACAAGACTCTTCTGAATGCGGCGAGATCATCAGCAAAATATGAATAATAAGGTATGTGCCTGTAACTGTAATATTTTACTACTATTATTTTATTTGCTTCGGTGTAAGTTCGATTAGTGGTAAACTAGTAATGGCGGCATTAGTAAGTGATTGGTGATCATATCTAATCTTATCCAATTGACTCAAATACTTAATAAAAATTAAGAGACCGTTAAAACACACTGCACTGCACTACGCTAGAAATTAGATGTTTTGTGCAGCTGGAGCAACGAAAATGTATATAATGTAACTTGCCCCATATTTTACGCTTTTAAAATGGTGTAATCGCCGAAACTAGTTAGCGGAACAAATTTGGTCAGCAAAGTGTACAAATATGCCTTTTTTTTAAAATTTATTGCTACCGAGGATCGCGTCACCAAAATGTATGAAGTATTTTTTAATTACACATTGGGCACGGTAGGTGGATGCGTAAACGTAAATGGTTCAATTTGCGTTATAAAAAGTAATGATAGGTTCTTAAGATATCATGTCATTGTCCAGATCTCCCGCAGTGTACTGTTATTTACTTATGTCACGACGGTGAAGTAATTTTCGCGTAAGGACAACATAATGGAGAACGAAGCACCAGTCACTGGCCACTGCACTTCCCTGGCAACTGCGCTGCTAGCTGTCAGATGTTCAACTCTCGCCGTACGTAGTATAGCATTGTCGATCAATTCACTATACAATTCGCGATCGTTGTTGATATCCTGTACTTCGGTGTATAATGTTTAATTGATATTACATTAGAACGTCGATTATCCGAACTAATTGTGGAACGTGGGTGTTCGGAAAACTGGTTTATTCGAATAATCGAACTGTACAGTTTCATTTGCCAATAAGTACTTTACAGTAAATGTATTTATAACAACAGGCATCTGTTGTAGTACAGTAATAATCTCGTATTTATCTGTCATAGAAAGGACACCACTATTACGTTTAATCATTTTATGCCCTCAGGGCGATCCTTCACAGTGCGCGGAGCCGCAAGCGGCAACTCTTGGAAGGCGCAGCTGTCGATGTGAGCAGCTTTGATGCCGCCGCCACTTCTGCTGCCACTTCTGCCGACTGCAGTGTGCCGATGTTGATCCACAGCAACTGGCGGCCTGGCCGGTCAGCTGCGGCGTGTCAAGGTGAGGGGGGGATACTTGCTGGGAGGGAGGAGATGATTAGGGTGGTTTTTTAAGAATTCACGTGTAAACTTGGTTGTGGGGGGAGTTGGTCGCAGTTGGGGAGAGGGGGGGGTGAGTCATTGGCCAAGGGGGAGGGGGGCCTGCCTCGAGTTCAATCTGGCAACCCTATCAGATAGACGTGTAATCGAGAGTATGTACGACCATGTCCGCTAGCTGTTTATACCTCCAAACGGGCAACGAAGCTTTGTAGTTCTGTCACCGACTGTACTTTCAGCTTTTTAAAACAGCTACTTTTCATTTTAACGAGAGACTCCACCCTAAAGCTTCAATTAAAAAAAATAGACTGTTTCAGAAATTTTGAGTGTTTAATCTTAGATCCGAAGACAATTTGTCTGTATTCAAATTTTCTTCTTCTTCATATATAAAGCAGTGATTCCGTGTGTTTGTGTGTACGTACTGCATATAAATCAACAGTTTTGTTCCAATCTTAATGAAATTTCTCACACATGACTTCAGACCTAGTGGACGGTCGCCGTAAGAGTAAGAATGACGTACAACACACAGTTCAGCAGGTATGACCTCATAAACAACAACATCCGCGGGAAACTGCTGCATCTTGCGACGTTGTTGCGCATTGCCTCCCGAAGTACTGGACCGATGTCAACCAAATTTGGTACACATATTCCTTACTGTGAGGCAGTGGCGTAGCTATGTCGCCAAGGGCCCTGGGGCAAAAATGACATTGGGGCCCACTTTAAAACTGTACAAATGCAAAACTACATCATCAGCTCCATTCCGCCCACTGGAAGACTTAATATAGCAACCCTAAATACTAGTAAGTAAATTATTTGTCACGTAGCAGATAATATTTAATCGTACTTTCTAACATAATTATAACTAAAATTTTGTTTGTTATGATTTCAGAATGTTGCAGAAGGATAGAGTTTGACCTGGGTAGTACAAACAGAACGACCCCATGGTATAGTTTTGTAAGTTACTCCATACTAGGCGAATGAAGTCGCAGGCAGAAACTAGTAAAAATAAACAATAAATAAGTATTACTCAACGACGGCCCATTGCTGCGAAGCAAACCGGGAACAGTCAAGTCAGCATTATTGTGTCCGCTGCGACAGGAGACGGACATTTCAGTGTAAACAAGTCACACTCGCTGTAGTGCATTAATAATACGGGTACACGGTGATAAAGGAGTCAGTTTGATTTTTAACAGAGAAAGTGAAAGCCAGCCTGTTAAGTGCGCTTTTACGTGTTTCACAATCTGCTGGCATTTGTTTATTTGAAAGGAGACGAAGTCGCAACGATCCGGCTCTAAAATGGTGCCATGTAGGAACTACCCAGTTGGCTTTGTGATATTGTTTGGGTGAAGTCTCAGTAATGCTTAGAGATAGTGTAAAGATAATGTAAATAGTCGTCTTCTTTAAAATAAATGTTACTAATATTAGCGTTTTTAATATCGCGACTATCACTTCTTCTATAAAACTGAATCCATCAAGTACACGTTCCAGGGTCTTTTCGAAAATTTTGAAGGGTCATTTATTACATTTTTTACAGACTGCAACAGCACATTTCTGTATTAATAATGTCAACCAGATGGAACAAACGTGATAGAACATAAAAATAAACAATAACAGCAACTAATACATTTGCTTTAACACGTAGGAGACCGAGCGCGAACTGTGCTGAATTTGACGGTGACGTAATGTGTATAGCAGAGGCAAAATGTACAAATATGTGTAAAGCTTAAAGGACTTAACCGCGGGGTCATCAATCCCTAAAAGTACAAACTTATGAACTAACTTATGCTAAAGACGACACAAACATCCATGCCCGAGTGGGGATTAGAACCCCCGACGGAGAACAGCCTCGCGCATCGTAAAGCAGAGAAAAATCTCCGTTTCGCACGCCTACTATGGGCTCCCCATGACTTGGAAGACGCAGCTGCTACTTTGAGTAGCTTTCATGCTGCCGCTACTTTTGCTGCTACGCCGACTGAAGTGAACCAGTCCAGTGGTTGGTAGTACATGGCGATTGGCGGCTTGGCCGGCCAGCAGCGGCACCGAATGGCGCCGTGTGAAGTGGAGGCTACATTAGAAGCAACGTTCCTGCACCCAGTGGTCCAGTTCGGCTTTGTGGGAAATTTGGTTTGAGGGAGGGGGCAGATTATAGAGGTATAATAATAATAATTCGACGCTCTACTCTAACTATTTTCGAACATGGCGCACGAAGGCCGAGGGGCCCCTGGAGCTCGGGGGCCCCGCCTAGCCCTGTGATAGCTACGCCACTGCTGTGCTGTATGGGTAAGAAGCACATAATACAAATGATTGACGAGCTATAACGTCATGAACAATACAAGTTTCAAGAAACTGCGACATAATGAGACGATACTTTCAAAATACGCCATATGAGAAAGAGTATTAGCGACTTGCAACAAACTTTAAACATAATTTGAAACCTTTATTAAACTTCGCTGTTTGATTTTGATTTTGAGCTAGTCATGGAGTAAAACAGCCGCATTCGGTACGATGTTATATTTTATAATTTCACAGACACTATACACACATGCAGATGATTGTACTTTCCAAGTTGTACCACAGTCCGACACATAGTTCATGAGATATCTCTACACTTATAAGACGCCTTTGTTGTCTGTCTGTCTGTTCTCTCATAACTCAAGATCCAGACTACCAAATAACGTGAAATTTGGTACACAGAATTACACGGGGAAGGTTCTTAAACAGGAAAATTTGAGAAAAAGTGAAAGTGCGTGTGTCCCTGTAAATCCATATCTGCGCACTGATTTTGATGAAATTTTGCACAATTGACCTTCAAAACTTAAAATTTGGAGGGTACTTATGGATTTCGCCAAAATCCAAAGTTTTGCTCCGATCCTGATGAAATTTTTACATTTGACCTTGAGAACATACATACATAAAATTTCGTTCGGTGCATGGGGGAGAGTACTTTACTTTGAAACTGTGCTTTGCCATAACACTCAACAAGTCACAGGGCCAGGCCCTTGGGATTGCGGGTACAGACTTGCAGGCACCGTGCTTCTCTCAAGGACAGTTGTACGTGGCCTGCTCCAGAGACGAAAATCTTTTGTACATACTCCAAATGGAACTGCCAAAAATGTTGTTTATCAACTTGCCTTAACATAGATGTACCCTTTTATAACATGCAAATGAACGGTTTTGTGCGCTTCCACAGGAAACCTTATTTTAGACCCGGGCAAACCTGGGTACTTGCAGCTAATGAAGACATGAACAGTAACCGCGCTATCACGCACCAGCTTTCAGTCTGTCACTTCCTTACTACTAACCGCACTCGCAACAGATTTTACAGACGTACGGCACTTATGCGAATGGGCAATTATACAGTTGTACAACACGTAATTCAATAAATACATCATACATGCTGCGATGGGCAAATACTTGTCTCCTCATGCACCACGTTTTAATCAACTTCTTATATACACTCCTGTATTCCAGTCAGCTTAAGGAAATGTCTGAAAGCTGACTGTGCTGTTGACAAGCGCACGTGGCTACAGGCGAAGGCAAGGGACGTCTATAAAGCTACAAGGAAAGAAAGAGGATGAAATGGTGTACATCCAACGAGTAGCCAATATTTCCGGCAAATCCGCCTTTTAACTTCAAGACACTGAAGTTTCAAATGAGACTTGCACTTTCTGTTATGATTAATAAATCACAGGACGATCTATTGAATACTTCGGAGTGGATTTGATATCTCCACACAGGATCAATTTTATGTCGCTTGCTGAGGGGTGAGATTACCAAAGAATTTATGCATTCTAGATCCTGGACAAGTAACAAGAAATATTTTTTATAGTCACGTTTTGAATTACTGTACATGAATGTATGAATGCTACCTATCATTGTATTTTGATTACTATCTTTCTTTGCTTATAATTTTATACATTATGCAGGACAGTCTTATATCTTATATATTTTATCATAAATATAAAATTAACTGATGAAATATTAATTGATCAAAGGAGAAAATATAAAAATGCAGTAAATGAAACAGGCAAAATGGAGTACAGACGACTAAAAAATGAGATTGACAGGAAGTGCAAAATGGTTAAGCAGGAGTGGCTAGAAGCCAAATGCAAATCTGTAGAAGAATGTATAAGAAGGGAAAAAGTAGATACCGCCTACAGGAAAATAAAAAGAGATATTTGGCGACAAGAAAAGCAACTCTACGAATATCAAGAACTCAGATGGGAAACCAGTTCTCAGCAAAGAAGGGAAAGCTGAAAGGTGGAAAGAGTACATAGAGCAGCTCTACAAAGGAAATGAACTTAGAGCCGATGTTGTTGGAAGGGAAGAGGAAGTAGATCAAGATGAAATAGGAGATACTATACTGAGAGATGAATTTGACAGAGCCCTGAAAGACCTAGTTCGGAACAAGGCCCCTGGAGTAGATGACATACCTACAGAGCTACTAAAGTCTCTGGGAGAGCCAGCCATGACAAGACTATTTGAACTGGTGAGTAGGATGTATGAGACAGGCGAAATACCCTCAGACTTTCAGAAAAATGTAATAATCCCCATTCCAAAGAAATCAGGCGCAGACAGGTGTGAAAATTACAGAACCATCAGTTTGATAAGTCATGGTTGCAAAATTTTTACACGAATTGTCTACAGGAGAATGGAAAAGCTGGTAGAAGCTGACCTCGGGGAAGATCAGTTTGGATTCAGGAGGAACGTAGGAACTCGGGAGGCAAAACTCACTTTACGTCTTATCTTAAAAGATAGATTCAGAAAAGGCAAACCTACATTTTTAGCTTTTCTAGATTTGGAGAAAGCGTTTGACAATGTTGACTGGAATACACTCTTTCTAATTCTGAAGTCAGCAGGGGTAAAATACAGGGAAAGGAGAGTTATTTACAACTTGTACAAAAGCCAGACCGCAGTTATTAGACTCGAAGGGCATGAAAATGAAGCATCAGTTGGGAAGGGAGTAAGACAGGGTTGTAGCCTTTCTCCGATGTTATTCAATTTGTACATCGAGCAGGCGGTGAAGGAAAGGAAGGAAAAATTTGGAATAGGGATTAATGTTCAGGGGGAAGAAATAAAAACATTGATGACATTGTAATTCTGTCAGAGACAGCAAAGGACCTGGAAGAGCAGTTGAATGGAATGGACAGCGTGTTGAAGAGAGCGTATAAAATGAACATTAACAAGAGCAAAACAAAAATACTGGAATGCGGTCTTAGAAAATCAGCCGATGCTGAAGGAATTAGATTAGGTAAAGAAACAGTGAAGGTGGTAGATAGGTTGTGTTACTTGGGTAGTAAAATAACGTGCGATGGTCGCTGTACAGATGATATAAAATGCAGAATGGCAATGGGAAGGAAAGCATTTTTGAAAAAGAGAAATTTGCTAACATCGAATATTAATTTAAGTGTAAGGAAGTCTTTTCTGAAGGCATTTGTATGGAGTGTTGCTTTGTACGGGAGTGAAACATGGACGTTAAGCAGTGCGGGCAGGAAGAGAATAGAGGCTTTTGAAATGTGGAGCTACAGAAGAATGCTGAAGATTAGGTGGGTAGATCACATAACTAATGAAGAGGTACTGAACAGAATTGGCGAGAAAAGGAATTTTTGGCATACCCTAACTAAAAGAAGGGATCGCTTGGTAGGACACTTTCTTAGACATCAAGGAATTGTAAATTTAGCATTGAAGGGAAGTGTGTGGGGTAAAAATCGCAGAGGGAGACGAAGAGACGTGTATAGTAAGCAGATTCAAGTGGATGTGGGTTGCCGTTCATATGAGGAGAGGAAAAGGCTTGCTCAGGATAGAGAGCTGCATCAAACCAGTCTCCGGATTGAAGACCACAAAAACAACAAACAACATAAAAATGGGGAAGGACAAAGAGAAAAGGGATAAGAAAAGTACTAACTGAAGGCTCGGGCAGGGCTGTGAGTTTTGTCAAAAAAAAGTTCAAATGTTTGTAGAGCTTATGGGACTTAGCTGCGGGGTCATCAGTCCCTAAACTTACAAACTACTTATAAACTAACTTATACTGAAGACAACACTAACATCCATGCCCGACGGAGGATTCAAACCTCCGACGGCGAACAGCGCGAGCATAGGAGCATAGCGCCTCAATGCGCTCGACCACTCCGTCGCGGCTGCGTGTTGCCCTTAGCATAAGTTAGTGTAAGTAGTTTGTCAGCCTAGGGACATGGCTACTGCAGTTTGGTCACATGCATTTAATTTAAAAAATAATCAATCAATCACACTAACTTAAAGCTTTAGTGATTAAATAAAAATCCGGGTAACTGTGGGTTTTCAGCTAGCTACAAAACTGTGATTAGATTAGGTTAGTTTTTCGTTCCGTAGATCCATGTTGAGGAGATCCTCGTGGATGTGGAACATGTCAAATAACAAAATTTACAAGCTGAATAATAGATGAATAATAGATAATACTAATAATATAAATACAGATACACACATTTTAAAGGTTTTTTTAAATACTAGAAAATCTTTTAGGTTCCTCTTAAACTGATCTTTATTTGTAGCTAAATGTTTCATACTTGATGGTAAATTATTGAAAATGTGTGTTCCTGAGTAGTGGACCCCTTTTTGAACTAAAGTAAGTGCTTTTAAGTCCTTGTGTAGATCATTTTTATTCCTAGTATTGTATGTATGAACTGAGCTGCTGTTTGGGAAAAGGGATATATTATTTATGACAAATTTCATTAAGGAATAAATATACTGAGAGGCAGTAGTTAGTATACCCAGTTCTTTGAAGAGGCTTCTACAGGACGTCTGTGCACTCCACAAATAGTACGTATTACACGCTTTTGGACTCTGAAGACTTTTGACTGACTTGAAGGGTTACCCAAAAATATTATACCGTATGACATTATGGAATGAAAGTAAGCAAGCTTTGTTATTTTTATGTCTCCTATGTCTGATAACACTCGTATTATAAATACAGATTTGTTGAGTTGTTTCTGCAGTTCTATGGTGTGCTCCTCCCAACTAAATTTATGATCAAGCTTTAATCTCAGGAATTTAAGACTGTCAACCTCTTCCACCTGCTCTTCTCCATGCTTAATGCATATGCTGTTGGGAAATCTCTTACATGTTCTGAACTGCATGTAGTCAGTCTTTGCAAAGTTTAATGACAATGAATTGGCTTTAAACTGTTTATTGATGTTCATGAAAATATCATTAGCAGACCTTTCTATAACTATGCTTGACGTACTATTTATGTCAATACTTGTATCATCTGCAGACAAAACGAACTCTGCTTCTGGTAGTGTACCTGATGAGAGGTCATTAATGTACACAACAAAAAGCAATAGCCCTAAGATGGATCTTTGTGGGACACCACATGTAATTTCTTCCCAATCCGATGATGATTGTTGGCCTAATTCACTTTCCCTTGCACTGACACCCTCTATTTCCTGTTAGTGAGGTACAACTTGAACCATTTTGCAGCATTTCCCTTGACCCCATAGAATTCTAATTTACTTAAAGGATGTTATGGTTCACACAAGCAAATGCTTTTGACAAATCACAGAAAATACCTGCTGCTTGCAATTTATTATCTAATGAATTAAGTACATTCTCACTGTAAGTGTAGATAGCCTTCTCGATATCGGAACCTTTCAGAAATCCTAACCGTGTTTTGCACAATATGTCATTCATGGTCAGGTGGTTGAGAAGCTGCTTGTACATTACCTTTTTTAGAATATTTGAGAATGCTGACAAAAGTGAAATCGGTCTGTAGTTTGATGGTATCTCTTTATCCCCCTTCTTGAATAGAGGTTTAATATCCGCATATTTTAGCCAATCAGGAAATGTGCCAGTTATAATAGACAGGTTACACAAATAACTTAAAATTGTGCTAAGTTCACAAGAACATGCGTTAAATAACTTTGTTGATATTTTATTGTAACCACTAGAATGCTTTGTTTTTAAAGATTTTATTATGGAAGTTATTTCTTGTGGTGAAGTGAGTGACATATTCATGCATGTGAAGTTATTTGTAAATGCTAGTTTCAAATATTCAAGCGCATTATTTACTGACCCAGACAATCCCATACTATCAGTAACAGATATAAAGTACTTGTTAAATAGATTTGCCACACTATGCCCATCAGTTACTAATGTCTCATCACCTCTTAATACTACCTGCTCTTGTTCCTTCCCGGTTCTACCAGTCTCCTCTTTCACTATATCCCATATTGTTTTTATTTGGTTTCCTGATGTTGCTATCTTCTTCTCATAGTGCATTTGTTTATATGCCTCAATAACTTCTTTAAATATTTTACAGTATTCCTTATATTTAACTAAATCATCATCATTGCAACTACTCTTGGCTGATAGATACATATTCCTTTTTGTCTTACATGAAATCTTTATTCCTTGTGTAATCCATGGTTTTATTATAGACTATTGATTAATTCGAGTTACTTTTAAAGGAAAACAGTTTTCAAACATGATACTAACATTATTAATGAATACATTATATTTTTCATTCATGCCATGAGCACTATATACATCTTTCCAGTTCATGTCTTTCAGGAGTTTCCTAAAATTTTCAATTTTTGGTGGGTTGACTACTCTCCTGTATGAAGATTTTGCAGTCTTCATAATCTGTTTAGAATCTATACCTAAAACAAGGAGCTGCATATCATGTCTGATAGGCCATTTATTATTGGTTTTATGATATGATTTTGTTCCTTTGATTTGTCTATAAAAATTATCAATTGCTGTCCTAGAGGTTTTAGTTATCCTAGTTGGAAAGTTTACAGTATGTATTAGGTTGACAGACAAAGTTACTGATTGCAATAAATGTTTACTGGAGGACTGCATAAGAAAATCTGTATTAAAGTCACCAGCAACCAGGATTTCTTTATTTCTTCCTGTTAAAAACCCCAATAGAGCTTCCAGTTGATTTAGGAATAGATTATAATTTTCTGCAGGTACTCGGTACATAGTTACTATTATATAGCATCTGTTACGGAACTCTAGTTCTGTTGCACAAGCTTCTAAATGCTGCTCTAGACATAATTTATTTATATCAATATTCTTGAATTTATGGCAGTTTTCAATACATGTGGCAATTCCATATCTACTCTACAGTAGTGTGAAGCTAAATTCAATCCTGGAATGTTTAACATATCTATACCAGTGGCCACATGATGTTCAGAGAGGCACATTTTGTCAATTGGGTTGGAGGAATCTATTTCATCAATACAAATGAGTAGTTAATCAAGTTTATTTCTGAGTCCTGGAATATTTTGATGTAATAAAGATAACTGACATTGCATACTAACGGTTTGACTAAGATTTACTGAAAGTTTCTGAGTACTTTCTGTTAAACATTGTTTGCTAAAATCTATCTCCCGTTTATCTGTTTTTCCAAACTGAGTGTGTCTTCCAAGCTCTCTCAAAACTGGTTTTCTTTCCCCCCCCCCTCCCTATCCTAAAAAAGGCATCCCTCTGACACCTGTAACCACTGGTATTTTACCATTTGTGACAGTTTCCCCCTGTAAGTTACTTGCAATCAACCCAGACAGTTTTCCTTTCCCTTTCCTGTTGACGTGAAGGCCATGCCTAGTGTAGTCCCACCTACAGATATCATCCACAGAAATCAAACCAATAGGGGACCCCATATCTGACATGAGTAGCCGTTCCAACTCTAAGTTTACTCTCCTGACAGAAGAGTTCAAATGAGGCCGAACATGTCGATCATGGCCACTTCCCACCGCTGTTCACCCTTCTCCCTCCATAATGTGCTCAGAGTCTCCCTTGCCTTATTAATTCAGCGTGAAGAGCTGCAATTTTCCCCTCCTGTTCCATTATTTTCCTATCTCTATTGCACATCCTACAAAACCACTGGTGAGCCTCATTTATATCCCCATTTCCCACGCCACTACATTCGCCCCAATGAAAGAAACCACTACAACTATCACACCACACCCCGGAACTAACGATCCTACGGCATGTCACACACTTCTCACTCATGGTAAAAGTAGAAATCGTTAAAAACCTTGATTAAGTAGTAACCAAAATATGAAAGTTACACCAAGAGATACCAAAATCTGTTCACGCAAATATAATTAACTGAAAGGGCACTGGATATAAAGAAACTCGGTCACGAAAACAAAAATTAGGCCTAAAAAACACGCACACGGAAACAAAATTTAGCCTATAAACACGGATTACTATACACACTTTTGCTAAATCACGAAATCTACGTCTGACAGACTATATAAATCCTAACTACTAGACTATATGCACCGAGTGAGAAAGAGAAGAATGGGTAATTAGATATAAGTTTTAGTCACTGTCTAAGAAATATTTGAAATACTGACTGTGTAAGGTACTGTGGCACACCGCAAGAAGCCAAAGATGTTTGCTGATTTCTATCACCAGCAAACAGAACCGCTTTTACTCCAAACTTGACATAAACTCAAACAGGGAGAAACAACCAGCATGATTTCCAGCAAAACTGACGAAACAATTGGCAGCCATCGTTGGATATCAATTACTTTGCCTGTTTACTGTGTAAACATATATTATGGAATAGTGAAAGCTTGTTTAGTACAAGTAAATATTTCGAAAGAAATAAGCAGCGACTCTCACTCAGATATTGTAGCACTGCTCCTCCTCCAGAAGTGCGCCATTGGATTTTTATTCAGAAAGGCTGCCCTGGTGTTGGTATTACAAGAAGCCTCATACAAGCAAGTAGAGAAAACCTTATTGCGTAAGTAAATTTTAATGGCTGTATGTATCTGCAATTATTCAGTGTCAACTTTTTGTCATCAGTATTAACCAATCTGAATGAAATGTTTGCAGGAAGTAGTCTTCACGTGTTTGCATACCTCTCCACATTAAAACTTTCGAACAAGTAATTTGTTTATTTCATCGTCACATATAAGTAGCAATAATTAAAGAATCTTTAAGGTTGAAATTTGATATAAACATAGAAAGCAAGTGTTTAATATTTCTCATAAGATTAAAGCACAGAACCTTGAACTGTCTTGTTCGTCCATCTGTCGTTAATCTTCTCGTTAGTAAACGAGAAGATTCCTTTAACGTCCAGTTAAATCTGCTCGTTAAGTGCATTGCCATTGTCATTGCCAGATACACCTCTCGTTTGCTTATCCGGAGAAAACAAGAAGGTGCGATATATTGCGACCATGTTGGCAATAGAAACAAATGAAAGTGCCGTCTAAATAAACCTGTTTGCCATATTTGACTATCAGGAAGGAGGTTAGCAGACAAAAAAACGTGAAAGAAGCTCGAATTTTACAAGAAGTTAGTGCGAGATTCTTGCGTCCATAATAGAGACATATAAGGGCACATTGGAATTTTAAGAAACCGACGGAAGGAAAAGGAAGCGACATTGTGGCAAAGAATTCAATGCTGTCCATGGAACATGTAGGACAGAAAAAGTGCTACGTACGATAACATGCCGCCAAGTGGTGTGTTAGTGCATGGTGCGTGGTGTGTTAGTGCAAGCAATAACTTGCACATAGGCGAAACTGCACTGTTCCTGTAGATCGGAGGAAGAAATCAGATTTTCGGACTTACACTAGGCGCAAGCAGCATAAGTAAATACTGAATTAATAAGCTTGCAGACATAAATAATGTATTCTGTTTCTTATTACGACTGATAACTTACAAAATACGTAACTATCTGTTGGGCTCTTCAGATAGTTTCCAAAGTGGCTTTTCGAAGACGAAATCGAGTATCAAATTCTGCATCATCCCAACATTCAAAATGATTTAGACGAACATAAATAAGTCTAGGACGCCTTATAGGGGCAATGACCTCTAGATCGTCCAAAATATTGACATTGTCATAATTTTCAACCAAATTTCTTATTCAAACAATTTCATCATACCGATTATCACGTAACTAGTCATTACCTGCAAGTCTGTATTTTGATATCGCAACAATAATTTTAAGGTTATGTTGCATATCTGCAATATATCAAACTCATCTAATCGCTACTGACATGGATGGGGCAAGAAATATGACGATACAATTTTCCAATACAGCTGCTTTCCACACTACTTTTTCATAAATGTAGTGCTTCTGTTATTTTGTTCAATAAATCGGTCTTTATCACGTGAATATGCTGAAGATTAGGTGGGTAGATCGCATAACTAATGAAAAGGTACTGAACAGAATTGGAGAGAAAAGGAATTCTTGGCATACCCTGACTAAAAGAAGGGATCACTCGGTAGGACACATTCTTAGACATCGGGGAATCGTAAATTTAGCATCGGAGGGAAGTGTGTGGGGTAAAAATCGCAGAGGGAGACCAAGAGACGCGTATAGTAAGCAGATTCAAGTGGATGTGGGTTGCCGTTCTTATGAGGAGATGAAAAGGATTGCTCAGGATAGAGTAGGGTGGAGAGCTGCATCAAACCAGTCTCCGGACTGAAGACCATAACAACAACAACAGGCTATATTGCGGTATTTTACCGCTTTGGAATCCTGCCATTTTCATTCAGATTCTAACTTAACTGGTCGTTAGCTGTGTAACGAGCAGAACTGTACTCGTTAACTTAACGGCCAGTTTGAGGTCTTAACGTCAGGTTAACTAATAACGGAACATTGACAAACGCAATTCTCCGTTAACGACAGGTTAAAATCTTAACTAGAACTTAACGAGACATTGACCAACTGGCCCTAAATACGCTAACAGAAGAACAGAGTAACATATACAGAGGAGCAGCCCTACCTAAACCACTGTCCTACGCTCCCCTCGTAGTTCCGTAAGATGCTAGCAGGTGTCAGGCGGTTCGCTGGCTTAGGGTGCCTCTCGCACGTCAGAGGGTAGCGTGGAGGGGAGGCCGAGGGGAGAGATCTTGCCGCCTGCCACGAGGCCACGGCTGCGTCCGGCTTGCCGGCGTTTGAGGGGAGGTGGTGGTGGGGGCAGCCGCTACCTGCCGCCTGCTCTGGCCAGTTTAAAGGGCTGCTTCTGACCGCAGCGCCATCATGGGGCATCTTACGGAACTGCTGGAAAACCTCCCTCCCGCACCCCTGAGCGTAGGACCGGGCCCTTACGGAGGTTTCCCATCTGTATATATTTGTCTGTGACAGAAGGCAGCGGAAATCTGAGATGGCATCTTATCCGCACGGCTGTAACAGATCGCGGAGCCACGTCTCGATCCCTGAGTCGACAGATGGGGACTTTTCGAGACGACAACCATCTGCACGAACAGTTCTATGACATTTGCAGCAGCATGGACTATCAGCTCAGAGACTATGAGAGCAGTTACCCTTGATGCTGCATCACAGACAGAAGCGCCTGCGATGGTGTATACAACGTTGAACCTGGGTGCACGAATGGCAAAACAACATTTTTTTCGGATGAATCCAGGTTCTGTTTACAGCATCATGAAGGTTGTATCTGTGTTTGGTAACATCGTGGTGAATGCAAACTGAAAGGCTGTATTCATCATCGCCATACTGGCGTATCACCCGGCGTGATGATATGGTGTGCCATTGGTTACACGTCTCGGCCACCTCTTGTTTGCATTGATGGCACTTTGAACAGTGGCCATTACATTTCAGATGTGTTATGACCTGTGGCTCTAACCTTTATTTGTTATCTGTGAAACCCTAGATTTCAGCAGGGTAACACATGACCACAGGTTGCAGGTCCTGTACAGGCCTTTCTGATACAGAAAATCTTCTACTGCTGCCCTGGCCAGCACATTCTTGCCATTGTTTGTTGCAAGTCCAGGAAGATGAATGTGAAACAATCATGGTGGAGTTTTTCATGTGAAAAAAAAAACTGTTGATGAAAGAGAGCCTTACCGCAAGAGAATGGGTCGCATAATAATCAGTCCTACAAAGTGGAGACTTATGAAGAAAAAATTGCATCCCACAAAGAAGGGTGGGGGGGGGGGGGAATAAAAAGCCTTAAATGGTTACGATAAATGAGACTTCTACAAGACATTTCTGGGGAAAAGAGAATCAGAACTACTACAAACCTACTCAACTTAGAATTCAAGGTAAACTCAAGATTACTTTCCTAGCCTTCATATATAGTCTAGTGATACTGGACAGCAGAAACACAAATATCAAACAAATAGGGAAATTTTCAAGGAAATTGCTGAAAGCACTAAGCAACAAATTGCATCTAAGAAAATCAAGTTCATTTGTGCTGGATTCAAGATGTGTGCCACAATATTTGCGGGTTAAGGCATACCTGACACTTTATTATTGGCACCAATTGTATGTCTTCAATGGCAAATGGAGTGAAATGATGTCGAATAACAGTAAGACAGCTCAAGAAAAGCAAACTAAGCTAGTCACGTGACATTTACAGCTACTTTCCATTTAATGCCTCTGCTTATGTTTAATAATTTCCATTCTGCGTATCATTTAATTCAGTAATTTTTATGGGTTTCCTTACTCCTGTGACAATAGTTTGCACATTTAACAAAGTCCCTATCCCTCACATTATGTTATAAAGTATAACTTCATTGTTGCAATCATGTTTGCAAAATGATCCTCGAAAAATATGTCGGGACTCATAACGTCAAACACATTGTTTTGATGTAGCAAATTTAACAGAAATCAAGCATGTTCCTATTTCACAATGTATAAAAGAAAACTTACAGTTGGGATAAAACAGAGGAGTACTGATACTGCAACTGCTGTGACCTGTCACCAAATGTTACCTATCTATCTCGAACCAACACTACAAGAGAAATACAGATCTGTATTGTTGCTGGGTTGCCTGTAGAGTGAATGCCATGATTATTAATAGAATAATAAAATTTCAACAGCAACACTAATGTGAATTGTGCCTATTAAAATCTGGAGATATTTCTCTTTCTATCTTTTTTTCCCCTTAAGGGAAAAAAAAACCTTGTTTATGATAAGTGAAACATTGGTAGTTATCAATCTTTGATCTCCCCTCCTCCCCTCCCCCCAATTTCAGGACTCCCAACCACTGAACCTTGCTTGCTCTCATTCTGGGTGCCTCTCCCCCCTCCCCTACAGTATTAACAGATGTGGCCCTGAGTCTCCTACACTCCTGTGACATACCCTACTAAAAACTAGCATTTTTTTTCTACATGAGAATGATCTATTTAATTTCACAAGTTTGGGAAAAAGATACTAACCTTCAGACAATTCTTCTCCATCCAACAATAGCCAAGGCACAGCCGTAATGGCCTAAATCTGTGGTTGGATTGTGAAATATGGCTCTGAGACTAATCCCATTACCTCAAATCTGTCCTTGGGTGATCTATATAAAGTACATAGAAATGTTTATAGATATACAGATGAAATAATGTTATTAAGTTGTTCACCATCTACTCTGTCTTGGAAGCCTCATAATAGTTATGTGAATATTTCATGGCCATTTCTCTACTTTTCAGTTCTTTACTGCATTCACATCATAATCAAGAATGAATATTATTATTATAATGACTTTTTACTATATTAATATTAAGAATATTATCAAGAAATCATATTAGTAGTAGAAGAATTCCCATTGTTTCTAGCATAATTCCAAACATTTTGGGGAAGTTGTTAAGGAAGTAGGTGCATATTATATGGCCACTGTGAATATTGTCATTGGCACTGTCAATGGTAATACTGACAGCTAAAGACTACAGCCCTAACAAAAAGGTGAATGACAAACAGCTTTATATATTCGTGACTATTTTCTGGAAATATGGAAATCACTACTACAAAGCGACGTCAAGTATCTACTTGGAAACATCAATTGTCTCTCTACTTACATTGGACACTATTATAACCTGCTATAATGTCAAAAGTCTGAAATCTTCAAATATTGTAAATTGCTGTACCTTTTGCTTTTAAAATCATAAATGTGTATATTGTACCACAATTCACAAGATGAACTACAAAATGCAATGAGCAAACTTTGAAAATAAATTTTCAATTTTCCTGAAACAAGTTAAAGATCAAAGTCGCATGTTTATTTTGTAGTACTACTTGGAACTTAAATCCCTGGACTAAATTTTCTAAATCTCTGTCATTTGAAGTTTCAGAAATTACTAATAGATTATGACATCTATCACACTGACATGATTAAACAATGCAAATTCCAGGAGGCATTCAACAATATTTTCATTAAGGACAGGTTTCTTACCACAGTTGTCTGACAGGTCACAGAAAGGCACAAATCACAGAAAACAATTTGATAGCTACGGCGCATGTACACACACACACACACACACACACACACACACACACACACAAACAAGCGCACGTGCGCGCATGACGTGACCACCATCCCGACTGATGGGGCCTCAAAGATATAAAGTTGTTTTCTGTACCCTTACCGCAACTCATCAGATGTGTCCATGGTGAGAAATCAACCTGTCGTTAAAATCGTAGCCCTCACATTGTCAAGGCGAGAGTATATTTGCCCAAACTTTTCAAAATAACAATTGTCAGGTGCAGGGTATTATGAGCTCTGAAAAAAAAATTAGTTGTTATTGTGAATGAAGCTTCTTACCCAATACCATTAAAGAAAAAGTTTTTCAGTTAAATTAAACCCAAAATTTAAGTTCTAACAGTAAATGCAACTTATGAAGAATGTTATATTCAATATAATTTAGGTTCAGGGCAGGATGCTACTTACATATCAATATAATTTAAAAAATTAAATGGGACCAAGGAATATAGCAATTTTTGATTTTATTGATTTATTTTTGGGGAAGGTCATAAGGTGCTGTGACCTCTCAGGAAAGCATCATATTGAAAGTGTATTAGTACTCATATAAGGATGCTAAAATCAGTGCAGCTAATTAGCATTGCATGTTGACTGTTTTAAGATGGAAAGTTTCATCAGTATACTGTAATAATGTGGTTGGTTGGTTGGATGTTTAAGGGGGACATAACTGCAATTTTCATTAGTCCCACATTCCATCACTAAGTGTCACAAGTAAAATCATGGTCGTGAAAGAAAAGCGCCTAGAGTTTAAAATTGCAAAGCGGGAGGATAATCCCATGGAGTCCACAAAACATCAACAATGTTGACAAGAAACAAAACGAAAAGAGATGATCACACATAGGCACATAACAACCAAAGGAAATTAAACAAAGAAGCCGATCTCAGTGTTTAGCCGACCATAAGAGTAAAAAAGGAAAAGTCAACCATTTGGCAGCACAAGGAAACATTCAATTAGAGATAATTATATAAAAAACCTGCTCAAATATAACTGAATCTGCCGTTGTAGCATTGTCACATAAAACATCTGATAAAACACCAGGGAGATTAAAACTCCACTGCAGGGTGGCTAAAACAGGGCAGTCCAACAAGATGTGGACTACTGTCACACGGAGGCCACATTGACACTGGGGTGGGTCCTCACCATGAAGGAGATGTCCACGAGTAAGCCATGTACGGCCAAAGGGAGTCGACACAGCACCACAGAGTCCCAGCAAGTTGCCCACGTAGAGGAACACCACACTGCTGTGGTCTCCTTGACTACCCAAAGTTTGTTGGGCGTGGTCAGGATAAGCTGAAGTACCCGATGGCACAACAATCAACAGAGATCAGAAGATGGGAGACCAATCTCCGGAATAAACTTACAGACAGCCTGCTTGGCAAGCCTGTCAACACAATCATTTTGTGGGATACCAACATACCCTAGAGACCAGATGAACACCACTGATCACCCAGACAGTTCAAGGGCACAAAGTGTCTCATGTATGGCCAACACCAGGGGATACCATGGGTAACACTGGTCCAGAGCTCTAAGGCTGCTCAGGGAGTCACTGCAAATAAGAAAACACTGACCTGAGCAGGACCAGATGTGCTCGAGAGCTCAGGGAATGGCCATCAGCTCCACAGTGTAAACACTGCAGCCATCCAGCAGAGAGTGCTGTTTCACACGGTCACCTTGAACATAAGCATAACCAATGTGCCCACCGACCAGAGAACCGTCCGTGCAGATAATGTCATAACTAGGGAACTCTGCTATGACAGCCGAGTATTGACGGTGGAGAGCCTCTGGGGGAACTGAGCCTCAGAGCTCGTTGGTCAAGTCCAGCCAAGTAGATGGTCTTGGCAAACACCACGGAGGTGTACATGAATGGACCCAATATGGAGATGGAAGGGGAAATGACTCGAGCTCTAACAGGAGGGACCAAACTGTAAAGACAATCGTATGACCTGATTGGGTTCATCACTGGTGGGAGGTGATGACCACATCAGAAGAGGAGGTGACAGTTCGGGTGGCCTCAAGGATACCGCGCGACCTCCCTGAGTAAGTAGCCTTGCACCAGACATCGGGATCAGGACCAATGGAGTGCACTCCTACTTCTGAATTAGGGTGTAGACCTGAGCAAGAAGTGGGAACTGTAACGGAGAAGTTGGACCAGATTTGGATTAAGGCCTTGTGTGGGGCTCATAGGAGGAAACTTCTCAAGGAACAGAAGTAAAAGGAAGGAAAAGAATGGCTTCCTAAGCATAAGTGGAGGGAATCAAAAGGGCTTGAGCCCAAGACCCCCAACAAGAAACTGCCTCAGGTCGAAGGGGATACACAGATCCCCTCGACGTCAAAGATGGTGGTAAGACGGTTAGGGAGGAGTCTAAGACTCCCTCCTCTCTGGACAGGCGTCATCCTAAAAGGCTGAGTCAGGAAATAGGGAAACAGACCTATAGTGCTGCAGTCTCATTCTTTAGAATGGTGGTTGTACAAGAAGGATACCTACTGGTGAGCATCACATCCCAGCAGGAGCAGCTCATGCCCATGATATCCCCGTGGGAAGATGCAAAGCTGCTGGTCAAAAAAGCAGCCGAACTCCTGAAGACCGCAAATGTATCAATATGGGTACCAAAGATCCTTAAGAATGTCTCTCCAAAGACTCTGTTCGAGAAAATAAGGGTCCAGAACCCAAAAGTATCGCCAGAGGATTGGAGGGTAATTAACTGAAAGGTGGTTCCGGGAGGACAAACCCAGGTGGTGGAGGTCGGAGAGAAGTCCCTGAAGGCAATGCGAGAGTAAGGCCTGAAACTGTTGTTTTTACGGTTCTCGCAGGTCGCCGTCAGGGCAATCAAAGATCTTAAAGGCAATAATGGCAGCAGATGGGGACTGGAAGTACTGCAGATAAACCTGCAGGATAGTAAAGGGGCCACTGCTGCCCTGAGACATCGCCTGGGGAGACAGGAGGTGGACGTGGCCCTGATACAAGAACCCTATTTATACAAAGGGGGTAAATCGGGTCTCTGTGGTACTGGAGGTAAGCTGATTTATGCTAAAATCTAAAAAAACTCCAGAAAATGCATTTATGTTAGAAATGGAATCCCTTTCATACCAATGATGGATTTTTGTTCCAGGAACCTGATGACCATCAGGATGCAGCAACGTGAGGGAGGTATCACAAGGGAAATTGTTTTGGCCTCAGCATACCTTTCTAACGAAGACAGCTCTCCTCCTCTTTTGGAAGTGAGGAGATTGACTGAAGCCTGCCATCGGCAAGGTGACAAACTGTTGGTGTGATGTGATGCTAATGCCCACAATCTATAGTGGGGCAGCAAGGACACCAACAGTAGAGGTGAGCACCTTCTTGAATTTCTCCAATCTAACAACTTGGTGATCCTGAATAGGGGGGATATACCTACATTCAGGAATAATAGAAGGGAAGAAGTAATTGACATAACTTTTGGTTCCATGATGATGGGCATTTACGTCAAACAGTGGCATGTGGTCCTGGAGCCATCCATCAGTTCACACGTATATTAAATTCAAGGTTGAAATGGGAACCAGACAGACAATGGCCTATAGGAATCCCAGGAAAACGGACTGGGAGACATATAGGAGAGACCTTGACTCCAGCCTCTCGGAAATTAAAACTTCGATAAGGAATCCAGCAGAGTTTGAGGAAGTAGCAGAGGCTGTAACCTCTGCTATAGTGACCTCATACCTGGACAACTGCTCAATCACCAAGAAGTGCACCAATAGGAGTGTGCCTTGGTGGAATAATAACCTGGAAATGCAAAGGAAACAGGTACGACACTGTTTAACCTTGCAAGGTGCAAAGGACAATGGGCAAAGTATCGTGAGGCCCTTGTCAATTACAACCTTGCCATCAGACGGGCAAAGAAGGCATCCTGGAAGGTATTCTGTGAGGAAGTTGAGGGCACGGCTGCTCAAGCGAGACTTCATAAAATCCTCACTAGGGTACGAACTAATCCAGGAGGAACATTGAGGAAGGTGGATGGGGAGTATACAAAGACAGCACATGAAACGCTGGAACTGCTCCTCAAGACTCACTTTCCTCAATATACTCTGGGGGATAACTCAGACCAGAATGCGATTCCTGAGAGACAACGGTAGTTAGGTAATCACAAAGAGGAGTGGGATACGGCCAAGGTGTGTGTCAATTTCAGTAAGGTCCGATGGGCGGTGGGAACATTTCAACCGTTCAAGTCACCTGGCCCCGATGGAATCGTTCCAGCTCTCCTGCAACAAGCGGGAGAAAATCTTATTAGATTCCTATGCAGGTTATTCAGGCTTAGCCTAGCAGCAGGAATCATTCCCAATCCCTGGAGGGCAGTGAAGGTTGTCTTCATTCCAAAACCAGGGAGAATTGATCATGCCAAGGCCAAGGATATGAGACCAATCAGCCTGTCCTCCTTCATTCTTAAGACATTAGAAAAGCTGTTTAATGTGCATGTTGGAGAAAGGAGGTTAAGTAGGGCTCCTCTACATTCAAACCAACATGCATATCAGCCAGGTAAATCATGTGAGGCAGCTCTCCACCAACTCGTGGGGAAGGTGGAGAAAGCACTACACTTTCAGGAAATAGCCCTCTGTATCTTCCTGAGACATTGAGGGGGCTTTTAGCAACACGACCTTCGATTTCATGCTTAGGGCAGCAGAGGTGCATGACCTAGGGACCACTATATGTAGGTGGACTAGGTCCATGCTCAGTGGAAGAAAGGTAGAGGCTACCATGATGGATGAAAAAATGGTAATCAACAACAATAGGGGTTGCCTGCAAGGAGTAGTTCTTTCCCCTTTATTGTGGAATCTAGTGGTGACTGATCTCATTAGAGAAAAATTAACACTAGGCAGTACTTTTGCCAAGGATACGCAGATGATCTTGTCATAGTAATACTTGGCAAATTTGCTGACAGAGTCAAGAATATGGCACAAGGTGCATTGGGCAATGTGCAAGACTGGTGCAGAAAACAGGATCTGGGGGTTAGTCCTAAGAAGACTGTTGTTGTGCCATTCACAAAGAAGCATATACAACATTCAACTTAGAATCTAAAGCTTTTCAATGAAGCACTACCTGTGAAGAGGACAGTGAAATATCTAGGGGTTACCCTTGATGAGAAACTGACATGGACCCCTCACATTAGGAATATTTGCTCCAAGGCTAAAGGTACTCTTGTGAGTACCAGGAGAGCTTGTGGCAAAAATTGGGGCCTGAGCCCAAAGGGTATGCACTGGATATACACCACGGTGATTAGACCCAGGATCATCTATGGGGCGGTCGTGTGGTGGAAGAAGGTAGAACAGCAGGTTGCTACTAAGGAGCTTGGTAAGGTGCAGAGATTAGCCTGCTCAGCCATAACAGATGGAATTAGCAGCACACCAACTGCTGGGATGGAAACCATGTTGGATATGACCCCATAACACCTTTGGGTCAACATGGAGGCAGCTGCTGTTTCATACAGACTCAAAACTGGCAAAAACTGGAACTCTTTGGGATATCCAGAATCACACACTAAAATAGTGAGTGGGGTAAATATAGGAAAGGTTGGGGAAATGCCAACCGACTATATTGTAACCCCATACTGCTTCAACAAGCCTTTCAATATAACAATTGGAAGTAGGGAGCAGTGGGAGGAAATAGTTTGACACCATACAGGGGGTATTGTCTGGTTCACTGACGGGTCAAAAACAGACCAAGACGTTGGGGCCGGGGTATACGGGGTGCAGCCAAGACTGGAGGGCGTCATCTCTCTAGGGAAACTGGCCTCTGTATTGTGGAGGTGGCGGGGGTGGGGGTCAGAGCTCATAAAAATTGTGGCATTGTACCTCAAACTGATTGTAAAAAGAACCAGCTCATATTATGAGGTTTTCGTCATGGTTTTGGGGGATCTGCAGCCCCATAGACTTCCTTCCCCCCTCCCCAGATTGGACACTGACACAGTGTATAGTACAGGGTGTACATTTTAAGTTGACAAAACAGAATAATTAGGGGAAAAAAACAGTATATATTCAACAACGGTTTTCAACATTATGAACGGCCGGCAGAGGCTTAGGAAATGATACTAAACTTGAACTGTCTCCATCATTTGGGAGCAGTGTGGGTGGCTAGTGCAAAATTTTAAATGGAAACTCCCATTGTTAATTGCTGATTTAGATTCTACAGACCAAAACATGTGTAGTTTAGTTGAATTTCTTTTCTTTCAATTGGCAACATAATGCACTGTAATGCTAAGAATTATTTGCCATACTGCTGAAGAAATGTACCACCCAGGAAAGAAAAAGGTTAATCATATTGATGCTTCAGAACACAACCAACTGATACCAGATGTACATTTTTTCCCAGCTAGTTCAATTAAATGTTTTGTCGGCAATTCATAACTAGTATGCACACAAGGACAATCTGGACTAAGGTATCACTTTGGAAGACTGCCCTGTCCACTGCGGGGAGAGGAAAGAATCACATTGGGGATCATTTGGTAGCGTTCTGAGGTATCGTGACTATGGTTTTCATTTATTTTATTTCCTGTTTAGTAAATTTCTTCACCAGTATGACAAGTATTTCTTACTATTACAGCTCCATCTTTATTTATTCCGCCCACATCAAACCTACCAACAAACAACAGTACCTCCATTATGACAGCTGCCATCCATTCCATCTCAAACGTTCCCTTCCCTACAGCTTAGGTCTTGGTGGCAAAAGAGTCTGCTCCAGTCCCGAATCCCTGAACCAGTACACCAATAACCTAATAACAGCTTTCACATCCCGCAGCTATCCTCCTGATCCGGTTCAGAAGCAAATTACCAGAGCCACCTCCTCATTCCTCCAAATCCAGAACCTTCCACCGAAGAATCCCAGAAGTGCCCCTTTTGTCACCGGATACTTTCCGGGACTGGAGCGGACTCTGAATGTGGCTCTCCAGCAGGGATACGACTTCCTTAAATCCTGCCCCGAAATGAGATCCATCCTTAATGACATCCTTCCTTCTCCACCAAGAGTGTCTTTCTGCCGCCCACCTAACCTTCGTAACCTCCTAGTCCATCCCTATGAAACCCCCAAACCAACTACATGCCTTGGTGCACGGCCAGCACATCTTGGCGCAGTGTTACACCGTCCGGGTTATCTGGATACTTCCCACCGACACCAACCTTTCAGAACTCCGGAGATGGGAATTCAAATTCCCACCCACCATCTTTAGCATCTTTGCCATGGTTCTGTGGACAGAGCCTCTGCCTCCATTGGTATCTCTGTCTAACTTCTTTGCTTTTTACAAATGTCTGTCTAGGTGTGTTTGCGTTTCGATATGTCTGAGTGTGTGTGTATTTGTTTACCTTCCTTTTTTTCCCCCTAAGGTAAGTCCTTCCACTCCTGGGATTGGAATGACTCCTTTTCCACTTCCTTAAAATCCATATCCTTCCCTTTTTCCTCCCCTTTTTTCCTCTTTTTCCTGAAGAAGCTGCCAGTGGTGGCGAAAGCTTGTATGTGTGTTTGTGTGTGATTTTATTTGTTTCTATCGACGAGCCGGTCCTTTTGGTAAGTCATCTCTCTTCTATTTTATATATATCCACGAGACCATACATGATGTGGGTTAAACTGTTAAAGTGCAGTTTATGTGGCAGCGGCTAGCCGTCGCTCTCACTAGGTTAGGAACGGCAGAGCAGCCAATCAGGAGTCGAATTATGCCGGCCAATAAGATTGCGTGTTTCTTGACGAGTAGATTTGGCGTCAATTTCAAAGTTTATTCGACTATTTTGGTGTGGCGTTTGTGCGATTGTAATTGATTTTTCATTTATAAGGGACTTTTAGAGAATTGTGGTATTACCCCAATAAGTAATCTATTATTAATACCACACATCAGTCAACCACAGAACAGGTATAGCACGTTTTATTTATGATCTGTACGAAACAATGATCATCTGAAGTGGATGTTAGGTATAGGTTAAACGAGAAGTTTCTATTTTTAGTACGTGAGGGCACGTAGCGCCCGAATCTCCGGTTCAGCTCGATATATATGTCATTTCAGACCGAGCTAGCATTCTTGGAAATTACCGCAATTACTTTTACTGACCGGACGAGGGTACATATAAGAACCTGTCAACCACAGAGCAGGTATAGTATGTTTTATTTATTTTATGAGATTGTTGTTATTGTTGTTGTTGGGGGTTTTAAAGGGGGGGCTAAACGACTGGGTTATCAGTCCCCCGTTACTGTCGAAGAGTGCACAAAGTACGGTTTTCCATTGGAAAGACAAGCACTTCATAGCACATTTTACAGGATGATGAAGTGACAAGAGGCGCTAAAATGGCAACGTAAAAAGGAAAAAAACCATAGAAGTTGACGCTCAAATAAGCAATGTTGTTAAAACAGCATAACAGAAGATTGAGGCTGGTTGATCACTAGGGTAATAATGGATGAGCCAGCCATTCTGCACATGCTAAAACTGCCAATTGAAAAACATTAGTGAGACGAAAGTGACAACATATTAAAACTGTTTGAATGGTAGGCACCTGAAAGATTGAGCTTCAGGTGCCACCATTAAATCATGTGAGAAAATTCAGCTGCGTGAATAAAACCTAAAACACAGTTAGCCATGAAGGCCTCGTCGGCTAAAATCGAAGAAAGCGCAGAAGGAAGTATAAAAGACTGCCGCAATGCAGCTAAAAGCGGACAGTCTGACAAGATGTGGACCACCGTGAGCAGCGCGCCATAACGGCAGTCCAGTGGGTCCTCACGTCGTAAGAGGTAGCCGTGCGTTAGCCATGTATGGCCTATACGCAGGCAACACAGGACAAGGCAAGAAGGAGGTTTTCCAAGCTGCAGTTGACTGTTTAACTGCATGGAGCTTATTTGGCATAGTCAACGTTGACCATTCGCGGTCCCAGGCCATGGAGATTTTGTGGTGTAGACCCAAACGGATATCCCTTTCTGGGGTACCAATTTCCAGGCGCTGGCAGTCGACTGGCCAGCTGATCAGCACGTTCGATCCCCTGAATGCCAATGTGGCCTGGGGTCCAGATGAAGGCCACAGATCGGCCGGACTTGCCAAGAGTGAAAATGGAGTCCTGGATGGACCGCATCAGGTGGTGTTTGGGAGAACACTGGTCAAGGGTTCGTAAGCCACTCAGGGAGTCACTGCATATGACATATGACTTCCTTGGGTATGTACGGAGATGGTCGAAGGCTCTAAGTATTGTGACCAGCTCTGCTGTATAGACTGTGCAGCCATGTGGCAGCGAGCGTTGTTCACAGGGGTCACCATGAATGTAGGCGTAACCCACTCTGCCATCTACCTGGGAGCCATCAGTATATATTACTTCTGCATCACCAAACGCACCAAGTATGTCCTGAAACTGGTGACGAAGTATGTGTGATGCAACCGACACCTTTGGGTAGCAGGACATTGTAGGTGGAGCTGTAGGCGAGGGATGGACCAAAGAGGGATATGGGAGAGGCAGGAGAATGTGATAGGAAGAGGTAGGGCCTCAAGGGAGGAAAGGAGACCACGAACGCGGACTGTGATCAGATGACCAGATCTGGGTCGACGCTGTGGACAGGGTAGGGCAGTATTTGGAAACAAAAGCCTACGATTGGGATGGTGCGGTGTAGTGTGGACATGGGCAACGTAGGAAGCCAACAGCTGTTGCTGGTGGTACCACAAAGGCAGGATGCCAGGTTCGGCAAGGAGGCTTGGAACAGGGCTGGTACGGAAAGCCCCTGTTGCTAAACGTACACCACCATGAAGGATCGGACCCAAGATCTGTAAAGCGGAAGGTGTTGCAGAGTCATACACCTGGCTTCCATAATCCAGGCATGATTGGATTAGAGCCTTGTAGAGGTGCAGGAGAGTTTGACGGCCAGCTCCCAAGGTAGTGTGGCTGAGACAACACAAGATATTTAAATACCTCCAGCACTTCTGCTTCAACTGACGAATGTGCGGCCCCCAAGTCAGTCAGTTGTCGAACAGCATGCCAAGAAACCGATGTGTTTCTTTGACACAAAGCTGTTCGTCGGCTATATAGAGTTCTGGATCAGGGTGAACAGCCCGACGACAACAGAGATGTACAACCCGGGTTTTGGAAGAGGAGAAGGTGAAGCCATAAGCTGAGGCCCATGACTGTGCCTTGCGAATGGCTCCCTGCAGACGCCGTTCGGCGACAACAATGCTAGGAGAATTGTAATTTAAGCAAAAGTCAACAGCAAACAAGGAACAGCTAACCGATGACCCAACGGCCGCTGATAGACTGTTAATCGCAATTAAAAAGAGTGGTACACTGAAAACGGAGTCTTGTGGGACACCGTTCTCCTGGACTCGGGAGGAGCTGAGGGTGGTACCAACTCTAACCCTGAATGTGCGGAGTGAAAGAAAATTCTGGATAAAAATGGGGAGTGAACCCCATAAGCCCCAGTCATATAATGTCACAAGAATGTGGTGGCGCCAGGTAGCGTCATATGCCTTCCGGAGGTCAAAAGAGACCGCAACTATGTGCTCACACCTAGAGAAGGCCGTTCAGATGACAGACTCCAGTGACACTCGATTGTTAATACTGGAGCGACCCTGATGAAAAACCCCCTCTGTTGTGGGGCCAGCAGACATCGATCTTCGAGTACCACACTTACCATGTGTTCAAGCAGCTTACAAAGTACATTTGTTAAGCTGATGGGATGGTAACTATCAACTGCCAGCGGATCTCCACCTCGTTTCAGCACAGGGACAATGATACTATCCCTCCACTGGGATGGGAAAACACCCCTGCCCAGACACTATTAAACAGGGACAGCAGTTTGGTTTGGAATTCTGCTGACAGGTGACGAATGAACTGGCTGTGTATGCGGTCTGGCCCTGGGGTGGTATCAGGGCATGCATTGAGAGCAGTTTGGAACTCCCTCTCTGAAAACGGATCATTGTACGGTTCCTGGCGGCTGTAGCAGAAGATAAACGAGTCCGCTCTACCCCCTGTTTGAGGAAACGGAAGGATGCATTATAGTTTACTTTCGCGGAGCATTGTGCATAATGTTCTGCCAAGCACCTGGCTATTACAGATGGGTCACTATAAAGGCTGCCCTCGATGTTCAGAGATGGGACTTCTGCCGGTGGCCGGTACCCGAAAAGCTGCCGTACTCCAGACCAGACGCGAGAAGGGAAGGCGCGAGAACTGATGGAGGCAACGTACCTCTCCCAACAGTCCTCTCGGGCTTGGGCTCGTAGTCTTTTAAAGGCAGCAAAATTTTCTAATGTGGGATGGTGCCAGTGGCGTTGCAGCGCTCTTCAACGGTCTCGGATGGTCTCAGCAATTTCCAACGTCCATCAGGGCACAGCCATGCACCGAGAGAACCAGCAATAGTCGGAACATTAGTCTTGGCAGCAGAAACTATGGCAGTAGTGATCAGTTGAGCCGCCATATCCGAGTTTGCTGGTAGTGGAGTAGGGACCACAGCACCCTGCCAATCAGCTCGACAGACACACCAACGGAGCAGGCAGGCTGCAGGGTGAAAATCCAAGTGCCACAAAATGACAGGGAAGTGATCGCTACCGCAAAGGTCGTCATGGACACTCCAGCTAAGACGTGGCAAAAGGCTTGGGCTGCAGATGGATAAATCTATGGAAGAATATGTGCCATGTGTGATGCTGAAGTGCGTAGGAGCACCAGTATTCAGAAGGCACACATCCTGCTGTGCCAGCAAAGCTTCAACTTCTCTACCACGCGCCGAGGTCTGGGAACCACCCCACAGAGGGTTGTGCGCATTGAAGTCTCCCAACAAGAGAAATGGAGGGGGAAGCTGCGCGACCAAGGCAGTGAGGTCAGTGGAAGAAACTGCCTCATCTGGGGGTAGGTAAAGAGAGGAGACAGTGATGTCTTGTAGCGTTCTGATCCTGACAGCCACTGCCTCTAGGCTAGTGTGAAGAGCCACGGGAGCACTGGGGACAGTAGCAAGGACGTAGACGCAAACATCTCCAGAGACCCTGTCATAGTCCACACGGTTTTTAAAATAACCCTGATAGCCGCAAAGGGCAGGGGTCCGCTGGGCAGGAATCCATGTTTCCTGCAGGACTATGCAAAATGCTGCGTAGCGGGAAAGTAATTGCCGCAGCTCAGCGATATGGTGGAAAAGACTGCCACAATTCCATTAGAGGATGGAATTTGCACCAAGCTGATGAGCCATGGATTGAAAGCGAGGTAGCTTATTCCACAGGAGTATCCGCTGCCACCCGCTCAGAATCTGCTGGGTCAAGAACCATAGGTTCTGGCGAGATCCTTGGGCAATGCAAGGATCTCCAACTCGTCATCAGAAGCAGATGATGTGTGATGGCATGGCCTTAGAGCCACAGAAGAATCCTTTTTCTTTGGTTTCTTTTTCTTATCCTCTCGCAGTCCTTTTGGTTTTACGGACTGAAAGGGCTTCTCAGAGATTGTGGCTCGAGGTAGAGTGCAGAGCCCTTTGACCAGGGGTGTGCGAGTCTGACAGCCATTGGCTGGGAACCCTCCGTGGTACTCTGAGACGCCTCTGAAGGGAGCTTCCCAAGGGACCCCTTTCGAGCGAGAGGAGCCGGAGGAAGGTGTTGCTTCTCTGACTGAGTAATGGGGACCGTCGTTCCCGATGGGGGATGTGCTCCCCCAGGAGGTGTATTGGGGGCAGCACATGGTGGAGAACCCCCAACCATCGAGGGAGCTGATGGAGCTTTACGGCCCTGAGGGCCCACAGAAGTTGTTAAAGACATGGGGACCACCGACACCGAGGGAAAAGACGACGACGTGATAGTAGCAAATGACGTCTTCAGTGATACAGGGTGCACTCGCTCAAACTTCTTTTTGACTCATTGTACAATAGTTTATCCATGGTCTTGTACTCAATAATTTTTCTTTACTTATGGAGCACCGTGCAGTTTGACGAGCAAGGGGGATGGTGCTGTCTGCAGTTTACACAAATAGGAGGAGGAGCACAAGGAGCGTCCGGATGGGATGGACGCCGACATTCTCTACAGGTGTAGCTGGAATTGCACCTGGAGGACATGTGCCCAAATTTCCAGCATTTGAAGCACCGCATCGGAGGACGAATATAAGGTTTTACATCGCACCGGTATACCATAACCTTGACCTTTTTGGGCAAAGAATCTTCCTCAAAGGCCAGGCTGAAGGCATCGGTGGCTACCTTGTTGTCCTTAAGTCCCCTATAGATGCGCCTGACGAAGTGGACACCTCGTCGTTCAAGGTTGGCGCGGAGCTCATCATCTGACTGCAGGAGGAGATCACGGTGGAAAACAATCCCCTGAACAATGTTTAAACTCTTGTGAGGAGTGAATGTAACAGGAACATCTCCCAGCTTATCACAGGCCAGAAATGCCCGTGACTGTGCCGGGGAAGCCGCATCAATGAGGACTGCACCACTTTTCATCTTAAACAGACCTAAAACTTCGCCATACTTGTCTTCTAGGTTACCCACAAAGAAGAGTGGCTTCGTATTGCTGAAAGTTTCCATCAGTCCTGGCACAGACAAGAAATTTAGGGGAGTATGGCTCAACCCTGTCTTTCGCCCGTCATTCCTACCATGGGGTAGCTAGGGAAGGGAACGATTGGGGGTCATATTGTGCGGCATTGTATGTACTTCTACCATGCTTTGAGACGCCATTTTCGCGGCTGGTCATGCTTTTATTTGCTCGTTTCATGTTCGTCCCATGAGCAGCTAGGGAACTAAAGGTCCACCCAGGCAGAGCCCCGCTTGCCTGCGTAAGCCTTGTACAACTGAAGTGCGGCAGGTTCCTCAGAGGTTGCTCGCTAGCGGCTGTTAACCCTCAACAGCCATGCATCTCCTTGGCACATAGCACACCTTGAGATTGAGGTTACTTTTTAGAGGTTTCTATCATCCTCGCGACCTGGGTGATTAAGCCAAGATCCCCGGGCTCTGAAACGTACAATGTTCCACCGTCGCGCCGAACGATGATCGTTGAAACATGCACAGAGCTTACAGTGTAGCGGACTGTTGGCACGACACAGCCCACAGCTCAGGACCCCAGGTTCGCCAAGCCCGTACTCAGCAAATTAGTGCTGAGCCCCTGAGGGGTATTTTATGATATGTTCGAAATAGTGATCAAGTGGCATCCATACTGATAGCAACTGTAACTTGTTGATGGTCCAAAACTTTTGCATACATCACTTTGATCTGTTTACATTGGACAGTTGTAACGCTGTTTCTTATTGGCCACGGCATCGAGACTCTAATTCGCTGCTCTGCCGTTCCTAACCAAGCGAGCATGATGGCTAGCTGCTGGCGCATAAACTATAAACTGCACTTATACCCAATATGTTGGCCTTAGAATCCGAATCTGCAATAAAAACTCGAGGTTCCCATTTAAATTTTTACACTTGACACTCCCCACCCCCTACAAATGGTGGAGACTGTTCAGGTGGAGTATTATTTCCTAAGCCTCTGCCACCCGCATATGCTGGTGAAAACCATTTTTTAATGTCTACCTTTTTTCCGAGTTATTCCGGTTTGTCAACTTAAAATTTACACCCTGTATAATGGACCAAGTTGAGTTCAAGTTGTTGGAGGATACTGTACGTTTTAATTTGAATTAGATTCGTTTATACAACATAGCCCATTCATTAATACTAGATTTCCTGATACATTAAAATACAGTCACATCTCATGAACTAGTGATTAAGAACTCAATACATATATTAGGATTTACTTTACCGACAGGATATGAAAAACATTTTCACCTCTCTCAAGTTTTCATTTACATTGTTCCCAGTGATGGTTTTCAGTTTCCAGAGCCCATACAGTGATATAAGTTTTGCCTTGGAAAACTCTAGCTAAAAGATCAATGAATGTTAATGACCCAGCATGCGTAATAATGCAAAATGTTGTCAGCGAGTTCTTGAACTTCGAGGAGATGAAATCGAGAATGCAAAAACATATCTGGAGCAACAGCTGTGTGGTATTTGCATTCTAGTGTCATCTGGTAACACTCTACAGCAGATTTTAATGAAAACATTATTATGTTTTAATGAATTTCTTTCATGTTTTAAATTCTTGGAGTACTAAACAGACAGTGAAATATAAATTGTGCAAAGCAACAGACTTCCGTTTGTTTATGGAAAGTTTATGTTTCTTGCTTCTTGCGTGGCTGTTCAAAGCACTCTTCCCCATTGAAGAAATATTTAGCTTTGCGTTGCACCAAGAGCATAATGCATTCGTTTGTGATTTGGGATCACATGTAACCCACTGATACTATCTTGTACGAGCTCTTATATCGAGTTATACTCTTTTGACACTACGGACAAACACTTCACTCTAAAATACGTTGAATTACTTCATCTGTGCGGGCACAGGTAAGGTCGATTCACACTTGGATTCACTCCATTGTTCTCTGCAACGATTGTTTCACTCTGTTCCACCTCAGAAAGATGTAGATGGAGTTAGTCTCTAAATATACTTAACGATAGTTTGAATGTATAGTTATAAGGCAGCTGTTAAAGCAATAAATTAAAACTGAAAAAATTGCCTTTTCGCAAAAGTCGCGTACCGTATTACAGAGTTATACTTACATCTTTTTGGAGGACAATTAGCATATCAAAAAGTCGCAATCAACAATGTTAGAACAGTATTTCATACAGGTCCGGTTAGCGATCACTAGGTGGCGTTGCATGTACGTATGCTTTTTGAAATCCATTAACATATAAAAAGGGGAATAATATTTTGTTTTGGGCATAAAATAAATAATTAATGCTGTTCCTGCTCTATGGCTGGCAGGTTCTCGATGAACCCTTGTCTGCTAAGTAAAGTAATTATCCTTGTAATAGTTACCGTGACTCCTCATTGGCGCTAGCCGGGCCCAAATGAAAAACAATACGTACATCATGACTGTGTTTACTATTTATATATTGCCAATGTCATGTCAGTCACATAATTATTACTAACTAATATAGGCGCTGACTTTTGAAAATCTTGGGGTAAACTCAGCGGCGTACCCAGGTATTTCTAAAGAAAAATAAAAAAATAAATACAAAGCAAAGCCAAAAACTTCAGCAAAACATACACGCTATCGGTTCCATATCACCGTCACCATCACGATTTTAAGTCGAAGTCCTTTTGTATTACACTATATACTTACCCATTTTATCGTTTTCCACACGCAAGACATTAACCCTTTTAACCCCAAATTTTATTGATTTATAAACAAAAATATTTCTTTGCATATATCTATAAATAATGATTGGATTAACATATATTTGACAGAATGTTTTATTATTTTTAGTTTTTGGATGGAAATTTGGGATGACTACAGATGACAGTGTGCAGGATATGTTTCCTTTATCATAACTACTAATTTAGACATTGGACAATTATTTAGTAATAAAGTTTTTAAATTATTTTGTTTCCTTTACCTTGATACAATTATTTGGAAGTATTGTTGCATTTACTCATACTTAGACATCAAGCAACAATATATATTTTGACAATGCATTGTCGCCTAATGCTTTTTGTTTCCTTAAGGTAACGGTAAAAAATCTAGTCACAATGAATTATTGGAAGCCCTGCAATGTTATTTACAATCTTTGAACAAATGGTTGTGGCTAGATGGACAGATAAAGATGAGGGGAGGGAAATGGTTAAGACATAATTCCATGCACAGGTGACACAGGTCAGAAAGAGCAGAAACTAAGGTCCGACTACTATGTTCAATTGTTCACAAATTGTTGAAGCCTGAAAATTCTAATTCAGAAAAATATCTATTACTAGCTGTTGCGTTTGGAGAATTTTGTAGAGCTGCCAATTAAAACACAAAGACCTTCGCAAGTTGTTATGAAGACTGTGTGTTTACAGAATGTTTTAGCTAGAAGGGATGGGGCAGTCTTCGTAACAAGTATGTCGGCTGACTGGACTGGTAACGTATGTGGTTGTCAAAATGTTATCTCAAAGGATACCGGGAATTAAATGTGTGAAGATTTTCTATGTATCGTACCAAACACGCTTCATTTCTAGTTATTTAATACAATTAAAGGTTGCCGCCTTCAGTTTACAATATTGACTTAACAAGTGGAATTCCATTAACATTCCGACTATTTAGAAAACGGTGACTTCACTCACACATGAACGTGGTTTTTAATACCTATGAATTCAATTACCTGTTTAATATAATCTTTTTAGAGTGGTGTCTTACAAAAAGCAGCCGGCCATCAATGGGATGAGAGAGTCGATTTTAATTACAGTCAAGAAATATAACGTAAAGAAAAAATTATACCAAAATTTTCAGTGCATTGTACCTGGTATACCCATTCAAATTTTGGGGTATGCTTGGAGCGGCCGAGCATACCTGTAGTTGGCGCCTACGCTAAAGAAGCATCACAATACCAACTTTTATGGAGTTTATAGTTCAAATTAACAAAATGTTTCCGTGAAGAGATTTTTCAACACAGAATCAGCCAAACGAGATCTGTGTTGATGAGTAGGGTAGGTGGGGGTAAGTGTACGCACTGGGGTAAGTGTACGCAGTCTAAAATCTTGGCTCCAAACAGTTATGTTTGTAGCTGTATGACATTATTAACTCGCCAGCGATGTCAAACGGGGAAGCACGGACTCTGAGCGTCAGGCAGGCAGTGTTCGTGGCACGATGAGCTACGTTCTGTTTTCAGCATTCTCACTGTAGTTTTTAGGTAACTTCGTTCCCACTTTTTTGCGTGATCTTTAAATTTCTTGTTCTGTGTTAATCTCATATTGAAGCCCTATGATGTTATTGTTCAGTAGAAAGTGTAATTAACACAAAGCGAATACTCATATCTTTGTAGAAATTAAAGATGTAGGAAGTCGCAAAATGGGGCAAGTGTACGCTGCTCTCAAGGGGCAACTGTACGCATTCACGTAAGTGCATACACTCGCCCCTTGATCAGCAGTAAATACTGACAGTCTTTACCCTCTACTACTCCACGGCCCTTCATGCCTTGTAACGGACATTGCTTTATTATTGTTTGTTTTTGATTCCAAGTAGACTTGTAATTTTCTTTTTCTCCAATAGGAATTACGTCAGAAAAACCGAAAAGAAACCCATGACTGATGAAAACTGTACGACAACTTCTTAGCAACAATTATTCTATCAGAAAAGCAGCAAGAACTGTTGGATTCATGAATCAACTTTGAGAAAACGACTTAAAATGGGTGAACGTCCTAATTCGTGGGGGAGGTTTATGAAAGTTTTCACTCCTGAGCAGGAAAAAGAAATTGTGGAACACTGCAAAGATGACCTGAGCAGCTACAGTGCCTTATTAGATTGATAATTTTGTAAGTAGTTCTCTATCATTTGCTTAAGTTTTTCTAGAAAAGTTTGTTTTTCTCTTGGTGTATTATTTCATATTTGCTTATAAATGCTGTACTTTCAATGTCTATTATATAATAAAAGATGATAGCTGTAAAACATTATATCATCAACTTTACAAAATTAGACATTATTTCTGATATTTTTCTCTCGATGGGGCTAGTGTACGTGTGTGAGTACACTTGCCCCACTCAATGGGGCAAGTGTAGTAACACTTCCTTCGAAACTTATAATTTATTCGTAAAATGAAAAACATCTCATCATTTTGAGAAATCCATTTAGTAACCATGAACGTAATTTAATTACAGTACAATTTTCATATCTCTAGGTTCCTTCAGATTCTCTCTACAGGCCCTCATGCAAATTTTGCGTACACTTACCCCCACCTACCCTACCACTGGGGGGGGGGTCAATTTCGAAAAATACTAAAATGTAGTACAAATAAATGTCGCCTTTCATTCTAGCTGCTATTTCGTGGTTGTGCCTTACGATAACATCACATCTTTTCGACATACATCGCAAGGAATTGAGTTGCATGGTTGAACAACAGTTCGAGATAAATACAGAAATAGATAACGGAATATGTAACCTATAATTATATACGTTTTAAACCACCTAGAAATATATTTGAAAATGTTTTTGTACACAAAAATGAAGCGATAAATATTGTTTAACCGGCGGGCACTAGTGATCTGAGCATTTAGGTCACTGTAATTTTGCACTTGTATTTTGTTATTTTTAAATATTAAACTCTGACGTTTTTTTTTTTTTGCTAAAACCACAGGAATTACACTTTAAACTTATTAAGTATATTTCGAACTGGTCATGTATTCTGAGGAATAGGCTATACACGCGAACGATCGTTTAACTCTTAAAGCCGCGAGATCTCATGGTTTCTGGCTGAAATTCAAGGTTTTTTTCCCAGTTTTCCCCGGTTTTTTCAAATTCGAGGCTTTTTCCCAGTTTTCCCGGTTTCAAGGTTCGGTGGCCACCCTGACTTTGGTATACACAGCACTGCTGAATTTGTTACAGTCTTCCCAACATTGTTCTCTGAGTATGAAAAAACCAGATTGGATTGACATTTTTAGGGGCAATGATTGCCGAATGTAAGAAGCTGAGCAGTTTGCATTTGCCACAGCATATAATATTTTAAAATTATTCAATTAATTTGACAATAACCTTGACGATTTAAAATTGTCACCAATTTTAAAATGGCACTTGTCTATACAGGACTAATGCCACTGTGATTTGTTGCATGTTCTAAACATAACTTTGCGAGTCCACAACCTGACTGCGAGAGGACAGCCCACAACGACGTCATCCTGCAGCCTATACACCATTACGAGACAATGCTACAAATCTGGAAACAAGGCCAGACTGATCCATTTAATATCTATCTGCTTATGTTAAATACACATTTTTGAGCTTTAGAAGCTAATCTCTTTCACTGAACCATCATACAAACTGCAACCTACAAGACTAGAATTCATCGTAGTCTATTTAGTCAGAATTGTTTTAGACGATATTTTGTATGTATATTTTATAAGTGAACAGTGACATTTGGTGTGAAGAATTTTATTAGGCAGCATTGTGTATCTAAATTGAAAGTGTTTGTTTTTGTATATTGACACTGCTAGTATCTATAGTGTTTACATGATCAATGTTTAAAATGTCACAGAATCAGTCAGTTGTTTCTAATGCTAGTCAGGACACTGATGTAATATCTATGCAATATACATCAGCTGATCTTGAACAAACTGCCGCTGCTACTGCTATACAGCAAATACAAACTCAGCAGAAAACCGAAAACATTAAAGAAGCTAACTTATACCCACTTTCAGTAATTATGGAGCGAATGACCACCCTAGCTGAAAATTTGGCTATAATGGCAAGAGTACAGACAGACATGAAGACAGAATTCTCATCAGACTTAACAAAAATCACACAATCACAGGAACAAGCAAAAGCAGACATAAAAAAATTAAGAGACATGTAAATTTGATTGCAATCCCAAGAAGATATGTCAACACCAATTACCGAATTAAATAAGAAGCAACAGGTTTTGTCGGAAGAGGTTGCCCAGTTAAAACAATTTCAAGACACATTGACCATTCACATTGAAGCTTTAGAAACATCAATCAGTACAGTCAATAGTAAACAAGACCAGTTAGAATCAGAAATCACTAACATAACAACCAAGGTAACAGAATTATCTTTGGGGCAACAGGAACAATTACAAAAATTTGATCAGTGGGAGGAAAATAAGAAATCTGAGATTATTGAAGTTATAAACGATCATGTCAAGCAGGCAGTAGAGATCATAACATATGCAGATGATAACAGTAATCAATTTGCAAAAGGTTTAAAAGAAATTCGTGAACAACTAGGGGAGGGTTTTGTCTTGTGGAGGTGCGATATGCAAAGCACTCTAGATATTACATGAAAGGAGCTGTGTGGTATCAGAGGGGCTGTTGTTGCAGAAGACAGAAGAGAGATTTTTAGCAGAGATACTAGAGCATCCACAGACGAATTCAGATATGTACACACCAGGGAACAATCAAATTTCAAATAATGATCAAACGAAAGAACCGCGTTACTGTCATGTTGAAGAGAAGATGTTGAAACATCGCCAGTTTCAAGTCTTCAATCTGGACAAAAGAACAACCAATCCAGTAGTTTTCATTCGTTCATTTAGAGGAATTCTTCCGAAACATTGGACTGAATATCAGAAAATTAGGTTTGTCACGGAATTTATTCAGGGAGATGGTGCAGTATGGGCCATGGATACAACTGATTCATGCCACATATACCACGAGTTTGAGCAAGCTTTTCTCTCTAAATATTGGTTGCGTGGTATACAACAATGTTTGCGACAAGAAGTGATATACCCACAACCTTTTTCATTCTCAAAGGGAACTTTGAGACGTTATTTTGAAAAATATCTCAAGAAGTCTAGATACTTAGATGTACCAATCCCTCAACAAGACATATTGCAATTGCTTAAGGCAAATTTGCATGTAGATATTAAGAATCAGCTCGTGAATGTTCCAGACAATGATCTTGAATATTTCATGAATGTTTTAGATAACATCGATTTGATAAATGAGAGAGTCATGTATTGTGTAAATCAACAACAAAGCAATAACGATCCAGGAAGTGATTCCAATGTCAGTTCACAGCATAACAAATACAATAACAACAGAAATTCCTGCAGGAATAAGAACAACAATAATTGGCCGGAAAATAATCAGAATAATAATAATAATACATATTCAGGCAACTGCAATAATGGAGAAAGAAGTAATCACCACAATCCAAACAATGATGTTAAATTTCATGCTGGAAAATTCCTGGATTCCACTTCAAATGTTAGATATAATCCGATGCAAGATAATTCACACCAGAACCGTAACTGAATAGAAACAGAAACTACCAACAGAATCAACCACCAAACAAACAAACACAACCAACAACAACAGGATTGGTGACATGCACCACTGGTCATTATTGAAGTTAATGATGAACAAATCACATCACCAGAGACAGATCCAACAAAGTAAATTTGACCGCATCGTGCCCTGGAGGAGCGGTCAGTGAGTGTCAGAGGGGCGGTGTTACTGCGATACGAATGATACGGTACATAGACAACCAATTACTTGAAGATGAGTTGTGCCAGAATGTATATAGTAATAGTCATGAAGAAGTGAACACTATACCAGTATCAGAATTTTATGCTACTATAGGAGGAATCAACTCAATAGTAATTTTGGATACTGCAGCGTATGTAAATGTAATATCCAGTGGTTTATATCAACAAACACTTAAGAGGACAAAAGTTCCTATGCGCTGTATAACAAGAAAATATGTGCCCAGTCCACATACACCAGAAACATCGCATGGGAGGTGGAATGTATGGCTTCACATTTCATCTGCAAATAATTCACTTTACCTTCTCTGGGAGTATATCCCTTTGAAGTCCACATAAAAAGCTCTACTATCAGTGCAATTGCCCTTGGAGACACTCTGAATGCAGTGAACAAAATAGAAACTCACTGTTCCAATTTGCCTGAAGTTCATCAGTTTGTAAGAAGAGGTTCCAATGAAATACAACTGCCTACATCATATTTAAGGACTAGTGAGGTGTTGAGGACACACAAATTTGCCAAAATGGTCGTAGACCCTCAGAGCAGCATACTGGGTGGCAGATACTGTGTCAAGTTGCCTCCACCGAATTCGGCTTCTATCTGTTCCACAAAAAACAGTGACTCGGTGGCCGTGAATGTACCTCTGTCTGTCCTGGTCCAAAACGTGTAGCACAGAAAGGGTTTTACCCCAAGCCAACATATGTGATGTTCCTCCCAAGAGGTATCTACGGAAGGGAAGGTCCTCTTATCAGAAGTAGCCAGATTAAAAGATCCATTCCTGTCTCCAGAGATGGCTGTAGAACTACCACTTTGAAGTTTCACATGTTTCATGGTGTAAAATGTCCACCCAGTACCCACAATTCTGAAGAGGGTCTCTCCCCTCGATTGCCACACAACCACAGTGAAGGCCACCTGGCACGGCGTCCATTGCCAGGAGTCCCAATGCCAAAGGGCGTCGGGCACCAACTGAGGAAGTAACTGCGCACGTACCAGTAGTGCGATCTGCGAGTTGTCAGCCCTCCCCTCACAGACTGGCTACACATGCTTTGGACCTAGTAGGGGAGGGTGAAGGAAAGGGATGGGGATCCACATCATAAGGGGTAGGTAGGGAGTTCTTCCCCTAGTATCTCACACCTAACTGCAATTCTGTTGTGGGGTTCGAAACCAGAGGGGATCCAAACTAAAACAAAAAATGAGGGGGTGGGGAGACTGCAAAGACAGCACAAACACTAAACGAATCATCAGAACCGTGAGAATAGCAAGGCCATTTTAAAAGAAAACACCTAGCGGAAGGAAATGAGAGGCGGGGGGGGGGGAGGGGGGGATTAGGAAAGGAAAGAGGGGGGTTGTAGAGGTAATGCAGCCTGTTGGAACCTGTGAGAGCTACAATCACCATGAAAAGAGGTTCGAGGCCCCTTGGGGAGACATTACAATTAAAATATAGTTGCCAGATACTATTCTGCCAAGCACTCTGAACATTCAAAAATCAAGAATGGGATATATATTTAGAGATGTTTGAATTTTTCCCTCCGTTACATGCTGAAGTTTTTGTGGCAAAAACTGAATCGAAATCTATGCTCCCATTAGTGTCCATCATACAGTGAAGGCTACAGATAAATTGTGCTACTGTTTGCAGTGCCCCAATTCACTATTCGACAATCTATATCTATAAATGTGAATGTCTGTTCGGTGCACGTTTATCGTGACTGTACCACCAGACATAAAGAGCTAAAAATTTGTACAGTCACTAATGTGTACCTGGGGAAGGCTTTAGTCACGGTTTTATGGTGATCGGATATATAAGACACAGAGACTTAAATGTTTGTACACTAATTTATGCCTGAGGAAGGTTTTAGGCACGGTTTTATAGCACTCTGATAGATATTTAGTAGTTTGAAGAATACAACGCAAAATGCGGAACAATAATTACTTTTTGAAAATTATATTCTCTCTTTGAAAATGGTTTTATTGGTTGCATTGTTGCTTGAGGGTTGATGATGATAAAATGGTGGAGTATATTGGAATGGAAAATTATTGGTGTATATAAAATTCTACGTGTGTGTGTGTGTGTGTGTGTGTGTGTGTGTGTGTAATACTTTGCTCTGCAGCGAAAACTACAGAACGCAAATGAATGGTCTGTGTGTAATTGTTCGTAGTCTCCCGTTGTACACCACAGCAGTTCCATTGCAATAGCTATAAGGGGGTGGAAGATATGGTGGTTGAAAGTTGTCACATTATTAAAAAAAAAAAATCAGACTGAAGGCCAGTGATGACATTTGCGACTTTATAGCAAGGAGGTTACATACAGCGAAACGTTATGCTACAGACCATATCTTCGGTCTATGCGGGCTACAATGTCTTCAGGTCTTAATCGAATAAGGAAATATAAGAATAAATAAATAAAGCAGTAAAAAAGAAATTTCTTTTAATGCATCTCTTTAAAAAAAATCTATTTGATGTTTCGCGCATTACATCAAGTGATCGATCTGTGATATTATTTCAATCTTTTGTGATAGGATTCTTCGAAACGTGTGCATTTTTACGTGTGATTTAATCTACACTACTTACTTCACTGATAAACGGTAAGTGCATAGACTTCTGCAATGTGATATGAATATTTTTCAGTTCCTTCATACCAGTCTCATAGCACACTAATGAAAGATACCTTATCTATTATTATCAACCGACACACGAGCGGATCCACATTTTTAAGCTAGTAAATAAATAAATATTCCTCATAACAATACGCAACATTCAATGTCTACATTTTAACTTTTCCTTTTGTTGCAAGTAATAAACCGAGTTTTATGGTCTGATTGGGGGATGCTTAGGCCTCCCACTTCAGATGTCCATAAATAAATTTTTGTCACTTTCAGAACACATTGAATAGCTCTTCCTTCCTTATCTAACTGAAAAGCAGACAAATATTGGAGACCCAAATATTTGCATAAGTGCCAAGTTTTATTTTCTCATGAGGATGTATCGACAACTGAAAATTGAAATCTCTGTCTGTAATGATGTTAATTGTGTATGTATAAGATTAAATATCATTAGGAAATTGTTCAACTTAGGTCATAAACAAAGCTGTAGATAATTTTCAGTCGTTAAGGTGCTATAAGATGACAAAGTTATATTACAAAACAAAACAAAGCTACCATTATGGTAATAAATTCAGTTAAAAAACAAATAGTAACAAAGGAAATAAAATGTTATTTGATTTTTTTACAATAACAAACCAAGAAATGATAATATTTAACCTTGATGTAAGAACAGTAGAGTGGTAAAAGTAGAAAAATAATTGAAAAATTACTACAGATACCAGAAAATATTTTCTGGTGGTAGTGTGGCATTTATGGCTGTTAGACCCCAACTGTAGTCGTGTTCAGCCTGCCTTGTGCAAGTCTTTAAGCTGACATCACATAGGGACCTGCAGGTCAAGTAATTAAACAGTAGTACACTAAATACAATGAAAGAATCCCTGAGACGGATTTTCGTCTCAAATATGTCAAAGACATTATTGATAGAGCTGAAGCATTGAATTAAAATTTGTGGTGCGGCCGGGAATCGAACCCGGACCTCCATGCTTACTAGGCAGACGTCTTAACCGTTAGACTACCACACCACTAACGATTAAGGCGCCTCGGAATAGTCTATGTACGATTTCCCTCCACAACACAAACTTTAATTCAGCTTCTTTGTTCCAAAGATAATTGCCACTACTGCCAAGGCTCTCCATGCAGCGGAATAGCACCTCAGCAATGGACATGGTGGAACAATCCTGTTATGGTGATATAAATATCAATTAAATACAATGAAAGAATCCCTGAGACGGATTTTCGTCTCAAATATGTCAAAGACATTATTGATAGAGCTGAAGCATTGAATTAAAATTTGTGGTGCGGCCGGGAATCGAACCCGGACCTCCATGCTTACTAGGCAGACGTCTTAACCGTTAGACTACCACACCACTAACGATTAAGGCGCCTCGGAATAGTCTATGTACGATTTCCCTCCACAACACAAACTTTAATTCAGCTTCTTTGTTCCAAAGATAATTGCCACTACTGCCAAGGCTCTCCATGCAGCGGAATAGCACCTCAGCAATGGACATGGTGGAACAATCCTGTTATGGTGATATAAATATCAATTAAATACAATGAAAGAATCCCTGAGACGGATTTTCGTCTCAAATATGTCAAAGACATTATTGATAGAGCTGAAGCATTGAATTAAAATTTGTGGTGCGGCCGGGAATCGAACCCGGACCTCCATGCTTACTAGGCAGACGTCTTAACCGTTAGACTACCACACCACTAACGATTAAGGCGCCTCGGAATAGTCTATGTACGATTTCCCTCCACAACACAAACTTTAATTCAGCTTCTTTGTTCCAAAGATAATTGCCACTACTGCCAAGGCTCTCCATGCAGCGGAATAGCACCTCAGCAATGGACATGGTGGAACAATCCTGTTATGGTGATATAAATATCAATTAAATACAATGAAAGAATCCCTGAGACGGATTTTCGTCTCAAATATGTCAAAGACATTATTGATAGAGCTGAAGCATTGAATTAAAATTTGTGGTGCGGCCGGGAATCGAACCCGGACCTCCATGCTTACTAGGCAGACGTCTTAACCGTTAGACTACCACACCACTAACGATTAAGGCGCCTCGGAATAGTCTATGTACGATTTCCCTCCACAACACAAACTTTAATTCAGCTTCTTTGTTCCAAAGATAATTGCCACTACTGCCAAGGCTCTCCATGCAGCGGAATAGCACCTCAGCAATGGACATGGTGGAACAATCCTGTTATGGTGATATAAATATCAATTAAATACAATGAAAGAATCCCTGAGACGGATTTTCGTCTCAAATATGTCAAAGACATTATTGATAGAGCTGAAGCATTGAATTAAAATTTGTGGTGCGGCCGGGAATCGAACCCGGACCTCCATGCTTACTAGGCAGACGTCTTAACCGTTAGACTACCACACCACTAACGATTAAGGCGCCTCGGAATAGTCTATGTAGGATTTCCCTCCACAACACAAACTTTAATTCAGCTTCTTTGTTCCAAAGATAATTGCCACTACTGCCAAGGCTCTCCATGCAGCGGAATAGCACCTCAGCAATGGACATGGTGGAACAATCCTGTTATGGTGATATAAATATCAATTAAATACAATGAAAGAATCCCTGAGACGGATTTTCGTCTCAAATATGTCAAAGACATTATTGGCAATTATCTTTGGAACAAAGAAGCTGAATTAAAGTTTGTGTTGTGGAGGGAAATCGTACATAGACTATTCCGAGGCGCCTTAATCGTTAGTGGTGTGGTAGTCTAACGGTTAAGACGTCTGCCTAGTAAGCATGGAGGTCCGGGTTCGATTCCCGGCCGCACCACAAATTTTAATTCAATGCTTCAGCTCTATCAATAATGTCTTTGACATATTTGAGACGAAAATCCGTCTCAGGGATTCTTTCATTGTATTTAATTGATATTTATATCACCATAACAGGATTGTTCCACCATGTCCATTGCTGAGGTGCTATTCCGCTGCATGGAGAGCCTTGGCAGTAGTGGCAATTATCTTTGGAACAAAGAAGCTGAATTAAAGTTTGTGTTGTGGAGGGAAATCGTACATAGACTATTCCGAGGCGCCTTAATCGTTAGTGGTGTGGTAGTCTAACGGTTAAGACGTCTGCCTAGTAAGCATGGAGGTCCGGGTTCGATTCCCGGCCGCACCACAAATTTTAATTCAATGCTTCAGCTCTATCAATAATGTCTTTGACATATTTGAGACGAAAATCCGTCTCAGGGATTCTTTCATTGTATTTAATTGATATTTATATCACCATAACAGGATTGTTCCACCATGTCCATTGCTGAGGTGCTATTCCGCTGCATGGAGAGCCTTGGCAGTAGTGGCAATTATCTTTGGAACAAAGAAGCTGAATTAAAGTTTGTGTTGTGGAGGGAAATCGTACATAGACTATTCCGAGGCGCCTTAATCGTTAGTGGTGTGGTAGTCTAACGGTTAAGACGTCTGCCTAGTAAGCATGGAGGTCCGGGTTCGATTCCCGGCCGCACCACAAATTTTAATTCAATGCTTCAGCTCTATCAATAATGTCTTTGACATATTTGAGACGAAAATCCGTCTCAGGGATTCTTTCATTGTATTTAATTGATATTTATATCACCATAACAGGATTGTTCCACCATGTCCATTGCTGAGGTGCTATTCCGCTGCATGGAGAGCCTTGGCAGTAGTGGCAATTATCTTTGGAACAAAGAAGCTGAATTAAAGTTTGTGTTGTGGAGGGAAATCGTACATAGACTATTCCGAGGCGCCTTAATCGTTAGTGGTGTGGTAGTCTAACGGTTAAGACGTCTGCCTAGTAAGCATGGAGGTCCGGGTTCGATTCCCGGCCGCACCACAAATTTTAATTCAATGCTTCAGCTCTATCAATAAAGTAGTACACTAGTTTGGTAGCATCAGAAAGAGAAATGCTGCTTACTATTTTTATAAATGCTGTTCTTAAAATAGTTTTTTCTTGCTGTTGTCATAGTAATTGTTTTGTCATACTTGTCAATCCATTATGAAGTAGGGGACGACATTTAAAATCCTCAGACTTACATATGACAGCCAGTTTTATTTTGAAATCAGCTTTTGCTACTTTTTTCCTTGTGGGCAATGTTTTCGCCTTTATTCAGTAAGAAAAATTTTAAATTACCGGTCGTGACCTTGTAGGCCTAATACAGGTACCATTCATTGGAACTGATAGCTCTTGTTATAACTTATTTTGTTCGCAGCTTACATGAGCAGGCTATATATTTGTTTTGATGCCCCCCCCCCCCCTACACCCTTCACCAATTTCTTTTCCTTTCTTTGCATTGCCGAACAGAGACTTGCAGTTTCAAATCAGTAAGATATGCTGATTTGTGTATGCCACTCAATGTCCTGTTCTTCACTCTCCGTTTTATCATTTTTCTGGTGTCAGTACTGCTACAATGCGTAATGCCCTTCAAAGGACTCCTGTTTCTTTGATTGACCCTGCCCGATTTAATTACTGGCACAAGTACCATTGATCTCCCTGTGCTAGCACCACCTAGTGCGTACTGTCTTCTGACATGTTTTTCTTGCCGCGTGTGGCATTATGGTGGCACTGCAAGGCAGTTGGAGAGAATATTTGATATGTGCTGTACCGCCGATAGCAACACAAATGAAGAAACAGAAAAAAAGGGGACAAAAAGGACAAGCTTTTGGAACACAGTTCCTTCATCAGGTGGGAGAGAAGGGAAGAAGAAAGGATGGGAATGGAGGGGAAAGGTAATTCACGACCTAGGTCATGAAGGTGGTGTTTCGGGAGTGTGGACGTCAACATCCTTTCTTCTTCCCTTCTCTCCCACCTGATGAAGGAACTGTGTTCCGAAAGCTTGTCCTTTTTGTCCCCTTTTCTCCTCTTTCTAAATTTGTGTTACTATCGGCGCTACAGCACAAAGGTAAGTACTGCCCAGCCATTCTATCTCGTTTCATCAATATTTATCATCTCTTAGGAGATTTTCATCATTAATAGATTATTTGATATGTTGCATGCCATCGCCAAGGTTGAGTTATTTTGATTAAGGGGCCATTTGTGGCCAGGCCTCGGCGTGTGCATCGTAGTTGTTCTCGGTGGGAGCCTCGCATACCGTGCGATAAAGAGGTTGTTTCGGAGAGGCTTTTTTCTTAAGTTATAACAGCACCTCGGTGCAGGCTGTTTACTTCATCTCCCAGCTATGTGGTCGTGTTCCTAAAAGCCGTGCGACACCAAGTCCATCCCTCACCAAGTGTCCGAGTTGCCAACAACTGCACTCAGACCAGCTGTGCCTCGCGTCATTCCAGCCGCTTTTCATCTGGGATGTATGAAATGATTCTGGGCATTGGTTGACACCCTCCTCCTACACCACGACAAGGGTGCCTGCACTTGTCATGGAGTAAGACATAAATAAGTTAAGTGACTGATACAGTCCTGCTCCACAAATGTGTGTGTGTTAAGTTGTCAGGATCGGTGGTCGTTCCTCAGGGCCCGTCATTGCCTGCGTCTACATTGTTAGTTGGTTATTCGTGTGTTATGCCACACTTCTAGTTCAGTTCAATTGAATTATTTTTCTCTCTTTGCTCTGAGTAGCAAGTACTCTATATTCATTAACTTGGTTAACATAACTGGGGAATTTATCTGGTTTGTGACCCTCTGCTAGCTCGCTTCTTCATGGGCGGTAGTTGAATAGCTTTGTTTTTCATTTCATTACGTTCTCCTTGCAGAAATTTTCCCTCCGTCAGGCATCTCCACTCTGCAGTTGTAATGTGGCAGAGCAGAAGTTCTTGTTGACGTTGGCCACCTCATTCTTATCCATCCTGCTTTGAGTCAGCTCATCTGTTTTACCTGTGTGGGTGTATTAAATTAACGAGTAGCCAGCTCCCCACCTCAGTGTGATTTTCCTGTAACTAAGCTGAACTGTTGTCATTTAAATTGCAGGACTCATTTGTAAATTTTATTGTGTGTTGTTTAATTGGCCTTCTGTCTATTGATATTGAGCGGGGTTTCCTGCTATCAGCCTTTACTGTAGAAGTAAAACTGAGACCTTACTTAAAATTTTGAGCTCATCTTAATGTGTTTTGTTAATTGGAATTTTAATGGACTGTATTCACTTAAATTTCAGAGCCTCACTTCAGTGTAATTTTGATAATTAACCTGAGCTTTTTTTATTTAAATTGCAGGGGTCATTTGTAAATTCTATTGTATTTACAAGGGTTATTTTTCCATTTAAAATTTTGCACTTTCACTTAAATTGCTGGGCTCATTGTGCCTTTTATTTTATTTTAAAGGGTTGCTTTTACTAAATTTCAAGTCTACCTCTATGATTGTTGGTCTCTCAACTTGGTCTTCTGCCTTGAATCACTTACCTCAACTATCTTGTTGGGCCTTTAGCCTCCAATTGTAATATCAAAATACATATCTATATCATAATTAAAACAAATGGAATCTGAATTGACTACTCTTGCTTAACTTTACCAACCAACTACCCACTGCTCCACCAAACCTACCCTCTCAGATTTTCAGACACTTCACATCACACAGATGATTGAGAGACAAGGTATGAGCTATGAAGACATCAACTTTGAAGCTTTTGGACCCATTTCTGTCTTCAAAGAAGTCACCAGGATTGCGAGGCATGCTGATCATAAAGTAATTGTGTATCATATTCATGAATGGTCCAAAAAAGATGTGAATGGTGTAAAAAAAAATGGTGAAAAGTCATTTAAAAGAAGTAAACATAATGGCCTGCATGAAAATAACTGGTGGGAATAACAAGTCGGTGACAGATTATTGTCACCTGTGGTCCAAAAGTAACTCTGTAATGAAGCATGTTGTTGTTGTTGTTGTTGGTTGTTTTAAGGGGACTAAACAGCTAGGTTATCAGTCCCCTGTTCCTAGCTGAGAGTCAACTGTCAATAAAGATAAAACAATGCTCTGAAAATGACACCGCACAAAAGGGCAGGTTAACGATAGACAAGCCACTGACAATACAAAACTAAGACACACAGAACGAGTAAAATAAAGTCACGAATAAAACTGGATAGCAGAGTACATTGGCTGGCTGATCACAAAGAAAAAACAGGATGAGCCAGCCACACTGCACACACTAAAAACCCCTAAGGGTGCGAAAATATAAAAATCTGGGTTGGTGGTGGCCTAAGATATCAGGCCACAGCACCCACGGTTAGATAGAATCATAAAAACCGGCAGCACGGATAAAACTTAAAACTGTGTTAGCCATAGAGGCGTCGTCACCTAAAACTAAGGGTAGTGCACCTGGAAGATTAAAAGAGTGCCGCAGATTGGCTAAAATCGGACAGTCCATCAAAAGATGGGCCACTGTCATTACGACACCACATCGACACACGGGTGGGGACTCACGGCGAAGGAGATACCCGTGGGTCAACCACGTGTGCCCAATACGGAGGCGGCAGAGGACAACCGCCTCTCGGCGGATCTGCCGCAGTGAAGACTTCCACAGGGCTGTGGACGTCTTCACTGCCCGAAGCTTGTTTGGCACATTCGCCATAGCCCACTCGGCGCTCCAAGCCTCGCACACCTTCCGGTGCAACACCAATTTTAGATCAGGCTCCATGACGCCAATATTTAGGGGTGGTTCCATAGTGGCCTGCTTGGCTAAGCGATCTACTTGTTCATTCCCTGGGATGCCGACGTGGCCCGGGGTCCACACAAAGACCACAGAACGGCTTAGAGAGTGAACAGTATCTTGGATCGACCGTACCAATGGTTGGCGAGAAAAACACTGGTCGATCGCTTGTAAGCCACTCAGGGAGTCAGAACAGATGACAAATGACCCCCTGGGGCATGCTTTGAGGTGTTGCAGAGCCCTTAGAATGGCGACCAGTTCGGCAGAAAAAATGGAAATCTCACCTGGCAGAGAATGCTGTTTCACATGGTGGTCATGAAGAAACGCATACCCAGCATGGCCATCTACTACGGAACCATCTGTGTAGACGGGTTTTGCGGCATGGAACGAGTCTAGGAGTTGCAGAAACTTGTAGCGGAGATGTCTAGTGGAGACCGAGTCCTTTGACGTACAGGACAGATCCAGACGGAGCTGCAATCGAGGAATAGACCAAGGAGGGTTTCGAAAGGAATAGTGGAACGTGGTAGGGAGTGGAGAGGATGCGAGGGACAAAAGAAGGGAACGAGCACGGACTGAGATCGGGTAACCCGACCTAGGCCGTCGTGGAGGAATAGGGACCACAGCGTCTGGAAAAATGAGTCGGCGGTTTGGATGGAGGGGCGAGGCCTGAACATGGGCAACATATGAAGCCAGCAGGTATTGCCTGCGGAACCGCAGCGGGAGGACTCCAGCTTCGACTAGGAGGCTTGTCACAGGGCTAGTGCGAAAAGCCCCTGTCGCCAAACGAACACCACAGTGGAGGATTGGGTCTATTGCCTGCAGCGCTGACGGTGCAGCCGAATCGTAGACTATGCTGCCATAGTCTAGGCGCGACTGAATGAGGGCCTTGTAAAGTTGTAATAGCGTTTGGCGTGAGGCTCCCCAAACAGTGTGGCTGAGACAGCGCAGGATGTTGAGGTGTCGCCAGCACTTTTGTTTTAACTGGCGTAGGTGCGGCACCCAGGTTAGACGGTCATCAAACACCATACCTAAGAATCTGTGTGTCTCTTCGACTTGTAGCAGGTCGCCAGCTAAGTAAAGTTTGGGTGTACTGCCCTACGTCGACAGAAATGCATCACACGGGTTTTGGATGCAGAAAATTGAAAACCGTGGGCAAACGCCCACGACTGTGCCTTTCGAATTGCGATCTGCAACCGCCGTTCAGCTACGCCGATGCTGGAGGAGCTGTAATACATGCAGAAGTCATCGGCATACAAGGAAGTAGAAACCGATGACCCAGCAGTTGCAGCAAGACCGTTTACGGCGATTAAGAATAAAGGAACACTAAGAACGGAACCTTGTGGGACTCCGTTCTCTTGACAATGAGGTGAGCTGAAACAAGAACCAACACGAACACGAAAAGAACGCAATGCCAGGAAGTTCTTAATGAATGTAGGAAGTGGACCCCGTAAGCCCCAATCGTACAGCGTAGACAGAATATGATAGCGCCACGTGGTGTCGTACGCTTTCCGCAGGTCAAAGAAGACGGCAATCAGGTGTTCACGGCGAGAAAATGCTGTACGAATGTCTGACTCTAGTGACACGAGATTATCGACAGTGGAGCGGCCTTGACGGAACCCACCCTGTTGAGGCGCCAAGAGTCCTCGGTCCTCGAGGATCCACATGAGCCTCCGACTCACCAACCGTTCGAGAAGCTTGCATGGAACGTTGGTGAGGCTGATCGGGCGGTAACTATCAGCCACCTGTGGATCTGCCCCAGGCTTAATCACCGGAATGATAATGCTATCCCGCCAGGAGGACGGAAAAACACCCTCAAGCCATACGCGATTCAACAGGGCGAGAAGTTGGCTCTTGGCATCCGCTGATAGGTGTCGGAGGAACTGGCTGTGAATGCGATCGGGTCCAGGGGAGGTATCCGGGCATGCAGCAAGGGCACTTTCAAACTCCCACTCAGTAAATGGCACGTTATATGATTCACGACGTCGTGTCCGAAATGAAATCTGCTGGCTCTCTGCTCGCTCTTTAATGGCATGAAAATCTGCACTATAGGCAGCAGTCTCCGATGCATGTTCAAAAGTATCTGCCAGGTGCTCAACGACGGCGACAGGGTCAGTACACAGCATACCCCGTACGCTGAGGCACGGGATTCCCGCCGGTGAGCGGTGCCCATAGAGGCGTCGAACTTGCGACCACACCTTGGAAGGAGAAGCGCGAGAACCAATGGACGCGACATACTTCTCCCACGAGGCTCTCTTACTATCTTGTATCAGTCGCCGGGCCCGTGCCCGGAGGCGCTTGAAGGCTACAAGATGTTCGACGGAAGGGTGACGTCGGTGGCGCTGTAGTGCTCGCCGATGTTCCCGGATGGCCTCAGCAATCTCCGGTGTCCACCAGGGCACTGATGGACAATGTAGCGAACCGGATGTGGTGGGAACAGAGTTCTCGGCTGCAGTAACGATGGCCTCTGACCTGCTGAACGGCGGCATCAACATCTGCTGGAAGCGGAGAGGAAATCACAGCAGCTGAAGAATAAGCTGACCAGTCAGCCCTACGGAGGGACCAGCGAGGTGGATGGTCGGCAGGCGAACACTGTGGGAGCGACAGGAAGATCGGGAAATGATCGCTGCCACACAGGTCGTCATGGACCCTCCAGGTGAGATGTGGAAGGCGGCTAGGGCTGCAGACAGACAGGTCTATGGCAGAATACGTACCATGTGCTGTGCTAAAGTGGGTAGGAGCACCGGTGTTAAGAAGGCAGAGATTCTGCTCTGACAGGAGAGACTCAACATCCCTACCCCGGGCCGAGGTCTGCGTGCCACTCCACAGAGGGTGGTGGGCGTTAAAGTCCCCCAAAAGAAGAAAGGGTGGGGGAAGTTGGGCGACCAAGGCTACGAGGTCTGTGGGAGAGATGGCCTCATCAGGTGGAAGATAGACAGAGCAGACGGTAAAATCTTGCACTACCCGGAGTCTAACAGCGACTGCCTCTAGAGACGTTTCAAGAGTCACAGCAGCACTGGGGACAGAGGCGTGGACAAAAACACAGACGCCGCCAGAAACCCTGTCGTAGATGGTTCGGTTTTTAAAATAGCCACGATAGCCTCGGAGGGCTGGGGTCCTATCGACCTGCATGGCTAGACAGATCGCAGGGAAGTGGCAGAGTAATTGCCGCAGTTCAGGCAGGCGGCGGAAAAAACCGCCGCAATTCCACTGCAAGATTTCTTTTGCTGTCTGCTGAATAGCCATAATGTAAGAGATGAAATGGTTATTCAGCAGGGGCACCTGCTGCCAATTCCACAGAATTCGCAGGATCGAGAACCATGGGTTCTGGCGATCCTAGGAAGGCGAGATCCTCAGGGGATGCAAGGATCTCCACCTCGTCTTCACTGGCCGAAGATGTGAGCTAGCGCTCCTTCCGAGCCACTGAAGGGTCCTTAATCTTGTCTTTCTTCTTTTTTGTTTTCTTACTTCTCTCCCGCTGGCCCTTTGGTGGTAAGGGCTGGGAGGACTTCCCAGAAGCGACATCAGGGACAGTCGAAGAGCTGGAAGCCCTTCGGTCTTCAGTTGGTGGATCCTTCAGCCATTGGCTAGGAACCCCTGGCGCACTCTGAGAATCCTCGGAAGGGAGTGTCCCGAGGGACCCCTTCCGAGCAAGAGGAGCCGGGGAAGACTGTTTCTTCTCCGGCTGGGAAGTGGGGACAGATGTCCCCGATGGTGGGGGGGAAGTTGCTCCCACAGGTGTCGAGGGAGCGAGAGATGGAGACGGGCCCCCACCCATCACGGAAGATTGACAGCCCTTAGGGCCCACAGGAGGAGACAATACTGGTGGTTTCACTGGTCTCAAGGAGGCTGCTGTAACTGTGGCAAAAGACGTTTCCATACGGACAGGGTGTAGCCGCTCATATTTCTTACGTGCCTCATAGAAGGTCAGCCGATCAAAGGTCTTTATCTCCATAATTTTACGTTCCCGATGTAAGACGGAGCAGTTCGGCGAGCATGGCGGGTGATGTTGCCCACAGTTCACACATAGCGGAGGTGGGGTGCATTGGGCGTCTGGGTGGGGTGGCCGCCCACATTCCCTGCATGTTGGGCTGGAAGTACAGCAGGACGACATGTGCCCGAACTTCCAGCACCGGAAACACCGCATAGGAGGGGGGACATAGGGCTTGACTTCACACCGGTAGACCATTACCTTAACCTTCTCGGGCAGTGTATCGCCTTCGAAGGCCAAGATAAAAGCACCGGTGGCAACCCTACTTCCTTTAGGACCCCTGTACACCTGCCGGACGAAGTGGACACCTCATCACTGCAGGTACGCTCGCAGCTCGTCATCGGTCTGGGACAAAAGATCGCAATGATAGATAAGACATTGGACCATATTTAATGATTTGTGGGGCGTGACACGCACCGGGATATCACCCAGCCTGTCGGAGGCAAGTAGTGCCCGCGACTGGGCCGAGGACGCCGCCTGTAACAGAACGGCCCCACTCCTCATCTTAGAAAATGATGCTACTTCACCGAACTTGTCTTCTATTGTGTCAACAAAAAACTGGGGCTTCGTAGAAGTGAAGGATTCGCCATCTGTACGCTCACAGACCAGATATTGAGGTGAGTATGGCTCAGATCTACTAAGTGCCCTTCGTTCCTCCCATGGAGTGGCAAGGGACGGAAACGTCTTAGGGTCATAGGTAGAGGCGTTATACTCTGTCTTCCCGCGCTTAGAGACGCCGTTTTCGCGACCGGCCACGCTTTTATTTGCTCGTTTCATGTTCGTCCCACGAGCAGCTAGGGAAAAGAGGTCCACCCAGGCAGAGCCCCGCTTGCCTGGGTAAGCCTTGTACAACTGAGGTGCGGCAGGTTCCTCAGAGGTTGCTCACTAGCGGCTGTTCAAACTCAACAGCCATGCATCTCCTCAGCACGTAGCACACCTTGAGATTGAGGTTTTTTTTTTAGAGAGGTTTGTACCGTCCTCGCGACCCGGGCGATTAAGCCAAGATCCCCGGGCTCTGAAACGTACAACGTTCCACCGTCGCGCCGAACGATGGTCGTTGAGGCACGCACAGAGCTTACGGTGTAGCGGGCTGTTGGCGCGACACAGCCCACGGCTCAGGACCCCGGGTTCGCCAAGCCCATACTCAGCAAATTAATGCTGAGCCCCTGAGGGGAATGAAGCACGTTGGGATTTATTCCTACCTGCTTGCATTACTGAACCCCCAATACCACTGTTGCATAATAATAGATATGAATGTAATTAGTATTCAAAACTTTTGTTATTATGTGTTGTAAAGTAACTAACTGAAGTTTTTTTCTATTATTTGACACAGAAGATGTTTGTTTGATTAGGAAATATATATTAATTCATGCCAGAGGAATACTGTTAAAATTCAGATAGTTTTAAAAGAAATACTAATTACTGTAGCATACTAAGTAAATTCTGAAACTTCCTGGCAGATTAAAATTGTCTGCTGGAACTGGGACTCGAACCTTGGACCTTTGCCTTTCGGGGGCAAACTATCTACCGACTGAGCTATCCCCGACAACTCACGATGCTGCCTCATCACTTTAACTTCTGCCAGTAAATTCTTTTCTCGTAATATTAAAGTAGGTATTACTGTGTTTCACAAGTAATTTTGGGAAAGTTTTGCTCTCATTAGTTTCTGTATAATTACTGTTAATTATAAATTATTATTGATTAACCGATTTCCTTCAAAAATGTAAAGGAAATACTATTCATTTAACTGAAATTTGTATGTTAAGTTACTCAGTATTATTTATAATATAGTAAGGACAGTTTACAACTCACCGGAAAGATGTGGCGACAAGCTGTGACAGGCACATACAAAAGACACACACATACAACACTTTCAGCTATCGGCCATGGCCTTCTTCAGAAAATAGAACAGGCACATAACACTGTCACACAACCATCACCTCCGGCTGCTGCACTTCGAAACATCCGAAGTAGACAACACACTGTGTTGTGTGCTCGTGTGATTGTGTGAGTGTTCTATTTTCTGAAGAAGGCCATGGCCGATAGCTGAAATTGCTGTGTGTGTGTGTGTGTGTGTGTGTGTGTCTTTTGTGTGTGCCTGTTGCAGCTCGTCACCACGTCTTTGCTGTGAATTGTTAACTGTCCTTACCATATTATTAATTCCAACCTGGGCTATTTATGCTATCTTTTACTATAGTCAGTTGCATTTAATTGTTTACTTTTCCATTATAATTTATGTAATGAACTCAATTAACAATACCTAATTTTCAGTGACATTGTTTGAAAGATATAAATCGCATGAGCTCACAGAATGTATCAAGAGTATTGTTTAGTCAGCTGTCAAAAGCACAACCCATGCTAGTTGAGTGCACTGTTTCATCCGTTGTCCGAGGTATAATCCACACTAGTTTTGGCCGCAATCTGAAGCACAAGCCACGCCAGTTGGAACTTAAATTCTGAACAGTTATGCAGAAGTTCGCGATGTTTCTACCAGTATTAAGAGAATGGACTAGTAATATTCATGCCACATTAAGATGTACTCCTCAAACTTTTGTATTCCACACATGAACTGTATTGTGAAGTTGTGCTACTGATGTGTAGAATGTGCATTACCTGTCACACGACTTGTAAGCTGGCCATAAATGGGGTCTATTGGGCATTTATACATCATTAACATTAGAACCACCAGAGTGCTCAAAATGACCGCTATAAATTTTCAAAACGTTATTGTGACTGTAGTTTTTGTAGTATTGCTCCATGCTTCAGTGACTTTACCAGTCAGAATTATCCATTCTAAAAATAATTGTTTTTTTTGAGAATTAGATACATTGTTGTTAATGATTACACCTGAAACCACCAGTGTGGTCATAATGACCGCTGTATTGAATATCGTCTTTAAATGTGTTTTGCGTATCCTGTCACAGGACAGTAATCATGGCTGGCATACCACCGCACTTACT